>JBBDHG010000051.1:9425000-10055362 GCA_037951165.1 Lophius americanus
ACACGAGTCCCCATGTCTGACATCAAATATGAAAAATAGGAGTCATAAACACGTAGCGTCCCAGGGCAGACCTGACCACTGAAACATGTTGCTGTGATTAGCAGAGATTAAGATGTTGATCTATCGCATCAAAGCTCACATACCATTGTTAGTTTCCAGTGAAGAATGGCTGGGTAAAAATAAGTATTAAGGATTAAATTAGTTTAGCTGCAGGGCTTGACATGAACTTTGTTCCCAAGAAGTGCACATCCTCCTCCATGTCCAGAAATTATGATCATGCTGAACCATCAGTCTGGGAAAGAACGATGAGATTGTACTGTATATTACGACGTCAAACAAATTGTATCATGTTTTATGCAAGTGTATTAAAGTTGTAAATCCCTCACATTCCAAAGGGATGATACTAGATATAAAGGCCAAGGCACAGACATTAGAAAGCATCCAGGTCATGGTTATCCTTGAAAGTTGAATACAAAGCTGGATCCACTGTACTTCTGTTTAGACTTGAATACATCTGAAAAATGTCATGTCGGAAATGAAGTCCAGATTCTTCAGATTCAAATTCTAGAAACAAGAGAAATATATATTTTCCACTTCTCCCAGATTTCTTCAAATTTGACTACTTGTAGCCTCATGGAAAAGGCGATTCTTTCCATTTCATAAATTTCACACCTAATGTTTTGCCAATACTCTATCACTGGGGAATCTGGTTTAAGCCATTTCTTTGTAATTGCTTTCCTTGCGGCCACACTAAGTATGCCAAACAAATATTTAATTTTGATGTTGGAGACTAAAAAAGAATTTCATCCCAGTAGAAGATAATTTCTTTCTCAAATATTGTCTCCTATTCTGTGTGAATCTTACAAAAAAAAAAAAATCCCTTACGGACAATCCCTTTTGTGAAAAGAGATTGTATAATATGTTTATACAATCCCTTTTGTGAAAAGGGATTGTATAATATGTTTATACAATCCCTTTTGTGAAAAGGGATTGTATAATATGTGTATATCAGAATATGTGATAATGATTAGCTTCCTGGGAGCCACATTTCCTCCAACAACTAGAAGAGCCTAAATGAGGAAACCTCTGAGCAGGAATGATAAAATATCCACAAAGACTTTTCTAGCCAAATCCCCCTGCCCCATGTAGTTGATCTCGATATTCCATTGATATTTTATTCAGACCTCGTCCGATTTGCAACTTTTATTTCCTTTTCCCATTTTTGTCTATAAGTGGTACTACCTGTTTTTTCTCCTGGACTCCCTTATATAAGGGCTCTGAATCAGTCCCATGTAAACAAATAAAAATTCTTAGAGGAGAGGCTCAGATTAGCCCACCCCTTATAGCTCACACTAATTTGTTTGGGATGAAGTCCAGATCATGAGAGCGACATCTCAAAGACTTTGTCTCTTCAAACAGATCATTTTTAGTGATTACGTTAGCCTTTCGCAAATTGGATTGTTTGGAGACTTGTCCTTTTTTTTCTTTCCTTGCCAAATATACTGCATTATTAACAGATACAATATCCTTGGCAGGAGGTTCATTTTCACTGATTCGATGCGTGACTCAAAACTTATTATCGTGGTCAAGTTCCATCTCTTTATATCCCCCGGCATCTTCTGCTTTAACAAATTAAAATTTAAGGCGTATAAATTTGATAAATCCTTTGGGATAGTTACTCCTAGATATTTCATGTGATCCAAGTCCAATTCAATTGGATGCTAATAGCTTATGATCTGGCTGGGTTTGTAGCTAAAGCATAGTATTTAGGTCTTCTGGATATTCAAATTATAACCTGAGATACAACTAAAAGCACAAATTAATTAGAAATTTTTCTATTTATTTTTATTCTTGCCCTTGGGCTATTATATAATGCTTGAAATCGTTTTGATAAAAGGTTTGATGAAATCCAATTTTCTCTAGTACGAAATTCTCCGACTAACTAGGTTAAAGGCTTTTTCTCGCATAAAGCCTAACTAATACGATACGGACTGGAGTTTATTTTTTTAGAAATGTGATCTATAACATGTAATGTTCTGCAAATATTACCTTGAGTCTCTTTTGGTATCAAAGGTATCACTGCTTCTGTCCAGGGAGGTGGAGTCCCACCAGTGTTGAGCACATGATTAATTGTGGTCTTTAATACAGGGATAAGCGGGTCCTTCATTTCCTTGTACCACGCACAATGAAATCCATCGGGACCCGCTGCCTTATTGGGTTTTAGTTTTGACATTGCCTTTAGAATTTCTTCGTCTGTAATATCTCTGATAAGAAACTTATTTTGTTCATGGCTCACTTCAGGTTTTTTTATTAGGTCAAGAAGTTCCCGCATCTTGGTTTCATGTGTCTCAGGCTGTGCTTGCACATTTTTATAAAACGTTTGAAATTATTGCTGTATATCCCTTGGTTAGCCATGTATAAGATTTGATTTAGGGTCCGCCTCTTTATGAATTGTGTTTTCTGAACGTTGCTGTTTTAATTTGTAAGCCGGTAGCTAACTTGATTTCCCCCCTGATACATAATGTTTTTGTTTTAGGAAGATTCACTTTTTTTTTTTAATGTAATTTGAGTAAATTTCATTCAATTCTTTCTTTGTTTGGTGTAATTGCCTTTTTGTTTCTAGATTCAATGGTCAATGGCTTTTTTTTATGTTTGTCTTCTAAGTTTTTAAAGTCTATTTGTAACTGACCGAATTTTTCTTTTCTTTGCTTTTTAAAATTAGAACAGTAACCTATTAACTTACCCCTCAGTACAACTTTACTTGCATCCAAAGGAATTGGTGAGGACACTTCCCCGTTATCATTGTCATCAAGAGAATGTTGAATATCCATCCTAATTTGCTGTCTCATCGATTTAAAATCCCTGTGTCAATAGACACTGGGAGTGATCTGACAAGTCCATGGTACCATAGCATAGCTTTATAGTTGTGCCTTGGCAGAGGTTTGCTTCTTCTAATTTTATCTATATTTAACCAGGAAGTCTCGTTTGACTAAGTAGTGTCTTACAAGAGAGACCTGGCCAAGGTAGCACACAAAACATCCACAGTAAAACAACAAGAGCTATTCACACATAGTGGCGGCTCAAGAAAAACAAGCACCCCCCATCGGCACATTCTTTAAGATGCTTTTAAACATCAATTTTAGGTCCTATTGTAAATTGTTCCAAGCCTATGGTGATGAGTAGGGAAATGCAGTTTTTTCCAAATTGGCGGAATCACTGGGTTCATTGAAAAGCAGCTCCTTGGAAGAGCTTAACTGGTAATTACCAGAGCTGTTTACCAAGTAGTGTTTTATAGATAAAAACGTAACGGTGCTGTTGTCTAGAGGTGGTCAATGAAGTCCGACCCATAAAGACTGCTGGTATGAATATGGGACTTTGAAATTTTGCATTCCCGGGCATACCATTGACCTATAGACCGCAAAAGAGTTGGGTTTCATTGCTTCACAGAACAACATCCCAAAACTTCTGGGAAGGTAGTGGCGAACGCCTTGGAGTTTTGGCAAGTAAATTTAGGATTTCACAGAAAAAAACTTTGGATTCCTACTGCTTAAGGAGATCTACGAAGGCAGCCCAGAGTTTTAACAACATCTGATTTGCAAATGTGTGTGCTATTCAGTAAATTGAATCATTTTGAGACTGAATATATAAATCACTTAAGTCTATAGTACTGAGCTATTTAAAATATTCTTGTGGTATATGGTTATTGCAAACAGTCAGTAGTTTAGTGTTTAGTATTTGCTCTTTGGTTGAATCATTTTACTTTCTTGTCATTTAACTGCTCGTCACCCCCCACTGAAGGCCTATTAGAGCTTCATGTTCAGGCATGTTGTGTAAACATATTTCACGTCTCATCTTTCTCGACAATCTCATGGCGACAAAGTCATTATAAACAAATAACTTCAGCAACAATTGTCGTGCTGATTACAGCCTTGAATCTCTCCATGAAGCTAGTTTTACAGCCAGCAGGTACCTACAGATGAACATAAATCATCTGCTGAACAAACAAACCTCAGCTGTATTTTTGCACATTGTCTTGGGTTTTTATGCGGGTGCAGAAGGAGAGAGAACATTCCTGCTCCCTGTACTGGGTGTCCTTCCTGCCTCTGGAAGTGTATTCTGTATACTCAGAGTTGAAAGGTTACAGCACTTAACGGAATGGCACAACCATAAGTCGTGGTTACACATTCACGAGTGTGTATGCAAACAGACACACGGCCAGCTATAAGCCGACTGTTGAGCCATTCAGGAAGCTGTCGGCATTGCAGCTCTGAATGTGCAACAGGCTGCGCGACGGATGGAAAAAAAGCTATTTAAATCACAGCAATGATATGCGAGTGTGTACAACATGGGATAGACGGTATATCTATGTGTGAGGGGGACATGTTTGGACTGTATTAGGTCTGTGGTCTGTATCTGTGTGCTGGAGCCCACGGTCCTCGCTGGTTGAAACTGGTTCACTGAAACTGTCATTGTGGCCTGGCCATACAAAACCACTTATAATAACAGAGGGCTTTTTGCTCTGCTTGCATGAAGAGCGCTGGTTGATGAAGTGAGGTGTTGTTTTAAGATGGATTTGCAAAAAAAAGTTTGATGTTGCTCTTTCTAGTGTTACAAATAGGACACGGCAGAGGGAGGATACATAATCAGGCATTGCCCAGACTCGTAAGTCCTGGTCACCGGGCCTTCCTAAATGACTGCGAGGGAAAACAATTGTTTTCCTTTCTAGGAAAGTGAAAGACAGAAATTCCTAGAAAGCAGCTACAGAGTGCATACCTCCACCAACGCCATTGTCCGTAAAGGCGCTTTCACACTTACCTCATGTTAGTCCCAACTTAATGACTTTTGAGTTTAACTTAGACCAGAATTGCAAGCTTCTTGCCTGAGTTGTGGGCCGGAAGTGAACCGCAGCCATATTTCCTGTACCTGTCCAAAGGTTCTGGTAGTTTAGAAGAATATTTGGTAAACAATATGCATATTTTGGACCTTATAATCCCTTTGACATGTAAAACATTATATTTGGGTGACCAACTGGAAGGGATAACAAAAACTATTGATATCTTTTGAAAATATTTACCAAAGCAGCCAAAAAAAACAATCACCAATACTCAGAACATTAAACGATTGGCTTAAAATCATGAAGGAAATTAACTTTTAGACTGAGATTGGGAAATAATTTATACATTGCAAGACAGACAAAATGGAATAACTTCTTGTTGAAATAAGATTAAGAAAATGGGCGCTGGTTTGCATCGGTCCCCTCCGAGTTCAAGATCCATGTCTGTTGTGTGCTGCAGTTCATTATGTAAGAAGAAGCTTTGGTGAAGTTGCATTGCAACATGGAGTTGTTATGAGTGCTGTGTAGAGTTCCATTGGAACAAAAAAACCTCAATAAAAATTTAGTTAGAGAAAAGAAACCCTCCCGTCGCTGAAGCCCGGATCAAGTAGCCAAACTTTGGTCCAACAAAAAAGAGGTGATCCTGGTCTGGATCAAACTATGATTCGATTTATTTACAGGGTGAAAGCTCTTTTTACAGGGTTTGTATATTCTTTTTGGAAGTTATGGTAAGAGGCAGGCGACTGTCACCAATAAACAGTTGAATGAAAAAAAGAAACGGAGAAGGACCAAGTTAAAAATGAGCTGTATTAGCAAAAGGGGGGAGGGGAAGATATGAAATAATTAATAGGGAATAGGTCTGGAGATAAAAAAAAAGTGACCTGGAAATAAAAGACTCCTGTCTATGAGCAGTTCACTCATCAATTTTCACACTCATGTCTGTTCCATGGTATAAAGATACTCTCTGTGCAGTGTGTCTGGAACTGCCCCCTGCATAGACTTTTTCTATGCAGTATGTGAATGAAGACCCTCAGACCAAGACCTCGTCGTTGTTAGTGTGATCCTTTAATAACTACTCTGACACAAAGCCATAGACAAAGACGATGATGACTGGAGGAAGGTATATCTCATAACATTCTATAGTGTACATGTGAATGCAAAATAAGACTTAAATCTCTCTTCACTTTCATCCGCAAAAAGGTTTGTCCATCAAAATATTCTGGTCATTAGGTAGCATATACAGCAGTTTTGGTTTCCTGTGCTGTACCAGCTGAGGTGGAATCACCACACCTGTCCGTTGTAACAGGTAGAGGTGGAGCATGAGTGTATGGGACAAGGGAAGAAGAGAGAGGAGACTGGTGGAGGCCCGCAACAGTCCGGACATTCAAGTCAGTGGTTCGAACTCAATGTCGTGGACTGATGGGACCATTGGATGCAATTTAGCTTAATCCATGCAGCATATGCCCGATGCACAGAGGCGGAGCCCTCATTGAGCAACAGCTTCACCTGTGATATCAATCCGATAACATAAATACAGGCCCAAAAACTCTGACAGAACCATCTAGTAGCTGGTCCTCTTTGGTACCTTCAGGTCAGTTTGAGTTCAGGATCTTTTATTTGATGAAGGCAATGATTAAAGATCTTGTGGCCGAAACCATCTAAACCAACTGTCAAACTCGGTATGGGTATTTATGGATATCATGTATGGATGAATTCTTTAAAGTGACATCATCGGACCTGACACTTTCTGCTGGAATGCCCTCTGGATTATTCAACCGACCGTTTTACATCGGATAATGATCAGATAAATCTGATGTGAATAAAATGGCATTGTGTAAAATTACCGAAGAAAAATCATTTAGTCAAAACTAGATTGACTGAAATGTTTATGATTAGACTAAACATGATTAAAATAACTGGATCATTTGACTAAATGTGATTCAAAAAAAAAAAAAAAGTGTCTGAAACTAGACTAAGACTAAATTAAATAAGAGCTTTAACACTAGCGCACGCGCATACACACACACACATACACAGAGACAAACACGCACACACAGACGGTCACTAAGGCCGGCTTGTTATTATAGGCAGCTGTCGGAGGGTTTTCCTGTCCAAACAGCTCAAATGCTGAGGTGGCAGAGCTCTGAGAGACCTACACAGGAGAGGGAGTAGGTCTAATGGGGTGACCAAAAGCGAACCAAGGGCTTGGATTGGGGAGGAAGGCCCCACCCGCAAAGGCTGATATGGACAGACTGCATTGACAAACATGCAGGGCATGAGCTTGATGCCCATGTGCATGAAAATACAGCCTTGCCGCTGCACAAAGGTCAGACCTGACTTGCTCCACCTCCCGCTGACTTTGTCACAGGAGAGTTATGGCTCGACTCACCTCCGAACTTCACCATCATACGTCTGCCTTGTTGATAGCTTGCTTGGGTTTATGTCGCAGGAATGCAACAACCTTTATTTACTTTGAGCAAATCCTGCGGAATGTAGGCCGAATTAAAGATTATTTTATCAGGACCTAAGCTTGCATAATGACCTGAACTTGCATAACGTAATCACACAAAGCCACGCCATAATTACACAAACATTTAAGATGTCAAAAAAAGGCAATCAGGTACGAGGTGACCGTAGATAACGAGTCATAGCTCTCAATCACTCATTGTGGTGGTAGTTTTTAATATTGTCCATTACATACTATATTCATCTAGTTATGAGGTGAGAAACAATATCATTCATTCATTCATTATCTACCGCTTATCCTGTTCAGGGTCACGGGGGGACTGGAGCCTATCCCAGCTGACATAGGGCGAGAGGCGGGGTACACCCTGGACAAGTCGCCAGTTCATCGCAGGGCAGACGAACACAGAGACACCACTACTACAACCACTGGCACACAACGAGTCACTCCTGCAGGAAACAAATTCACATGATTTGGGATTGTGAGAGGAAGCCAGAGTTCCCGGAGAAAACCCCCGCTCCACCGTGCTGCCCGAAACATATCATAATATATATTATTCTACAGCATTTTCTATTGATCATTTTACTCATTTTAAAGGTGTAGTGTGTAAAATTTAGAAGCATCCATTGGTAGAGTTCCAGAATGCAACATACAATATACCTCAGCTCACCCCTCCCTATCTTAGAGTGGTGGGAGAATCTCCAATGACCTTCAAGGTCAAAGTGATGTCATTGTTTACACCATCATCAAGTATCCTGACAAGTTATGACGTTCCTTTGAATAAATATATGTAGAAAATGTGAAAATTAATTTAGTGATGAATTCTGCAAAAATAAAGCTTAAATGTAAGATAACAAATATTATTTGTTGTGGGCAGAGTCCTCCCTAGCGGTCCCGGGAGGGGTGGCTAGCACTCACCCTACCACAACCCCGGGAAGGGGTGGCTATTCCCTGACCACTGAGTTGAACTTCTGGGGCTGACTGTGTGGACCCCACCAGTTCATATCTAAATGGTTTCACATGTTTGGCCTTCATGGTTTCCTGTCTTTGAATCCAAGGTTTCACCCTTTTCATACTTTTGCTTGTTCTAAATAATAAGGTTGAGCCATCATTTCTCAAAATCAGAGTTCTAAAAACACAAAATAGGGATTTGGCAACAAATTGTTCATTATGGTCTTTGTTTGTTTTGTGAGGTGACGTGCTTCCTCCTCTTCCTGCAACCTCAAACTAAAAACTCTACACATTAAACCGACATGGCAGGCATACTACAGCGTTTCCAATTGTTCTATGCGCATGTTAACTGTTTTCACTATATTGTCAAACAAACACATTGTTTTATAAAATAAACGGAAAACTTACAAGGCCTCAATCTATAGCATTTCCATAATGTTATCAAATAGGTGCCAAAACTTTGTTGGTGATTGATTACAAGATAAAAACCTGAGCTTCTCCTCAGCGTTGAAGTTGCAGCCGTCAGCAGACAGTATAGCTGTACTCACAGGGTGAATGACCTGAGGTGCATCTTCCTGAGAGTCATATGACCCCACCACCACCATGACCTCCACCACCTCAGCCCTTCAGCGTTATGTAACCACGGTGTTAGACTGGCGGCTGCATGGGGTTATTTCTGTACTTTTAGGCTCTGGTGTAACATCTCCTCTGGCCTTAACTGATACGTACAATTGTTTATTTATGTTTTTTCCTCTGAAGACACACATTTAAGGGAGGACGTGCACAATCTGAGTGATGAATCGTGAAAACACACTGGACATTGATATTAGAGCAAAGACAGCCAAAACATACAGAGAAAGGAAAAGGGAAGAAACAAGGAGGGGGCCGCCCAGGAGAAGCTCTGGGAACAGTTTTCTTTTCTCCAGTTTTAGCAGGAGGGTTTGTTTCCTTAAAGGCCTTTTTTTCTCTTATCAGGGCCTCGGCTCTCTGTAGTCTCTGTGACGAGGACAGGAGGAAGAGAGGGAAAGAGGAAGAGTGGGCACTGAGTGGGAGTCCTGAGGTGAGACAATACTGGGAATTGGAGAAGATAAAGAAAACACGTGCATGTGGAGATGCTGAGTAGACAATGAAACAACTGAGCCAGTGTGGAGGGAGTGGGAGTGGTTATTTTGGCAGATAGCCTGTGCAGCTGCTTTGGACGAGGCCCTTATGCAACAAAGATCAGGGAAATGTTAGTAGTCGCAGCCTTTCTCTCTCTGGCACACACGTGCATGTCAGCGTTAAGACTGTCACTTTTTTGGCATTGCCCGCTTGTTTTTGTCTTCTGCACACTCAAGCTGTTTTGAAACACTGATTTCAAATCAATCTCAGCACTTGGAAGCTAGGGGGTCCCTGCCGATGTCGCTGCCGCTGTTATTAGGTCAACAAGGAGTAAACAAACCTCAATGGAAACTGAACTCTAGCTGGTGATTTATGGTAATTTATTGGCATTGGCTGAACTGTAGAGGTTCAGTAGTAGCCAATCACCTGGAGGGACTGTCAAATTCAGTGAATTGACGGTGGTGTTGAATCTGTGGATCCATCATGTTTTGAGTTTCTTCCATGTATCCAGTTAAAGGGTCCGGTCACAGTGGCAGCAGGTCATATCCCACATCCCACTGCCCAGCAATTCTCAGGAGATCCTCAAAGGGATCCCAACATGAAATGCATTTAACAAAATAAGAAATAAAATCAAAAGGGCGAGATTCATACTCTGGTCATCTGCATGCACAGCATTAATATTGTCCCGACAACGCTGGTGGCCCCTCCTCCCGGTAAAGTGCAACCTCGTGAAAAAAATTACTGGCTTGACATTATTGTTTGTGAAACAATCAGATTTATTTCTGTATTTATTGAAGGTGCTCGAAGACTGTTCCGAGCTATTCAGCCTTTTATGATCCACTTGAACCCCTCATGGTCCCCAAGTTACACCTTTCCATTTTTTATAGAGAACCGTGAGTCGCAGTAGAGGCTGACCCTGTAAAAGAGGCTCACATTTATGATGACACAGCGAAAACGTCTTCATAACAAAGCAAAAAAAGTCCGTAAAACAGTCTTTTCTTCACCGTCTTATGATATAGTATGCATTCGAACCCAGTTTATATACGAGCCCCTTCACTATAAGGTCTGGAAGCACCCTGGACGGTTACATAACTCCACTGGTGGAGACATATTTGACGTGAATGTGTAAAACATTCTTGCTGCTGTCTCGAATTAATGAGACACAGGTTCTGGTGTTTGTTGGTGTCCGATGAAGCTCATTACTGACTGAGCAGCACGACGGGGACTCCAGGTAGTAGTTAAGCAACACTCACAGACCGGGTCTTGTCCTGAGGGGACACAATGTTCCGTTGACCCTGCAGTAAGAGGACAGCGAGGAAATATAGGGAGCAGCTATGGTAACCTTTTCATTAACATGCCGGTGAGAAACAGCACCCTATCTATAGGCCCCAGGCAACGCTTCTCTGACTCTGCTTGTTTAACTGTGTTTTCTCAGTCAACATGTATTGTATGCCTGCAGCTCATTGTTGAGGATCTCTATTCAGCTGTCTGTTCAACCATAAGCACTTGTGCTGTTTTTTTATACATTAGGGACATGAATGGCTTCTTTAGTTAATTAAACGTTGCTACCAAAAGCGACAAAAATACGTAAAGTTAAGTTTAAACCTCCAGCTATATTTGTGAGCTCTAATCCACAAATTACAGCTCTTAACCTTCCTATTATTTCCAGATGAAATTTGACCCATTTCAAAATATAAATGGTTCCATGCTAGATTATTTGCAAATTAAAATGAATGACCAAAATCCCATTGAATTTCCGGGTGTATTCCTGAAATTTAAAGCATCTATTATGACCTGGGAATTGAACATGTGATGTCACTGTGTGCTGTGATTGGAAAAAACTAAAATGGTTTCAAAACAGTATCCTATGTAAAAAATTTGTCAACCAGTGGTCGTCTTAAAACCAAGTCAAAGTAATTGAATATTTCTAATGTTTTATACTCAGAAACAAGATATAATTAGATTTAAAGGAGGTTGATGGACAATAAATTACATAAAAGGCAAGTAAATCCTCTCGTAACAAGTTGAAATGATTTTAACGAAAACTTTAACACAGAATTGGGCGATAAGTCCAAGCTGCATGGAAAGCCAATATGATGGTTGAAGTAGCAAATGATGTAGTTTTGTTCCTGATTAAACTGCATCAAGTACATAATTTGAGGTATTTACCTATCCATAAAAATTTTTTGTTAGGACATTGATCATTTGAAGTATAAGATATAGTATAATATAAGTTAGATTCTTTATTCAAGTTAAAAAATACTGTGTCTGAAATGTTATCGAGGTATAAAAGTGAAAAGCAGCTCTACGATTGGACATTTCGACCTGCTGTCATCATGCTGTAAATTCAATCAAGGGTATTTGTAAACGTTAGTCCAACTTCTGTAACTGCCATCCATAGTCAAATAATGAATTCAGTGGGAGTGAAGCATTATGTGGAAAAAGACAAAGTTGGTAGACATCATAATTGAAATCATCATTTTTCTTGGTCGACTCCTTTGCGAATATTTATTGTCAGTTTGATATTTTTACATGTTTTTACCTGCATCACTTTTGTTTTTTTTTGTCATGTCTGATATGGAGCAATGTTTTCACAAAGGGATCGTCTTATTGATGTTCCATTGTTCCTTGCATTTAGATGAGAATCAGTCTTGGTGTCGGAAAACATGCAATTACAAAAAAAAAAACCTTCTGGCAAAGAACATTAGTCTATTGACAAAAAGATATTGGGCTCTATTGTTTCAGAGACGTTAGGTTTTGTTTGGAAGTGGAATGTGTGATGACGTCAAAACCTAATCAGTTAATGGGGGTATGCATCTCATCCTCCAGCTTACATTGAGCAATTTCCTGCAACCCCAGATAACTTGAGAAACAAATGCGTGTTTTTGAAGTCCAAAGTTTTAATGTCCAATGTTGATGTCCAACAAGTGTTGGGAATTGACATCAACGCAGTTTTCTATTCCAACTAAAATTGCCCCTATTAGAGTATGATGTTTTTCTGGCACGTATGTCTAATTATGTATGTTTACATATGCACAGGTTTATGTCTTGGTTTTTCTATTGTCACTATACAACGTCGGAGCTGCTGCAATGCCCAAATTTTGCCATGGGGATTTATAAAGTTCTTTCTCTTCTCGTCCTTCTATTCTATAATACTACGCTGGGAATCAACTGAAGTGACGAAGCCTGTTTTGATAATGTCGGGAGTATAAAGTCCAATTATTTGAACTAAAATGTAGGGAGAAAAAGAAAAAGTTTCAGGAAAAAAACACTACCCAAGTAAATTACGGATACCTGAGAACTAGCTCTCTTTTTAAAACGACATACCGGCACATGCTTAGGTCAGTTTGAACAAACACACAAAAAGGCTCCAGAGAGAAGAGTCTTTCATTGTGGCCCGGTCTCTCTGTAAAAGGACTAATGTTTCACATTAGCTGTTTGATATTTGGACACATTTCAGATAAGACCTCCTTTAAGAAGTTTCTAGAGGCTGGAGAAAGAAACTGTTATCACAAGAAGATGAAACCGTAGATAGTCTAGATTAAAGTTGCCTCATTGAACTGTGTCATACAGTATTTCTGATGTGTGTTTTGGCTCCTGTTGAAGGCAGCACGGTTTTGGCTCACGTGTGTGTATTTAATGACTCCTCTTTTTTTAAACACCTGTTTTGTTAAAAGACTTAAATCCTACTTGCAGCGTTAGCTGAGACGCTGTCAGCCCAGAGATCCGATGAAGATTATCCTCAAAGCTTTGTGTCTCATAAAAATTGAATCCCTCCATTAACTCAGAATGTAAATCCTGTATCTGTGTCGCTTTACTTGTCAGGCACTTATTTTGTGTGTTGCATCAGAATGAGGAACACGCATCATTAGAAGCTACGGGTTAAAGTTGGCTGACACTAACACCCACTCTGAACAGACAAAGAAAGTGAATAGCCTAGTAACTTCAAGGCTGTAAACATTCTCTGTAGCAGCCGCTGGATCCTCCTTGTTGACTCTCTGTACATCTGTCTAATCTTATCTACATAAAGTTATGGTATGAAGAATAATATTTTATGTACCAGGTAATTCTTAGGATTAACATCGCAAATGAAGGCATCCACAAAGCAAAACAGAAGTCACTACTTGGGTCCGAAGAGTAATGGCAGACCTGTGGTTTGCTTGGTTAAACTAGATATAAGACGTAGGCTGTCGTCCCTGAAAAGAAGGGTATATCCCCGAAAAGTCCCCAATCCCGTGCGTTGTACAAGCAATGACACTGATTGAACTCCTCAAATTAAATATGAAGTTATGTCCACAGTATTTTTAAATATAATGCTCCCGCAATGAATCAAATATTAACCATAACAGTGAAATATGATACAAGATAGATCTCTTTCGCGCCTATTCATGCACCCCAAATGTGCATGAATAGTACTCTTTAATAGCATTTGTTCCGTGTCTCATGTTGGGAAATACTGACTCCTGGATTACTGGGCAGATGTTACGGAGTTTTAATAATCCTGAGATAAGCTTGACCGAGGGTTAACACTAACTACTGATGATGAGCCAAAAGCCAAAAGCAAATCCGTAACTTCAAGTCTATAGCCCCCCACAAAAGTGTGTTGGGCGGCCCAACTTGCTGCTGTACAAATCTCCTGGCAGAATGGTCCCACTGAAAAGGGGGATATATGCTAGTAATAGCTAAAATAGCTCCCACCATCCGCCGAGACAGCCGTTGACATGAAATTGGCTTGCCTAAGTTCTATTCGCCCAAGTCGGAAAAAGCTGATAACACAAAAGCACATGGACAGCTTTTGGTTTGTGGATACAAAACGCCCGATAAGGCACAGCATGGGCAACCCGGAGGATTGCTGATTGTTGAAAAGGGTGGGGGTTAAAAGGACACATGGTCAAATGATGGACAGGACACCAATACCTTAGGCATAAAAGCAGGTTATGGGTGCAAGAAATTCCCTGAGCAAAATTTTACAGGGCGTGAATCTCCCTCACTGGTCTGGTTGATGCTACAGGCAGCAACAAAGCAGACTTCAAAATACCAAAAATGCTGCCTTTCTAATAAGGCATTCTATAAATTTCAGTCATGGTCACAATAACTGTGAAGCTCTACCTCTCTGAATTGAGTGTCCTGTGTCCTGTCAAAGTCTCTCTTCCTGACTGCTTCCTTTTCAGATCATGGGGTGTGTTCTATTTCCTTCCTGCGCCGCCTCAATCTTGGTCAAACTTCTTACAGCTCCATGAAAGCTATGCCTCTGTGTGCTGGCGAGTGTTTCTGAGAAAAATGTGTGTGTGTTCATGAGAGTTCACATGGAAAATGGGACAAAGGGCCTTTCGTCTGTGTTTTGATGTGACCTTCGTTCTGCATGAAGAAACAGCTGATGACACCTCTGAGGTCACATAAGAGAACACAGAAAGAAACTTTCCCACTCGGTGATGTCACCACTGGTGAATATCCTGCCACAGAGTCTGCTGTCTCACGCTTGTGTTCATTTGCTCCACCACCTCTTTCATCAGGCCCACCTGTGCAGACTTTAGCCTGTGTCACCGATGCCTGACAGACTCTCACGTACATAGCCACACGTAAAGCCAACACACACAGCAAAAACACCTTTTACTAGTTTACATGTTTCTCCATCAATGATTAAAGTGCAAATTTATTGCAAGATGATTGGCTGCTTGTTTGCCACACTGGTGTGACATCACTTAAAGCTTATTCAGAAGTTTTGTGATCTGGATTAAGAGAGGGCCTGTTGAACAACATTGTTTGATAGGTTTAAGGGTTTTGAATATTCACACCAGGTACATTTTTTTTATGATTTTTCTTTTTCTTGCACAACTTTACTTTTGTTTTTCTTTCTGGTATTTTGGTTGATATGTTGTATTTGGAGCCAAGACAACATTAACTTTGGAAAAGGGGTTGCGGAGTGCAATTTTCTTGCCACTGTGACCTTCCAAGTGTAAACTGATAATCAGATTTTTGTGACAACACAGCTAGATTTCACACATTGATATTACGTTTCAGTCTAATGGCCATGCTAAGACAACGTTATTATTCAATTGCATGATCTTAATGTTTGGTGTTAAATTGGAAAAATTAATCCTGCCTCCTACTGACCTGGCAAGCATACTACAGAGCTTTACTCCTTAAAAGGTCCATTACCACGAGGACATTTTCACAATCATGTCAAATTTAGCACATTTTCAACCCTGGATTGTTCCTTTATTCCGATCTGGTCCAACATTTAGTGTTTTTTTTCTTTGTTCATGTCCCATTCTTCCAGGAGGTTTCTTTAGACCTTTTTACACAGAGATTATGTAACTGTTTACGGTGAAGACCCTTCCTTGAAGATGCTCCCTTTTCTTGTTTATACTGAAAAAGACAGTGGTGGAAGAGCGCTGCGTCGGTGTATCATTTTAAATAGTCTCCCTGGGTTCCTTGAGCAAGAGAGAGGTAACGTATTGCTGAGCCGCGCCAGTGTTCTGGAGTCACGTCTTTGCTAGGAGTCAAGCAGCACTTTCCAAAAAATTAAATAATCATTTACCATCACTGTTAGATAGCGGTTTATCTCATCCTCTCATCTGAAGTTAAAGAACGCCTAGATATCGCTAAGCTGATGCTTTGTACATGCATGCCTGGTCTCAGAGCTTACATGCTCTGGATACTGTCTATCATGACGCTCTGAGGTCCATCACCAACTTTAAATCTCTCACCCATCACTGTTTGTTCTATGAGCGTGTTGGATGGTCTTCTCTGTCATTTCGTAGACTGAAAAGCTGGCGTATTCTTGTTTACAAGGATATTCTCGGTCTTCTCTCTTCCTACCTTCTGATTTTCCGTCTTCGTTCTCAGGATGTTTTCTCTGTTTAGCCCAAGGGTCAGAACTGAGCTGGGAAAAAGGGCATTTAGGTTTGCTGTTACCTGTGGCTGGAACAGATTAAAAAACTGACTTGAAACTTCAAGACTTGGTCTCTTTGGATACTTTTAAGAGAATGTTGGATGATTTGGAGGCAGACACAACTGTGTGTAGATGATCTGTCTGATCAATGGAAGTTTTTTTTATGATTGTGATCAAATTCTGACAGAAAATTTGCTTAATGCATTATTCCATCTTTTCTTTGAATGGCTGCTGATTTTTTGTCTGTCTGTAACTGTAACTGTGCTGCCGCCTGTCTTGGACATGACACTCTCGGAAAAGAGATTTTTAATCTCAATGAGGTTTTCCTGGTTAAATAAAGGTAAAAAAAAATAAAAAAATTGCACTGTCTTCTCAATTTAAAAATATTTTCAGTAGATTTTCCTTCTCTTTGTTTTAAATGTTAACCGTTACTATCTTGTTTTACTGGTTTAGGCAGAAGTTTGTGCCTCCTCTGCTACTATCTCTGCTGACATATCAGAGGTGGACCAACTCAAACCCTGATTAGGCCTTCACTGTGTTTATACAGAACGAAGGGGCTGGATAAAGGCACACCAGGCCCGGCTTCAAAAGGCTTTGTAAAATGGATTTTTCAAATTTGTTCTGGTGTAATCCAGGTGGATATACAAACAACAAACGTCGGGACAGACGGAGGCAACAATGACACATAGATATTATATAACTTAAAAGCTGAGCAGGAAGAATAGTTTCCGCTGTAGTCGTGCGGGTCCATGCTTTGGCATCAGTGCGGTGTGATGTTTGTAACTAAAACAGCGACATGCTGTAAAACAGAAATCATGTCACGGAGCATTTTAAAAATTGCTGCTCTAGCAAAACACATTACTTTGGTGCAAAACGCTTGCTCTGCAAATGTTGGATGCCGCTTGTTCACCCTGGGCACTAAACATCCAATTTCTGATAAGCATCTGCGGGTGGATTTTTTTAGTTGATGACTTGTAGAATAGAGGCAGGAGGTTTGCTAGCTCAACTATTTCTAGATTTCTGGTCAGTGTCACTACATCTTAATTCTTCGTTGAGGCCATTAGGCTGTTTTCTTTGTGTGTATGTTACTGCCATAGAAACCATTTCTCTGATGGGTGGACCTGTCTCCTATCTCATGCGCTGGTAGAGACCCTCTTGCGAAGGCCTTCGGGGAACACTTCAACACACTCCCAGTGGTACACATACAGACACTCAGAGAGATAACCGGTGAGTTTAGGGCACGACTGATGTCCTACATGCACGAGCTGACAAAGCAGCAACAGTTCCCTTAAGGTTCCCAGTCCAAGTTTAAAATCCAGACAGAGGAACCATTCGGGAGCATTTTTCCAAAGAGAAAAATACGACAAAAATACAGACATCATGTGTCCAGACAAACTATGCTCGGCTTGTCCAATGGTTAGCCATGGCAAGGTGCTGAATTTCAAAATTAGAATCAGAAAATGGTTTATTATCAAGTAAGTCACACTTACAAGGAATTTGACCTGGTATCTAGGTGCAAAGTATACAGTCAAAGAAATCCAAGCATTTTATAAATATTTAACTATAAAAAGATACATGTTTCTTTGAATATGGAATAAATGTGACAGTGCAGTAGTGCAAAGAATCATTTTGGTGAATTTCTATGCTTTGTTAACTCCAATGGACAATGGATGTTGAATCCTACCCAAATGTTACTTTATATGTGATATATGAGTCCTTGACACAAATGAATACACAAATAAAGTAACTCAAAAAGTTTTGCTCAGATTTTAATAACATTTTTTAGGGAAGGGTGATTTTAGGCTTGTCCCATTAGGCAGTTCAGCAAATTTTGACTTAACACATGAAACAGGAAGCTCTAACTTTACTCTCAATTCTCCATTCTGTCCATGACTTTGCATGTTAGGTAAGAATACCAATCTGAAGGAATCTACATGAGCGCCATTTGGAGGCCACGGGACATAACATACTTTTTAGTTTGACATAGTGATGCTAGTGAATTGACCATATTAACCTCAGATTGGGTCAGAAAAGCACCTTGATTAAGCTTTAATGTCAATATTCTGAGTTTTTTTCCAAAGGTTAAGCTGCAGCAGGCCGCTGAATTTCAAAGCTTCGTTATGAAACAGAAACCTTGTAATAACTCTTCTACATTTTACATTTTGGATGATGGTTTGTGCCTGAAGGTTGCCACAAATAGGATTAATCAAAAAGTTTTGAACAGATGCTTAGATTTTGAGGCTTATCCGATTAAGCAATGCTGCAAATTTAATGTTTTGACATGAAACAGTACATTGGTTCAATCTTCCCCAAACTTCACATTTTAGATATGAGTCCAAACCTGAAGAGATAGATCATAGACATTTAAAAATAGTTGTACCACAACATAGCAGCAGAAAGAAACTTAACCTGTGTAAATCATTTGGGGATTGTAAGCAGGGTAACTAATTTGTTTTTGCCCTGACCCACCTTACTCTGGTGAGGAGATACCGGAAAAATGTCGTTGTCATGCCCAACCAATCAGAGGCAGAGTAGGGTGGATGATGGCATCACCATAGTAGGTTTAACTTTCCTTCCATGTCAGTATCAATATAGTTACACAGAAAGTCTGTCTTTCACACACATTATAAGATGACAGTCACCGAGACGCTTTCTCACCCTTTTTCTGTCGAACCAAACCACTTTGCACAACCTCACACCCCCACCCCTCTCCTGCACAGAACACAAAACAAGCCCCCAAAGAAAATCTGTCTTCAAGGAGTTTTTCAGTGCTCGGATCAGAGTGGGGGAAAAGAAAAACATATTTTCCTCTTTGTTGTATAATGATTTCAGCCATAGTATGAACATGCTTTGGGGAAGAGTTGTAACCAGCATGATATGATAAAGAAAAGACGCATTGATTGAAGTGCCTAACAAAGGATATGAGAAACACAAAATGTTTCTCATAAAGCCTTGAAAATGACCACAAAGCGAGGTTGGGTGCTGGCTACTATAACTGGGTTGCAGCAGGGGGGCTGCTGCGCGGACCCTGTTTTCCATGTTCGCTGCTCATACTTGGAGCGCTCCTCCTCAGGCCATCAGTATGTAGACCAGCCGTGCTGGGCCTCGGCTCAGGGCTTTCACTGGGCTGATGGATTTGCTGGGGTTGGAGCCGCAGCATCTGTTGCTTTGAGGGGGCCTGCTATTTATCAAACTGAAGCTGAGTCTGCTGGGAGTCCAAACGGAAAGAAAGAAGGCTTACTATATAGGTTAACCCCCCTTCCCGGCTCTCTTGCTCAGTGTCCCTCTTATACTCCTAATGCCCCACTCTCTCAATCTGAAGTTGTTCAGAGCTCCGTTTGTTCCAAGGCAACAACTAGTAGTGGATACCTCAGTATGGAGAGCAGAATGGAAGTGGAAGTGGAGGGATAGTGTTCTAGTTACAAGTATGAAAAAAATGTATAACTCCATAAAATCACTGGCTCCTGATGTTGTTTTTCAGCTTAAATAGTTCTGAAATACACCCTAGCCTCTGGCTTTTGAGGAATCCGCCAGCATTTTCTTGGAAACACTGCTGCGAGGGGTAATAACACTTGCGGTTTTTATCCTAGGCTTCTTGAAGCAATCAAAGGTTTTTGTGAACTCTAGTGGACTAACAGATGTCAAGTGAAGCACCTACTAAAGTTGTTCAGCACCCTTTTTTTGTAATGATCTGCTTAAATACCCACACAAACACAAGCTGGCTTGAACTGAGCGGCTTCTCACCGGGATGACTAATACGGTGGTTGGCCCTCGGGCGGGCTGTGAATCCTTCTTTGAAGCATTCTTCATGACTGTCCCAGTGACTGAAGCAAAGATCAGCCAGTATTGCCCCCAGGCACTGATGAAAGGGGAAACATATTAACCATGGGGGGGGTGGGGTTGCGTGGGGGGAAGGTGGGTGAATGGAGAAAGAGGGCTGTTGATTGACAGAACAGAAGCTAACAAGGCATAGGAACTTTATTTATACAGACCATTTAATAGTACAATAATGCAGTTCAAAGTTTATGAGTACAACGGAAGACTTAACAGGTGAAAACACAATCATTTAAAGCAGGGGTGTCAAAGTCAATAGAACAGGAGGCCAAAATGAAAGATGGTGACAACATCGGGGACGAAACAGGACTCAAATTGGCTGTTTAATCTGAGGTATTATGACAATTTATTCTTCTTTTATGTAGTTATTTTATTGATTTCTGGACAAACCAATGGAATGGAAAATACTCAAATTACAGATTTGATTTGCAAATTCCACAATTACATGCAAAATAGAGCAGCATACCTAATTATTATGTCTCTATAATCGGATTTTCACAGAATAATTTCCCAATTAAGATGTTCGTATTCAAGCATCAGGCATCAATAAAAAATATATTTTTCAAGTTGCAAATTAAATCTAAAATGAATTGGTACAAGGAACATTAAATGACCCTTGACAAATGGCGGCTCCTGCGCCCAGATGCAGCTGCTTCTCAGGAAACACTACGGTGCATGAACAGCCGAAAGCTGCATTTCACATTAAAAGATGAGTAACTTCATGTGTTTCATTGTTTCTGAGGCAGCAGCACTGACACATGTTGAACGGCTGGAAGACGTGATCTAGGGCTGTAAGTCACCAGTTCCATCGCGATACGATATTATGTAAATTCTTTGGCCAACGATATTTGCTGATATCACAAAGTCTGCCACGATACAATCACTTCTTTAAGTGTTTCCCGCACACAGGCTCCCTTCCCTATCCACACACAGAGCTGCAGACCAATGGGAACAGCCAGAGGCTGCAGTCAAATTTCCTCCTTTTATTCTGTTCGTCCTGAACTTTAGCGTTCACTTTGGCGGATTAACCGTTCTTCAAATGAGAAATAAAGGCTTCCAGGAGCAGTCTGAGTGTTTACTGCCTCACAACAAAGTGGGAAAATAATAAGCACTTGGTCCGTTAGCTTAATGCTAATATTTATAGTTAGAATTGCAATTTACATGCTAACATAGTTAGCATTGACGGCGCTAACATAATCAATCGCTAAACAAGTTTGTACAAATAAACTATTTCACTATTCATTCATTTGTCAGTTAATTAACTTTGTTAATGAGACGCTGAGTTCTAACGTAACACAAATTAGTGATTGCAAAAAGTATATTGTTCAGAAGACATTAATTATGAGTGGCTGTTTACAGGAAACACCAGCTTTTTGTTGATGTTTTCTTCTGTAGGATGTAAAACAGAGTTTAACACCTCTAAACCACTGAGTACAGCACCATCAGAACCATCTCAATACAATGTCATGAAACATACATGTAGACAGTTTTGTCATAATTTAAAGGTAATCAGGAGTTATTAATGTTAACTGATAAAGAAAAAAAACATTTGTATCCAAACATAAAAACTTTACAGTGAAACTAAGGTCTTTGTTCTTTTTGTTATTATCACATTTCAGCATAGAACTGTCAAAACATGTCAAAATGGCTTTATGATTGTTATTTCTGAAGGTTAATTGGGACCAATGTTGTTAATTAGATAAATAATATCGTCTGAAATTGATCGCAAGCCCCTGAATGGATTTGAACTGTAATAGTATCGTGGCAGAATTTCCGATAACGGCAAATATCTTATCGTTGTCCACAGAATCGATATAATATCTTATCGTGATGGAACAGGTGATGAACACCCCTACTGACCCACTTTGACTGATAACAGTCACATTTCTCTCTTCTCCTCTCACTGGTCCCGCTCTCCCCGTTTCCACTTTCTTCTCCCTTTCTCTCTCCAACCTCTGTCTCACTCGTTCTCTCACTCCGACTCTTCCCTCTCATACCTCCGCTGTGATGCAACTCTCTCTGACAAACATGTTTTCTCCACTGACACACAGAGGCTCCATTCATGCTAACCTTATTTCTGTGTTTCAAATCCAATACACAAATAGCTCGCATGTGACGGGCCCTCCCCGACCAACCGGTCTTTTATTTATGTAAGACGATGCTTTTTATGTCAGGTCGCAATATGTATGTAGTCTGACGGCAAATAGTGGACCAAGAGAATGTTGGGATGTTTTCTTTTCCGCCATTTACATTGACTTACATGAGCAAAGATTATAATCAGTTTTTACAGTGCACATACAGCGGGGTTAAAGCCGTTCCTCCCTCCCCCCTCTCTCTCTCTCTCTCTCTGTTGACCATACACACATTCTCTCTAATCCAAACTTTCACGCTGGGAGGCAGCAACTGGTCAACAGGATATGAAACCATCCTCTGTTTTTTTTCCTTCTCTCCTCCATGCAGGAATCAACCTTTCCCCTACTTCTTGCCTTCTCTCCTTTCTCTGCCTCTCCTGTGAACTTTTCCGCCATGTTTGTGGTTTCTGAAAACAATACTCCCCTCCTCACCGGTTTCAGACTCGCTCTTGGAAACTTTCCATTTCTGCTCTGTAACTCCGTGCCGACTTGCAGAAAATCAGTGTCCAGCTGATTTGCTTCATGGGTTATGGCGTCATTCCCATGTACTTGGTGAAAGGTGTTCGCTCGTTGACCACTCTGCAGAGCGTCACCCCACTCCCCCTCCTCCTTCCTCCTTTGCTGGTGTTAGTGGAAGGGAAGATGACCATCTGCTGCCCCAGTTGCCCAGTGACTGGACAACAACCCTCCCTTATGGCACAGTTCCACTGTCCATTGTCTGCCGGAGACGCTTACTGTGTGTGTGTGTGTGTGTGTGTGTGTATGCGTGTGTGTGTGCGCACGCGCGAGAGCAAGATTGTGTACTTCCCTTTTATGTGCGAGTGTTTAAATTTGTCTTCATCTGTCTTTGTGTGTGTGCGCTTCATGCCCGTGTGTCGGCTCTAAGTAGAGCTGAGTATTGTGTGGAGCCTTCCTGTGGGGGTCCCGTAGAGAACGCACCCTCGCTCAGCAGGACACTCCTCCGGGCGCTGTGCAATGACTTACAGTCAGGGTAGCAGAGGGTCAGAGATTTAAAAGGCTGTGGGCCAAAACTTTTCTCCAGTGCATGAAGAGAATACATTTCCTCTCCAGACTTATGCGCGTGATCGCACACAGGCAGCAAGAACAACAAGCCTCACGCGTCATTGCTGCCGATCAAACAGGCCCGTTTGTAGACATCATGGAAAACAAGTATATAGAGTGGATTTTATCGTATGTCTTTAAATTTACATTACAATATTATCCCTTTGCTAACTTAAAGTCTCTTTTTAGTTTATACTATTAGAATATTGAAAATCTTTTCTAAGACATCAGGATATTATTATCATTTCAAAGAGGAGAGGTGAGGAAAAGAAGTAAAGATTATTGTTCATTGCAACAGATGATGTGTGATAATCGGTCTGGCTTAAACTCTTAAAGCTGATTGCCGTTGAATGAATCTTATCTGAGAAAGATTATTACCCCCCTGGTAATAATCCAGGTGGTGGTGGTGGTGGTGGAATGACTCTTCTGAGGCTAATGAAATTATGAAGTTGGTCTATCTGTGATGACTGGGCAGCGATAGTCTAATGGTTGTAGCTTTAAGAAAACTCCTTGTATGGTTATTTAGATCTAGCATAAAGATTGGAAACGGTGTATATGTGTATATACATATGTATATATGTGTACATATATATACGTATATACATATGCATGTATTTATGTATATATATATGTATATACATGTCCATGTATGTATATGTATATATATGTGTACATATATATACGTACATAAATATATATGTATATATATGTATATACATGTGTATGTATATACATGTGTATATGTGTACATATATATATACGTATATACATATGTGTATATATATGTGTATATGTGTACATATATATACGTATATACATATGTATATATATGTATATATGTATGTACATATATATACGTACATAAATATGTATGTATATACATATACACATACATATATATGTATATATATGTGTATGTATATACGTATATATATATGTATATATATGTGTATGTATGTATATGTGTATATGTATATATATGTGTGTATATATATTTCTATATATATATGTGTGTGTGTATATATATCTATGGATAGATCTATAGACTGCCTACTGATTTAGCCTAGTATGCATTTTGGAAGCCCAATGGCTGTAGCTCCAACAGAAGGTGCTTGAGATGATTCGCTTATCTTCACGTAGATATCTGAAACAAGGAGAAATAACTAGATCCATGTCTGCAGCTTTGATAGAACAAACTGTCAAGTTTTTGACTTAAGGTGAATTGTTTATGTATTTTTGCACCTCAGTGAACCTTTGCTTAATTTTACAGCCGCAGACAGACAGACAGACAGACAGACAGAATGCACACCGTGAGGTTGAGACGAGATTGTTGTGTTAACTCAGAGCTCATGTTTTCTTTTACAAAGGTTTTGGCGTCCCACACATTTTGTTCCCAACATCTAGCTGCTGTAGGTGATAACGAAAAACAAAACACACCCACTCAGCAAACGCTTCTTTATCTTATTCCACTCTGTAGATGCTTTATTCCACACATATTCTCTGCGGCTGTATTTGATTTCAGCTTTTGTCGTAGTGTGTTGTCAGACATTTTTCCCACATGCTGTTTCCATTTTTGTCTCGTCTACTGTTCCCTCGCCTTCCTGTTCCATCACACACACTCTCGGTCACACACACACACACAAACATACACAAACATCCCCCCCCCACACACACAGGTGATTGGAGACTGAGCTAAGTTACTCATTATCCTCCATCTAGTCTGTAAGTTCGCCGCCTGCTCTTCAGGCGCTTGTCCTGGCAGGAGACCAGCAGCAACGTGAGAACCGTGCTCACAGAGCTAGACCTTTCCTGCCAGACATACACTACCTCCAGGAAAACAAGCCTGGAGCCATTTTTCTTTTCTTTCTGAAAAACAGAAAGGATGTTGTGAGCACATCCAGTTATATATTTATATATACATTATATTATATATTATATTTATATCTCAAAGGGGCTTTTAAGGCCATAGACACTCGATTATGGGTGACAGAGTTTATGAGGGATAGCAAAACGATTTAAAGCCCCACTTATTCATTTTCATTACCTCCAAACCCTGAGCACAGCTTTTATTGCATAATATTACACCGTACATTAAGTAGAAACAACACTGAGAGCAAAGGTTGAGTAAGGGAAACGAGGGGATCTGGGGAATTGGGTTCCGAGCCATGCTAGCTTCGCTGTTTGTTTGTGTGTGAAACCTGATGGAAATCTGATTTGGTAGCGCCTTTATCCCCTTTAGACCTCCACAGGAGGACTACACTGCGCCGTGGCCACCACTAATCCCATAATGGGCTGACACAAACACTGTTCCCCTCGGTGAGAACTGTGACACTAGGTTTGTTTCAGTTAACGCTCTCTGTGTTCGCTGGAGGGATCGAAGACCATACCAAGGTGTTCACTCGCAAATTTTATCGGTTAGTTTGACTTGTATGAAAGTAACAAACTATATTTATTTTAGTTTTTTTGTGTCCTGTGAAGAGTCACGAAGTGGGCTGGAGCCCATCACAGCTGACATTGGGAGGAAATTGGGTTACACCCTGGATGAGTTCTCAGTTGCCCCTTTTACACAGAGGTGTAATAATCAAGACCCTTCTCTGTATTTCTGTGGGGTAACTGGACTGTGCCAGTGTTTCGTTTTAAATAGTGAGCAGGAGCTTAGTGATGTTTCGTCAATGATGTTTCCTCAATCTGAACACACTTTGGGTTTTATTGTCTTCTTTCAGTCAGCTGCTCACGACTACTAGCTGCTAACTATTACCAACTGCTTTAAGCCCCATCCTGCCTTTCTGCCTCGCTTTTATACAGACGTCTGTTCTTTGGACACCTCCCATTATGCCTCCATCGCGTTTATACAGAATAGAGGGGTGGGATAAAGGCCGGTCAGGTCCATCTCGAAAAGGCTGTGTTAAAGGGGCCATAGAGGCAAACGACTTTCCTCTCTCACTTTTCAGACCCTAAAAACAATGTTCAGTCACCTAATCACCAATATCACATGTTGTTGAACCGTGGGAGGAAGCTGGAGTAACCACAGGGCTCTGAAGCCAACACAAGGAGAATTTGAAGTTGGTTTGAACCCAGAACATTTTAGCTGTTGGACCACCATGCTCCCAATTACCTTAATGACCGGTTTATCCGCCAAAGAATAGAGGCTGGATAAAAGCAGAAGCCCCATTAATTGTGTCAGGATCGAGTCCAGTAGTAATCCTCCTCCTTATGGACTGGCACAACCGCGGGATGATGTCATCCTTTGGGATGGACCCGCTCACTCAAACACACTTGCAGGTTTTCAATGAAGTTCATGTCAGGGCTCATAGATGGGCAGTCCACAATTGTCAGTTTGAGACTGGTGGTGCCACCCATTAGTACCAGTACCAGTATTAAGTTCTTTGGCTTGACATTCAACATGCATAAGATGATTTCTCATTCTTTTAGTATGTTCACCTAAATTTGGTGCTGTCAGAGCCGGTTTCCGAGGTCCGTAATGTTGTAGAAGGCCCCATTCTCTCCCCAAGCCTTACTGGTCGGTTAGTCAAACGAGGAATTTTTTGTTTTGGATTAATTAATTAGATCATGGCTATTCTTCTAATTATTGTGTTTTCAGACAGTAAAGTATGTCCAAACCAGCCCAAAGAATTTTCCTCAAACTGGATGAAATAAAGAGCAGCGCCCTTTTAACACCCCCATCAGATTTACTCCATGGGCACCTACATAATTACAGCATCGTGAGCCTGTGCGTTGTCTGCATCACAGTGTGCGCATTAGTTGTGTGTGCCTCCCCAGGTGAGTGGGCACCCATCGGTAATCGAGTGTACAGAGTCATCGATTTTCCTGCTGCACAGGAAGTGGCTAGTTATTGATTCTCTGGCACGATGATGTCACTCCAGACGGCGTGAGGTGTTTACTTATCCATGATAAGGTCGGCGAGGCTTTCTCTCCACACGCTGATCAAATAACCCTCTCCCCTCACACCGCTCCAACATATTCATTCAGGCCACCCTCAAGCACATCTTTGTAGTTTTATCACAAATATCTTGCGATGTATATGTTAATTAATATTTACTGAGCTTGGCACCGATGGCAGCTGCAGCTAGACGTCCTGGCTTTGAAATGGCTTCTACATATTTGGGTTATGCAAGGCTAATTATTACAGCAGGTGAAATGTCCATTCTAACATGACTACAAGAAGAGTCAGAAATTAAAACCAATAAAAGAAAGTGCTGCTTGCCTCCACTGTAATATAATCTGTGATGATAAACTGGACAGTAGCCACCTTATCTCTTAATTATGTCTGTAAGTCGCTGAGATATTCGACTCCACATGAGGAATGATACCGAGTTTGTCGGCCATTGGTTTGTTCTTTTTCAGGGCTGTCATTGATTAACCACAGAGCAAATATGTCTACCTGTGGCATGAGAGGCGCACACACACTCTTCTCTCGGGGTTATGAGGTCCATGCATAGTTTGTGGAAGTGAAGAATCAGCGTCCACCCATTAACCCAGAACAACTGGTAAAGGGAGAAACATTCAAACTAGATGGTTTTTATTTATACAACCAAAATAGCACGGCCTTTAAAGGATAGTTACTTTGTTCTTTTCACTCCGGCTTTTATTGTATAATATTGACTATATATGCTCATAGAATGTCTGCTCTGTACTTTTATTTTGTATAATCTACTATTAGGCATGTGGAACACTCCTCACATATTTGCACATATTCTAAAACCTGGAACATAACATGTCACACTAAGCATTTTCTGTATTTTCCCCTGTCTTATTTTGGACAGTACAAACTCCTGACCTCACGTCATGTGCTTCCTATTTCATATTTGAGGAAGCGGCGGGGGTATAGTCTAAACAGGACAGCATGCATGTACATGTGCAGCAGGGTTTGCGTCTTCGGCACATGCCCCCCTTTTTGTTTGCACACATTGTGTTTGAACAAAGTTGAAGTCTGCTGCAGGAAGAACGTCCATAGCTACAGCATAATCTTTACTCTTCACTCTATTAGAAGGTGCGTGAACTGTTATTCAGATTCTCCTGCTGACCTTTGACCGGCCCTGTTGGTTCTTAGTAAGTAGAGGTTTTTAGGGGCAGCTGAATATTTTTGGAATCAGAGTTGAGTCAGGACAAAGAAATATTTAACAGGTGGAGCTCAGAGGTGAAAACAGACCATTTTGCCCCACATATACACATATTTACTCCCTGTAGAGGGGTCAAATAAAAAAAAAGTTTAAGAGATCCTGTAATATTCACAGAATGTATACACCAATCAGCCATAACATTAAAACCACCTCTCCTTACATGCATCAATTATCCAGCCATGATCCCGTCCTTCTGTAGACACTTGGTAGGTAATAACCACTGCAAACCAAAAATGTTCACCTGGTTCCTAATGTATCCCATCCACTGACCAGTGGATATCCAGTTACCATGGTAACCAGATAATCAATGACATTCTGACTTTACCTGTTAGTGGTTTGAATGTTATTCCTAAACGGCATGTATTCACATTTGCGGGATCAAATCTGTATCTGTATGGAGATATCTTTATTTAGCTGTTGTTAAAATAAAATAAAAAATACACAAGTATGTGAACGGTCTTCGTTGGGTTATGTGTTCTAGTAATCCATTCTAAAATTATGTATGTAGCCTTCAAGTACCCATCCAAGATCCGTTGACAGGATTCTAGAAACAGAGCGCTTGGAACTTTTGAAAGACACCAACTAACTCTTGGAACTTATTTTGGCTTCTTATCAACCTAAGCTACCTGATGACATTGGCAAGTAATAGTTGTGTAAGTCTTTGATTTCAGACACTTTGAAATCAAAGACTCACAAATCAATAAGAAGTTTTAAAGGGTAATCGGACTCCGTTATAACTATGGGGCGGCGTTAGTTATAATGGTTTGCATGATTGTGGTTTTGCTAAAAACCTGAAAAGTCTTTCCTAAGCGTTTTAAGAAAATTCAAGCATTCATTCGAGAACATTGTGAAACCTTCTTTTTGCACACGGATTTGACGGACGACGTCACAGTCAAATGAGGCTCTGCTAGCTATTTTTTTCTGCCATTCAGAGGCCGGGCTCGTTGCCTATTAATGAGGACACGGGGAAAATGGTGTGTAAATGATTGTGTGCAAATGATTGGGCCCTATCACTTGCTGCATTGTCACATATTCTCTAGTCAAAATGCATCCCAGTAAAGGTTACAGATTGTGGGGACTGATAAAGGGAACAGAGCGCAGAAGTGAAACTGAGCAGACATGAGTTCAGATTAATGCAATAGTTTCTAATCTAACCTCTATAATGTCATGAATCAGACGTTATCTGCTTCTGTTTCTGTCTGCTGTCCAGATGGAAGACCCTGCTCTGATCAGGACAGGTTCTGTTTTGTCTTCCGACATGGAGGTCATGTTTCACACGTCTCTGTTTATTTATTGGTTGGATTGTCAGCAGAATTGCAAGAAAACTACAAAACACATTTCCATGAAACATAATGGGAGGATGGGGTCTTGGGCCGGAATAGATTCGGTTAAAATGTTGCTAATCCCAGATTTTGTTGACTTTATTTAACATTGATAGATAATTTATCATGGAATCATGCATGGATGGGAAAAAAAAGTCACATATAGTTAGAGCAATATTATATTATTTACTTTTTATGCTAGATCTTTTTGCGAAATACACAATTAACCAGCTGATTTGAAGGACCAAGTCACACAAGAGCAGTTTATAAAGTTCAGTACCACACATATTGTATAATTAGGTTTTTTTTCTGTTATTCAACATAAAATATTTCTTTTCCTGACCACTGTGGTCTCAGTGATTCCAATCCTACTGAAGAGCATCTCTAAGATAGAGGCCCATTATCTGCTGTGACCTGCTTCAAATTTGAGGTATAGCTTGACACCAACCTCTGGCAGCATTCCTGAGGAATCTTAGCCCATTCATCACGAACCAAGTCCTCCAGTTTTGCAACATTCCTGGGTTTTCCTGCTATAACCACCTTTGCAAGGGTTTCAAGTTGGGCTAGTCAGCAGTCTTCAAGAATTTATTTTGAAAATAGGACTTGGTGGGCTTCAAGGTCTGCTTGGTATCGTCGTCCTTTTGGAATGTCCAATGACGTTTTTTTTTGACCAAGCTTCTACTTCCTCACAGATGGCAAGACGTTTCCTTCTAGAATTTTCGGATATTTGATGGAATCAATTTTTCCTCCTCCACGCTGTATCACCAAGTATCACCAAGTCACCCACATGCACCCATGCAGGTAGAGGGTTCCTTTCAGGTTGTGACTCAGGAGGCCGTTGGGCCACATATCGCAAGGTTGATGCGGTCTTTGTTTCGAAGTTTCCCTGGCCCAGATACTGAACCCCAAGTTGCTTCCATTGGCTTGTTCATTGGTGTGTGAGCAATTATGTGAATGGTAGCCTCAACCGATGAGCTGGTGGCACCTTAAATAATAGCCTCCGCCGTCACTATATAAATATTCGTCAACGGTTGAATGTAAATCACTTTTAGTGGTCAGGCAGATTAGAAAAGACATTTCAATGGCCATTCCTCTTCCTCAGGACATACTCACTCATCCATAGATCCAAAAAGTTTTGTTTTAGTTTCATTGCTAAACCAATAAAACTCCTGTGTCTTATATAGATGGTTCTGAGGTACTGGAGTGACTTTTTTCTCATTATTTTGGTTCGGAAGTAGTTAACGTCTCGGGAGTCAGGACATATAAATTTTGGCCTAACGGTAAGTACTTTGGGACTGCTGCTAAAGTGAGTTTTGTGAAGATCAGATCCATCAGAAATAAATAGTTAAATAGTTGCCTGTTACAATGAAATGGTTACAGGTCATTGAGTCTAATTCTGGATCAGGCTTAATTGAATTATAGGGGATTTTCATGCCTCAGTGGAGGTATGAGAATGAACCCAGAGCCGTTCTAAAAAGAATTCATCGACTCTCTTGTTTGCTGTGGAGGTGATTAAACATCGGTCAACCGCCGCTAAAACAAAGCGGCCTCTTTTCATTATTATTATTATCAGTCATCAACTGTGAGCTGCTCTCATGAAAGTGATTTTCATGGGTTTGTTTGTGAATGAATCATCATCTATCTGTTTTCTGGCTGAAGCAGGTGAAGGATCTGATGTTTCGGGATGGGCTTTCGTCAAAATTACAGGGTGATGATGAGCCACTTTTGGCCCAGGTTCCCACTGACGGTTATTCTGCCCAGTCAGCAGAGCCGAGGTCTTGTCATACAGGGAGCAGCTGTGCATGCCAGCAGCGTTAGACCCGAGGGACTGTTTTCTTAGGCGCTGGTAGAACTCTAAGGTCATTTTTGTTAGTCCTGTGTTTTTGGCTAACATGAGGAGTAAGGATAGGCTTGGCCTAGATTTCACCACGTCTTTAGTAACTGAAACTTTTCTTGAGATTGTAAAAAGTGTTTTTCCCGGATTTCCATTTGTTAAAACTCTATGAAGGGAGTGTCAATGTTCAGCCAGGGTTGTTATTACAGAAATGGTGAGACAGGAGAGAGATAAGAGCTGAGGTGGGGCAAAAACCAGAGGGGTTTTCATTGATTTGCGTCGTATCGGGCTAAAGATAGCAGGGAGGTGTTAGGTATTTTTTGTTTTTCTCTGGGAGATTTTCTGTCGGACCCTGCTGTATTGTGACAGCTGCCCTCTCCCTACTAGAATAACATCCCCGGGAACTCACTCTTCCTCACGTGTGCACAGGGATTGTAGACCAACGCCTTTTCCCCTGGACTGTAAGCCTACAGTACATATTCATAGACTTGTGTGTATACATTTACGCCTTTCAATATAAAGTCATAAAAGAGGTTTTTGTTCCGGGCACTTAGGTCTATAGGCTTTTTGTTCTCTTTTCCCTGTTATCCATAGGTTCTCTGCATTTTCTCCATGTTTCAGATAATCCAGGGAATGCTGTTTCATTCCAGTGTTGGTTCAGGTCTTGGGGGGGTTGCTTTGATTAAAGAACAAAAGGTGACCCTGCTCCAGCTCATTCCCACATTAGCCCACAGAGATGGAGCAGTAGAGTTGCAGTGATGCCCTCTTCTTCGCCACCTTCAATTATGTTCTCTCAAAAAATTGACTCCAGTGGTTTGAACTGATTCATTTTCACGTCACTCATGTGAAAGCAACCTGGGAATATTTGTTATGTTAAAACATTATTGTGGCTCATTCTTTGAGTGGGATTTGTCTCAGATGAGTATTTTGGGTCAAAACTCAAAAAATGTTCAAAGGTTTTTGTTAAAAACACCATAAACACAACAACCAAGTACTGAAGTGGTGCCTTTTGCTTTGTGGGAATTTTTGTCAGTTTTATGATTTTAGTTTTGATTGAAGTAGAATTTTGGCTCATTTTCTGAGTGGGACTTGTCTTAAATATACACAAATGTTATACATACTTTTCCTGTTTAGTGTGAATGCGCTATTTGGTATTTCCTTTTATATTTGATTGAGAGTTTGTAAAACTTTTTCTTAGATAAGTAACTACCAGGAAGAACTCTAATAACTTTGTTCTTTTCTTTCTCAAATGAAATGCATCAGGGGCAGGGGAACTTCAGTTTACAAACCCCAGTATTTAATACTTTAATACTTACAGGTCAGGCACAAACAATGTACCACAATTTTACATCAGGCTGTGAATGAGGGTTTTATAGATTTGGCTCCTGACTTCAAATGATATTAGTGGCTAACATTAAACTTCACCTAGCGCTAATTCCTCAGTCTGGAGCTTAAGATCAACAGGTCTGACTACCTTGCAACGGTTTATGAGGCTGGTTCCTGCTCTGGGAGCTCCGCAGGTTGTTGCCTGCGGGACAGGGAAAGGGTTAACCCTCCGATCTGATGCTCAGGGATAGTTTAAGCCCAGAGAGTTGTGTTTACAGAGAGGAGGGGGAAACATACCCACTTAGTCTGCAGTTTTTTTACCGTTTGAGTTTAAAACTATAGCATTTGAATGTATTTACTGACTGAATGTACTCATTACTGTGAAAATAGCGTTTGGGAAAGAAGGGAAAGAAGTCTTGGTTGTTTTTTCACAGAGTTTATGTCGTGAGCTTCTGGGCTCAGTTGATCCATGTGATTCTTTGTTAGCTGTTAAGACACATTTACCCGAGTGATTTCTGTAAGAGAAAGTCAAACAGGACCAAAGTTTTGAATAGATGTGAATAACTTTCTATGAAACAAACCAGTGAGCCACATACCTCAGCAGAACTTTTTTTCCTCCTCTCTTTTTTTGCAGAGAAACAAGAGTCAGAGAAGATTGGTTCCTGTAGCTGTTGTTCTGCTCTGTGATTGGTGGAAGCCTGTTGCTAGGCCTGTGTCAGTGAGAAAGAGTTTTCTGCTTCCTCTTTTCATGCACCCATAGGCTGCGTTTGACCTGGTCTGCAATGTGTTGAACATCCCTTCAAGTTTTTGCGGTTTGCTCTCGTCTTCCTTGCATTAGAGAACACAGCGGCTCGGAGACACGTGCAGCAGAGTTTACGCCTTGCATGGCTTCAACTTTAATATGATTAACTTTTATCATCCCCTTTATTGGATTAAGGCTGTTGTTAACACAGCCTCCAGTGAAAAACAACTGCTTTAATAAGCGATTTAGAAAGTTTTTTAACAAATAAAGTTCCTCACAGGAAGCAGTAGTTAGAGATTAATGGAAACACCACCTCGATTCAGAACAACTAATTGTTCCACATTTAGTACACTTCACATCACCTTGCACAGTGCGATTATTCATTGACAAAATCTTCTTTCAAGGGTCGTTGTTGTAGAAAAACTCATTCCTCTCCCATCACTGAAAATAACAATAACATGACTTGTTAACGTTATTCACCGATTTAAGTGAAACTCAGGTGTCTCTCTCTCGATCTGTACTCTGTCTGTTGTTATGACTAGTCTATGTGCCCCTTAGGCCAAATAAAGTTTCTTGAATGTAATTTTTTTCAGATTAAATATTCGAAGGACGGCATTGCAATGAAGTCTTATCTCCAAGACACTTTGTTCGTTAACACTGAACAAAACAAAGACGAAACAGTGCTGTGCCAGAGGCTTCCATGATTTAAATACTGGAGCGCACACATATTACGTCGTCAAATCATCACACCTGTCCGTCATGCTGGTACATCCCGTTTATACAGAGGTTGTTTTTCTGCACTTTGACTATCATTCCGTCGTCTCAAAGCTCCTCTGATGTGTTCATACAGAACACAGGACAGGTAGATTATTCGTAATTAAGGGTCCCTTAATTTCGGAAGAAAAGCCTAATCAGAAAGAAAATACTCCGTGCAAACACCCCTTTCTGACCTTAACCCTTTCATTCTGTTACAGGGGGTGTAGTATAAGTCCTTTCAGGATGACTTTCAGGAAGGCAAGCGTAGCATGTAAACAGGGTTTTGGAATAACCCCTGTTAAGAGCGTGCCCTACTCACGTGCACGATACCGGCATATAATGATCTCGCCAACAGCAGGGGGTTTGTTTTCAACACAAAATCTCAGAAAATTAAGGGGGAAAGTATGAAATATTAACTCCACAAACATGTCCAAGGAAAACCGCCTTGATAGACTGACGCAGCAAACAAATTAAAAAGCGCTGGAAAACTTTGAAAATGCAGATTTTATAGACTGCAAACCCACAGACCAACAAACTTCCCTTTTTATGGATCAAATAATTAAGTTTTTAAAGAGGAGGTCGACCTCTGGGAAAGTCTGTGACCATCGGAGGATCTGGGTTTTCTTTTTAGGATAAGCGCGTTTCTGCTTTGTAATGAAATAATGTTGTCAGAGTAAAACCACTCTGAGGTACTGACGAGGCTTTGTGGAGAAGGCTTTTTCCTCCCTCCCTCCAGCAAAGATGTAGAGGTGAATTCATATCAAGCTGTTGCCTTATTAAATCATCAAAAGACAGCCGCCCATCTTCTGATAAATAATGTCATCTATTTGCTGCTTTTGTGCTCGGCATAGAGCTGCCGACAGCTCTTCTGATTTATGTGTCGACGCTTGTAAACAGCATTTCCGATGAGATCACTGCAAATGTAAAAAGTCTTTCCAAATGTTTCAATCGTAAAGAAGAAATGGCTCCATGTAAACCCAGCTAATGGTGAATTAGGCCAGCCTTGATAAGGTTAGGCCTTATTCTGCCGGATTCTGCCTTGAAAATAAGGGGCTTATGGAGGTACTTGAGCTTTGTCATGCTCTGCGCACAGCAAAGTTTTTGAAAAGTTGCTGACGGGGGCCTCTCTAACTTTTTAAGTGAATATTGCATCACACTATTAAAATATACCGCATGACAACCCAATGCTGCTTACATAAAAACGCAACAGGGCGCACACAGATGGGATAGACTGCAAAGAGTGGATACGTCTGGGTGGTTGCTAAGTGAATGATTAAGGTGCAGAGTGCAACAAGTATTAGGTAGACTAAAATTAAATTCACAGTTCTTGATTATAGATTTTTTCCTTAGGCCGGTTTGGAGCTCAACAAAGAAAACATTCCCGGCTAAAGCCAATGCTGCTAACAGCATTAGTAGCGGAAGCTAATGCTACTGTCATCACAATAGTATACCTTGCTATTTGTGAAAATGTGAATATTTCTACCATTATCTGAGACGACTGAAACGTGTCCATTGTTCAGATCTTTCCTCCCACAGACCTGATCATCCACGCAATGTTAAAACAAAGATATTTAAGTAGCCTCTCCTAAGTCATAACTAATATTCCCAGTGTTCTAGTAACCCCTGTGCTCCAAACTTTCATCACACACACACACACACTTACAACTCTCCTGGCTCAGTGGCAGGTCTCCTCTGTTAGAGGAGAAGGTCTGAAACGCTCAAGTATTGAAGTTTGATCATACCGCGCATGTTTGGAGGGGTTTACTTAATTTGTCTTATTTACATTACAGTTATTAGTATTTCAAACTCATTGCCTAAAGATGTAGATGTACAGATTACCACAGTGTTTTTATATGCGTCATATAAACTCTGCTTCAGAAAGACCACAGGGAAAGCAAACTCTTACAGTTTGTAATGCAACATGTCAAATATTCAAGTCAAATATTTCCTCATGTATCTTATATCAGGAGTTGCTGACCTTTTTTTTGCACAGAAAACTGGTATTGATAGTAATCTTGGCCTTAAACAGACTGTTTTAAAGCAGCTAGAGACTTTGGATGAATACATGGACAAAAACTAAATATTTTCTAGAACTTTCCGCTTCTACTTTTGCAGGAAAAAAAACTGACCCAGCCCTGATTTTCACAGATCGAAATTTTTGCAATGCAACCTCAGCCTGAACCATCGGATCAGAATTCATGCGACTTTCACGTCATCTTCCAAAGACATTCCACACGAAGCTTGGCAGACGCTACATACATCTCTATAAACACAGTACCTATAAACGAAAGCGTTCCAACTCACTTTAGTGGCTTCCATTTGCGTATGACGTCTTTGTTATCGTTCTTTCATATTGGAGTCTGATATAGGACACAATTAGGAGTAATGTGAACATCTACACACTATATATCTATATATATCTATATATATATATATATATATATATATACCATAGACTAATATTACTAGTAGGGTTAGCATGGCGACCCAACTCATGAAACCCTTTAGAGATAAACTGGTGAGGTCTGCACAGTCCATCCCTGGATTCACCTCAGCAGGCAATGGTTGGCTGAATGGTGGAGTGATCAGTAGCACGGCGGTGTGACACGACCAACTCCAGGTCGGCATGTAATAGTTTGGGGGAAAGACGGCTTTATAGCCTCCCTGACTGCTTGCTGCGTCACCTATTCTGCCCAGGAGAACGATCAATCCAGCAAGTTGAATCCCCCGAGAGGACTTCACAGTTTCTCTCAATGATTATACGACTCAGGTTTTTATTCTTACCTTCTTTGATAGCGATGTTTCAAGCTTAATTGCTTTTTTTATTGTGCTAAATAATAAGTATCCTCCATTTGTCAAAACAGGCTTCTTGATGTTGTTGCACACAATGATGTCTTACTAACCCTTGAATGCCACCGTAGATTATTAGATGGGAGGGGATGAGCGGAGACGTAATACAAGTTGAAATCTAGTTCTTCACCACTAGAAGACACTAAATTTCACACACTGAAACCTCAAAGGGAAAACATAATGTCAGCAAAAAGTGAACAGTAATGAATTGCGTTTAACAGTCACTCTTTATTCTGTCTTCACGTTAAACACAGCAGATTTTTTTTCAAGTATTTTTCAAGTTAAATATATATTCATACATACATATGTTTATTTCAACTATTTCACTGTAATCAACAAAATTACTAAACTCAATTGCAACTATCAATTTGTTGTGAAGTCACAGATACGTCTGAAAACCAAACGTTGTGTCTGAGTTCACAATAAATAGGAAGGACAGTTAAATAGTGGAAATAAACATACGTATTGTCCCTAACGCTTCCAACCAGTGGTGAGAATCTCATGCTGGCGTTAGCATCACAGTTCAGCTGGATGAGGCAAATCTGTCTCATCTTATTCGTGTTTGCTGGAACAAATTTGCTTCTACTTGTGGTTTTTGTGTCACACTCAGTGTGACTTCACATGTCATATGTATATGTGGACAGGTTATATCCACCGGAGCTACATATAACATGTTATATGCAGATGACAAGGCGTTGATTAACATAGTATTTAAATATATTTTCTTCATATGACCAGAGGAGGAATTTACACATGAAGTATCGCTTTATCTAAGCAGCGAGCTCAGAGGTTAGACTTGTTGTTAGCGCCTGTTGTAATGGAATGGACGTATGGAAAATAAGAGATGTTAGCCTTAAACTGAACATTCGCTAATAGATAGATAGATAGATAGATAGATTGCCTATACACCAAAATCTATTCAAAATATTTCTACATGATTCTCATAGTGAAGGTTGATATATTTGATTCATTCATTTGTTTAATAGCTTGACAATCTTCATTATTATATGGATGTTTAATTTTTTGGTGACATAAATGTAATTATTCCTTCACATTTGTTGAGCATATCTGTTTTTTGGGGTTGTTTTCATTTTGGACTGGAGATGTAGGCCTCGGCCTTGAGCTCAGGAGGAACATATATGTCTGGATCACTGCGCTCACACACATCCTCCTGATGTGAGTACAGTAAAGCTTCCCAGTGCAGTCAGTGCGTGCACACCGACAATAGTGTTTGACGCCCCGAGCCCACGCGCTTTTATGTGAAAGGTTTGGTGTGTCGTAAGCCCTATCGCTGACCAGCCTCTTCTGTGGCTTTGCTTAGCCATGGGGTTCCTGGCAGCCCTGGGAGTGCTGACTCAAGCCCTGGGAACATGTTTACCCCCAACCGCACCCTGTGGCATCAGAAGAGGGACCAGGAGAGGGAGGGGGGGCGGTCGGCTAGATGCACACAATGAACCTGCTGAATACTGTGCTATCGGTGTCGGAGTAGAGCAGGTCAGTCAACTCACCGCCTCTTCAACCCCAGCTTTGACTCGTCTGCTTTTATTTGGTAGCCTGACATTTATCTTGTATTTTATGATAGCATGAGCAGAACATCAACAATTACGGCCATTTTGAATGACTCATAATGGTTATTTCTTTTTTAAGTATTTTTTCTACCCCACACTTCTCTGTTGACTGAAATTGTTTCCAAACAAAGTTGAGTTTTGTTGTATTTGATACGCAATGATGGGAAAGCACCTTTGGCCATTTTTATACGGATATTTCTCAATCGCTACAAAATAATGACCCTTCTCTGAGACCCCTTATTATGTTTACCATGAACAAAAATAGTGGCGGATGGGCCCCCTCCCCTCGCGATCCGAGGTTCTGCAAGCAAACGACATCTGATACTCTCCCTGTGACAGGAAAACATGGATCCCCCCCACCCATTACACCTCCAATGTGTATACATAACGAAGTAAAGGCTGAAATCAGGCGTACCTGGCCCGACTTCAAAAGGCCAGGTAAAAGGTGCTTGATTGCAAGTTGCTGAATATACTTATATGCATGCTGTAGGTTTGGCTTTTGAAAATGTGAATTCTACTCCAAAGGTCACTGACTATTAAAAACAGATGACAATACTCTTGTTTCATCATCTCCAATCAAATCACCACTCAGAATATGGATTTCTTATTATAATATTTTCTTATAGTTGTGGGACAAACTTCTGGATAACAAGGAGTAGGGCTGAAACGATTCCTTGAATAAGGGAAGTTACTCAATTACTACTTATTACTTAAAAACACTCAAGGAGGAAGTGGCCTGGATTGTCCCATAATATCCCTCGGTAGCATGCCAACCGCTGGAATAGTGTTGCTGTTCGTGTTTTGCTAGCTACTCCTAACAAACTGGATCAACTCACTACAAGGCACTCTATAAATTGATGTTATTATTATAATTAGTACTGGTCACGTCATCTCCTCTCACTTTTCACCAACTGGCCCGGCCTCTCCCAGGATATCACATCTCACCCAGTGAAGGAGGTAAATGAGGGGGATAGCCTGACTTTGGGGGCGAACAGATGCACACTTTGCATAAAATTTGGGGTGGTCAAACAATCAGACAAAGACTGATAGTGACACTAGGGGTTAGAGAATGTGTGTTGGAACTCTCATCCATTGGATTCTGCACTGCCATAAAGTGAGATATTAGGTGGGTTTACATGGCCCCCTTATTCTGAATAAAATCGGAAGAAATGCCTAATTAGAAAAAAGAAAAGGTCAACGTAAAAACCCCATTCCGAATGAGAAGGCCCTTTCCAATTGAGATGTAGACCACAGCCCAAAGTTTGATTTTAATACAAAGTTAAGAAATAATGAACTCTAGAAAACATATCCAATAAAAACCTACAGGAGCCTTGATAGACCGACACTGTGAACCAATTAAAAAGCGCTGGAAAACATTGCGGATTGTAAGGATAAATCCCTCAACAACAAATCTCATTTGTTATTATAACTGATTTAGTGCACACTGCAGAGACAGATATTATTGCAATTCAAGCAATAAACTTGTTGTTGGTTTTTTTTAAATGGGGGAACAGTTAGTTGTTCATTCAATAGAACTGTCGTGTTTTCTGTTTTGTATATTACCGTTGCTCCTGAACAAACCAAAAGGGATTCAATTTAAAATTTGCAGAGCAGCAATAGTAATTATTCGATTACTAGATCAAACGCCAGGAAAATCGATAGAATGCTCCATTACTAAAAAAAACCTATTACTGCAGCCCTAGATGTACAGCTTAGGGTTGAAATCAGAGCATTTATTTATAAAAATATCATTGATAAAAATATCAATTGACACCAAGTTAAAGTTCAAGTCATAATTCATGGATCACTCTTTTCCTTCATAGATTTGACAGTTCCTTCATTGAAACATACCCCGCCCCTCCAACCAGTTTCATGAGACCCTTTTACAAAGAGATCTTGCCATATTCTCGCAACTAAAACTGCTCTCTAGTCTAACTTTGTTTATCTACACTGAACAAAACAGCAGCGGTATAACTTTGTCCCAGTACTTGATCTTAGATAACATGCAAATGTTCCTCAAACAACAGAAGCGTGACGTATGACAGTGAACAACAAAATAAGATGGCAACAACAATCATCAAGTGGCAACTTGTCTTGTCCCCTGTCAGGTCCAGAGCTTCAGGACCTAATAGCCTCTCTTCAATTTGAAGATATTTTCTTCCTCCTAAACGTAGCTGTTAAATGCTACTAATTGCTAACTGCTACTAGCTAACTGCTTTTTTAATTTCCAAGTTGTGAGTCAGGTTCAAACCGTCAAAATGCCCTCCAGTCCAATAAGCAAAAATGTTAGGATTGTTTTGTCTAATGGAAGGGAGCATTCTGTCGTAGCTTTATGAGACATAGTGCGCCATCTGAAAGTGTACTTGAAGCAAGATCAAAATAATCAAAACTGACGGACGGTTAATAAAAAAATAAATAAAAACAAACCAGCAATGTCCAGCACTATCCTGTTTTTACCAACAACTTAAACATAGATGTACTTATTAGAAAATCAAACTTGTCATACTCTGGTGCTTCAGTTTTTGAGCTATGATTAGAGTTGAGCCGATTGAAATTTTTTGCCGATAATGGCATTTTTTTCCGAGAACATTTTAAAATCATAATTGACAGCATACATACATGCAGCGGGCTCTCGTTAGCTTTAGCCACACTGTCAACGTTAGCTTCTTTAAACTTGCTATTTTCCTCGGGGTAATTCGATTTGAAGTGTCTCATTATGTTTTTGTGCCAAATGTTTCTGAGGTTGTTCCGCCGCAACTTTTTATGTGTCTTACATCTTAAAATCATAAATGACAGCATACACACATACATATACATACACACACATACACACACACACATACACACACATACACATACACACATACACACACACATACATACACACATACATACATACAGCCGGCTCTTAGCGCAGAGCCAGCCATCTCTAGCTATAGCCACTCTGCTAATATTAGCCACTTGAAAGTGTCAATTAAGTTTGTTGTGCCAAATGTTTACAGGGTTGTCCTTACTGGTGATACTAATTGCGAGGTTTGTGTTTTATAGTTTGCTGGTGAGATGTTTGGAGTTATGGTAGCTCATGTTTGGTGTGGCTGTGCGTGTTACTTGCACCGAATCGACCTCAGGGAGGCTGCTCGGCCGATTGACCAACACATAAAACTAGGCCTCCCGGTGGCGATTGATTGGTGCACCTTTAGTTATGGTTCATCGACATCAACACGTTGCTATATTCTGAAAGGGGAACTATCACGCCACCAAACAGAAAAATGGCTTTGTCATTCTGTAAATGCTCCAGGTTGTCCTCAATTTTGGAAATTAGAATTAAGAGCGGAATAGGGCCACAAAATGTAACTTTAAAATGTTCTCTACGGACTACAGGGGGATTCTTGTATTTTTGGCTGACAAATGAAAGCACACCAGGGGAACCGAGAAAAGGTGTGTAAAAGCTGCTATACTCTGGTGAAAACCTGTTTGGTGGGACCAACAACACTTTTTGTGAAAATACCACTGTTTATCTTGTGCTAAAGAGAAGATTCAACGACCCCCCCTTCACACAAGGGTAAAGATCCAAAAAGACATTATCAGTATATGCATAGAACAAAAACAAGAGTCAGAGATATTGCAATAACGGTGCTTCGTTTTAAATTGTGAGCCTGGTGACGTCAGGTAGTAGAAGAGCTGTAACGTATCGCAGAGCAGCACTATCGTCTGTGATGATGTCTAACCTATGCATTGTGTATTGTTATATAGGGGCTGATCTTGTCCTCTCCTCGGAGTACGACAAGTTCTCGGTCGTGTCGCTGTCGGCTAAATTGGAAACATTTTTGGTTATTTTTCCTCTTTTATAAGCTAACCGCTATCAGTTGCTTTAAAGACTTTCTTTTGTGAGCCGCACACAAAATATTTGCCCCCATCATGCCTTTAAAAAATCTGTGTAAAAGGGTCTATTCAGGGGTGAAATCCTCGGTCGAGCCAACAACACTTCATTCTCTTGTACATTTACATGAAAAAACAATTTGATCTGATGCTATCCTGAAGATTTAAAGACATGTCCACCCTCCGGTGAAAATTATTTCCATTGGCTTGTTTTGTTGAAAGAAGATGGATATTATATTGTAATTCAAAAGAACAGCATGTTTTTTTCCAGCACATCCCATCTGATATAATTCTGAGTAATTATTGACTTTCTAACCACTTCGGTACGATAAACCAGCGGTGGACTGTTCTAGTGAGGGTGTTATTGTCAGGCTGGGATAAACAAAGCCATAAGACCTGCCTCGCTTATCTTTGCTTCCTCTTGGCTTTTAAAGGAGTCCTTCAGCCGGGGCGGATTGGTGCAGTAATGGTATTATCTGTGGTCTGATAGGCTGTGATGCAAAACCACTAACTGTAGGGCAGTTGTTGTTGTTGCAGCAGGTCTGCAGTGATCCGGCTCGTTTTGCACGCTGCACACCTTCTTTTCCAGTTTTGTTTGTCGTCTCTAAAGCAGCAGTGGGGCGACTTGCTGCTGCATGCATGTTGTTTTCACTGAAAGCACATTACACATTGATGAAAACACAAATGCTCCCCCTCTCTTTCTCCATGCACAAAACTATTTCTAGCAATCCTGCAGTCTCCAGAATTATGTTATCGATTTAGCAAAAAGCCACAATTCAATCATGATCACTGGAAGCAGGGAACAAAAGGAGAAGTGATGATGTTTTCTTAGAGGGCTGATTGTTCTCTCTGCTCACGTTTAGAACGTCCACCTCCTCCCCTCCTCACGCTTAGCCCCGCCCACACGAGCCATTGGCTGCCGGGAGCCTGTTTTCGAGATCCGTATGGCCGCTGCGCACGTCAATACACCCACCTCGACTTATTTACCGAATGTATGAGCGAGAGAGGACGGTATTCCGCTTGAGGGCTACAACAGCTGACTGCCGAGCACTTTACCCAGCGCCTCAAGGAACAAAGAGAGGAGCTAAGAGCCATCCAGGAGACGTTTTTACGCGTTTTATACCAAAATTCATCCACGTGCAGGGAGGACGCGTCATGAGGCACGCCGTGACATCGCCGAAAAACGGGGAAAATAATTCTTTTGCAGTGACAGACCTGTTAAAGATGTGCACCCATTGTGAACGACTTAACAAAAAGGTAAGAGAGAGAGAATGAAAAACGAGTACCAGGAGAAACAAAATGCATATTTTTGTTTTACAGATGATGATAGGGGATTTCACAGAAAATAACAGTATCGGTGCGTCTTTCTTTGCCGCAGTGCAGCGTCTTTGTCAGCTCCAGAAGAGTTTATGCACTATACATCAATGGGTTTATTCATTTCACTTTTAAATACTATGACGTTTAAGGGATGCGTTCAAAAACAAGTGTCACATTGGAATAATTAACATTTCATTCATCCGAACCGCTGCGCTCCTGGACGATCAGTGAATGGGACATGTCTCGACAAGCAACGGAAAGTTACTGGACAGAATAGAGACCTTTCTCTCGCCTCTATTGTTTTTAAAACTTGCTTTTTAAAAGTAATTCATTAAATTCTACCTACATTTTGTAGTATTTTTACTGTATGGAGTTCAGTGCTGGTTTTTCACATTCATTCTCATTAATGGTCATTTGCTCTGGTGATACTTCATGGACTGTAGGAGAAATGAGCGTCTCTGCTGCTAGAATTAGGTATTTAAATAAAATTGTTCTCCTTTTTGTTTTGCAGGATTCAGGGGTAAGGATCCCAAGACCCATAAGTAACGGACCGAGCAGATTTATCCCAGAGAAAGAGGTAGGAAGTCCCACCAGAGAGTATTATTTAATGTTCTGATAAATGAGGTACCAATTTAATCTTTTTTTTTTGTTAGATCTTGAAAATCAGCAAAGTGGACACCCGGACACAGTCAATATTTGAGGATGCGTTTGCAGCCCTCGGTCGCCTGGGTAACATCTCTGTGGTGATGGGCTTCCACCCGCAGTACCTGGAGAGCTTTCTCCGGACACAGCACTACCTACTGCAGATGGACGGACCCCTGTCTTTGCACTACCGACACTACATCGGTATCATGGTGCGGCCATGCCCCCCCCCCCCTCCCGAATGTCAAATCTATTAGTGGCTGAACATTTCATGTTTGACCCCCTCTTTCCTCTGCTCCCGAAGGCGGCAGCTAGACACCAGTGCTCCTACTTGGTCAACCTACATGTGAACGACTTCCTACAGGTCGGGGGTAATCCCAAGTGGCTCAACGGTTTGGACGAAGCCCCACAGAAGCTGCAGCAGCTTGGAGAGCTCAACAAAATCTTGGCCCACCGACCCTGGCTCCTCACCAAGGAACATATTGAGGTGAGGAGAGCTGGCGGGTGGAGGGAACGAGGTTGAAAACATATTTTACTACTTCCTAAAAAGTGATGAGTTGGCCCAGAGTTGACTTTTCTTCCTTCACTTTTATTCCAGGGCCTTCTGAAAGCAGAGGAACACAGCTGGTCCCTGGCAGAGCTCATCCATGCCGTGGTCCTCCTCACGCACTACCACTCTCTCGCCTCCTTCAGCTTTGGATGCGGCATCTCGCCTGAGATCCACTGCGATGGCGGACACACTTTCAGACCTCCCTCTGTCGGCCAGTACTGCGTCTGTGACATCGCCAATGGCAACGGGCACGTCAACCACCATGATGATCCACTCAGCAACCAGGTCAGAGATCGAGTCAAGACCTTCTTGGTGCTGCTTGTATCCCAGCAGATTAACTCATCCCTCTCTCTTTTCTCTTTAGGAGATGTGTGGCGAGGTGGAAGTGCTGATGGAGCGCATGAAGCAGCTACAGGAGTGCCGCGATGACGAGGAGGCAAGCCAGGAGGAGATGGCGACTCGCTTTGAGAGGGAGAAAACTGAAAGCATGCTTGTGGTGACGGCGGAGGATGACGAGTGCGTCCCCTCCAGAGACATCTCACGGCACTTTGAGGACCCCAGCTACGGCTACAAGGACTTCTCCAGGAGGGGGGAACACGTGCCCACCTTCAGAGTGCAGGTAGATCAAACAGCCATTATAGTAATGTATACTTTTCTCTGCATTTAAAAAAAGTAAATAGAAGAATTTTTTCCGTTATTATAGGGACTGACGTATGAACTACTTTATAACGTTTCATTGTTTTTATTGAGTTTAAGTCACGAGATTTCAAAATTACTCCTGTTGTTTGTGCCGGACTCAGCCATAACATTAAAACCATCTTTCTAATATTGTGTTGGCCCCTTTGTTTACCACCAAAACAGCTGCCATTTTTCTATCGGAACCAAGATGAACCTTTTTCCTCTAATTTTTGCGACAGTAGTTCTGCTATTGGATCGATTGTCTAACTATTCCATTTCGCTTGTCCACTTCAGGACAAAATGTTTGTTTGCTGTCTATATATCCCACCCACTGACAGGTGTTGTTGTAAAAAGATAATCAATGTTATTCACTTCACCTGATAGTGCTTATAATATTATGGCTCATCTGTGTTTAATCCGGGGCAAACCCTGGAACTTTACTGTATCCATACTGTAGAAGTGATCATTAAACTTACAATTAAATAAATCTAAAGGTATCCAGGACAGAGAATATAAAAGTGTGCTATTGAAAGAGTGATAAAAGCAGGGATACAGATTCTTGGTGGATAAAAAGATAGAGATAATTTACAAGATACTAGGATATTACATTAGGATATTAGGATGCTGTGGGATAGAGAACTACACCTATAATAATAGTAAAATAATATTACGAAGAATAGTAGAGGGCCGAGTACGAAGCCTTCGGGAGTTTCTCAGGTGACTTCCACTAATAAGTTGTTTCTGCCTGCAGGACTACAGCTGGGAAGATCATGGCTTCTCTCTGGTTAACAGACTGTACCCCGACGTTGGTCAGATGCTGGACGAGAAGTTCCAGATGGCTTACAACCTGACCTACAACACCATGGCAACACACAAGGATGTGGACACGAGTATGCTGCGCAGGGCCATATGGAACTACATCCACTGCATGTTCGGCATCAGGTAGGATGAGGAGAACTAAGTCACAGTGAGCTCATTTGGCACTGCCTCCACCTCCTAACACTGCATTTCTCTGTGTGCTGCAGGTATGACGACTACGACTATGGAGAAATCAACCAGCTGCTTGACCGTAGCTTTAAGATCTACATCAAGACCATGGTGTGCAGCCCTGAGAAGACCACCAAACGAATGTATGAGAGCTTCTGGAGGCAGTTTCAGCACTCCGAGAAGGTAATCTACTCTCCTTGACTGATCTGTAACCCCAATTCTGGCTCCACTCGTATTTTAACTTTTTGAAATTCCTCTTTGTACCCAAAAATGTAAAAAAAAAAAACTGTCTTCTTTTCTGAGAATAGTTTTCTTTAAAGTAGCTTTATTCAATACTGAATAAAAGGCACCTTTGCTTATTCGCACAGCAAAGGTGGGAACTAGCGTCTCAAATGTTGATGACAAGCAGATCCCTGAACGTAAAGGGCCATATACATGACGGCAGTCTTCACACAAAGCAGTAAACTTAAGTTGCAGTTTGACCTTTTATTCACATGAAAACATGGCCTGAAAACTCCGACTTGAAAACGGATTGCTAAGTGTAATCATCTCAATACGTTACCATTTCTCCATGTAAGGCCCCGCTTTGATCATGGCTATGTGTCCAAGTTGCCTAATAGCTAAGAATCAACAGAACAACAAGAAGAAATGTTGGATTTATCTGGTTTTGTATGTGCTGCAGACTCTGCTTTATTAACGCGCCTTCCTCAAACTATACACTTTAAGCGTGGATAGTGATTTGAGGATATCTTCTAAATTACCTGGTCGGTCTTCTTCAGTGGTGTTGATATTGCAAGGTTTTGCCAACTACTGGACTGGCTATTGAAGCCAAGAGTGGCTATGGTGACAATACTTTTTTTAATACCGAGATTATGAGATCATTATGTAATGATCTCAGAATAACAAGCTTGCTTTTTGATCATGATAACTTAATTATTCCAGTATCTCGAATTTTCTCTGTCACCGCTGCTTTCTGCTTCCATACCTAGCGTACCTTCTACAGAGCTTTCAGTTGTTTGTGCTAATCCGCTAATGAACGATTTAACGTCGTCGAATCAACATTGAAAACGTGGCAGTTTCCATTTTTAGCTTTAAAAAAGTCATGTCAACAGAGCCTGAAAAGCCTACTATCATAATAGAAACTATTTTTAGTTCTTTCTGACGGAGCATATATCCAAATAACAATATCATGTTAACATGTATGAATTGAAAGTCTAAATTCTCTCTTTTCTCTCTTTCTTTCAGGTCCACGTTAATCTGCTTCTCATGGAAGCTCGAATGCAGGCAGAACTTTTATACGCTCTGAGAGCGATCACCCGCTACATGACATGAAGTGCCTTTGGCGTTCTTATCGTTATGTCTTTTGACTCTTGTTGTTGTTGTTGCTCATAATGGGACACTTTAAGACAAAAAGAAAAAAAAACAAAAAGGGGAAGGGGAGGGGTGAAGGAGTTTTTTAAAAAAAACAAAAAAACGTGGAAGAGATGTTTGGAGGCCTGACGGAAACTTTGTTTGACACCGAGAAGAGAATCAGAACAAATGACTGAAGGGACGCTATCTCAAAGTGCAAACTCAGTTGGTGTCGCCAGCAGTGCCACATCTGACCACTAGAGGACAGCGTGGAGGATACTCCGGCGCTACCAAGCACCGACCGACATCACGGATCCCAGCGCCTCTCTTCTGTCTGAGCCCCTCTGGAAACCCCCAGAAAGCTGTGCAGCCAGAGAAAATCTGTGCTTTGATTCTGTCATCACTGTTTAGTTTCTTTAATATCCTTTTATTTCATTTTTTATTATTGGATGTCGAAGTGGTGGCTGTTAGATGGAAGCACTAAGCAATGTTTTTTAAGTGTGACTGAACTATCCAGCACAGTGTGCATATGTGCTGCTGCTCCAACGTTGTATTCATTGGGGGTCATATTGACCTCCCGCAGCCCCCACCCAAACTCTCAAATGTCAATGTAAGCTAGTCCAAGGAGTGTGTGTTGAAGCAAAGGTGGAGAGGAACTAAAAGAACACTGTCTGAGCCCTTGTATTTGTACGCGTGTGGATGAATTAATGACGACTGAGGCGCAGATGCTTTGTGTGATGATGTAGAAAAAAACTTTTGTGTCAAAAAAGAAAGCGAGGAATTTTGAAGGAAAGACTTCTTACTTATGCTGTAGCTAATTTTTGGACTTTTATCATGTTGTTTTCTGGTAATGGGTTAGAAAAACAAGAAAAAAAGTTAGACACCAGGATTTCCAGAAGGGATTGGCTCCCTGTTGCCTCCCAACCAGACCATATCTGTCTTCCGTTTATCCCAGCTGCCTGGTCGCCCTAACACTTCGGAAGCTTTTTGGATTGTGCATTTTTACCAGTAAATGAATAACTCTTCTGTTTTTCTCTAGAAAACATTTTAAGAAGTGCTCCTTGGTGAGCAGAACTTTTCCGGGCGTCCGCGTTCCCATTTGATCGGGGACCCGATTCGCCCTCACATGGCTGAGTGCTCCATAGCAATGGAAGGGAAATGGTTGGAGCTGTGCTTATTTCCCTGCTGGGGCGGTCTAACCGGTGCAAACGCAGCTTTTTTTTGTGTTGTTGAACAGAGGTGTGAAACCTCTGGGGTTTTTTTTGTTGTTTTGTTTACTTAAGCCAGTTAAGTACTGCGCTCCTCTGAGGGTGGATTGAGAGAATAAGACACATGGATGAAATAAAGAGGAAGAGAATGAGGAGGGCGATGATAAAGAAATGGTACATTTGCAAGTGGTTTGAGAGGTTTTGGTTTTTTTTCAAACTTCTGTCAGTTACTGACACTTTTTTTTATATGGAAAAAATAAACTATGATACGTAATTGTTGTGTATCACTGGTAGTTTCCTTAACAATTTCATTGCTTAATGAAAGCGATAGTATTACAGTGCCGTTTACACAACAGGTTTCACATAAATCCTTAAAGATTTAGTTGGTTTTATTTGGCCTTTTGATTGCATGACAACAGCATTCTTGGACTTCCAAGTATAATCATTTGAAAATACTTCAGTTTCCGTCTCCGTGTAAATTGGACACATTTCTAATGAAAAAAGTGACATGAAGGAACTATCGGGTTTTAGTTATGTTACTGTTCTTTGGTCAGTATTGACCATTTACATTTTCCAATCCATCTTCTTCTGTAGTTTTGATTTTGAAAAGTTATGGCACCAAGGCTTGGCATTCGATACTGCAGCAGATCCGTGTGTAAAGAATAGTTTTCATTACGCTGTCGTCTGACCATTAACATTTCCATCTCAACTAAAACGGGGTGAGTAGGTTGCCGACCGATACAGATCAGGTTCAGCACAATCGTCTCACTTGCACAGTAAAAATCTGTCCGCTCTGCTAACCAGAGTGTTTGGATGCTTTTATGCAAGAAGATGATGGTGGAAAAAAACAATCACACCATGTTCCAAAGTTCCAAAGTAGAGCTGACTTCATCTCCTGTAAAGCCGAACTCAGGGCAATGGTTCAGTTTGGTGTCAGGTCCAGGGACTTTTTTTAAAATTTTGCTGTACAAGTTTGAGAGATACAACAATAAAAGGGAACCAGATTATGGTCTTATCGTGCAGTCGATAAAGGAGGGATGGGGGGGGGGATTCCCTTTAGGACATCTTACCTCACCTTCTGGTTCCCTTGGTGAGGCTGGTCATGGACCAGAACTTTCAGGGTCCTTCCTACAGAGTCCACTTTTCTCAGTCACCAGTGGAGAGACTGTGTTTTCCCTGCTGAACAAACTGCCTTCACATTTCTTTTCAGACTTTGTGGAGGAGGAAACTTTTATCAGAGAACCTTGACATCAGCCAGATAAACCATCTTTCATATCGACCTGTCGGATTCTACGTTGAGAACAATGTTATTAGCTCTGGCTAACAATCCGTTCAGGGTTTGTTTTTTCTTTTTCATTTTGAATAGTGAGCTTGTCTTGTTGTTGTTCTAAAGTCACTATTGTGTGAAAATTGGTAGAAGCGACTCAGAGGGTTTTCACATTAAGTTCCATTTCCGTTTTGTTTCAATGTAATAACGATGTGTGAACGATTCATGTGATTTTGTGATCATGTTGTACTTTATGCTACTTGGTGTAACTTGTAAGCACTGCCAGGCCCCTTATCTGTGTAATAAAGGCGCTGAGAAGAAAAAAAAAAAAGTTTTCTCCTTTCTTCCGCTTTATTGTATAAAACTTCCAATTTCACAGACAGTAAAAATCTCCACGAGGGTCAGTCAGTCTAAACTATCATAAAGCAGGAACAAAATGGAACAAAACAAATGGAGCCGATAGCATTAGTAAAGCAAAAAGGCTTAGACGTACTGCGATGGAACATAATTAAGAATCTCTTTCGATGGTATGATCTGCTACAACGTAACGTTGCCAGACGTAGGATAATTATTGTACTTGTGCAATTATTTCAGAATTTCTACCGACAAAAATCCTAGCTAAATTCTGATGCTTTTATACCCAAATTCATTCATTCATCTCGTTTCAATGAAATTGTCGCCATTATCAGGATATGGCCCCGTCTGTGTTACTTAACTACCATGTGACGCATTTCCAGCCAATCAAACTTGCTATAGTGACGTAAGGCGCTCTGCATCACCTCACACTGAGCGCAGAATAGGACAGCGAATCTGCATGAGGAGAGGAACAGTTACTTTGTTTGAGCTTTACTCCAAAAATATGGTTAAAAAGTCACACTCGCTCACCTTCTCTGGCACTCCCTCACCATCACCATCACACTCCCTCACCCGCTCCATCACCATCACCATCACACTCCCTCACCATCACCATCACACTCCCTCACCCGCTCCATCACCATCACACTCCTTCACCATCACCATCACACTCCCTCACCCGCTCCATCACTATCGAACTCAATCACCTTCTCTGGCACTCCCTCATCTCCTCTCTCACTATCGCACTCTCCCTCACTATCCCTGCGCCTCAGCCTCTCCCTCACTATCGCACTCCCATCACCTTCTCCCTGAATATCGCACTCCCTCACCCTCACTCCCTTTTGCACTCCTTTGTGTTTTGCCTATCCTTTCACTCCACTTTTCTCTTGTACCCTCTCTCTCTCTCAGTCTCTCTCCCTCTTTCTCAACCCAACCGATCAAGGCAGCACTTTGTCCGCCCTGAGTGCGGATCTGCTTGAGATTTCTGGACACAAAGACTTTTTTCTCCTCCACTTTCTCCACCTTCTTGCTCATGTAGGAATCTGTGGGGTCTTTGTAGAACAGGGGTGTCAAACTCAATCACAGAGCGCCAAAATGAAAAACTGATCACGCATTGAGGGCCGAACATCGCGAAAATTCACCATCTTTAATCTGCGTTATTATGACAATTTAATCTTATTTTATTTATTCATTTTATAGAATTCTGAACAAACCAAGGAAAGAGAAAATAGTCGAATGACAGATATAACTTAAAATAGATCAGCATAATTATTATTTTCGGTATCCCTCCATATTGCTGTGTATTCTGGGATTTGTAGTATCTGTGCCGCAGATACTACAAATGCCAGATACTATCTGTGCGGGCTGTATACCAGCGGGTATAATTGTTCTGCGGCCCCATGTATGCTGTATAATAATGTTAAAGGGTACATTCTTGATCTGCTCTTTTTGGAAATACCTTGAGATAACATTTGTTGTGAATTGGCCATATACAAATAAAGATGATCTATTTTGAAAAAAGTTTGAGAGTTTCCTGATTTCAGACATGAATCATGATGCAAATTTATTCATAAGGATATTTTCCTCGAAATATGCTGATTTTAGTTTCAACGTTACCGCTAGCAAAGAACTGACAAATGTTTAAAAACTCCAGTCTGGTGGGATGTGAAGAACCCTGAATACAGTTTTTACAAGCTGCTGAACTGATTAACAGCTTTTAGGAAGACAAATATGGGATTTTGACATTATTCCATCACCTAGGATTTAAATTTGTACCAAACAACTAGAGAGTCAACTTGTTTAAAAGGGCTTCCAAAAACTAAACAATTTTTTTCTCATGTTTTTTCAGAGTAATTAGTTGAACTCATCATGTTAACTGACAAAACTAGTTTGTAGCTTCACAGAAATCTTTTGTAGCAATTTCTTCGAGCTCATAGACCAGATTGACTTGGATCTGATAACTCCATCAGCCAAAGTTAGCTTTCAACCTTCAGCCACTTCCTAATCAATGCAACCATTTGATTAAATCCCGTTCTGTACAATATATAAAAATAATGAACAAAAACGTTTGCAGTGAACAACTTCCTGGGTAACGTTAGCATGAGTTTGACTCTCAGACCTAAAATGATGTCAATAAGTGATGTTTGTTCCTTATTCAGTGCAAAGGGAATGAGAGAGTAAACAACTAGTGTGAGATATTTATTACATTTTAAATTATTAAGTTATGGTTTCAGCACTGGGTTGCATATTGTGTTGGCTTTGTTTCCAGAGTGAAACATGTCTGAGAAACTGGTAATGCTAACAACCACACAGCCTGCTAAACTTTGTATCATTCTAATGTTTATCTAGGCCTTAAAATTGGCGGAATTTTTTTTGTTGTTTTATCCTCTTTATAATTACAATAGCGTCAGTAGTTTGATTCAGTATTTAGTCATATGAAATCAAAATGTTGATCAAGGGAACTACAAACCTTGTCATACACTCCACTGGAGGTATCTAGTTAACGTAGACTCTTTTCAAACATGCTACAGTTTCTAGCTCCTCTCCGTATCTCAGTCAGTCAGGCGGTCAGGTTTAGAGGCCGGAGCGTCTTCAATAGCTTTTTAGCTACAGGTACGAACTCTATCTCCCAGGATGCCTTGTGGTAGTCCCTCAAATCTTCATTTCCTATCCACTTCAGAGCCTCCTCCTCATCTGTGGAGTGAGAGAGGAAAGAGAATGAGGGAGGGTCAAGGAGAGGTTATATTGAATTCTTTTCATGGAGCCATTATGTCGGTGATAGCAATACATGTTTTCCTCCCCCCTTCACCCCCTGAAGGCCAGCAATGTGAATAAGAACGTGTTCTTCCCAGCATGACTCCCTCCCTTCTTATGTAAGGTTTAGTAAAAACACAGAGCACAAACCTAAATATGTCATTAGGATCTCCAGCAGTGACTCTCCCTCCTGTGTGTCCAGCAGCATCTCTACACCGCCGCCGGTCATGTTCCACAGCGCCTGACAGACCTGACCCGCCAGCTGCCAATCACCTGCTCCCAAGTCTTTCAGACAATCCACAAGCCTGGCCACACAAACACACGTGCACACACAGTAACAAACACACACCGTGTGACTGCAGGAAGAGGAATTGACATGACTGTCAGGTTTGTATTCACTGTATCAGCACCTGAAATAGGACTCTGTGTGGGTAAGTGTGTGTGTGTCTGTGTCTGTGTGTGTGTGTGGGGGGAGATGTACAGGCAATGTACATCTATATGACATACGACCAACGCCGTACATATATGTGACACACCACCACCACCACCACCACCTCTCTTGAGCTAGGGAGGAGGGTTCATCCTGGCTTGGATCCTCTCTTTACCCAATAGGTTCTTCCTAGACCACATATTAATAATAATAATGATAATACATTTAATTTATAATATAATATTACGTATTATTTCATGAAAATCCGGCCATTACCTCAGTCAGTGGTCAAAATGTACAAATCTAAACTGATAATTCAGTAGATATTACTTGTAAACAGTCATATATTTGAACAAATCCACTTGAGATGATTAGTAGCTAAATGTTTTTGGCTCCTGGTCATAGAGACGACCAATATTTCTTGAAATATTATTTGCTCTCTGTTGCAAAGAAGATGCTATGTTTTCCATTAAAGGAATAGTTCAACATTTTGGGAAATACAAAAACAAGCGATTGACACCACTTTCATGTCTGTCAAATAAAATTTCGCAATTTTTTAGAGGTAAACTAAAAACTCACTTATTTAGTCTCTAATGGAGTGTCTTATAACTATTGCGCCCCGATTTTGTGAAAAAGTCAAATTGCGATGACATCGCACAATATTTCAACGATGTAGTGGTTGTCAAGGAAAATGCACATCATTTTGAAATGTGTATTGCTCAGTACAAGTTAAACTTAGAGAGAAAAAGTCAATGCTTAACTAGTTATACAATACGGTTTTCAAAATAACTTAATATTTTAACAAAAGTAAATCAGGTATTTCGAACGATGTTCATGGCGTTGACTGTTGTGAATGCGACCTTGCTCTCCTCAGAGTTTTTTTTTTCAAGAAGTGGGCTTAACAAGTTATCTGTAGTCTGAGTGAATATATCTAATAATTTTACTGTGTTTTCCTAAAAATTGTGTGACAGGGAGGCAAAATTTAAAAAATTTAATTTTCATGTATGGCCACCCACCACCCATGAAAGCAGCCTAAGAAATACTCACAAACTAAAGGTTTATCGTGGTAGGACACAGAACTCGCTGGAGGGATTTCATATTTCATCATCAGGATCCCCCCACCCCCACGGGGACGAGATGGTGAGGGGGGCGTGGCATCAGCGAGCATCTGGACCACCGATACGAATAAAACTTGATGGAGGGCAGCTACATTCATGATTATACTTCACTTTGGTTGTAAACACGTGTACAATATCAGTCACCGGCTCATTTTCCAGTAGCTTTAATATCAAATATTCACGTTCATTTGAAAAACAGGAACGCAGAGCAGCCAGCTCAGACGTGAGGGACATCCACCGTGTGAGATGTTGAGATGCACGGCTTGAAAATGTGATTGAGAGAAATCGGTGAATAAAAGCACAGATAATCGGGGTCTCCGAGTCTTCTCCCGACATCTGTCTATTACCATGACAAACGGCTGACGGAGACGTCACGTCTGCAGCTCTGCTTCAGCCTCAGACGGAGGAGTGAGACTGCCAGCGAAAGCTTAGTTTCACAGAGTAAGTTACCGCAGTAACTGGCCCCAAATTTAACGCATCCCGCTGTGTGGGATGTAAACCCCCAGAGTTTCCCCTCATCTCAGCCGTAGCCAACTTGGAGTCTCCACTAGTCCCGCATCATGAAGAACCCCGAGTTCACCGCCGTCTTCCTAGTCACGACACTAACACGCATCACAGACATGGAGCAGCCATTTATTGAACGTGGGGTTAGACATTAGACAATTAAAGTTAAACTCTTTCAAACTGTTTTGAAGTCATATCTAAAGTGCGACGCAGGGCTGAAAGAAATCTGAAAGACTGAGCGTTACGTCACGACACTGGGCATGCGCAGATGCCACTCACACGGAAAGCTTTCGGAAAGGTTTTTACATTCAGCATTTTCCTCTCCGGTCAGACGTCTTTTCCGAATCTAATCGGAATTAGGGTGTCCATGAAAACTAACCTAATGAGCGAACTTCACACAAACAGAGAATACATAGTCACGTTCTTTCACACGTTTATTTGATTAAATCGCAGCCTATTTTATTTATAAAGTTGATAATTAAAACTTTACTTTTGTGGATTTTATGTTATTTTGATCCTGATTTTATTGTTTCATTATTATTGTCTTTTATTTTATTTTATTTTATTTCAATTTATTGTTTAGCTCTACTTTGTAATTCATTTCATTCTATTAACATTTAACAACCATCTATTTATAAGCATTTGAATTCAGGTAATTTCTCATCTCAATATAATTATTTTATTATCATTAATATCAGTATTCTTATTTTTCTTCTTCTTTCTACTCTTTCCTTTAGGGGTCACCACAGTGGATCACCTCATTCTCCATAATGATTTGGCTTAGGTTTCAAGGCAGATGCTCTTCCTGACACAACCCTCCCAAATGATCCTGGCTTGGGACCGGCACTAAAAGTGCACTGGATTGTGAACCCTATGTGGTTGGGTTAGTATTTTTATTTTTATCACGTTAAATTTACATCTTATTGTCTAAACTCCACACACACAGACGATAAGATTGCCAGAAGACGGTGATAACGATGGAGGTATCAAACAATGTGAATAGATGAGCTGCACCACTATTTAAACAAAATGTGAGGATCTTTTTTTAAATTTCAATAAAGAGGGTATGAATGAGATGGAGGGGACATGAAGGAGAGTTTTGTACAATACTCTGGGTATACTACGATTATGATGGTTTAGACACTACAACCAGGAGATAGCAGTGGACAGCAAAGCGCTAAATTATCACCTCAGAAAACCCAAACAACCCCGGACAGACTGAGCTTGACAAAGCTCCAAAGTGAGCTGAGAAAACAAAACAGTCCATCACCTACTTTCAGTTCAAACACCTACGGCGAATCAACAGCTTACCTGGCTCTGTCTGTCTATTTATGTGTTAGAGTTTGTACCTAGTCTGACAGGAAGAGCTCCTGCAGAGGCAAATTCCATCCAATCTCTTAAGAAGTTATTTAACCTAATATTATATAATGCAATATAAGTGGGCTTTTTCTGACAGAACCAGGCTTGCTGTTTTCTTGTATTGCACTTTTTTTCTAACGCAAAGCTGAGTAAACTCTTTCTCTTCCCTGGACCTTTTTTATGTGGGGCTCTTCATGAAGATCCTTGAAGGTTCAGATTCACATTTAAGGAAGACCTGGATGAGGTAGACCCTACTCAAAAGCATCTTCTCAAGTAGATATTGAACCACCCCCTTTAACAAATAGAACCATGATGATGATGATGATGGTCTGTAGAAATTCAACGCAATTACTGTATTCTAATACAAAATTTAGGATACAGTTATTATGGTAATTTCGGCATCATGGTAATTATTTCTTCATGCCATATGTTGTTAGCTACGAGGTGTTAGTTTCACGCTTAATCATAAGCAATTTGTTTAATAAGTGGTAGTCTGAAAAAAATGCAAAGATATGAAAATGTGATATTCATATGCACACATGCGTGTGGAAAAGTCTGGGTTCAACAGTCCTTACTTGGCGGCAGCCCCCTCTAGTGAGAGGCTGACCCTGTTTGGAGGGTCCAGAGCCAAGTTGGTGATGACCCCGGAGGCTGAGAAACACACGTGGGAGCTTTTTGAGTCCAGCAGCGTCACGAAAAACTGGTGCACTGAGAGAAAAAGAGAGAAGCAGGACAAAGATAAGAAGACCCTTATCACCAGAGTCAGGAGGCGTGTTTATACTGAGAGTAGCTGGCCTTGAAGATAAGTTCAGCCAAAACACGACACAAAACTGTGCAGACTGTGTCGGACGTCAGACATCTGGGTAGTCAAGTCTTGTTCTTGAGTGATAAGATCTGTGTCATTTTTTTTTTTTTTTTTTGAACATGGCTGCTCTGTTTTGCAGGAATCAATGAATACTGTCTGAACAGTCTTACGTAAGAGTGCTTTGTGTTTGGGGCTGCATCATATACCTTTTCTTTGCATAATGAAGTCCCGTACGTCTTTGTACTGTGACAGATTTCCATAAACGCGTGTGGCCTCAAGCATGGCGTCCAAACTAGAGCTGAGCATCAATTTCAACATCACTGATGTGGAAAGAAAAGTGAGAGCAGGAAAAAAGAGACAAGAGTAGAATTTAACAAAATACAGGAAAAATATACCAACAGTGATTTGTTTGTGTCCCAGTCTTACACTTTGCCAAGGCAAGTTGGCGGTCTCTGAGCACAGAGCTTTCTTCCTGGTAGAAGGAAAGGTTGTTGATGGTAGCAGCCACATTCACCATAAGCTCCTCACTCTCCTGCACAGACCGCAGCTCTGTCCAAAAGAAAACAAAGTTCTCATCAATAAGAGTAATCTTCAATTGACGCATTTTGCTCGACACCCTACTGTCCTTTAAAAAACATCCAACAGAGGGAACATTTACTCTGCTCGTGCTCATGACATATAGCAACAATTCTACAGTCACTCTTCACTGTCACCAGTAAAGTGAAGATAATCTTGTCGAAGGTGGGCGTGTGACCTTAAAGAAGTGTACATGTGCTGCTAGAGAAGATCAACATCAGCAGAGGGCTCTGTGGTGGGTCTACTTTACTTGCAGGTATGCATCAATCTCCTTTCACGAAGAGCGTTCCAAGGCTGGTGCAAAGCCAGTGCCTGATTTGGAAAGAAGTAATAGATCTCTAATGATTAGGCTGTGGTGGCTTATTTCTTTGCCTTTCCACAGCCGGATGGCTCTTCACCAGAGAAAAACTGTTTCCTGCTCTGTGGTCATTCCAGCACAGTGCAAAAACAAAATAAGAGTTTTGAGGACAGAGCCAGATGTTGGAGCAATTCAGCATGAGTGTGTCTAAGTATAAGGAGCCAGCGACGTAATGATGAGGCTCTAGTGCCTGTGTTACGTACAGCATATCCTGTATCTAGTGCATTTGTGATGTAATGACGTGGCTCTACTGCATTTCTGACGTAACAATGTGGCTGTAGTGACATAATGATGTGGCTTTAGTGCCTCTTTAGACATTAATGTGGCTATGGTGCCTCTCCAGCCAGTGGAAACCAAACCAGTTCTTAGAAAGGTGAATTGATCGAGGGCTTGGTTGACAGTGGTTCACAGGGTTAATAGATCATGTTCAGGTGTTAAAAACGTCAAAAAGACTTAATCGTTTAAAGATTTTGAGCCCCTGTGAGCCATTTTACAGTTTGAAACAAGCCTCTGTCTTCTTAAGATGTTTTGGACTAAGAAACCTAAGCAGTATTTTTTGATCTTAATTCCTAATTACTATCTTAATTCATAAAGCAGATGTAATCTGAAATACACAACATTTTATAGATAAATAGAACACTTATGACAGTTAAATTAAGAAACAGATTGAAGCAGCCTTTGAACACCCTGGGTTCTCTACCTTACTTTTTTACCTCTCTGTTGTGCAACAGTTTTGGTTCTTTCCTGATGTGTTTGTTTTGATCATGAGCTGCTGGCATACAAAGGTCAGTGTGTCCCAATCCAACCAGCCGTGATACCTTGAGACGCTCAGAAACCCAGTCTGTTCCTGATATAGCAGCAGATGTCCTGTGGTGGGTCATAAATTGCGGGGACTGCAGTTGGTGTCAACCAGACCCTGCGTCACACTGAATTTCGATTCTCATTCTGGCTGAAAATGCTGCTTTGTTGTGCCCCTCTCACAACACTGTGTGATGTAAAGCAGCACGTAAAGAATCCACAACATCCCGTCTCAGAGTAGTTCTCTCTGTAAAAGTTCAACCTCTTCTGAAAACGTCTAACCACAAGAGAGAAGTTCACAAACCGAGATGGCAGCTGTGGGATGTGAAAGAACATCTTGCTCAGTATAAAGCTTTGCTCTGGTGGAATTAAAAAAAAACAAGCATATTGAACAGAAAGCAGTCACAGCAAAGAATGGAATGAAGAGACAAATGAGTCAATGACGCGTCTCTAGAGCCTCAGTGACTTAACATTTCTTCAGTGCCTTTGTGAATTAGCGCTACAATTTCCTGTGACTTAATGGCATGGCTCTGGTCCCTCTGCGAAGTAATAACGTGGCTCGAGTGCCACTGTGATGTAAGGCCGCAGATGTAGTTTGTCTGTGATGTAATGAGGTGGCTCTACTTATTCAACACAGCATAATTAGTCAGATTTACATCTCGTTTTCAGCAAAAACCCTGAATGAAGATACTTTATGCTCACCCAGGGTCTCCATCAGCAGCTGGATGCAGGTGGTTTTTGCCGCCAGATCAGGACCTACAGCGCTGTGGATGCACATGTTGGCCAGCACCCTGACCAGCTTCACCAGCACATCATCATCCGACTGTGAGCTCACCGCAGGTGGATGAGGCTTACAGAAGGACTGTTGGCCTTTCTTTTGCTGCGAGTTGTCTTTGCGCTGGTAGCTGTCGTACAGATGCAGGAGTGTCTCTGTCCAGCCCTCACACTGGAGGAGCTGCTGCCGAGCCTCATCACTTTTGGCTGTGAGGTTCCCAAGGGTGAAGAGAAGACGCACCACAAGGTCCTGTGAGAGAGCGGTGGAGACGTTTGTAGAGGTCAGTCTATATCAGTCAGTTTCTCCACTTTCTGAATTAAAGCAACAACAAAAAAAGCATGTTTCCCTGAATATTTTGACAAAAGTTCCTTCAACTGTTGGACTTTGCCTCAGACAGTATTGTATTTTATTTACTGCTAGGAATTATTAGTAAGCAGATGAAATGCTATGTTAATGCTTTTTGTAGTTCTTGAAATTGTTTATTGTATGAGTGTATATTTTAGGAATGCAGCTAACAATTCATTTGATGAATTTACTAAGCTTCAGATTAAAATTTTGCTCGCTCTCCAGCTCCCCAACTCTGCCCAGTCCTCACAGGTCCACCAGCCTCCTCCTTCATCAGTCTCAGCAAAGTCATCAGCCACCGCAACCACTAGTAGTATCCAGAATTACAAAAGGAGGATAGACCCGATGCTCAGAGCAGGTAGCCTTCAATCGCCATATCCCTCAATATGGTGAGTCTGAGTACCAAAGACTTTCTGACAGGCTAATTATCAAAGATTATCTAATCTTTTTTCAGTCCCTGATTGATCTAACACATTTTTTGTTTAGCCACTCAATGTTTGAACATATGGCTGGAAATATGCAGCTATAGATAATGTGTGTTTGAAATGACGGTGGTTTCATTCAAGCTGATAGTTTAATCCATTAATCTTTATTTATATAGCACCAATTCACAACAACTGTTGTCTCAAGGTGCTTTCCAGAAGGAGCAAGTTTAGACCACACTCTTCATACATCCTGATGAAAGGGATCTAAACCATCATTTTAGAGGGTAATTAAGATGTGTTGGATTATTTAGCCATGATGGGGCAAAACACTCTTCAGACTCTCAAACAATAAATTAACAACTATTAACATTTGATTAGAGATTATGTAAATATAAAACTTGGGAGTCTCCCATGTGGTAGCTTTATATCAGCCACTTCTCTCAGAGCCTTTAGAGCTGTGCAGACTTGTTTGAGTGAAACTACACCCCATCTTTCCTATGAAGTAACACACACTTACCAAGAACAGAGGTAATAAACTGACACTGTGCGTCACCCTTGTTCTCTACTTACAGACATGTAGAACAGGTGAGCTAAGAATCTCTTTTCTCCCATAAATGCAGCATGACATTGATATGAGTACAGGACGAGCCGCCCCAGTACGAGCTGTTCACGACTTGTAACACTGTCCAGTGTGTGTGTTTGTAAGCACGTCCGTGTTCGTGTTTACCGCATATGAATTTAAAGGAACAGTTCTCTCAAAATATGTAAAACGTGTTGTCCACTGATCCAAAACACATTTCTGGAGCTTCACAGCAAAATAGCTTTACTGAATTCTCCTCCACAATTGAGGAAGAGGGTTTTAAAACCCTGAAGAAACAACCAAAACCATACATAAGAATCATTGGACCTGAAATTCCAGACACTTGCATTAAGTGCTTAGTCATCCTAATGTGCAAAGATAATATTATTTTCTACTGATTTGTGTGACTATAAGTAAAATTCAATAAGGTGGGGGCATGACTTCCGGGTAGCAGGAAAGCACTGAAGGGTGCAGATATCCTGAGTATCTTGTGCATCTTCAAAGGAAAGTTGCATGCTAAAACCTTTTGCTTACATGCTAGAGTAAAGAGTTCCACTTACAAACATTTTTGAGAATTCTTTTGTGCTACTCTCATTACTTTCTACTTTTACTTTCTTGAATCCTCCAAGGTTTTGCTCTTTGCTGTCAATGCTTTATGTACACACTGTACACTGTAGTCTATCTCCCCCAAACTGAATAAAGCTGTGCTGCTTGTTCTATACCTCATGAGAAAAAGAAAATCAGACAGCAGAGAATGAAAATACTAATATTATCTAGAAGTCAATTTGGTATTTAAACTGCTGTGCAAAAAAAAGAATTGGAAAAAACCCCCAAGATATTCTCCAATCAGGTTGCCATGGATTGATGGACACTGTGGTGGACAATTTAAACAATAGATTTTATTTTTATTCCTGATTATATTAAACAGACTATTGAAGTCTCCATCTTCTTTAGTTGTGTGAAAAGCAGTTTTAAGCTCCAGAATTGTTGTGTGGTCTCATCATCCTCCCACTGTAGTATCTACTCAAGCTCACCTCATTTATTTTTCTTTCTCTTCCCCCCTTCCTGTCCTTACTCACCCCTCCTGGTGTGATTGAATGTCAAAGCACACAGACACAGGGGAACAAGGATACGAGTGCTACATAAACATGGACACAATGTCCCCAAAATGTGCTTGGACCCGATGTACACATTTCTCTCTGAGGGCAAACACGGTTAGTCTTACATGAACGCTGGAACATCACTTGCCTTGGTGAAGACAAGAAGAGGTTGGAGGACTCACCTGTTTTTGGTGATGTTTTTCCAGCAGCTCTAAAAATAGCCGGTAGCAGCCGGGGGTCCGGGCCAGAGCCAGGCGGCAGTCCGAGTAAGAGGAGAGTTTACTGAGGGAGAAAGGAGACAACAAACACCACTGATCATTCCATCAGCCACTGCTCCGCTCTACTGGCTAAATATGGAGATATTAAATAAAGACCAATCATGGACAAGTACATTTTCATGAGTTTATTACCTGAGGCAAAACAAATATTTTAGCCTCATGAATCTGTCCTGATTTATTCTGCATTGTAAATTCATTACAAAATGAAAAGCCTAATTTAGATATTTTGGCATCACTTGTTTCAGAAAAGGAGTTGGACACCTGGACAAGGAAGCAGAGCAGAGAGAATCACATTTATTTATTCGTTTTTTACCATTATTCAATTAGGAATTCAAATTAAGATTACGTTAAAAACTGACATTTTGGTTTAAATTTGATCTCTTCTTAATACCTTTGATTCATCCCTTATGTCTTTTTTTTTTACATATTGTTTATTTCTGTTTATTTTCTATTGCTTATTTCTATTTTTCTTCACAAACGTTTATTTCTACATATTACTCGTATCACTATTTTTTGTTCCTTATTATTTTGTCAATTAAAGCACTTTGTAACTTTGTTTGAAAATTCTACATAAATACATTTTATTATTACTAGTATTATCATTTTGAAATATAACAATTACAATATGTTATACAAAAAACAACAACAGTAAAACAAGAGATATTCTATACACTGTTGCCTAAAGAAAAGCAAGCACACATCTCCACCACCACATTCTTTATGATGCCTTTAAACTTATCAATTGATACAAGCAAACCTGGATCTTTTTGTAAATTGTTCCATGTCTATGTTACATATAGAATGAAAATGCAGCTTCTGCCAGATCTGTTGAAATGCAGGCTTCAACCATCAAATCATAAAGAATGCAGTGATGAGTGAGGGACTCTGCATTTGTACAGAGGGACCTAAATTGTGTATTTGTACATTTTCCTGAGTAGCTTTTCATATGTATGTCAAATGAAAACAATGTCATCTCACCATATACCAAAGAACGGTAATAAAGTTGCTTCTTGTCAAGCAATTGTGATCAACCTTTTGATATGACTCTTATATTAGTATTTTGTGGATTTAAAAAATCAATTATGATCTTAGCAGATAATTTCTTTCAATAACTGGAAATCAGTCACAAGTTGTTGTATCAAGGTGGGAACATGAAAACAATGAGCATATCGAGTAAGTGGTCTATATTCACAAGAACTGCCCAAACCCTCCATCTAGTCAACACAAAATAAGAGCTACTGCTACAAAACATTCCAAAAAAATTAAATGAGGAGAAAGAAAATACAAGTGATGTCTGGATTTCTGTAGATCTGAAATCCTTCAGATATCAGAACTAAGCATCAAATATGTGTTTAAAAAGGGAAAGATGGGTTACGCTTTGTCTGCAGACAGGAGGAGGCAGTTTCATCGTACACTCCACGAGCAGAACCTGAAGAATCCCATGTGAAATGCAACTACAGTCGGTTTTCAACCAAAATGAGGACACGGCATCAAGCCACAGATAAAACGTGCAGGGAAGAGGATAAACTATCAGTGTAAGTATCTAAACTTACCTCAACTTAATTGCTAGCGTGTCAAAATTGTGCCTGCAGAGGCTCACAATGATTGTTTTGATGGAAGAAATAAATCAGTGTGTCATTAGATTATATGGTGGCTAAAGTAAGCTGACACCACTGATCTTATAATTCTAAGGGGATCTATGAACTGCTTCCAAAGTGTCTGCTATTCAGATTAAGTTACTCAATACCCTGACAATTTTCAGTCAAATGAGCCAAAGTTTTTGTCCTCCATTACACATTTACGCTCCCTGGACAAAAGCACTCTCTCATTTTATATGCCAGGAGCTCGAGTGACTTAAAAAAGTACCTTAGAGGATCAAAAGAGGTGTGTACTTGTTTGCTGTCATCATCTCTCTCAGTTCAGCGAACAAGTATAGACAAGGAGCTCCGTTTTCTATTTCTTCCTTATTACCTGGCCTCCTTTTCAACATATATCTCTATTTTTGTCATCAGCATTTGGAAACACTCTGACACTTTGTGCGGCCCCCCATCTTCCAGTTCATCATGGTGGAGAGGAAGTTGGAATCTTTGACTGCTCCGGGATTCATATTCTTCTCATTTGCAATCATGTATCAGGAATTCTGTCGTGGAAATACGTTTATTCTGTGAATATGATCGCCAATTCCCTTATGTGTGAATTCCATTAGATGTCTGTCCATCCTGGGAGAAGGATTTATACTGGTCCAGAAATGTATACCTTCTTTTTCCTAGTTCAAAGGTTTCTTACTGTGCATTTCCATCTTAATGCCCACCGTGGCCCTCTGACAGAGATTAATTAATTAATGATTCAGCCCAAAATTTGGGCACATTTATTATGCACATAAACAATCTAAATGTTTGCTTGTAGGGTTTTGGCCAAAGATCTTTATAGAAGTTTATACTGTACATGTATGTATTCATAATAAATAATAATAATGTATACTTTTATATACCACTTACACTAAATATCACTCTGAAAAACCTAACAGTTACAGAAATCAGTTGTTTAACTACCTTAAAGAATTTTTTCTTGTGTTATAGACACAAACACAGACATAAAACCCCATCCTGTCTGACAAAAAAAAATCCTGCTTTTCCGCAGCACTTCTGAACTCAAGTATCAAAGAGCAGGGAAGCAATTGCTCTTTTTCTCTCGGACAATGCCTTTATTGTTGTGATTTTGAGCTATATAAAGAAATTTCAGGCATGAATGCATTTTTGGCATAAAAAAACAAAAACATGAAAAAGTTCTAGAGGGATGTCATAATGCAAGACTCACCTCCTGACTTAAAACGGCCTTTTGTTGCTTTCAGAGCAGTATCAAAGAGAGTGTATGAAACCTGTGGCTAAAATATAAAACAAAATACTTTGTAATTGTGTTCTTTCTGATAGAGTGAAAATAAATTATGCTTTTCACTGGAAACCCCAAGAAACTTTTCAAGCACCCCCGCGAGATTCTCAACGTTACTTTTGAGATAAACCGCTCTATTGTACACTTCTCCTCAGAAAGCTGCTCAGTGGACAAAATGTGAAGCAGTGTCACATAGGCTGCTCTAATAGCCTCCATCAACCAGTAAATGTAATTTATATTACAGATGTAGAATAATTATACTTATATATATAATGTCAGTTACATTTTGAAATCATTCCTATCTTAAACAGAGTTTGAAACAAGAGATGCGTTACCACTTTCTGACCTGGCCTCTCCAATTAAAGGGGGATCACACTTCTCAGCTCTCCCAGGAAAGTTTACTCCAGGGTTCGTGAAAGGAGGCTCTGACTGATTGTTGAGCCTCAGTTTCAGGAGGAACAATACAAATTCCGTCCACAAACTTTTTATTCTTGCAGGCTTACTTGTGGAGTCCTGGGAATTTGGCCATCCAGTCTACATGGGTCTTGTGAATGAGTCAGTGTTGTGTCCGTATGCTCGGCAAAAAGTCAAGACATGTTTTCATTGAACGTTGTCCCTTGTCCCCGATTCTATTCTTGATAGTCATGGACAGGATCTCAAGGTGATGAATGTATCAGGTTTGGGCAACTTAGAATTGCATCTCTGCCAATCGCAGATGCTGTGGTCCTGTTGTCTTCATCAGTCCGTGACCTACAGCAGTACTGCAGCGGTTTGTAGCTGAGTGTTTAGCAGCCGGTATGAGAGTCAGCACCTCCAAATCTGAGATCAGTGGACTGTCCTATTTGGGTTGGGGATGAGTTGCTGCCTCATGCAAAGGAGTTCAAGTGTCTTGGTTTCTTGTTCTCCAGTTTTCGTAAAATGGGCCGAGAGATGGACAGGTGGTTCGGTGGAGCATCAGCAGTAGTTGGGGCGTTGTATTGGTCTGTTGTGGTGAAGAAATAGCTGAGTCGTAAAGCAAAGCTCCCAATTTACCGGTCCATCTACATTCAAACCCTCATCTATAGTCATAAGCTTTGGGTAATGAAAGAAAGAATTTGGTAAAGGATACCAGCGACTGAAATGAGTTTCCTTCGTAAGCCAATCAGTAAGACATCCAGAAGGAGCTCAGAGTAGGGCCGCAGCTCTTTCGCGACTAAAGGAGCCGGTTGAGGTTGTTCGGGCATCTAACTAGGATGCTACCAGGACACCTCCCTTTGGATGTACTTCAGCCTCGTACAAATCGGAAGGGACAAGAAAATCGCTGGAGGGACTGCATTTCACGTTTGGCCCAGGAAGGCCTCGGGTTCACCCAGGACAAGCTGGAGAGTTTTGCTATGGAGAGGGATATCTGGAAATCCCTTCTGAACCTGCTGCCACCGCGCCCCCGCCCCGGATAAGCGGAAGAAAATGGATGGATTGATGATGGTAGATGTGTCCTACCTGAATACTCTGGAAATGTTAGTGCAGATGTCCTGGTCATTGCGGTGGAGATGCAGCACCGAACAGAGCTCTGACAGGATAGAGAAGGAGATGAAGAGTGGACCCGAATCAGGGTGTTCTGCAAGGTTCCGCAAGGTCGCTGTGAGCTGCAGGGGTCAAAGGGCAGATAGAGAAAAAGAGCCTTGATTTTTAATCAGAAAAGATTTATGTAAATGCACCTTCAGTGCAGCCTCGTCATTTCTATTGAGGGCTGTATTGTGTGTCAGTGTGCTATTGTGGCTCCCACACTATGTCGGTCAGATGCTCATTAAGGCTGGCTGCTGGCCTTTACAGGACGCCATAAAGCAGGGCCACCGGAAACCATTCAGTATGGACATTAATCATTCTCTCACAAGCGGGAAACAGGAATTCCAGTGGGCTGCAGCACTGGAAGTTCTGGAAATTCATGGTCTGCTTATATCCCTGCCTGCCAGCATAATGAATTGGGTTGGACACCAAAGGAAACATTAGCCTGAAATGCTCGCCACCATCAACCAATGCGGTTTCAGAAGCAAAGAACAGCCAGCAAAGAACATTAAGCTTTTGGGCAATCTAACATAGTAGACATAAACAATTTTTTTTTCCTAATAGTGGAGAAATACGCCAAAAAACACAACGAGAGGAATATTCTGTTCTGTTAAATATTGACTTGATTTTATTTTTACTCACATAGCAAAATGTAAGTATGAAATTATTGAGCTTATTTAATAAAAAAAAAGATGAGCTGTGATGCAAGACTTTAAAAAGATCTGTGAGAAATAACAAATAAAAATATTTATTTTATATTTTATCTCTTTAACTTTACCTGAGTCAGATAAAGTAAAAGTTTCACATCAAAATTAAAATTCTTCTATCATCTACTCATCTTTAATAACAGTGATCTTGTCTCTGTCTGTGCTACATGTTTAAACATTTCTGTCGAGCCCACACACTCACGCACAGTCATCAGTCGTTATCACCTGTTGACCTCCTACATGTACAGGTTGCAACAAGCTAGCTCAATGAGTAAAACACTAACAGGTTGAGTTTCTTTGGAAGAAGAACAGGAGTCAAAAGTTGACCTGATGTTGATGATACAGAGAAACCTGGCTTTATCGCATTTTGTGATGAATTTGCAACTCGTCCAGGGCGTAAACTACCTCACATTCTTGTCAATTTTGATAGGGTCCAGCCCCCGCAATACTGAATAGGATAAGCAGTTGCGGATAATGAGTGATTGGCTTCATTGCAAAAGAGAACTCCAAAGGCCCCGATGTGTGATATGACTCATGCTCCGTGAAGACAAGCTCTCCAACGAGGTAAAAAAGCATGAAAAATGCTTAATACCTTGAGCTCAAGAACCTGTCACGAGGGCATGTTTGACAGGTTCCAAACATTAGCTGAGATTCTGGGAGAGACTGACACTGCTGCCCCCCTATTCCAGTTGGTGGGCAGTCACCTGACTTTTCTGTCGAGAGACATTGATTGTTACCTCCATACAGCAGATGACCCAAGAGCAGATAAATCGATCAATAACCTGTTTGTGAATAATCTCGGCAAAACATTTTTGTTTGTGCGGAAAGAGGATCTCATCGAACTTGTAAATTCTTCTTCTTGTGTTGAAGCCCGGGCTAAACATTGTAAGATGACCATAAAAGCACTCAAACATTAACTCCATTTCTAAATATGCATCTCAGCACAGCGGGTTTTTCTACAACAAAACTAATCTGCGGAATAGACTGCCTTTTTGATTGTTTTAGAAACTTCTTAATCTGTTAAGAAGAAGGCTGCATCACTGTTGAAATGTGAAGCTCTATCAATGTTTTGTGAAAAGTCCATCAGCATGAAAGCTAAATTTTAACTTTTGGTTGAAATGCATTTATGTATCTGACGCACCTGTACGAAGATGTGGCCTACAATAGAGAGGTTGTGTTCCTCTGCTCTGCAGAGCTTCTGTATGAGTTTCTGAGCCACAGTGAAGCAGTTCTTGTCCAGGAGGAGTCTGAGGATTGCAGGGTTTCCCGAGAGAAATTTCAGAGTCCCTACACAGTAGACCAGAGCTTCTCCAGATGTCGAAACATCTTCATCGCTCAAAATGCCCAAAACTGAGTCTAGACACAAGGCAGAAACAAACATAAACATCTGCAGATATTAAGAGACATGGCAGAAAATAGTACCATACCAACAAGGGAAAAAAGGAAGACAAAATAGAAAACAATAATCCACTTAGGCAGGACCGTTTTTCAATTAGAGGGACAAATAACAATAAAAATTTGAAAACATAGTTCTCAGTAAAGAACAAAGATCCCACCTATTTTTAACCATGATACGAGTACTAAGTTTCAACGTAGCTATTTACAAAAATCTTCAACAGGGATCTTGGTGCTTTTGGATACCTGGATTACGCTGGACGAGCTACATTGAGTCATTTAACGTTTGTTTAAAATAAGACCCCATCTTACTGAGTTGTACAGGAGATATTTACATTAAAGCTTGATAAATGTGACCCTGTCCCCAACCAAATTGGGTTAGGGTTGACATTTTGTTTATAACTTCACTGCTGGTCCAACTGAGAGGAGACCCCGAGGTGGACCCAGAGTTTGCTGGAGGGATTATATATAATCTGGGCTGGGAACACCTCAGGGATAAACTGGAGGTAATTTTTGGGTGATGAGGGTTTGTATTACCCTTCTTGGGCTGCTGTTGGCACAACTTGACCCCGGATAAAGGGAATAATGGATGGTTTATTATTTTGAGACTTAAGAATCTATAAAAATCTTTGAAAATACAAACTAAATAACCAAGAGGTATGGATGACCAAATAACCTCCATCAAATTGAAGCACCTATATGAATGTATACTGTTTCACTATAAGAACCAGGACTGTTTCAATGTATAAACCTGGACAGCTTCACTGAATGAACCGGAACTAATTCACTGTACGAACCTGGACTGTTGCACTCTATGAACCTGGATTGTTTCAATGCATGAATCGTAACTGCATCTCGTTGTAGTATTAATATTAGTAACAGTAATATTAAGGTAACAGCAATAGAAGTAGAATACCATGTGAAGTTTTGAGCGGAGTAGACCAAGTACAATGGAGCTCCAGCAACTACTGTCCGGTATTGTAAGTAGTGATTTCTTTGTTGCATGTAACCATTTCATTTTTCATTGAAAATTCCCATTTTGCCTTGGTTATAGATGGAGTTTATAGAAAAATTCCCATTATTTCTTATTTAGTTCTTTTTTTTTATTATTCCCGTTATTTCTTACTTAGGGACTTTTGCTAAAATAATTTTGTTTAATAGTTTAGTAGTTGTAGTTTAGTTGTTACAAAAAAAACATTTGTCCTGCTCCAGCTGCACATTTTATGTATAATCTGCATACCTGCTGTGAATGATACGAAACTAGATTCACAGCAAGGATAATCCGGAACTAAACATAGTAAGATGAAGAAGTTTACAGAACAGTAGTCAGTTTTATCATTATGTTCCTTTGATTCACTTAGTCTATGTTTGTGCTTTAGTCAGAGGTAAACCTAACCAAACCCAGAACTATTTTCACCTAGGAAGGATTTGCTCTGAAAGAGGTGGTCGTTGCTTTCACTGCGGCTGATCTTAAAGACCAGCTTACAGATGTTGAGCAGGTTCTTTCCACTGACACCCAGCTGCAGAGAAACGCATAAAAATAGATTCACTTTTGTATTAATTCACAGTAATAGTCATGAGGACACCCTTATAGACAGGAGCGACTCACAGCAAAGCAAAGCTTGGCGATGTGCAGTGTGAGCCGGGTAGAGTTGAGGTCGATCAGGCAGAACATTGTCCGAAGTATCCCCGACCTCTTCTTACAGCGTCGGCTGAGCATGTCCGCGTCTGCCAGTGCGCTATGGAGACCATCGCACAGATCACACAGGCGGTCCAGCGAGCTTTCAGAGCGGTCTGGCATCAAAAGATGGTAAGAAAATAATTATGTAAATCTGAAGGCAAAAAATAAAAGACAGCACATAGATCTCAAAAGTAAAACTTGTAAATCATTGCGGTGGAAGTGTGTCTTGACATGAACACAGATGAGTGTTTTATGTGTAGTATACTTTGGCTCATCTGCACGGTGTAAGTCTATTATTTGCATGAGAGGTTAAATCCTCAAAATCAATAAGATGTTAATAGAACATTCTACTCCTATTTCTAAGAAGCAGCTTTCAATTTCTACATTCAAACATACCGGAACAATTCCTGCGTCTTGATGTGGAGGAAGAGATGGGTGGAGTCTTTTCCTGGTTTTCGAGGTAAAATAAATGTTTTCCCAGCATAAATAAACAAGTTTGGCCATTTCTGAAAAAAGTTTGGCTACATCCAGCCAACCATCACATTGCTGCGACTTCCCCCCACTGAAACTGAGACGTGTTTTATGCAGAGTTGGAGAACACTCAGTCCAATAAATATTTAATATTTGTCTTTCAATTTAAATTCGTAGAGTGTTCAAATATTTACGGCCATATCTTTCATGTTAGGCCTGTCAAACTGCAGTGTCATGCTAAAACAATCTTTCACAGATAACAAACATCACTATTTTGTTTCTTTTTCTACATTTGGTGGAATAACAGTGCTTTATAATTTGTGGTGAGTCTAAATGCAAAAATGCATATTGGATCTGCTTCAGAGATAGACCTCAATCAAAAAGTTAATTCATTTAGTATACATGGACACATGGACTGCATTTCTGGCGTTACTTGACATTACTACAGATGTGAAGGTTTCTCTGAGATTACAGATGAAGAAGTATAGAGAAGGCCAGATGGAGCTGCATTGTTGTTAGACTGGTACAAGATATGCATGAGAGCAGTAGGACAGTGGTGAGGTGTGCGATAGGAGTGACAAATGGGTTCAGGGTGAAGGTGGGACAAGGATTGGTTATGGGCCCCTTCTTGTTTGCTATGGCGATGGACAGGCTGACAGAGGAGGTAAGTCAGGAGTCTCTGTGAACAATATTGTGGCGGATGACATTGTGATCTGCCCTGAGGGCAGTGTGCAGGTGAAAGAAAACATGGAGGAGGAGGTGCGCGCTGGAGAGAAGAGGATAGAAGGTCAGTCGCAGCAAGAATACATGTGTGTGAATGAAAGGGAGGCAGGTGGAACAATAAGGATGCAAGGAGTAGAGGAGGATAAGGTGCAGGAGTTTAAGTATTTGGGTTCAACTGTTCAGAGCAGCGGAGGGTGAAAAAGAGGTAAAGAAGGGATTCCAAGCAGGGAGAGGTGGGTGTAGAAGAGTGTCATGAGTTTATCTATGTATGAAAAGTAACAGCAAGAGCGAAGGGAAAGGATGACAAAAATGGTAAGAAGAGGTTTCTGGATGTGGTGAGAGAGGATATGTAGTTGGTTGGTGTGACAATTGATGATGCATACGACAGGAGAAGAAGGATGCAGATGATCTGCTGCGGTCCCTCTACAGGGAACAGACGAAAGATGAAGACTTCTGACTTACCTGCAGCCAAACTCTCTATTTGTTGAAGGAATGGAGCGATCGTATTATTCCACACCAATGACTCTGCAGAACACAAGTGCGGTTCACAAGTTCAGTCCTAAAATAGGACGGCAGGAAGTTTGATGCCACAATAAAGGGTCACCATCCTCTGTTTAATTTCCTCTCATTTCTGTTATTAAAATAGTATGCATGTGGGCATGTAATTAAAACATGTGTGCTTGTGTTGTTGCACCAAAACATCTCACATGACTTGCACTTTCTATTGACGAGTGTCGGCCTGGCATGATGCACTAAGGTTGTCACCTGAGAACCATCGTTTAGTGACTAAACGATGGTTGTCCAAACCAACATATCTACCAGTTACATGCCAGCTGCCTCTTGTGGTGGTAATTTGGTCTTTTGCAACAGCCGCCGACTCAGTTTGAGGCTTAGGGAGAAACAATCAGTGACTGGGAGACAGCTGTCTACATGTTGTTGGTGGGCTAAAGTCTGACTACAATGCTCCAGTGAATTCTGCTAAGTAAATTCTTCTTCAATGTTTTCTTGAAGACCATGTATGCCGTGTTTCTAGTCTCGTGTATCTGGCTTTTAGATGCATGTAAATTATACATCAAAATGTGCAGCTTGATCAGGACTATTTGGACTTCACTTTTAGTGACAATATTCAAAATAGTTTAAGCAAACAAAAACCTAAATAAACAATGGCGGTTGGGAGTTCCCATTTAATGCAGAAAAATAGTCGAGGTTTATACAGTGAAATGGTTCAGGATCATATATATATATATAAAGGTCCAAGTTCATGCAGGGAAACCGTCCAGGTTCATAAAGTGAAACAGCCCAGGTTCATAAAGTGAAACAGTCCAGGTTCATACAGTGAAACCATCCAGGTTCAAAAAGTGAAACAGTCCAGGTTCATACAATGAAAAGCCTTACCATGTGGCACACATAAAATCTCTTGAGAAATTTTCTGCTATTCAAATGTACTTCACTGTGTTTTAAGACTTACTGGAAAAGTTACTTTTGAAGTAAAATCATTGAACGATTGAGTGATATCATGTAAATGTTCTATTTAACATCGGAGAAAAATAGCATGAAATATTTGAAAAACAGCAGTGAATTATTTCATTAAGTGGACAAACCTGTTCTCCCTCCTGATCTGCAGTCAGTAGATCGGGCTCCTGAGTCAACATCAGGCTGCTTTATTTTACTATTAGAAAAAAGAAACATAAAAACACAAAGAGGCTGGTTTTATCAGAAATTTAGTTGATCTGTTCATTCTTATTTATGGACATTTCATATTTAATTTGATGTCATTTGATACATGTCAATGAAAAGTTAGTGACTGGCTGAAAGGTGCATTTTCCACAAGGGCCACTAGGTGTCTCTCTTGCAACAGAGGTTGAGATGTTCAAGTGCTGTTATTGTATGTACAGTTGGAGCTTGTGTGTGTGTGTGTGTGTGTGTGTGCGTGTAAGCATCTTTTGAGTTTTTTTGTGAAAATTTCTAAAGTGCGTCACATACAGTAACCCCCAACAGACAGGAACTAAGATCTCAGCTTTGTGGTCAGTGTGGTTAAAGGTGCCCATGCTTTGTCACTGTGAACCGTCTCCACAGAATATGCTGTTACCATAAAGTTCCAATAAGAACATGCCTCTTGTCATGCAACAATGGTTTGCCCTTTCTTTCTCCATGTCACTGCTGCATCTCTGTATGCCACTATCAAGTCTGCACCACTCCGCTCTCACACAAAGAGTATGACTCACCGCTGCAATGATGGGCTGTGAAGAATAAGAGGGGAGAGTTGTGCCTTATTGCTAGGTAACCAGCAGAGAATATAATTATTTTTAGTGATCAAATATTTATGAGACCAAAAGATGTCGATGAAAAAAAATCAGCCTTATCAGCATGAATAAAGGTATTTGTAAAATAATATGCATGAGCAGACATACATAACAATAGACAGGAGCGAAGACAAAAACACAGCATTAAACAATCTTACGAAGAATCTCGACATGAGCTTTTGCCTCAATCGTTTTTAACTGAGCCAGTTATATAAAATTGATATTGTCAACAGCATTCAGTAAGAAAACCTAGTTATAAAGCTCACAGATGTAGCAAATAGGTAAGAACAGAAAACAGTAACAGCAGGGTAATAATCAAATGGATAAGAACGGAGTAAATATAGAGAAAAGAAAGGAAGAGGTCTCTGTTCCTTTAGCTGACAAAGATTTATTTTGCAGAAACACACCACCTTTGAATCCTTACAGGTGGAAAATTGGCATATTTGTCAACAAGGTCTAGATAAACTAGTGTAATTGGGATTAATTAATTCATGCTGGAATTTTGTTTTACTACCTGTTACTATTCAGTGTTGATATTTAATGGTTTGGTTTTAGCAGAACAAACAACATCTCACATTTTTAGTCTTGTTTCACTCATTGTACACACCAAAACCAAAACAAGTGAAAACTAAATGCACATGGATAAAATCACGACCTTATTGGACAGCTCTTAAGACAAAAGTCGAATAAAAGAAGCTTAGTTTACTTGCAGAACACCAACATTGAGCATATGATGTCATTAAAATGCCTTTGTGTCTGTAAAAATTCTCACAAAATATTACAAAAAGAAGAAAAAATGCTGAGTGGTTTCCTCAGGAGGTGACCAGACAGAGGTGTTAGCTAGAGCAAAGTGTTGTGATACCTTATAGAGGCAAATAATGTCCAGAATGCTTGACCCACAGATCAGTCCTGAAATATAGCAACTACATACCGCATACAGTAAATCGTCTTACATCACGGCATGTGCCTTCAGTCTTGCTGTCATTTTGTCATTTATGTGTTAATACCATCAGTCGGAATAAAAAACTGATGGTCATACAGTGATTAACAGTACCATCATGATTGGGGGCGGCCTTCGCTCAGTTGGTAGAGCGGTCATCCCTCAACCAGGAGACCAAGGTTTGAACCCAACCCCTAACACAACATGCCGTGGGTCCTTGATCCAGACCCTGAGACCTCAGCTCCCCGCCCACAGCTTCAGGGATGGTTAAATGTGAGGTAAATTTCACAATGTTGTACTGCATATGTGCATTGTGTAACGTAATAAATAAAAAGGAAAGATTATTATTATTATCGGTTTCTTGCCTTAAAACAGACAGGTTTGTAACTTTGTGTCTGGACAAGCGTTATATGGACCCAGAGTCAGAAATATCTGCTGGGTTCCAAATGGCCACCATACTAGGTCTGAGAAGTGATTACCGATTATGTAAAAGGTTGTGTACTCTAGTTGTGTCACCTGAGAAGTTTATGGTGCTTATGTTTTTGATCCTGATTAAATAATGATCATTTAAACTTTATTAAAAATAATCATAGTGGTGCATTTCCAGAACCCCTGAATCTAGTCTCTGCTGTTTCCCTCATCGACCTGTGCTGTGGACAACTGAAGATAAGCATCACCTATGAAAGTATAATCAGCTTTTCGGAGAGGATCTGATGAGTATATTTGTAACAGAAGCTAATAATTATAATAATAATTCAAAAAATCAGTATATAGAAATGGTGATGTATTGGACAGATTTCCATCCACCTTTTTCTTTGCGTTAACTTCACCATGGCATTCCCAGATCAGGTGATTTTAAGTATCAGATCCACCTCTACGCTTCATACTATAAAGCTTACTTGCAGTCAAACATCCTTTGAATAGAGATTAAATATATTAGTCTCTAAATTTTAACACATCCAAAGAGAGAAAAGAGAGAAAATAACTGATTATCTCTGGCCACTGTCAGTGGGATATAACATGCAGTAAGTGAACATGTCTGGAAGTTGATGTGTTGTAAGCAGGAAACGCTCCGCGTCTGAGAGGTCAGGGTGTGGCCCTTGGTTGTATGTGTGATGGAATATTTCCTGAGCTTCAACTCTCAAATTAGAGATATTTCGTTTCACCTCAAAACACACTGCTCTAAGTGTGTCGGAGGTTTAGTGGCTGGTAGGCGCTGTCACACAGGCAGCATGTAGCAGTGAATGTCAGAGAGTTGGCTTTGGCTCACTATGATCGGATTAAGAGCCTGATAATAAGGCGTCTTTGTGTGATACCGCATTCTCAGAGACATGACCTCATCGCTGTCTTAGTCCTGGCCAGTTGCACTGCAATCAAAACATGCACTGCTGCCAGTCTTGCCCAGATGGGCACCTAAATCTAATAGAGAGCCATTTGGAGCTATAAGTCTCTGGCTTATTGGAGAAAAAGAAGCGAGTGGATGTCTAATCTCCCCTTATCTATATATCTCATCCGACTCCTCATATTAATGTAGAATACTCTGTCTATTTCCACTTGCAGTAAGGCTCTGCTGGTCTCCGTCTACTGCACCTTTTATATAGTTCACTATTCCACCTAACACTAATCAGGAAGACGTTTTTAATTCCATTATTTAAAATCATAAACTGACCCGAGTCTCATCACTTGGGACTTCCCTTTGTCAGCAACAAGTTATAAAAGCATTGCGTTTTAACTTGGCTCATGAGAGAGGTGGTGAGGAGGTTGTGCTGCTGGCAGTAGCCCAGATTTCCTGTAGAGTTTTATGGTCTGTCCCCTCTCAGCCCAGCCGCCCCACCCAATCGATAGTCGGATGGATTGTAACCACAGTCCTCGACCTCACACCCAGAATTATACCTCCTGCGCTGACATGGGGCTGATGAGGTCGGTAGAAAAGAGCAGAGCTTTTAGCCTCTGCACTGCAGAGGGGTAAAACATGACACATGGAACTGATGACATATAGAGGCACTTTCATCAAGATTGAAGCTTTGCCAAGCCGGATATAACTGTGACAAAGACGTAGAGCTCAGTGAGGTATGAGGGTTTAAAGTTGGGTCGGAGGTCTTTTAAGTTGATTAATTGTTTTAATAGTCTGTGTGTGTTCATATATCGCGATTTTGCCCTCCCTCTGAATCAAGAAGATCAGTTCTTTATAAGGATTTTGCTTTCAAAAAGTCATGGGCCAAATATTTGTAATTAAGTATTGAGTATTTACTGCTCAGAAATCACCCTAACCTTGAGGTAATATTTGGTAACAAAGGAGTAATAATTATGTAACGCCACATAATTATCAGTTATGCATCCTGTAAACAACTGGTTTATGTAGGTAATATAATTAAGCGCATACCTCTGCTACTGCCATTGCCATTAAATCCTGAACAATCAAAAATTATTTTTCTCACATCAGTTATGTCCAACAGTATTTGGACCTCTGTGGAAATGGGAAGGCACCTGAGTGTGAACTATAAGTGCATTCAAGTTTCTTCTTTTTAGGTTATTAAAAATATGTCACCGGTTTGCAATTTTCATTAAAAAAAAAATCTGTATTCAGTATCTGGATAAACAATGCACTAAAACAGAAAGACAAGAAGTATTATTGCAGAGAGAGAGAGAGAAAGAGAAAGAGAAAGAAAAAGAGAGATAGCGAGAGAGAGAGAGAGGAAAGGAGAAGGATGAGGAGAAAGAGAAGGAGAATGATTTGATGAGTGACAAAAATCAGAAGCACAAACAACTCCATCTAGTAATGGCTGCCACTGTAACCTCCGTACACCTATAAATCTTTTACCCGTTGTCTTGCTGTCACTTTGGTCAAAAAGAGGCAGAAAAAGGAAGGAGTGGGGAAGATGAGAGGATGGACAGAGCTTCCAAGTCAAACATACAAATGAAAAGCCTACCTTTCACTGGCGGTTATGCCATGTTTGTAAGGAGTACTGCGGATGTCAGCATGGTTTGTACCAGGGAGTCCTTTAGCCGACAGCAGCTTTGGTCCCGCGTCTGGATTATCTCTCACTGAACGTACAGAAAAGATGTGACAACAAGTTATATACAGGTTTCTGCTGTGTAATACACTGAAGTTTTTACTAGTTTAGCGAGCTAAAAGTGAACACAATCAACACAAACAGCCCAGGTGAACATATTCAGGTAAAGATGCTTTAACTCAGTCAATATTTCAATTATCAACATTGACATATTTCATAGCAGCAAAAAGATTAGGAAGAAAAGGTTGACCTTATTATACTCATCCCAGCTGCAGTAAATAATGTTTTTATTTTTTAATTTATACAAGCAGAGAACATAAATCAGGTGGCATTATAATGTCTCTTTTAATTTCCCTCTGAGAAAACGTCAATGCAACAGATTAAATGAATAAAGACGTAACTTTACTTCAATGTTTTTAACTGTTTGAATAGAAATGTTAACTACCTTCAATGACTTCTGTACCATTACAGTATGGGTATATTGTGCAAATTATAGCCACTCTGCCTGCAACCAGAGTAGCAAACCACTATGTTAACTATCTGGAGGACTTTTGCCACATTTAATGGTTTCGTTCAAACTAAAGATTGTGCCTCCAAATTGTCAAAAGGTAGAGAAGTTTGTATTGTAATTTATAGCCTGAAGGTAAACCATAAGTCAAAAGTGGGTGCCAGACTTTCAGCTTTTTCTTATTGACTATAATTGTGTCAATGGTTACTCAGGGTGTGGTTTAAGCCTAACGTCTGGTCTCACCAAAAAAAAAAGTTACTAATTTCTACTGGATTATAAAAGATTTCAGTTAAAGTTACTATGATATAGAACTATTTCATAAAAATACCTATTTCACTTAATGTCTTATAGTGCTGGTGGACTGTTGGAAGTCATCTCCACAATTCTCTGAACACCGGCTAATCTGTTTGTTAGATTCTCATTCATCCAGTTCATGGAAATACCAATGTTTGAATCAAAAGCAACTCGACTCATTTTTAAGGTTTGAAGACTTTTAACCTCTGGCCCGTCTTCAAAACATAAAAGATTCAGAAAATGTCTTCTTATCAGGGGCGTATCTACAGGGGGTCAAAAAGGGGGTGGGGGACTGAAAAATGTTAGGCCAGTGGAGTGTAGACTCTATGCTTGGGACTCTAAGGCTCAAGAAACTGCTAATGCAAATATAGCAAAGCTAAGGCAGACTTTAAAACTTTGGTCATATATGCTAAGGAGGTAGCATCAAGTGATATAGTGTAGGCAAGCTGCAGCTAGCGTTAGCTGTCCCTGCAAGCGGTAGATATGAATGAATGAGGTAGCTTTAACATAAAAAATATAGGATACAAAACAAATGATATGTACATAAAGTACATTTTCAGAAATCTATTGGGAGGGGCACACAGTGGGATGAATCAGACAGTAAGGTAAATATTACACACTTTCTCTCAAACTTTGTCTAATATCCTTTGTTAGGTTATAGACAGTTATGATGAGTATTTAACCAAAAATAATTTCATCATATCTTGTAGGACACACTTGTAAAAATTAAGAGGAAGGATGACATCACTAGTTGTTCCTTATCAAAGTGAACCAACAAGAGAGGGAGGGCATCACAGAGATGAAGCAGAGGAAGAAGAGGGAGAGCATCACAGAGATGAAGAGGAGGAGGAAGAGGGAGAACATCACATAGATGATTAAGAGGGAAAGGATTACAGAGATGAAGAGGTTTCTGCATCAAACAGACAACGTGGACACTAGAAGATTGTCTCATTGTTTCCACCCTTGGACAACATCCTGTATCAGGCAGCAAACACTGTTTTCCTGTCAAACGTTTGACGCAGTTATTGATAACACGAATGGAGAAATAGAAGATGCTTCACGAGCAAAAACTGAAACATTATGGAACTTGTAAAGACTCTTAATCCTTCAAGCAATAGTTTTTGGAGAGGATCTGATGTTCTGATGTTGGCCAATACTTTAAGGATCAAGTATTGAAGATCTTAAACATGAACTTCAAAAGTGAGGAGAGCTCTGGACAGAACCTACGGAAGAATGAAAAAGGGACTCCTCCCACTATTATGGACCTTTCACCATTTTGTACCATCTCCAGATGTTCAGGTTCTATGCAGTAACTTAGTGTTACAAGTGAGCAGTCCATCATAGGAGCAACGTTTTTAACACACCAAAACGTTGGATTTAATACGTTTGTGATGCGTTTTGCTGAATACAATGCTCATCGCTGCATTCAGTTCTTATAGGATCTAACTTTATGTCATTTTTACACTGAAGTCCTGGATATGTACGTATGACCAACATTGTACCTGGGTGGAAGTGATTGTAAGGATAGCTATAGCTTTCATTAAAAACTGTCAATTCATGATAAAAATCATATTTCTTCTTATAAATGAGTGCTATTTAACATATTTATTGCAGTAGCCTTTGCATAGGTTTGGTGCACCCAGCTGGTTTAATGATGAAGTATTTTTAGTGAAGGCTTAAGAGAGTATTTCGTACAAGAAATTCATTTGATTTTCACCTTGTGTTACATTACTAATAGTGAGCTGTAACGGCCAGATTCTAGGCTAAGTGATGGCACTGCGTTGAATGCAAAAAAAAAATGTATTTGGTAAAAATATCTGAAGAAACAATTCGCCCATAATGACACCTTCCAATACTTCAATTAAATGCTTTACTTGTGCCACAATACAACTCAGTTACTCGGATAAAATAATTAATTTTGGAGCGTTTCCGAAGAAACATCGCTATTTTATATGATTTTTTACAATCAAATATCTCTTGCGTGCTGGATACTGTGTCTATGCGCTTTTCCAGCGCCACCCTCTTGCCACCCCATGCAAATTTGTCTGCCACTGCTTGTTATCCAGCTGAAATGAGCACACCTATTTGACTTAGTTACCATTTTCTACCAACAGTGCATCTGAAAGGCGGGGAATAATTCTATTAGCGACCTGATTGGAGACAAAACAGCTCATCAGGACCACATTCTATTCTAAAGTTAAGTGAGCAAATAGAGTACAAGACAGAGTTGAGCACTTACAGCATAGAGATGTTGAAAGCAATAAAGAAACCCTCTGAGTGAGTTCACACAGAGATGAGTTCAAGTTAAAGAATAAATGACTAAAATTGGGCAAGCAACGTTGTTATCGAGTGTGTATGTTGATAATAGCCTACATTTGTTTGCTCAGGTAAAGCTGTTCTTCGCTCAAGAATATTGCTCTTCAAAATATTGAGTGATGCGGACATGGAATAGATCTTGGAATTAGAGCTACTCTCTCAATCTTAATTTGGAGATTCATTATAACCGACAGTTTGAAAAACTGTTAATCCTTAGATTTGGAAATAAAGACTCTGTTTATGGATCGATATGGAAATTTAACACTATATATCATAGCACCAATTTCCACAGCACATACCAATTTTAAGACAGCCCGTCCAGGGATTGTGCTAAAAAGAAATGTACTCCCTAATACATGTGGTGTGAGGACTTCATTTGAAGCACAACATGTATTTTTCAGTATTTAGCACATTCTTTCCTTACCGTGAGCGTTTGCCTCTAAAGGAGGCAACTTTGTGAGAGATCCAGCCCTGAGGAGGCGTGCTCGCCCTCCTGTCACCTGACTCTTTCCATCCGGTGGGTCAGTGGGGGGTTTTGGAAAGATTTTGGCATCAGAGGGGAGTGGTAGCTTTGGTTTCTGTTAGCAACAAAACATTAGTGGCATATTATGGTGTGAACAATAATAAACTCTGTGGATAAACATTAAGTTGGTGAATCACCCATTAACATTTTTGATGTGATGTAATACCATTATAATCCCATTTAAAGAAACAAGATAAGCTTTCATGGTGGTGTAAGAAGGTGTTCGCCTGTATTTCAACATTAAAATATAAAGTTTGATTGAGCTTACAGCAAATATTACTGCCATTTGAACCTGAATCTGATTGTATCTGAGAGAGAGAACTTACATGGTCCAGAGGATAGAGGCGAGTCCCTGATCCTGGCCTGGAGTCAGGAGCATCAAAGTTTTGAGCACTGAGACTGAAATAAAACAAAAATGTATCATTACTTAAAGGATGCACATGATTATAACACATCACAACTTCTAAGGAGGAGTTTGTGATTAACCTGAAGGTCGATGGAGGCCTGCTGTCACGGTCTGCACGAACCGAGCACTTTTCAAAGAGGTGCCTATCCCAGTCCCTGGGAGTGAAGGGTCTCTGGGTGGACTGGGTTCTCAGGGACTGTCTAATCTCACTGACAATCTCTGCACTGGTTTTCACCCTGAAATTGCGCCGCGGAATGAACGGGCTGCAAATCTCATGTTTTCTCTCCATGGAGGCCGATGTAAAATGTGCCAAGAGGGTCAGCAGAAGACTTTAGGGGTTTGAGCTCATGATGTTGGTGATGACAGAGTGTCTCACTGATGGGAAACAGCTGGAAACACAATCAACAGGAGACTGCCAAAACAGAAAATGAACAGAAGGTGTGAAAAGCTACTACGAATGCACTGAACAATATCATATACATGAAAAAGGTGAAAAGGGGTATTCGGGACCTTTCCATCCAGTAATAAGCCACAATATTAATTAGCCTAATATTAAGTTGATAAATTGTAAATAGACTGTTCTTCTAAATACAATACCTTTCTAGCCAAGTTGACCTCTTAAAGTGCTCTAAAACACGAGCCAGCATTCACTCATTTATACAGTAGTTACAGTGTGTCATGCATAGTTGAAGGAGACTTCCACATGGCGACTGCAGGGGTCAGGGACACGTGAAAGGGATAACTTTCACGTGTCTACTTTTACTTATATTAGGCTTGTGGTTTTTAAAAATATTAATAATAATAATAATAATAATAATAATAATAAATTCAACTTATATAGTGCTTTTCTATGAACCAGAGTACACTTAACAAAGAGGGTAGTCAAAACATACTAATAATTAAACATTAAAACAAGGGTTGTGTAGAGGGGATATTTAGATCGTAAGTCTTTAAGAACAGCTCGAGTGCTTCAAGAGTTTTTTGGAAATGTCCAGGGTTGCAGAATTCCTGCATATTTATTAAATCTAAAGTACTTGATGTATGGGGAAGTTGTTTGTTGATCTAATACTAAACAAAATAATAATAAAGTATCAAAATCAACATGTTATTTCAATTAACAATGTTAATCACTGGTATATCCCACAATGAGTAAACTAAAAGTAATTATCATTTGGTATGTATTTTTAGAAATAAACTTATAACTCAATAACAAATAAATATTACGGGGAACATCATGGAAACAAAGCGGTATTTTAACAATTATAATCATGAAAATCAATCTTTATCTTTGATAGTTTTGATCCGGCATGACGCTAGTTATAAGCATTTAGTCAGAAAAAGTATAAAACATAAAAATAATATTAATATATAATACCTTATGGTAGTTTAAGGAAGAAGACGTTACGTCCTCAAGATAAATTGAGTATACCCTAACGAAGCAAACCTCAAGGCCTAACAGTATGGTATTAATCATTTTATTTAAGTATGTACTTTTAATCGGAACACTTTACCCACCACAAGTGTCATTGCGGTTAAATAGATACCAATATTTTAGTATAAAAGTCCTCAGAGGGTTTCCATGAGAATGAATGGCGGCTCCAACTGCGCGTTCTCGCTCTGTCGCCATGGTGACCAAATGTCGCGAGAGCAGAATGGACAACAAACCTCAAAACAAACCAAAACAACCTTGCAATGGTATAAAAAAGACAAGATAAGCAGTATATAAGTAGTGTAAATTACTTCTTATGCAGTTTAACCAGCGTTTGGAGTGGTAAGTGGTTAGAAAAAGGACACTTCTGATGCTACGTGGATGAATGCGATAAGTTAAAACATACCAAAAAAACTTACCGTTAACTGAGATAAATCCTCCGTCGGTCATATTTGTTATTCCCAATCTTTCAAGTTTACTTCAACGAAGTACATAAAGCTGTCAGGAAGTTTAAACGTTTTTAAAACATTTGAGTTTTACAGCTTGTAACAAGCTAACCCGAGGTTAACAGGTGCGCGAGCTCCACTTTAATTGTGGCTCGACTGTAACGGTCACGCGCATATACGAGGCACAGATGCATACTTCAAATACACTCGGAATTTTTAGCATATATCTACCTAATTCGTTAATTTTAAGTTTTTACGTATTGTCCTGATAAATATAAATAAAATTAACGGGTAGATTCCAATATTCACGTACGCCAAAACAGACATATTTTAGCAAAAATGAACAAGGACGTTTTAACATAAAAGTACCCTTTAATCATGATTTCAGAATATCAGAAAGTATACAGTCTATCCCAGTCCTGAATTATCAGTGATGCATTAAGTATACATGACTGTACATCACGTGGATGCAATTTGTAAAAGTTTGCCCTACTTTTATGACATCATAAAGGAGCAGTTCAACTAAAAATTTAAGTCCTTTAAGTATACAAACGTATACAGATTCATATCTGTCTACAAACACACATATAAACAAATATTAGTATATATATGATGCATCATATATATATAGACAAACTCAAAAAAATACACACACAATGTACACGTATACAAATACATACAGTACATACACTTACCTTTTTTTATTGAAAAGGTGTAAGCTGAAGCTACAGTCTATTACGCCTACACTTTATACATATTAGATACTATTTAACATAAAGGTCTTCTTCAATACATAAGCAATAGCACTGAAAATCAATCAAAAAACAAAATCTAATTTTCCCCCTAAGACATCTGAAGTGGAAAAATATTCTAATGTCAGGTACACAGATGTCTTATGAATTATGAACAATCATGAACTAAACTGATGGGAATCCCTCCCCCAAAAACAACAAAACACATTCTATAATATGTGTCAAACATCATCTTTACCAGACAGGTTTCTCTCCTTATGAAATAATATGAATATATTCAGAGATGAACTCAGGGTACGGGAAGAGAATCGTGATTTGGGACCTCTTTCATTCAACTTCTTTCTGGATGTACAGACATTTTCATTCACCAATTAAGTCTGTCCGTTTGCACATTGGTCGATTTATAAACCTTTTATTTTTTGCACTGTGAAACATACATCTCAACAATCCTGTGGTTCCCTGTTTGGATTTAAATAGCCTTATATGCTTCAGTCTCTTGGAAACAGTGAACCTGATTGGCGAAGAGTGCAGGCTGCGCATGCCCAATCACAGGGCATCACCAAAGGGCTTCCCAGCCAATGAGAGGCGGGAGATGATCCCTGTGATTTCAGTGTCACCAGGGGAGGAGGAAACATCCTGCCAGGACAGTTAGCACTAATATGTTAGGTAGTGGTGTTGGAAGTAGAATCTGTGGAGCAACATCAGGATGGAGAGTCAGCACTCACCGTTGTCAGTGCTGCCCACGTCACAGCAGTGAGTGGGAGCCATCACCTGATTGTAGATGGCGCATCGCCTCGGCAACCAGCTCTATCTCTGGCCCAAAGCTTTAAATGACAGGCTTGCAGGACAGGGGTGTCCTCACTCACCATCGACATTCAGTCCTGGATGAATCCCTGAGGATTGGAATAACCACATCAGTCCATCTGTCCTCCAACCCTCTCAAAAACCCATTTCATCTGTTAGTTCCTAGAAATGTATTGGTAAACATCGAAGCTTAATCTACAGATTCTAAAAAGATTTAATAACATTTCAACATTTCCAAGAAATATCTTTCAATTTATTTCATTTGGCCAAAATTCAAAGATTCTCTTAATCCTTCATTATGAGAAATGGTCATTAATCTTACGTCAATGAAGACTAATGATACATGTGACACTCCATGTGCAGAATCACTGGATTAGTCATTACTGTCCGATAAGTCGGTTCCAAACACTTTATCACCGCCCACACCCTTCCGTGCTGTCTTCATGATGAAGCTGATAGATCCACGAATCAGGAGTAAAGACTCAAAATGAAAATAGTGATGATAGGATATCGTATTCGTATACCTAGGAAACAAAAAGTGGCAAAGACGAAGGACAGACCTCTTGGTTGTTGACTGCAATATTTGTGATCTCATGCTTGAATTATGGATAAACTGACCAAAACATTTTCTAGTGGTCTGATGTGTATTTTCGGTATACGTTAGCTTTCCAAAAAATGTGCACTAATAAGTATGAAATAAATGCAAAGTACAGCAAAAAGGTCCGTCCACATCTATGTCTTATCATTGAGCATAAATGGGCGTTTAGCCAGCAGTCTCCTTCTCTGGCAGCGCTTACAGCGCCTTTTCTCCTGGGCGGCTCCGGCGGGCAGCAACGTTGTGGTTGGTGTGCCTCAGAGGAGATCTTTGAAACAACGTAGCTCAGTGCTGCTGATAGTGAGGAACTGCTTTAATCGCCTGTCTATTGCTGTTTTCTTTTCTGTTAAAAAGCACCCAACAATTTAACTGCCACAGGAGAGTTACAACAAAGAAGAACCTTTGAACTACAACATTTTTTGTCCTGCTTAACTGTTTGGTTGAGCACCATGGCGTCTCTATTCCTTACTGTAAAATGTGTGCCGTTTGACCGATATATGCTAAAGAGTAAGGGGCCAAAGATGGAGCCCTAGGGGACGCCGTCGGTCAAAGGAGGAGGCATCAACCATGGCTATTGAGTAAGCACTGAACTAGCAGCAGGTTACTTTGGTGGAAAAGGGGTATTTGTGTGGAGCTTAAAATGCTGCTAATTAAAATAGAAAGACACACATACATATATACATAATCAAAAAGATTGACATTGCTTTTCTATAGCGCTCGTTGCCATTTGTCACTTCGTTTCATAGTTTGTTTTATTCACCTGTAGCCTGTTCTTAAAACTTTATTAAAAGCAACTTTGTTTTTTATGTTACTTCCCTTTCTTTTAAGAGCTGTGTAGTAACACTCTCTCTCTTATTCCCTCTGTATGCATCCCTCTCACAATAATGAATGTTAATGGATTATTGCATGTGACTAACTTCCCTTCTACACTGGAGTCTTTGTTCTTTTTCACCCTACAGGTTCAAGTGAAGGGTGACTGGATCTGCTGCTGTGGACCTGCTTAATGCCCACTGATTACAACATGATTATTATCATAGTATAGTATTTTCCCAGAAGCTATCGCTTAATATTATCATACTATTGTTATTATCATCCTGGGATCCCTGCTGCCACTGCAGACCGACCCTGGAGAGGCGGAAGAAAGTGGATTACTACAGCTGATATCATTGCTGCTGCATTGCAAGTCTTTCCCATCTCACCCCTTCTTTCTGTCACTCTTTCTGACACTCTCTCTCTTGCACTCCTTCACCATCTCCCCCCTCTTTTGCATCCACCCTTCCCCTTAATGAGAATAATTTCTAAAAAAATTTAAATCTAATTAAAGGCAGCAAGAAATAAGAATATTTTAAGCTTTGATTTAAAATAATTGAGATCTTGAGCAGTCCTGGAGTTTTTCCAAGTATTTTGTGCATAGAAGCAGAACATTACTTGTCCATGTTCAGTTCTGCCCCTGGGGACACTGAAAAGACCTGATCCAGATTACCTGGATGGTTCATAACATAGTTTTTGAAATCAATTCTCTCAGACACAGGCTGCCTCTCTTCCTGTTCGGTATAAACCGGCTCTTTTAGGAAAGTAACTTGAGACAATAGTTTTTGTGAATTGGCGCGATATAAACAAATTTTCATTGGACTTGGGATTGGTGTTGATGAATTGAAGATGCAGGAGAACGTGACGCAACAATATTCTCCTAACAAGATGGCCTATTCCTGACTTTCACCTATAGCCCTATATTTTTTCCAGTTGTGTTAAAAGAATCCACCTCAGTAAAGTCTGAACCAGCAAGTCAGCGTTAGAAGAGGGGTGAAGTTAGTCACTCTTGGCTTTTGCTCTTAGTCAGCAGCTTTCTCGATCCTGACGGACGCTTTCTCGTTTCTGCTTTTCTTTTTTGCTTGTACAACATTATAGATTCAGCTTCTGAATTTTAAAAAATCTGAGTTGAGTCAATGATTAATACGGACAGCTGTCTGAGGACGGACGGAACAGTGCGTAGTCTGCAGATTAAAAGATACTGCCATAACTTTTCAAGCACTTTTTTCAGTTGATCTGTCACTTTTATTGGGTAATCCTGTTATCTCAGTACATTTTTTGCACACACTCATGCTCCCAGGCAGTGTTTTGTGAGGTCAGAGTTGGACAAAGTTTGCCTCTGGTTATGAGGACATGCATGAGATATGGCAGACGCGCAGAGCAGACAGTGTTATCACTCATCTCTTTGTGTGCGCGGAAAATATCTCACACGCATATACTCGTATTACGCATACTGTAGATGATCTTTTGAAGAGTGTCAACCAGCCGCGTAGACAACAAACACTTGAACATACTGTATGGACATGTGGGCGCTATCGCTCCATACCAACTTATAAGGCCTCCTTAGCCTCTATGGTTCCATCTGGTGTAAACCAAAGACAGCATTCCACTAGAAGAACATCAGGCCTACAATGAAACATGGAGGTGAGAATGTGGTGGAGATCATTTGCTGCTTCAGGATCAAGACGACTGACATTAATTGAGGGAGACATGGATTCCGCTCAGAACGTCAGGTCATCAGTCTGTGAGTTGAAGCTCATGCGGCGAGACAATGATCCCAAGTGGAAGAGGAATTCCTCCTCTGAATGGAAGGAGTTAAATAAATGTTCTGGACCTGAACCGCATTGAGAAGCTGTGGTGGGACCTGAAAAAATCAGTTCATGGTCACAAACCCTACAATGTTGCAGATTCCTGTATGTCCTTCAGATATGGGAGTGATTTCCATCTTCTCATCTAACCTTGTGTCCCAAAATGTAATAAATCATTTATTCTATGCATGAAAATCCGCTTAGTGAAGAATATAATTTTATACAAGCGTGGGTCGCCGCTGTTTTACCCCCCCCCCCCGAGATTAGCATCGCCGTGACAGATCTCTGTGAGGCATGTCCATCTAATTCTGTATGCAAATCAAAATACAGGCAGCTCGGCCTTATCCTGACGGCACTTATGTCTGTATCTATGAATAGATATCCCTGTATGGGTGCTGACCTGTCTGTTTCACCGTGTCCCTCCCTTGGTCCTCGCAGAACTTTTCATCAAGGTCATCTGGCCACACACCAACATCCAACGACACACACCAAAACAGCAGGACTCATTGTTTTCAGTGTTTATCCATTTATGAAGCATTTATAGATGTTGGTATGGCTGAAAGAAAAGGACTCAGCTCGTAAAATGAACAATGAGGTCTGTGCTTGGCGCTACGATAATAGAATCCTGCACACACAGAGGCTCCTGAAGGCCAGCTCTGCCTGCCTAAGCCCTTAGAAGATCCTGTGCGTCTCCAGACTTTGATTGTTTAACAGGTTCACAATCTTCCCAGTTGTGTCATTTTTGTCAATGAATGACAATAACCAATTCTCCTTTCACTCAGATAGCTTTTGCTCATTTATGTTGCAAAACCAATGGTTGTTAGAAGCAAAGAAAATAAGGAATGCAACAAAACACACCCAATACAGTAAGCTTTAACGGTCATTCATCATATTAGTACAATGTTTATCTGCTGTTTGACACGCATGAGCTGCTTAGCTGAGGCAAGAATAGCCTGAGTTTAAGATTAATGGCTCAGAATGGTTAAATTGAATGTATGTGATGTATTTAGTTCCTGAATTTCAGTTTTTTACATTAAAATATCTGGACTTCTCCTCAAGGACGTTACATTTTCATTCCTGTGCATTTGTGTGTTTTTTTGTGAGAAGGTTTACAGAGAAACTACAGGACCGATTTGCATGAAATCTTATCCACCGGTAGGTCTTCGCTTATCCTAGAGTAGATTAAATTAAGGCGACGTTACTCGTTTTGCAGCATTCACAATGAAACAATAAAAGCCGTTTGGAGTACTGACGTCAGAATGGGGCTATTCCGGCCTTTATTCCTTTCAGTCCTTTGGTTTGTTTCAAGAGTTCCTCTGATCCTTTTGATGTTCTTTTAGGATGGGGCTGGGGGCTCAGTGGGCTGAACAAAGACGCTGAAGTGGGAGGTGCAAGTCACGAGCGGCTATAGAGTATTTGAGGGATGTTAGTAGACTTAGAGGATGGCAATAACTCAGACATTAATGGAGAAATCTGAATCATTTTTTCATGAGCCTAGTTTGTGGTTGTGCCTTGCTTCTCCGGATGCTTTATAAAAGAAATGCTTTATAAAAGAAATACTTCTTCAACAGGAAAGTCAAAGTATGCATTTCAGTTGACATCAAGAGAAAATGACATTCTGTGTTGCAGCACAGCTTCATTTCAGTCATCCCACAATAACATTTGAACAAATACACTGGGTAAAATAAAACAAAATTTTGCCACAATCTTATACAGTAATAACTGAAAAGCTTGAATGGATTTCTATATTAACTTTGTGGTTATGTACAGATAATTAGATTCTGTGTCTTATATGGATGGAGGCCTTAGTTGGGATACACAATATAATAAGATTATCAGTTAAGATTTCGCGGTGCTAATCCTGGTCAGTGCACATATTCTTGTATTGAGCATATTTCCCTTAAAGTCAGAAAAAATGATAAAAAAAAGTTTTGTACAAGTTAATTACTGAGCTGGTAGGGACCGGTATTGCTCACAGATTACTGTGTGTTGATGTTTAGGGAAAAAAGTCGTACACAGTGCAGTACAGTACAGAACAACTCTGTTTTTTCATCTATGAGGCTGCAGAGACAAACATGCAACAAACAACACGTAGACATCACAAACTCCCTGTTTTATGGTGAAAATAAAAAGTTGCTCCGTCGCTTTTATTGAAAAGTCTCAATATCCTGATGCCACTAGTTTAGGTTACACGAGATGATCTGCTGTATGTGGATTTCTTCAGGTCAAGGCTCTAACTGCAATGTGATTTAGGGCGGACTGGGTCAAAACATCAACATCCATTGGAGAATGCCACACTAAAATGTTTTTATTATTAGGCCAAAATATATAGATTATAATATATTATGGAATTAAGATTTATGAAATCATCATTGCCACAGAACTTTCTTGTTAACACGATAACTCAATAACGAATTCATGGATCGACTTTAAATTTTATACCCACATAGACCTTTGTGCACAGTTTTAGGCCATAATTTATCAACCGTTGGACAGATACATTTTGGTGTCTATCTTCTATAAAACGTGTTTTACCCTTATAATTTACATTGTACCCACTCGGAGCTTTTTACAAAAAACCCTGTTTATTGGACACAACATCCTAACTTTTAATCCAAATTAGTCCAAATTTGGAGCAATCCGTTCGAGGAGATATGTCTTGTATATATCACATTTTACTCCAATTGTTCATAATTTACTCGCTATGAGGAGCTTTAAAAAAAGAAGACATTTTTCGGACATAATGTCCTAACTATTGGTCTGATTTAGCCCACGTCAAGTACATGTGAATTGACTTGAGATCCATCTTATAGATCACATTTTATTCTAATAGATCATATTATAAAAACAAGGGGGAGCATTTTTACGGAAAACAAGCTCCCCCCTTGAAAAAAGCTTGTGTGCGTGTTTTCGCACACAACTTCACATTTAATTTGAGGTGCTTCAATCAGGGGAGTGCTTGTAAGGCGACACGGATTGTGGACTTTTCAAGAAAATACCCCTGCTGTTAGGAAAAACTTCACAGGTCTAGTTTCTTGTTGATTTTGTCATGTTTATTGTCTGTTTGTGGCAAACTGAATCAAGGTCAGTGGAGTTCTATTCTATCAACTTCCTGTTTCATGGCAAAAAAAAAGAAGGAATTTACCAATAAATCTTCTACATCTTAAGGCTGTTCCCTTTTGGGGTTTCCACAGCGTATCTCCGGTTTTCTTCAGTAGGTCGTTACCCTGCTTGTCAACTGTACCACTGAATACGCTTCAAAATAAAATCAATTATTATTCCACCCATCCAAAATTATTTATTTAAGTCCGTTCAAGCTTTTAAAGTTATCCTCCATACGCTGGCACACCAGGTGAACGTTGAGGTAGAAGTGTGGGAAGCTTATCTTAACTGTCTGTGTCTCCCTCTCGATGATATTGTGAACTCAGATGACTGATGACTGTGAGTGGTTTTCCGACGTATCTGTGACTTTACAACAAACACAAATCCGCAGCTGTGTCTGCGTCAGTCATAGATGATGACTGAGTGATACAAAGTAGAAAGACATGTTGTTATCAGTCCTGTATATTTGCAGGTTTGCATTACTTGTAAAAGTAGAGTGTCACTCGGTAGAGCGGGTAAAGTGATTTGAAAATTTGTATTGCCTTAGTCGTGAATCTGGCATTGCAAACACATGCACAAACATCAGGTCACATGACCCCATCCATTTCTAGCTGGCAGGGATTTGCGTAACGTATTGGTGGTAAAGATTGAAATGTGGAATCTGTGCATCACTTAGAAGCGTCTGTTAGGGTTTCACATGGTTTTACAAAAAATTTTCTCCGTTCATGCTTGGTCGCCACTGCTCAAACGTGGTGAAAAAAAATATAGGTGCATTCAAGTCTGTGCATCCCCTTTGACCCCCCTGGTTCACTCAGTAATGGCAAAACCAAGCATAAAAAGGAAAACACAGCCTTCCATTCGTGCCTTAACCACATGTGTCCACCCCAACCACATTATTTGACTAAACATCCAGTAAACGCCTGCGACTAATTGTAAAATCGAAAAAATATTACATATTTCACAAACATGATGACTATGTTTCTGATATGCGGGACCTTTACGGAGCTTTATATCATCTGCTGCACTTAGTATCACCATCATCGGTGAGGACTTCTCACCCCTCCCCCAGACCTGATATCCTTTGTTTGAGAGAGGATCATCCATCCCTCTTGGGTGATATCTGCCATTTAACAACCACACTGGCCATCCTCTAGCTCCTTCCTTTGTCTCCCTGTGTGTTTATCTGCTTCGTATCCCTCTAAATCCTGTCACCATCTCCCTGTGATTAATGGGGCTGACGGGCTTTACTGTGACTGTGATTACATCTTTCATGCACATGCGGAGGCAAGATATTTGAGTTAGACAGTCTGTTAATCGTTTATACCTTAATGAGAGACAACGAGGCACAGAGGTGGTACCAGTCGTTGTGATTGGATGTCCAGCTCTGGCGCTGAAGGTCTCGATAAACAATGCCGAAGGGTAAAGCTGAGTTTTACTGTACATGGAGTGACACACAAACACTCAGACGCTCATGTCTGAGCAGGAACACTCTCGTAAACACATGTGGAACACAGATGAGGAAAAGGTCTTGAAGAGAAGGCTGGGGAAATGAGTCACTGTCGCACCACATGCACAACACACGCACGCCAACATACATTCATGCTGTCGCACACACGATGAGAGACACAACATTACATTTCAAGGTTTCAAAGATCATTTCTTTTAACCCTCAGAGCAAAGCAGAATCTAGCCTGTTGGGTAAGTTACTGTTCGCCTTCACCAAATACAAATTTACGTTTTTACTGGTGTTTTTTTGGGAGTCACCTTCCTTTTTTTGAACTTTGTCTCACTTTCCTAAACAAGCTCACAGAGTTAAAGCCAGGGACTTTTTTAAACAGATCATGAATCCATTCATTTGCACGCCTTGGGTTACTTGTGATAGGGAAGCTAGATATCTGCACACCAACAAGGATAAAGCCAGTCTTCAGTCTCTTGTCCAAAATCTCATGAGTCAGGAAAAGTCCCAAATCAAACCATTTCCTTGACATCCAGTAGCAAATGCTTTGTGGCCTGGCTCTGATCCGTGACCCTTTGGTTGGGATCTCTCTTTTAGCAGGATTACCCAAAGCCTAAGTCACGTATTTTCAGGAGAGTTGAGCAAATGACAAGGAAGAACATGAGTGGATCTGGATAAAGCTGGAGGGTGCAAGATAAAGATATGAAAGATATTTTTTTCCAGATTCAACCAAACTAATCTGATCCAAACATCATCTGGACTCTAGGGTTGGGTATTATGCACCTTGTAGGGAGGTTATGTTTTTGCTGGTGTTTTGTTTTCTAGCAAACAGTCCCTGACCTTTTTTAACAGCAGCCCAGTTTCATTTGCAAGCGCAATGAGCAGATCTTATTTCTGCACTGACTGTTGTCAGGGAAATTCTTAAGTAGATTATGGATCCATTATGGATCAATTTGCACACATTGGATGATTTGAAGTAGGGAAGCTACATGACTAGCAACAACTGGGATATTGATCAGTCTCAGTGTTTTCCAAAATCTCACACGGCACGGAAAATCCCAAGTCACATAATTTCCTCGCCATTCAGTAGCAAATGCTTTGCAGCCCGGTTCTGGTCTCTGACCTTGTGGTTGGAATGGCTGTTTTAACTCTATTACACATGAGCTCATTGAAATATTTCTTTGAAATCCTTCAGTATATGAAGAGGAAAAATCTGAATGGATCTGAATTAAAAGGCAGAATCAGTATCTTGGATTAAATTTCCTTGACTTTCCAAGAAAGTCCATTTCCATTTCTGTTTTTTATGTATGAACTGCTTGAAGGATTTCGATGAAACTTTGTAGAATGGCCAGGCATCTGGCGAGGAATAACCCGATAAGTGGGTCCAATTTTGCTTCCAGAATTTGGTTTCACTTTTGTAGAAAGGACCACGCAGCCATGACCTGGGTCCGTTATTTAAGTCCATTGACAAAGGCATCTAAAAGACGGGCCGTTATTGGGGGGGCTGTTGTGTGATGACCGTATAAAAAGTGCAGTTGCCTCACAGCCAAATGGTTCCTGGTTCAAATCCACCTCTTGTGTGGCGTTTGTAACTTCTCCTCATGTTTTTGGGGGATCTCTCCAGTTACTCTGACGTCCTGGTCCAAAAACAGGCAATACAGGTAAATCAGAGACTCTGAATTGTCTGTTTGTATGAATGTTAGCAGGATGGTTGTCCATCTCTCTATGATAACCCCGTGATGAACTAGCAAATTTTGCGTACCTCACCTCTTGCGTACTGTCAGCTCTGACAGGCTCCAGCCCCCATGGAAACCTGCAAGAGATAAGCGGTTTAAGAAAATTATTAAAAGTAAAAACATTTTCATCCAATTCAAGCAACAGACCCATATATTAGTTGTTAAAAATGCAACCTCTCCTCTCATGGGTTAATAAACATATTTCAGAAATGAAAAATGTTCCAGAAACACAGACATACCTGTCAACTCCTACAAGACAACATGAGTCATTTCTGTTTTGCAAGATTAGTTGCAAACTCTCAGCTGAAGGCAAACAGTATTAACTTTGTTAATTAAAAAGACCCAGCAAAACTTATTTGCAACCGCCCTGTAGAAGAATTGCCAAGCAGTATTCACTATCGAGCACATCAAGCAGAAATTCTTGATCCGTGCCTGAGGCGTGCTAATATTAGCTACATTAGTTGCGTTGTTTTTGGCATTCAGGCAATCAAACACGTTCAGCTCCAACATATTTTTTGTGTTTAACCAGCTGCTATCTCAGGTTAGCTGTGTTGCCCCGGTCAAATGTTACAGCTTAAGATACAGTTAAGTTAATACTTCAAGATGATTTTGAGGCCAATTTCAATTATCAATAACAGCATGATAAATTCTGGTAGAGTGTTAGTTGGAAAACTGGCACCGCTACTAAGTATAATACTGACCTGCATTCCTGACATGTCATGTGATGTTTATGAGGAGGCAGGCCATTCATGGCTAAGGAGGCACTGACTGGTGGTCTTATCCTCAGAAAACAAGAAGAAACATAACAATTGTTAACCCGTTCCTGGATGTCACAAGTAGAACCACATCCTGTGCTTCAAAGAGAGCTTATGGGTATTTTTGCCACAACTCAAAAGAGCCTCCTACTTGCTAACACGTGTCCGCTCACTCTGTCATCCTACTAGTAAACTTAGGAACAGGTTTGCATCTGAACAATTTCAAGGATATTTTGAAATGTTGAACCTTTTAACTGGTGTCTTAGCAAATGTCGTACTTGAATACCCAATCATAGGTTATTGCCTCCATTTATAGTTTTGAATCTATTGTGGCATCTGAGCCAGTTTTAAAGGCCAGTGTGACAGATTCCTGTCACTTTCCACAGAAACCATCGGCTGTTTAAAAAAAAATGGAAGCGGATGTGGATCCAAATGATGAAAACTCTCACTCTCTGCAAAACTTAACCCTCCCCCTTAAATGCACTGTAACGCGCTGAAATGTGAAGGCGGTTAATATCAATCCATAACTGGTATTATTGACATAATTCAGTCGGTACCTTTAGAAGTAAAGCACAAAACCTTAAGTGAGGTCTGCTGGTTACATTAGGTGGTTAGCATTAAACATGTTGGTGCTGGAGTATCGTATCTTCAGTCTTTTGGACATTTGTCTGAGGTAGATAAATTAATAAGCACCTAGAGAGTGGGATTTCCATCTGATTGGACCATTCACTTTTTCTGATTGGCTCGTTCTTTACACTAGATTATCTGCTCTTTGTCCCGCAATGGAGCCAACACACCTCTCATTTTAACTTCCTTCATCCCTCTTCCATTTTTTATTTTTCAAGTGCTGTTCAACACACAGTATAAGTAAAGTGACACGTTAGATGTGTGTTTTAGAGAATAGGTATTCATTGTGCCAACGTTGTGTGATTTTGGTTTGAAAAGAACTGTAGGTTCACTCTCTGCCGTTTCTACCTCTGTTGCCAGCTCCGATGCAGATCAACAACGAACTTTAATGAAACATTTGAACATTTGTTATGCTGGGAAAAGGCTGTGTTAAACATATATCAAACTACAAAGCCATTTGTAGTGGCTTTGTGGTGTTAAGCTTGTCAGCTTCCCTGTTATCATATGTAGTACCTGATTCAGACGACACGATTGTAGCCGTATTTTAAAACGATCTGGTTGTTGCCAACAAATTCCTTCCTGTCGGGATTGTACGAAGATCAGGTCTTGAAGAATGACATAATTAACCAACAGCAATGTGTGTCACACTTTTGGTAGTGTTACCAACCTTCCAACTAAGGGATGGCACGAATTTGTGGTAGAGTGATCGCCTGATCTGACAGGGTGAATCTGAAAATACCATCATTGAAGAGAAAAAAAAGAAGTAGTCTGAACCCAGCATAAGAAACACAAAGTCATATCAGATGGAAATGGAGGAAAATACCTTTAGAAAAAAAATAACTTTTTTAATACAGATTGTGGAACAGTGGCAAATTATGGACAGTCTGAAAACATGGAAAGTCCAGGAGCCTGTTTTTGGCTGTCCATTCTAGGCTTATATACAAATATGTCAGCACAACAACAAGGACAACAAGGACAACAACAAGGACAACAAGTGGTGGGTGCAGGAGCACCCACCACTTTTACTTTAGCTACAAACGGAGCCATAAAGGGCTTTTTCTAGGTTATCGTCAATAAAAGACTTCATATTTTCAGCTGATTAAACACTATTACAAAAATATTTATGTTATTTCATTCCATTGATTCAAAGAGATCCCTGGAAAGTTGACACACCGCACCTCCAGAGTAACAACAAGGCAAAATTCCACTCTGGATAGTTTCTTTAATTTAATTAACAAAGGAGCATTTCATGTAGAACCCTCCATTATAACAAGACGACATGCTGGACCTCAATATTATATATGAAGCCCTTTGACCTCACAAGAAATGCAGTCACATGGGTCACATGCTGGAGCAGGAGGCGGTCAAGCCAGAGGGAGTTGGGGGATGGGAAAGTGATGGGGATGGAACAGCAACAACCCCACCACATGGGGAACTGACAGGTGTGTGTGTGTGTGTGAAATGAACTATCTATAGGTTTGAGAAGATGAGAGTCAGAGAGGCAGACTCTATTTCCACCGTGATTATTCCACCTCACCCCCCTCCCTACATCCCGCCCAGCATCATCCCCTCCGTCTCCCTGCGTGAGGATGTTATTGAGGAGAAGCGGGTTTGACCGAGGAGCACTGAGAGAAAAAACATGCCGCTACCGATATATGAAAAAGCTGTGAGGATGAATGAAAGGAAGAAGAGAGAGATGAGGGGAGCCGCCGCCACCACCTACAGCATTTGGTCCTATTGCTGAACAAATCAGCAGTTGCAGTAAAACAAAATAGTTTTATCCACTGTAACTCAGATTACATCACATGCTTACAAGCCCGAAACGAATCAATGTGACAAATGAGAAGCATCAATCAAAAAGATTTCCCCTCTTGAAACAGTTCTGCTGTCCGCGGCTGCAGCGTGAGGTTATGCAGTTTGATCCTATTAATGCTCAAGACCCCCATCGATTGAATGGAACAAACTAAATCTTTTCAAATCCATGGTGTTGCTTCACTAAAGGTGGATAACAAGAAACATCCATCAGACTCGATGACTTTCCTTTTTCTCTAAGGCATTCTCTTTTTCTCATTGGCTCAAATTTGTTGATACTTCTTTTCACATCTTGCAGCGTCTGGGTGTCATTGTTCTTTGCGTGCGTTTGTGTGAGTTGGAGAGAAATCAGCGAATGATTCTACAAAAGCAAAGATGAAGCTTTACGAAAAGTCCATTTGTAATCGCTCTATTAACATTCAGTTTGCTGCAATTTGTGGCTATTCAAGGAATACCCCAAAGAATTAGGGGTCGGGCAGAGGTATTCCAAATGTCACTCTCCCCAGCAAAGCTCCCCAGCTCATTTCACGGATCCTGACACGTTTCGAAATTTAAATGAAGTATATAATTCCTCCAGTGAACTCTGGGTCCATCCCAAGGTGTCCTCCCATTTGGTTGTGCCCGGAGTCATCCTTATCAGATACCTGAAGCACATTGATTGGTTCCTTTCCACTCCGGTCGTCTTTCAGACGTGACGGGTCTTCCCTCTATCTCAGCCACAAACAAAAGAATTTCTTTTTGTTGCTCATTGCCAATCCAATCTTCATGATTTTCGTTGTGGTCCTTGCCCTTCGGGGATTGCCACTGCAAGAGTATTGGGTACCAGGGCCATTGATTCAAGCCACCCCGTCCCTATATATGACTACACTCAAAACTCAAGGTTTCCTTGGTCCGATATGAATTATTATATAATCTCGAATTATCATGGGCAGAGGTTATAATAATCTCCCAACAACTACACCGCCATAATAATCCTGATAATATCTTGTAATACCTCTAATCCTCTGTCCAACCTCATGAACCGTGAAAGATTTTCACTCGTTCTTTGAGCTCAGCCGTTTAGGACAGTTATGACCAACCTGGCTGCTTAATGCAGTCAGACAACAGATCTTTAAATCCAAACTAAAGGGTGAAGCAGAATTAACTTTAAACAAGCAAAAATACAGAGATGAACGCCTCAATAGAGTGTGACGTCTCTGTGGCCTCCAGTGTTATTTGTCAAAAGAACAGGTTGGACAACAAGTTGGTCCTGACAACCTACAATATTTTTCAGTCTCATTGAGGCAATGTATATAAATTTAACTTGGGGTCAACACCTGTACTCAGCACAACAGGTCTCTAGTTATTACCTGTCGGTCAAATTTTGCCTCAATAACCTGAAGGATGAGTGGTAAGGATAGCGTTTAAATGGTGAAGAGGAGGGGGACACAGATTAGAACCTTGGGGGACTCTATATGATAGTAAAACAAATGGTGAGTTGTACCATCAAGCATCCCAGAGAAGGTCGTGTTCCTTCAGCGAGAGAGAAGGTCGTGTTCCTTCAGACAGATTTCACTGAAGCCAACACAAAATCTCAGACGTCGATGTCACAGTCTTCATGGTTAAACGTTTAGCCAAAGTCAATCACAATTGATTATGTTTGATGTGTAAGTTTTATGGAAAAACATACTGAACTACAGATAGAAACTATGCTGTGAAAGATTGCTACACCCCCCTCGGATTTATTCTATTTTGGGCGTGTCTTCAAACAAAATGAACGAACCACCTTCTTCCCCAGCTCCAATGATAGCATTTTGACAAGTGTCTTTATAATAATGGAGCTCTTAGAAGAATTTTGGAAGGTGGTCCACTTTGTGTGGCTCACTATTGTTCCATGTCTTTCATTCCATTTGTAGAACTTTATTTCTCACTCTGGATCTATGGAGTCCCAGAACCTTTGGATGACTGTCCCCTTTTTTTTTTTTGACACAATCACAATTTCTGAGTCTGAGAATTCCTATAACATATATATTTTTTTAATAAACATTCATCTTTGCAAACCATTTTTTTAAGAGTAGTGTGCTCCTGGTGAGACCTGCAAACAACTTCCTGATTCTGAAGATGGTCTACTGTGAGCAGGTTGATTTATGTTAAATTTAGTTTGAAGATGGGACGGTTTAGAATGATATCGACACAAAAATAGAAAAACAGTTGGGGGTCATATACTCACAGCGCTGCATTATGGGACGGAGGATAAAGAATGTAGCTTTACCTTACCTTGACCCGGCATGTCCTTCAGTGTGACCATGGCATATTGCGATGATGCTGAAACTATATATTGTGCAGCTCTGGTTCTAATCCATCTTCCTCTTAATCCCCCATCTGTCCACACACACACATATACTGCCTTGCTAAATAGAAATGTGTCGTCAGCGTGTGGTTCAAAGTGTAAACAAGAAGGAGATGTGACGGATTAGTTGAGATATGACCATCAGCGCCGACTCTGTTCCGTTGATGGATGAGGAACAGGGCCTCTCTTAATCTCAATAGCTCCCTTTATCTCTACCTCAACTGAACTCCTGCACCAAACACACTCATACTAATTGCTGCTGGCCACATGAGGACACATCCAGGCTAGGGTGTGTGTGTGTGTGTGCGATGTGTGAGCGTGTGCATTCACGCGCTAAGTACTGCAGTGGGATGATGTCATCCCAGTAATGGCACAGTAAAGCATTGTCCCGCAGTACCTCCACTCAGAGGTGGTGATCAGCGTCATCCAGTCAGATTATAGCTCTGAATCACAGCCTGATAGATCGCGTCACGCTGCACAGCTCTCTTATAATTACACACTGACACACGCACAATGAGCATCCTCCTGATCATCATCATCATCCTCCCGGATATACACATATTCCTGGGGAAGAATTTATAATCACAGGCCTTTCAGCTGCGATCTGGGGCGAGTGGAGCCATGAGGTTTCATCACAAGTACGAATGTGTGAGGATGTGAGGTGTGGGTGTGAAAAGGGATGGGTGCAAGGAAGTGATGGAAATAGGCGGTGAGAAGGAATGAGCGCGCTAAGAAAGAAAGTGCTGGATGGGGCTTCAACCGGCTGCATTTTATAATCATACATCATCATACAATCTGAAATATTTAAGCAGTTTATTATTAAAGTAAAATTTAATTATTCATGACCAATTCTATTATAGGTTTACTGGCAAAATCTACTTATTAGCTGCTCCCAAAAACTAAATCACACAACTACAGTTCATATTGTTTCACCGCATTAACCTGGACTGTTTCACCGTAGTAACCTGGACTGTTTCACTGTATGAACCTGGACTGTTTCACTGTATGAACCTGGACTGTATCACTGTATGAACCTGGACTGTTTCACTGTATGAACCTGGACTGTATCATTGTATGAACCTGGACTGTATCACTATATGAACCTGGACTGTTTCCCCGTATGAACCTGGACTATTTCACCGTATGAACCTGGACTGTTTTGGCGTATGAACCTGGACTGTTTCACCGTAAGAACATGGACTGTTTTGGCGTATGAACTTGGACTGTTTCACCGTATGAACCTGGACTATTTCACCGTATGAACCTGGACTGTTTCACCGTATGAACCTGGACTATTTCACCGTATGAACATGGACTGTTTTGGCGTATGAACCTGGACTGTTTCACTTTGAGACATTTTCTTCGAGGATTTCCTAATCCTTGATGGAATTACCCAATATATGTTGCAGGTTTCAGTTCCTGTGTAAGCGATACAGCCCTGCAGCATCATGGAGCCAAAACCACGATTCACCGTAAGCAGGCAAAGTTGGTGCCATAATCGGAACTGGTTATGGTGATAAATCAGAAAATGTTCCCATTTGAGAAGCTGGAATCACAATATGGAATATGTCCCACGACAGAAAGAAAATACTTCTGTTGTTTAAATCATGCTATGAAGGTACACTCTGGTGAGTCTGTTAACATCAAAAATACTAACCGGATTGAGGAATGTTCATTCTCAACTCCGATATCTACTCCTTAGCTACTCGTAAGTACAAAAAATGCACCAATAACATCGGAGGGAGGCTGGAAGCGACTAGCAGCATCAATTTGGTCTGTGGCATAATTCTTCATCTTATCTTTCATCTCGTCCTCCTCTGATCACTTGAGGAGGATGTGGTCTCCCTTCTTTGAGTCTCAGTGCATTCCAAGAGTCTTTTGGTCTTCTTTCTGTCCGTTTGTTTCCTGCCTTCACTATGTTGATTATTGCGCTCTTGTTGGTTACCTGTGTTTTGGCTTTTCATGGTCCTTCAACATCAAAACGATCGAAAGAAACACTGTGTCTCAAAAACATATTTATGACGGTAAACTTTGAATAAAAAAAGATTCCTTTGGTTTACGATTAAAGATTCCATAAAGGATGTGTGTTAAATATGAATTATTATGCTTTAAATCTAAATCACCTCTCGTCAGCAGGTTGAAGCATGTGTTCATTGAACGTATAGCATTCTTTGATCTGAAAACAAATGAAAAGATGAGGCCAATCAATTATACGTGTCTGGTTAGCTTGTCAGAGCCCATTGCTCTAAACTTTTGAGGAAATTAGTTCAGTGGCTTAACTGTCAAAAGGAAAGTGTGTAGAAACATCATATCTGGTTAAAGGCAGATGAGGCAGATCTGGTATTTTTCTGAATCTGGGGCCATAACAGGGCCACATATGTCACAGAGGGCCACTGTACTCAAATCAAACATAACATCCTAACCAATGACAGGTGAAATCTGAATAGCATTGATGATGCCATTACAATGACGTGGGTGGGATATTTAGGAAACAGGTAAAATTAGCATTTCTTAAGAGCTGAGCAGCTTTGACAAGGATCAAATCGTCATGGCTAGACGACTGAGTCTGGAGCATCTCTACAACTTTTTACATTCATACTGAGCAGCTGAGGAGCATTGACAGATCCATTTCTCTGGTTCAAGACCAAGATTTTAAGTCTTTCCTGGTCTCAATATCTCTCCACCAAGCTTCCTGAAAATCCTGCTGTGATTGCATAATCCTTCTGACCAGGTATGATGACCTCAGAAGGAAAGTGGATCATCAATCATTTTAGAAATCTTTTTTATGTTTGTGTTAGTATGGTGAGTAAAGTGAATGAAAGACATTTAGGCCTATTAAGGTGGATTGTAGAACAAAAGAGGATCTTCAAACCAAACATAACTGAAAAAAGGCTTGGTCAAAACAGAACACAAGTTCAATAATGACAATTTTGTTTATTGCACACAAAAGATTCTCTGATACCAACTGGGTATGTGTGAAAAAGGCTCTGCCCACTCGAAACTAAATCATAAAAACTACATTAAGACATGGTTACAGCTGGACCAGACCAACCCGTACCTGATCACTATCAGCCCTGTTCAACCACATCATCACTTCAATAGACCATCTTCAGAAGCACGAAGCTAGCTCTTCCGTCTTGACGAATAGCAAAATATGCTAAAATCTAAATAAATTCTGGAAGGTGTTTGAAATCCATCAGTCTCTGAAGGGTTCCAAAGCTGTTTCTAAGGTTCTGGTTCTTCTCAGATTCACAGGGAGACTTGGAACAATAGTGAACCTTAACAGAAGTGGAATTCCTTCCAAAATTCCTCCAAGAGCACGGCAAAGACTTATTCAGGAAGTCACAAAAGATCAAAAGAAAACATCAAAGGACCTGCAGACCACTCTCCCATCAATAAAGGTCAGAGGTCAGACCTCCACTGTTTGAATTAAACTGGAAAAATGGCATCTGTGGACAGTAGAGAGTAGAAAGCCACTGCTGATGCGAAAGAACGTTATGGCCGGTCTGAATTTACCCACAAAACACCTTGATGACCCTCATAGCTTTAAGGATAATTTTTCAATTGACTGATGGGTGGAAAGTTGAACTGGTTGAAGATAGGGATCACATCTGGGTTACATCTGATGTAAACCAAACATGTTGTGGAGACGCTTTGCTGCTTCGGTACCAGGACGACTCGCCATAATTGAGGCAAGGATAATATTTACATCTCCCAGAAAATTCTGAAGAAGACAATCAGGTCATCAATCCGTTAGTTGGAACTCCCGAAACAAGACAATGATGTCCAGCAAGAGAGTTAGTTCACCTCTGAATGGATTACAAGTTATAAAAGGACAGGTCTGTAGTAGTCCAGTTATGTCTGGACCCCAGCCCTATTGAGAAGCTGTGGTGAGAGCCGAGAATATTCATTTATGCTCACAAACCCTCTGCAGTCCACCAGGAGGGATTCAACGCGACAGAAAACCAGCAGCTGCTCAATGCAGAGTTCTCGCTCCCTGCTGGTCACATGTCCTGTATGATGGTGCAATGCAATACCTCTGGTTGGCTTAGAAAAAAATCAGGGGATGGGAAAGAGGATTGTGGTGTTGTCTACAAGCTTCACAGTGCCTCCTTCCCTGCCCAGACTCGCCACTTCCTGGGATCATGGGCTGAGAGAATGCTGCGCTGTCTGTCCTTCCAGTTGGACCTCTTAATACTTTCATGAGTTGGGTCTTCATGCTTCCCTTATTTAGTTGCAATCTTTCACGCGCCGTTGTTTTTTTTTTGCTCACTGCGCCTTAGGGCTGGATCAAATGCAGAGAAATAATTTTGTATGATGTTGTACTGTGTGTAGCAGATTGTGATTAATAAGGGTTACATTATCATTAGCAGTTGGCAGCTAACTCATAGAAATGTAAGACATGAAACCAGATGTAGGGAATGGCTCTTTATCACAGTGCTGTTGCCAGATCTTTGTATAAAAAGGGGCGATGTAGACCCACTGTAGACCCCTTGCTTCTCTTTGACAGCTCTATTTGGCTTCACTGGGTAAGAGGCTTGGTTGACCCAGGAGAAAAATTGTGCTAAATTCTAGTCTTTCCAACTCTGCTTGAATGTGATGGCTCTGTTCCTCCCACTCATACTCCCTGGTTAACGGACATTATGACATGCTGACCGCTAGAGAAAACCAGACACTCTTTTCAACTTTCCACTGACAAGTCTAAGAAAATAACGGATCTTGAATCCAGTCCAGATCATTTGCAGAGTTATTAGGTTCAGCTCGAGAACAATGATGAGTATCAGCTGCTCACAACACATGTCTTTGTTATGGCAGATAGACACCACAGTACAGAATCTGCTGGCGGTGGCTGTGGAAACATTGTTTTGGTGTTCTTTTCCTGTTTTCTTCCTCATTTTATGTAATTACTTTTTTCTCTCATTTAGACTTTTTATTTTGATCTCCTTTTGCCATAGTTTTGGACATTCTAGTTCTTGTTCAGGTATACAGGTCCATCACCAAGTTTGTCTCCTTAAATAATGTGTTCTTTTGGGTTTTTTTATTAAACGCAAATACAAAAGCAGCCACAATTGTGACAGCCCCAGGGTTGAACCTTATTGGCTTTGGACTGTTAACAACATTGTTTTTGCCAGAACTTCTCAACCATGGTGACTCCTCTCACCGACTTGCCGAAGGCAAAAAAAAATCAAAATTCCTCATGTAAGCAAGTTTGTTGTGTTCTGCTCCAGTTCTGTTAGCTCCTCGATTCGATCAACCTTTGAAGCTGCACTTGGAGGCCGGCCATCCTTCGGCAGGCGTCGCACTCCCTCCGGCTGACAAACAAGGTGTTGAATGTCCAGTTAGTTTCTTCAACTCCAACCAGCTCAATAACTCAGCGGTAGAAAAAGAAACGCTGGCATTAATAATGCCGTTTTAGCGTCTCCAGGTCTATCGTGAATCCAGAATGTCTATCAATTTTTTTAGTGATCATAACCCATTCAACCATTCAAACTTTCTATAGAACCCAACTCAGAGACCCGTGCTGATTTTGTTTCCTCACAACAGGACATCTGGCTGGGAAATACAATATTAGGGTGGATTCTTTGTCCCATCAACCTGTAGCTCCACAATTACTCTTGTATCTTCTTCTCTACTGTCTTCCACAGCCTCTGATTCCCTTCCTCTTAAATTGTTCCTTGGTGCTAAGGTTGCTGAGGTTGGAGATTTGGAGTCCTGAGAGGGGACTAGTGTTCAGTGTTGTAAAAGCGCGTTGCATATTATTGTCAACAATGTAAAGGTAAATTATTTATCCTAGGTTTGCATTGAATATAAAAACAATATGTTCAAATACTTAAACAAAGTCAAGACCCTGTATTGTTGGTGAGTCGGGGGGAACAGTCCTACAGAGGTCTATCTTTTCCTCCCTTGTTGATGGTGTTTTTTCATTCTGTCCTGGGTAGTGTATGGATGGAGTTAAAGCGTACCTGGACGTTCCATTGTGACACTCTCAAAGATTATACGTCCGACTCTATGTGCTTTAGAAGAAAGACAGCTCATCATATGTGCACAAAACTTTGCTTTTATACACACTAGTCGCTTTTTATAGCAAAAATTCCCGTTGAACACATCATAGGATGTGTCCTCAGACATTGTGTTATCTACATTTAATATGCACTGAATAGTGAATGTCTGAGCCAAATACCAGCAATTTGATTCATATATATTTCCCAGAATTGAGCAAAATTGTCAGGTTTTTCAGATTTATTCTGGGTGTTAAGATATGAATGGTGATAGCCGTAAGCATCAAACTTTAGAGCTACATTCAGGGACACAACAATGGTTTTGATATGAAATGGTAAACTTTGGGTGCGTTTTGGTCTTTCATTTACGGTGTAGCTGCATTTCTGAAGCCTGAAAACACAAACTGGGACCCTTTCAAATGCCTCCAATTCCATCTCTACTACCTTGTTTTGTATTTGTGTTGGTTTTCTTCAGTGGTGCGGATTTTAAAAAATGGTGCCGCCAACTACAGGCCTGTCATACAACCTACAACCTTTTTGCTGATCAGGTGTAGGAGGATCCTTTTCACATTGTCGTCTGTATGCAAAACTTTTTTAAAATGCAAAAAAAACCTTTTTCGTTTTCTGATCAACAATGTCATGTGAAAAGAGCCTGAGTTTCACGGTTTGTTGGGGCAGACTCGGTGATGCCAACAATGACACAAAAGACATCAAAGACATCTGTGAATATATATAATAAAACCAGATTGTAACCAGGTTTATCTTCTTGTTTATCTTTGAAATGGAACTTGATCTCATAATCTTTATTTATTTATTACATGTTACACAGTACATACATAAAGTTCAACGTCGTGAAGTTTTTCCTGCATTTGACCCATCCTTGAGGGATGTTGGATCAACCAGCAAGAACAGGACATGAGATGAAGCCTGAAGGACAGGGGGCAGTGTGTTGGCAACCACTACTGACTGACCAAGTAGAGATAGAGTTTGGATAGAGTTTGGATCCCCCCGGGGACGACCCCTTCCCCAGGCCAACACAGCATCCATCCATTTTCAAATGGTTGTAACTCAGCTGATTTATTTAAACCCACATGTCAGTCTAATTCTAAAATATTTCCTGTCATCTCACTGGGGAGAGGCTGATCCGCTTCATTTGTTTCAAGATCACTGAATCTGGACTTAAATAGAGAGAGCATTGTGCTGAGAAGAGTAACCTTGTTGACCCTGTGCAGCCTGGTGTGACTGAAGCCTGGCCAGACATGTAGTCCATCAGGTGACCAGCTGACTGAGAGCCGCATTTGAAATGTGGGTCTGGTTTTTGAAGTTGTGGTGAGTCTGCTCCCTCAGTCAGTTTGAATAATTACAGTCAACCCCAAGCTTTAACTGCTTCTTTTATCCCTCCTAAAATGTTTCTGTGTCATGAAAGAGGACTTTAAGATGCCGAGCAATCTGTTTATGAGGGTACTGTTTTATACTGGAGTACAAATGAAGAGGCCACGTTTGTTGACCTAAAGAACCCGATGCGTGTCCTCGGTTTGGCAACAACGACAGTGTGGTTATGACCGTACCATCGTGTGTATGACAACACAGCATGAGTTTCTCAAATCCAATAGGATTTTATTGTAATAGCAATGGAGGGGAACAGCTAAGAATATAGAACACTTTTCAAGTTATACAATCAGAGGCTCAGGATATGGATCATACTGGTTTCGCATAACCAAAAAAAAAATTTTGCGATTCTGGTATTAAATCAATTTAACTCTTCTCCCAAAGGATTAGCTCTTAAATCTTGATAACAGTGATCAAGGAGAATTTAAAAAAGGTCCAAAACATCAAGGTGGCGCTCTTCACACTAGTTCGGTTATGGCACACTATCAAACTACGCAAGGTCTAAACCCAAGCCTAAAATGTGTTTACAAACATCCACTCTGTATTCCATTGATGGCCAATATACACATTCAATATGTGATTATTGAGAGAAAAAAGTTAAATGTGACTTACTATCAGTGGGAAACCTGAACCTGAGCGCTCCTGGTCCACGGTACTCAGTCACTTTCTATACTTGTCCATGGTGTAAGTTAAGCTCCAAAAGCTCCATTTTTACAAATATATCAATGTCAGCGGATGCAGCATTGTGATGGCGCTAACTGAAACTATTGGGTACTGCTTTTCAAATGAAAGTCAAAACCAAAGCTATTAATATCAATTTTATTTTTAATGTCTGACCTTCCCTGATATCTGCCAGTTGCTCCTATGCCAGCTATTCTCTATTCTCCACTTTTGCACGCTTCATCATCACCTGCTCTTGTCGGTTGTGTTGATGGCTTTTAATGGCTTTTCAAGCCATTAAAACACTCCACCCTCCCTAGGTAGTGACGAGTATTTGCTGTCACGTGTGTCTTAGGCTTGCGAGGAATGACAATCCCATACCACATACCAGACACTTAGAGAGAGGACATGATGGATCCATGCCAAAGTCTAAACCGTACGACCAGTGGCTGTCATTGTCTTTGGTCTTGCTGTTGCCCCCGACTACTCCTGCTAAGCTACGACTACATGACTAAGCCGATGGCTCTAGATTCCGAATTATCTAAATTTCTTTTCACAAACCTGTTCATATCAGGGTGTGTGCCTCATGCAACACTCTTGTAATGCATCACGTGTAACTGAACAATGTTGCTTTTAGTATGACGTGGTGAAACCCGAAGTCATACGATTACATTGTGACTCAGGGAAACATGCAAGACAAATTTTGATGATGTAGGAGTTTGTTAATAATCAGCATTTTCATTTCCTCTAATTCTAATTCATTCTATGAGGTCAGCAACACTAGAGAGTGCAGAAGGAGAGTCGGATGAGATTCTTAATCCTCAAAACCTTTCAGGGGCTTCACAGCAAAACACTCTTTCAGTATTCTACCAGAATTCTATCAGAATAAAATGATAACATGTTCTTAATTGTAAAATAAATTTTAAAATGAATAACCGAACAAGCTTCATGTCATTTTCCAAACCAAAGATGAGTAAGAATGCCACCAAGAAAGTATCCCTCAAAGGTTGAGCAGGTTGACGAAATTAAGATATCGCTCAACATGTTGATGGAGGAGGTTGCTGCTAGACAAGAGCAAAAAAACATCATGAGATGGTTGGTGGATGAAGTTAAAGCCCTGAGGCCACAAAACATTGGAAAGAAAAAGCCAATTATGTTGCTGGAGAATCGGGTGGCTCATCTGGACCAATACCCCAGAAAAGAATGACATCATAGTCAACAGTTTGGAGACGAAACCCCGCTCACATGCATGGGTGAGGGCGTTCCTCCACTCAAACGGGATTGGGTTGTTAATAAATCAACATGGGGACAACATCGAGGCTTGTTACCCACTCCCACGGAGAGGCAAGACGGATAAATCAGTCATAATAATTTGGTTTGCCAATAGAAAGTATAAAACTGACGTGCTGAAACAGGGGAGAAGGCTGAAGGACGCGGATGTGTATATGAATGAACACCTGACAAAGAAAGATGCAGACATCGCCAGATAGGCCCGACTTCTGAGAAAGCAGAAGAAAATACAATCCACATGGACTCCAAACTGCAAAAATATTCATCAAGCTGAATGGAATACCGGAACAAGCCAAAGTACTAGTCATTAGGGACCTGGAGGAGCCGGACAAATACCAATGAGACAAACAACAACAAGGTAATGGAACTTAACCAGAAGCTAATAAAGAGGACGTCTAGAAACCTTTGCATATACAGAGCATAAAACACAGGACAAAGAAAATTATATTTATCCGGAAAACAACTTACTTAGCAATATGGAAAACATTTGCAGATATTACACAGATGAGCAATTCAATACAACTTTTCAGTCAGAGCACAACATATAAATTATCCACTTCAATAGCAGGAGCCTATTTGCTCCTCAGAGCAAATAGGCATGGATCAGCCCTGAGATAGGGTTGGACTTTGAGATTGATGGATATCTGAATTATACAAACAGAATGAATGAGTGAGGAAGTGTGGCAACCTGTGTGGAAAACAGCTTTAAGTATAAGGTGCTGGAGAGTATATGACAGCGGCTGTTGATGATTTGTTGGATGTATTACAGTAGAAATTTGTACGGAAAAGACAAAAAAATATTTTTGTGAGCTGTATATATATATATTGATTTCCTGGATAAAGCATTGAAATATTTAAAGACTGGATGGAAAACATGTTTATAATATCATTGCAAAAGATTATGTTCATCTGTGGAGATTATAACATCGACCTATTAAATCCAAAAAAGCATTAAAGGGTGGAATACTTTATCACTACAATGTACAGTTTGGGTTTGTATCCAAAAATGATTAGACCTATTAGAATGACTTATCACAAAAATGAAAATTGCAAAAATATTACCATTATATAAAACCAGGGACAGACACCATTTCACAAATTACAGGCCAAGCTTTTTTATAATATACATTAACAAAATAAGCACAGTATCAAACATACTGAAATGTATTTTATTTGCTGAAGATATACGAATATTTTCTTTTCCGATGACAATTTACAACAGATTTTTGGAGATGATCGCAACATAAAGAAATACATTCTAAAAAATGGTTTGATGTAAACAAATTGTCATTAAATTTAAGCAAAAAAATCAGAACACATGTATAGAAAGACTTATGTGTCATCACTGTTGAGTTATTGTTTGGTTCATTCTGTTTGGTTGTCTGGTTTTTGATTTATTTTCAATTTCCTGTTTTACTTTGAAAGCTTGGCTCCTTGTTGTTTTGAATAGCTTTAAACTTCCTGTCTTGGTTTCTTTGTTCTATTTAACCTCATATTCCCTTTCTTTAGTTTTTGTGTTATATTTCTGATCCTGTCTGTGTTGTGTTTGTGTGTTTCACCTGTTCTCCTTCTCCCTCTCTGTCTGTCTGTCTGTCTGTCTTTTCCAGTATGGTTCCTGTTCTCCTCTTGTGTGATTGTTCATCATGTTCACCTGTGTTTCCCCTCCAGCTGTGTCTCGTTACCTCCGTGTATATAGTCTGTGCCAGTCACTCCTCGACGTCTCGTCGTCACACGGCCCAGCCAGCGACTCGTGGTCTCCCTTGTAAGTTTTTGTTTTTTTTTCTTGTGAATTTCTCGTGGTTTTCCTTTGATCTGGATTTGTCAATTTCATTTGATTTGACAATATAAAAATACATTTCTTGGTGAGATTTTTTTTTTTTTTTTTTTAATTTTAAAATTAAATTTTTTTTCATCACAATATCTGCCGGAAACCACATAGCTAAACTGAAAAACATGATAGCAAAAGTGGCAGCATAAAGCATATGCTGGAATTTTAAAAATAAAAAAATAAGAAAATCACAACATACACTGTATAACCACATCTGCGTTATTGTGTGGCGTTATGGGGTGACAACTACAAAATCAACATACAGCCAGTATGAGCATTACAAAAAACAACAATAAAAATAATCAACAATGTTGGATATCTTGAACGTTTTTAAAGTCACATGCACTGAAGTGCACTGATCTGGTTAAATTTCAGACTTCACAAAGCAGGAGAATAGCCACCTTCTGGGAAATATACAAAAAAATGTTAAAGTAAAGACAGTGTGGGTATAATTTGAGTGGGTAACTATTTTAAAAAAACTCAAAGAAAGAACAACCCTTAAAACTATGTGCATAGCATTCATGGCGTGAATTTGTGGAATGGTTTGGTAGCAGGAGCAAAAACACAAAACAAGCAACAAACGGTTTAAAAAGTTGTACAAAAAGGCTTTTCTAAGGGGATGTCGGGATGAAGATGAGGGAGTTTGGGTGTGGGATATTGTAATTACTGTATGGCGATGGTTAAAATTGTAAAATATGTATATGAAGCTTTCCGAAGTTGAATAAGGTGGGAATTTACAAGTTTTTCCTTCCTCCTGCTCCTTTTTGGACATATGATTCATTGATTTTAAATATTGTACGTGACACTTTTGTGTGTATGTACGTTGTTTTAGTTTTTTTTATCTGTTTAAAATAATAATAATATATTTAATTTATAATACACTTTACATTTGGATCAAATCTGAAAGTGCTAATAATAATAATAATAAATGAAGAAGAAAACTAGCTAAACAAGCTAAAGGGCTTGATGGCACGTAACCGTCTGCCAAGGCCCAATAGTTCACCAGTTAATACTTGACATTAAAAGCTGTTTTCTGATCAAATCTACCTATACTGTAAAACAAAGAACAAAAAGACAGCAACTTAACTCCTTAAACTGACAGAAAATAAAAAATAGTGCTGCACAGGAATGGCAATGCTGCTTTGTGCCAACTCTTTTACAACGCTGAGTTGTACATGTACAAGGGCTTCTTAGCAATAATCAGTCTGTCCACCTATCGATGGTCCAAAAGGAATCAAATTAAAGTTTTTGAGCAGTCTCATTAAAGTCAGGACCTGAACCCACTTGAAAAGCTGGGACCTCCGAAGATCAGTTCATTCTCACAAAACGTAAATGTAAATTAAACACTATTTAAAAGACAGATTGACTTACACATAGGAATGCCCGTCATTTGGTGCAGGAGTTTTGAGAGCTTGTTGAACCGGACTCAGCAGTCCATCAGCGTCTAAAGGTTTAATTCATTCTACGAACAAAGTTCACGCTCTGGACAGAGAGGATAGATGGTCTAGGTGAGGATTGAGGAAGTCATCTATGTCAATTTGGAGCTGCCATGTATAAACAGGGGAGGGGGTCTGCACCTTCTCGTAATCACCCACATACAGTCTTAATATCCCCCCCAAGAGAGTCTCAACACCTCTCACTGAGTCGTGATCTGGGTGGTCACTGACCACCTTAAACGAGCCAAACAGAGCAAACAGCTTCTCCTCCTCATCACAGAATCATTGCTTGAGCTCACCTGTGTGTGACTGACACCTGATGACACAGCTGAGCTTAATGCTCTTCCCAGAATTCACCTGGGTCACGTAAGACTCAGCCGATGGGGGAGCATTCCAGAATGAGTTAAAACAAGCAGCCATCAGTGAGTGAGTCACTTCTCAAAATGTGTCACATTCATTCTAACACAAGGTTTAATGCCAAAATCTATTTTTATTCCTGTTTATGCTATTGTCAACATTTCTCCAGTTTTTAGTTTTGTCTTTAAATCCAAGAATTTCCGGGTTGATTAATTATAATATGTTTTACTTACTTATTTTATTGCCAACAATGTTTATTTATATTCTCTCCATTTAATTGATAAATGCATATTTATTTTTATTCTGGATTAATTCGCTGTCAACATGTGTTTGTAATTATTTTTAAATTCTATTCACGTTTGTATCGTTGTCAGCATGTGTCTGTCTTGTCTTTGGGCTCCAACCGGTCCTTTAAAAAAAAAAACCTTGCAATGCTGTTTTAAGAAACACTTTATAAATAAGACGCATTAATAATATCATTAGTATGACTGAATTTTCATTAAACTGATCCTTTAAAATACTCAATGCTCACGTTCTCCGACTGGATGATGTGAAAACACTGTATTAACAGTGTTGACCTCCGGCGTAGCGGCGTGCTCCTCTCTGTAGTTCAGAAACCTGAAAGTGATCCACGCCTCTGACTTTTATCCCACCCCCTTTAAGTTTCACAACAACCCAAGAAAAGAACTCGGACCCGCGGTACCAGAGGGGTTCTGTAGGGCAGCACATTACATAAGAAACATTGTGCAAGAAGACTTCTAGGAACCGAAGAGGAGTTGAGGTTGTTTTCGCTCCAGACTGACACGAAAGAGGCATTTATCTTCTGGAGGGGGGGCAAGGTTAAGTTTGTTCATGCGCAAGAATGTTTTGTCAAATGGTTATAGGGTTTTTGTTCTCTGCTATCGTGAGCACTAGTTGTACTTAAAGGTGCAGTTCATAAAATGTCAGGGGAGTGGTCTTTGAAAAGATTTCCTCTTCTATCGAGGCCGCCGTGTTTGTGCAGTAGCCCAGACAAACGGAACTCTGACTCCAGAGAGGACTCCAAGCGTTTTAGGACTCTTAATGTTATAGGACTTTTACCGTTTGGAGGTCTGAGTGGCAGAAAGTTGATGTGGAAAAGCTTCCCCTTGAAGATGAAGATGATGATGATGAAGAAGGTCTTGTTGGATAAATACTTTGTGTTAAGACAAGAATGTGAATTTTAAGAGCCCAATTTTTGTTCATACCTGTTCTTTCTCACAGAAAAGGCCACCGAGTGTGACAACTCACCGTCAAAGAAGGGAAACATGAAGTAGCAATGGAACAAGTCAATCAAGAATCTTCCTCTTCTTCGTCTTTCGTCTTTTCCCTTTCAAAGTTGGACAGCAGATCTGTTCCCATGAATACAGACCGTCGGCCCCCTGCTGGTTGACAGTACCTGTGAGAGCAACTGTGAACCCTAACACTGACCCGGTTTAGAAATCAGTTTGGTGTTTGGCAGATGGATTTCACTAGTTCTTTACTTATCAAATCTTAACTAAAGTAGAGCTCAGTTAGAAGGTCCATGCCCTCGTTTAGATGGTGGAGAAACACGTTTATCCCTCCAACTTTATTTTGGTAAAAGTATGACTTTATTTCAATAAAACTACAACATTACTCACAACTTATTCTCTTATCAATTTGGCTGCATTCTGATAGCATTCTGATTCTCTTGTCAAATTTGGACTGTATTGCCATGATTTCCTGTGAATTTGAAAACACTGATGAGGCAAAAAAGTTTTCAGAGTAATGTTGAAGTTTCCCATTTTTTTGCTTCACAGTAAATATAGCCCACTCTCTAACTTTCGTAACTTTTACCATGAACCCTTATTAATGTTCTAAACCGTTAGACTTTATAAGCACCAAACTTGCACCTATCGTTTTCCAGAAAAGAAAAAGAGAAAAATATTAAATACATTTTTAAGTATATCCATCTTAAGGAGCCTCGTCACTGAACGGCCACTCTACGTGGTTGTAGATATTGACATTATTCTCAAATTTGAAGGCCACTGTGGATTCTTGTATAGGGAGGAAGGAGCTGAGGTCTATTCTATTAGTTGCAATCTGGAACTTCACCACTAGATGCAACAAAATTTTACTGATTGCACCTTTAAATATTTTCTATGAAAGAGCAAGAGATTAGAGTGTGTGGAGCCTCACCAAGCTTTATTTACATGTGCACCATTTCTTATACAAACTAGATTACAATTCAAAATGGAATACACAGGAAAAATACCCACTAACATCAAATCGAGAAGAAGCGAGATTAATAAAGGGCAAAGGTCAAAAGAGGACTGGCCTGGGCCGGTAAACAAGGATGGGAAGGACTGAAGAGAAGATACTGATTAGGAAACGTCTGAGAGGTGATTAAGGTATCTAGTGGTATGTCTCTTCTACTTCTCCGAGCTTAACGGGTTGTGCTGCAAAGGAAGTGATGATCTGGGCCGGGTCGGATGGAAGGCCTGCTCCGCTATGACTAACCGTCTCCCCGCATGGAGCCGAAACATTTTCAAGTCCATGTACGAAACGTAAGGAGCACCTTCCTGCGAGTGAGATCTGTAGTTCATCAAGAATCGATAACGCTCTTTCGATAAGGTAGAGTCACATGGTTCCTCTTCCTCTCATGTGGAGTACTGCTCTCAGTAGAGTCAGGGGACGTTCACGCAAAGTGTTTGTGGAAGATGGTATTATTTTGTTGCAGTGTTGTCACACAGAAAACAGCCTTTGTGAGGCCTGATGGTAAAAACTTTGAATCACAGGGTGCTGTTACCTTTTGGAAACGCAGCCAGTAGAGTCGTCATGAAAAGTGGTTAGACATTACTCTTATGACAGAACCCGACCGGCTATTCAGACCCATTAACGGGCAACGTTAAAGACGAATGTGGATCTCATTTCCTACGTATTTGTGAATGTTTTCAGTCACGTTATGGATACGTAGCGACACCACTGGAAAATGTATGACTTCTCAGGACTGTTGTCGTGTAAACGGCGGCTCGTTGTAGATTAGTTCAAAGGTCTTAAGATTCACCCTGAGTCGTGTGATTTTTTTTTTTAACCATGTTGCAATTTTAACTAAATATCACTAAGAGCATTAGGATTAATTTTGTACTCCGCGTGGAATAAAACACGTGTGAACCTGAGTGATATCACTTGAAGGAGCATTTCACCAAAAAATGAAAATTCAGTGCACAAAATATTTGTTTGTTTTGTTTGAAAAGAACGGTTTCAGCGTTCTCAAAAACAATCTCTCTCATGTGCGGGCGCTCGGATGGGTACTTCAGGGTACAGGAGGGAGTATGTGGGCTTTTAAAAAATGCATCATGTATCATTCAAAAATGAAAAAGCTTCTTAATGATGGCACTCGTACTCCTTAGAGTACTTTGTGGTAATCCTAATATTATAACGCCAATAATCCAAATTTAATATCCAGAATTACTTATTAAACCTTCTCCTTAACTGTTGTAAGTAGTAAATAACAAATTACAATTTAAAAAGTTGTTAATGCATGATGACAAAAAGGTTAATGTAACCTTTTAATCGCTTGGTTGAAAAAAGTAATTTAAAATGAGATTATTGCCTTAACGTTTCCTAAAACCTGTACAAAACCACTGAGGAACATGGGTTTCATCGTAAAATGTAAAACATTAACTAAAACCAACAAAATAACTCCACATCAACTATCAAAAATCACTTGACATTGGCCTCACCTTAGCCCCGCCCCTCCACTAGGTTAGGTGAAATTTGTAAGCTTTGAGTCATCGTGTTAAACAAAACCCCAACTTATTGACAAGCTCAAACAGGTGAATATATATTCCCCTCTTTGAACGTAGCGCTTCCATACAGCACGTATGATGTAATCCAACTCTTTTAAAGATATAAAATCCCAAATTGATTTGAAAAGATTGTATCCTTACTTCTACTGAATCTCCGACTGGAGCCTCTAAGCTAATGGAGTTGGCATGCGAACCTAATTAAGTGTTTGAACTTGTGATCTGTGATGTAGAAGGCGCATCAAAAACAGCAGAGAGCTCTGCTAAGGTAAATGTCATTAACCAGGGACTATAATAATAATACATTTAGCCCCAACTTCAAATACTCCTACCTTAAAGTGAGTACTTAAGTGTAATCGTTTGGTGACTATTTAATCTTAAGAGCAGAAGCACATGATGCTTTCTCAGATATCGGGGCGTCTGGAGGTTTAGAGTCGTCTTATGTATATTTATTACGTTTTTAAAACAAGTCCCCATCTACGCTGTCATGCTCCAGAAATGCTTTGTGGATGAAAAGACTTCAATCGTTTTCTAATCGACACGACGGTGAGAGTCTAAGGACTGAATTTCATTTTTGATGATGTGTTCCTTTAAGGATGTCCATGCACACTGGCAATAATACGCCTTTTAATGCAGGAGGACGGTTCAAGTGTTGTAAGACCTGATTTAATAGAAAGTGTGTGTTCAAGTGCTAAAAACACAGAGTATCTGTGTTGCAGGATGGCCCCATTCCATTGGAAGATGTTTCCAGCTAGGTCATGCATGAGGCTTCAGAAATCATTCTAGCCGACCACGCGTGCACGCGCTCCTCGGCCTCGAAGTGATAAACACACATCTGTACACTATTATACATGGCAGGGCGCATACTTCCATACACAGGGAGGGATACCAGCGTCACCAGATGCTACAACCATGGTGCTTTTCACCATTTCAAGAAAACAAAAAACAGAATCTGGCTCAACGCGTGAAGTGTTGGCGGTCCCTCCTTGGCGGCGGTTGTTCATTATTTCTTCAACTTCACCTTCAGAGGTATCACAAAAGATGTAAGGGTCAAGTACAACATTAGTATATAAGGACATACAGCGAGTTCATATGCATTTCACACGATCCATAATGCATAAATACAAACATGCATACAGTCGGCCGGGCTGTATGCACCACGAGGGAGAGCGAAGGAACACCCTGGTGAGATCAATCGACACCTGCAGCCAGAGCAGGAGCACCGAGCATGTCCATGTGAGTCCAACAAGTGGGATAAAAGACAGCAAGAACCAAAGACGGCGTGAATCCTGCTCTTCATCTCCACGACCGAAAGAGTTCACAGGTTACAAGTTCACAAACACAATTTTTTTTCATCAAGAAATGTTCAAACACCTTTAGAATGTGACTTGGTGTTACCGAAAAACGGGAAGACTCCCTTTTCCCCCCTGAGTGATTATGCATAACAAGCCCCAAAAGCTCATGAGAAGAAAACAGCAGAGCTTCATACAGATCCCTGCTATTAGAACTCTATTTGTGTGGTGTGTGTGTGTGTGTGTGTGTGCGTGTGTTGTGATTTGGCTGTCAGCATATCCTACTGTTTGTTTCAAGTAATTTGGCAATATACAGAGATAGCTTATTGTTTTGCTCGAGAAACAAATGGCTTCTGGAGGAATGAGCCTTTAAAAGAAAAACAACAAAAAACCCTCTCCGTGCTACAAGTGGCTTCTGCAGGGCAAGAAGAGAAACGGGCAGAATTGAACACTGTTTACACATAGCACCTGTTATGCTGTGGAAATTTTCACAACCCTACGACACATGTATCTGTTTTGGCTACAACGGTATATCCCCTTTTGCTGTCTTGCACTGTAAATCCATGAGATTCTCATCCTATCTCCTTTTTTTTTTTTTTAATAATCTTTACACCAAACATAACAAATACCTTCGACACGTTAAAGTGATTGTGATAAAACCTGCTTTTTAAGTATATTTCTAAGAACCACTCTGGAAGATGTAGGTTTGTCTGTTTGCATGTGCTGTCTGCAATTTCCACCTCATTTCATGTCATCAATACATTGATTCTTTTTTTTTTTTTTTAATACATGTACGATGCAGAAATGACAAAACAGAATAGAACAAACACTGAACATTTAAAAATGAAGTGAGACAACTCAAGTGAGAACACAGGGGAGAATATTTTTTCAACATCCCAGCATCCCACTTGATCAGATTTACACCACGTCACTTCTTGATTTTTACACTTTGTAAGAACAACTTGACAGTGTGATGTTGAGTCCTTGGATTCCACCTGAAACCCCGCTACAAGTCTCTTTGATATCAACAGACCGGGCCATGAAGGAAAATTGCATAATTCTACTATAAGATGTTGTTTCACAGGAGGCCTTGAGTCTGTGTCTCTAGAGTCAGTCGGGAGAGAAGGTACAACTTTGGAGAGAAAGTCTTCGTCTGTAAACACGGGTTTGTGTATTTCACGTTGTGCTGATGGCAGGTTTGGCAAACAGGAGGTTGTGTGTCTGATCTTCTCTGTGCATGATCCATTTCAGACCTAGGGGGATACAAGACCAAATGATGAGATCTGAGGATTCGCTATGTACTGTAAAAAATCTGATCTAATTATTTCTATTCGGGATGTATGGGGAGCTGTTTGTAAAAGTCACACATTTGGATTTTTAACTGCAAAATTAAGCTCCAAATGGAAGATCTAAATCTAAACGTTGAACTTAAATGTTGAGAAAATATGCAACTTTACAGTGATGTCATCAGAATTTCCAAAATAAATGCTTGTAGAAAAGAAAACGCTCCTATTCCCAGTAAATGCAGCCACTTTTGCACCAGGGCGGTATCTGCGCTATTGCCTAGGTTGGAAAAGCCCTGGCCCCTAAAAACAGGGGCTTAAGAGCAGCCAAAAGCTCGCTGGGTAAAAAGCAAGAAGTAGTGATGTCAGAGAGTGGGGGGCGGGGTTTTTGTGACACACAAAAAGTTTTTGTACGCCATGTTTTGAAAAGTCTAAGTGAGCGAACGTCACGTCTATGTGAATAACCAAAAAACAAAATGTAACTGGTAGGTATAACATTAAGATAAAACATTGGGAAGTAAACATGGCAAAGAGTTGTTGACAGAATCAGCATGTGCTACATTTACAAACAGTGCACCACAGGAATGTAGTGATAACATGTCATCAAATCAAAGTAAGACCCAAGCTCAGCCTGTAAGTGAACTATTTAATTTAATGGAAAAGTGCTGAAAATTTTAACTATAAAACTTCCGCAAAGAAAACTAGAAAAACCCCATGCCATAGGAAAACAACGTGTTTCTGAGTTTCCCACCTGCCAGCTGAAGTAATAATAGCGGCGGAACTAACATCTTTGTAAGCGTGAGGCAGCTAGTAGTAGTTAGCAGCTAATTCAAAGAAGGAAATCAACAAAGAAATCACTTCAAATTGAGGCAGACAGAGCGCCGTCCAGGATTTCCTTATGTTCTGAACCTCAGCTGCCATGTTAGACCGTAGATGATTAATATTCCTAACTTTAGTCTTATTTTGAAAAAGTGCTACAGATATGTCTTTCATATGTCTGTATGCATATGAAAGATAGAACACCAGATACTGGCACTCTAATGCGCCTCATTTCCTCACGCAACACCGACCCGCTATCTTAAGATAAGATAAATGTCACACCGGGACGGTGGGGCTTGAGACTGTCGGGTTACTAACGAAAACGTACTTCTGAGAAATTACGTATTACGTAGGCAGAATATCCTTTCACTTTTTAAATTTTTTTTTAAATAAAATTCAAGATGAGACTTTGTGGCTGTTTTGGTCATTTGCACATTAGCTACTAGACAAATTTACAAATTATAGAGCGGAAGGGTAGGGTATGTGCCAAGGAAGAAATCACCGGATTTTACAGTGGAGTTTGAGTCCTCTTTCGATTATTTTGCAAGACAATACGCTTTTTGTTGGTATTTCAACTGTTTTGATTAAACTTTCTTCTCCCAAAAATAAGACGTTGTAAACAAAATGGGGCTGTCTTAAGACTTTGGATCAGGCTTTTATTAAGTTAGAAGTGCCTACTGAGCCTTCATCATTGGTATGCGCTCCACTACGTGCCCTTCAAGCTCATGAAAGTAATTACGTTTTTCCTGTCTGTTTGGAAACAACAGTAATTCGGCAGAACTAAAAATCTTCAAAAAAAACATCCGTGTAATTTTCATAACCTTGGGGTTCTTGATGGTAGATCGTTTCAACGGGTAGTTAAAAAGTGGACCAGGGTGACAGATGAGCCATAGACTAACTGATTGCATTCAGTCCAACTCTGTCCAGCTACTTTTGTGATAATTGGGTTCTGGATAATTGAAAACTGCATGTCTGCCAATATGAGGAATGACCAAATCATCTTTCATGCAGACATCCACTAGCATTGGAGGAAGTCTGTGAGGACATGATTGCACCACTACAGGAACTGATTTATATCTCTTCTCCAAGATGAATAAGGAGCTCATTGGTCATCATTTCGGCAGCGAAGATGATATCATTATTTCTGTTGCCTACTTCCTGGAGCTCCAAGATGCCAACCCTGGACTTAGTGTGTACAGAACCAGGGGCCAGTGTTGAAAAATAAATGTAGGTTTCTAAAACTGACTGCACCTACCTGAGGTCACAACATTTTGAATAGTTCCACTCTTGTGTTAGCTTCGAATTTAAACTCTACAAACTTTAGAGATTCCCATTAAGGTGAAAAAAGAGCTGTAGCATTGTTGGCTACAGTCATACCTTAGTCGGGGAAACTGGTCTATCAGCACAGAACCCTAGAACAATGCTAGCCTTTTCTAAAACACTGCACAATGTATGGAAACATACACACCTGCTCTGCTCCATTCCATTTGGACCCTCTCAGCCGGGTACCCAGCTCTGAGAGGTCTGCTTGGTGTTTGTAAAGTTGCCAACTCCATTCATATTGGCCAGCGACTCAAAGTTAAAGTCCAAGCCATCTGCATCCATCAGCTCGCTCCTGATGATGGAGTCCATATCGCACTCCAGGCTGCTGTTAAACATGTCCAGATCCAGATCTGTGGGGAAACGGTCCTGGCAGAGCCCTCCGCTGCTGCTAACAGTTCCATTTAGGAAGATTGAGGTGTCGATCTGCATCGACGAGGAACCATTTCCTCCCAAAGGCGAGAGCATGAGCTGCTGCTTAACATTAGCCAGGGAGTTAGCTTCATTGGCTAGATTCAGGCCTCCATTTAAAGAACCCAGGGCACTCTGGTTATGGTTGTTAATTTGAAGCATCTCTACTTTGCTGCCCTGAAGTCCCCCAGTGGTCCCAAAGGTCATTACAGGATCGTTCCGGAGCATGAGGCCCCGGCGAGAGTTCTGGGAATTGACTGCAGCGGCACTGGCCTGTGACATCAGTGGGTCAGACTGGGTCATCATAACATCGCTGTGGCTGTGGCTGTCGGAGTTGAGCAGGTCTTGTAACGTCTGGCTGCCAAAACGTGACAGGCTGATGCTGGAGAAGGAGGTCTGCTTGTTCTCCTGGATGGTCTGCATGGGGGACGGACGCAGAGAAGAGCCCGTTGTATGGGGGCCAAAGATGGAGTTACTGTAACCATTAACTCCACCGTTAGGAGAGGAGTTGGAAGAGGGAGAGGGTGTGGAGGAAGGTGAACCGATCACATTGGGCTGGGACCCAAAACTGAACCCTGAGGAAACATTTGGAGGGGTCTGTACTGTAACGGATGGCACCAGGTTGATGTTATCCAGCAACTCGTCCATCAGGTCATCTGTAAGTCCCTCATTCAGGTTCATGGTACCCGCCAGGTCTGCCAGGCGGGGCAGTTCAGTCGGCACAGGCTTCCCATTGGTTGTGGCGTTGCCAGGCGACAGCGATCTGCCGGGACTGGAGTACAACATAGGTGAGAGAGGCGGCTCATCATCAGGTACCTCATCTAGTTCAGGATTGGCCAGAATGGGCGACAGGCGACCACTAAGTGTGCTGGCGTTGGAATCGGTGCGAGAGCGGAAGTCTGTCCAGGCGTCCAAGTCTTCGCTACTGCGTGACGTTGGACTTCCAGGCCACTTAGAGAGATCAGACGGACTGTCCCCGCCACCTTCACCGGCCGCAGTGGCTGCAGCCTGCAGGGCAGCCTTCTTCTTGGCAGCGCGTCCACGGGCAGACTTTGTGTACTTGTTGCTGTTATCCATGGAAACTGCACGCCGGCGGGGAGCCTTTCCACCCTTCCCTCCTTCTGGGTTGATCATCCACCAGGAACTCTTGCCCGTTCCCTCATTTTGGACTCGGATGAAGCGGCTGTGGAGGGAGAGGTTGTGCCGGATGGAGTTCTGCAAGACAAAGAAGGGAGACGAAACTAATGAGTAATGAGTCCAAAACATCTGTCAAAACAATTAATGTAGTTTATATCGATTGGTTGTGTTCTTCATCTCCGTTCACTAACGGAGATGAAGAACAATGAAATGAATGTTCAGTGAACGTTCATTGAAACCCTCTCATTAACACAGATCCATAAACCACCCACTACTGCTGAATCTGCAGGAATACAAAGAGACGCGGCTGCTGATTAGAAGCCCAAACAAAACAAAATCCTATTATTGCGATTGCTGATCCACTAAATATAGACAAAGGGACTCCGGCATGCAGCAGCACTGATGTCGACATTGTTTGCTTTGCAGCTTTTGTGTCTTTGGTATGAAAGGGAGACAGTGGTCTATAATCAAGCTTGATTATGAATGACACTTACAAAGAGTCCTGTGTTGCTCAAGGAGTGCTATCTGTATCAGATCACGTGTGTTTGTGTGTACGACAGTGTTTGAGTCTCGGCTGGTGTGTATTGATCAGATCTGAGCTGCTTCCTTGTGCAAGCCCCAGAGGCTCCTGACAGCCCCTAGTAATGATCAGGAGCTTCATTCACGGCACAGAGATGCTCACACACATCAAAGACCAACACTGAAACAACCGTGCTGAATCACTTGTTGCCTCACTGCTGGCGTTGTTTACGTAAACACTCATCAGTCAGTCGTAATTTCTTACAGTGCACTCGTGTTGTGCACGTGTTTTAACTCAGCTAGTAGTTCGGATCTAGTTGCTTAGTCCACCACTTTATGTGAGGCGCAGATATTCCCCCCTAAACCCCATAATTCCTAATGGTCAGGAAAACCTCTCTTCTTATATCACCATCAGGACAATAGCTCTAATAACGATAGCTGCAAAAGGCTGGACAGGCCTCAGTTCAACTTTTTAAAAATGCTTAAGTTGCTACTAGGCTAATGGTTTGAAAACAACTACTGTATGATTACTAGCATAGCTACTAAGCTAACAGCCTGCTGAAGTAGTAGGATGCCTACTGCATGCCTACTAGTATTCTGCAGTTACTGATTTTAGCTCCAAACATAAACCTTGTGGCAAACTTCAACCTTACAGAGTGTGGATGTTGTTTCTTTAGGTTGCTATGATGGGTAAAAAGACAATTTTACAATTTTCTACAATTCTTTCAATGTGAATGTTTTTAAATTTCAAACATTTAGCTTCTAAAACCTTTTTTACATTTTAGCACTGGTAATACCTGAAGTGCTGATCCTATAGGAGGACAGTTATTGTCAGAGAACAAGGAAGCATTGAAAGGAGGATCTGATTAAACCTTTAATGAACCAACAGGGATTTTAGATTGATGTCATGCAGTTGGCTTGTATAAAGAAAAAGGTCAGGGAACTATATAACTATTTCTACAAACTTCAGCAGCAGGAATGGCCCTTAAAAATCCCACAGAACAGTAATTATTATCTTCCTGATAATTAGCATGTACGGTAAAGACTTGTTTTACTACCGTCTTCTTGTTCCCCCTGTTTTTGTGCCCCAAATGCTTTTCAAGGTCTCAGTCTCCTTCGCTCTCCATGCCCCGTTCCTCTTCTGTAGTTTCTATTGTTTTACAAACACATAGCTCTTATGGGCCCTGAGGGACTCCGGGGCTATGGTATATCCTCCCATATAAACAAGCCGACCGCCATCCACAGCATGCTTGCATTCCCCCCCCCCTCTGTTCTCCTCCATGTATATTTTGATTCCCTGAAACAGAACCTGTTTCTGGGATCCAAAAGACGAGTGCCAGAATCTTTGTGGGAATAACAATATTGTTTTCCATGAAGCAGTCCTGACAGTTTGGTGAGGTTTGTTTTCTTCTCGTCAGAGGCTGTTCAGTCAGAGAGGAGAAGGGGGGGATGCTTGATTTACTGTTCTCGCTGCTCTGTTGGCAGAGGGAGAAAGGGTTTGGACCTGTGATCTTATGTGAGTAAGTGGGTGTGATCATAGTAGCCACATGGAAATAGCAAGTTTTGACATTGCAGGCTCACGAATACTGTGTAGTTCTTGATGCAAAAAAGGTTTCTGCAAAACTCTTTTTCATCAGCGACTCCAGAACAGCTCTCTCAAAAATGAAAATGAAGACATTATCTTCTCATCCAGGTCAGGTGTGGGTTATTATCTCGAGAGAAGGTGTTTTATCTCAGAATCTTGGTCATGGACCATGAAAAGGAGGTATAGTGCACCATCAGCAGTAGTGCAGTCTGTTAAGCTGAGCTGTACAGCATAGTTCTCTTAATTTATTGTTCAATCTAAGTCCCAACCTTCACCTATAGTCATGAGCTCTGGGTAGTGACTGAAGGAATGCGGTAGAAATGCCTCCCTTTGGAGGTTTGTTCTGTGCATGTCCAACTTGGAGGAAACCCCGACGTAGAGCCAGGATTTGCCGGAGGAATTATTTATCTCGGCTTGACCTTGCATGATCCCTACAGTCCAATCCCGATGATTCCTCACACATATGACCTGCGGATCAATTGCAAAGTTTAACCCTGACATTGTGAAATAGTTATATTCCTGCTTCAAAATTTTAAAGTAATAACTGTCTGCATCACTCCAATGAATATAAGATAATAAGTATTGAAAATAAGAAAATAAGTCATTGAGCCTGTGTGAAAAGTAAGAAAGTAAGAACTTCAGAAGCCTTTGGCATCTTTGCAGTTGCAGCTATGTGAACCTTTGGGCTTATATGTAAAACATAAAATTAATGCTGTTTTCATTTCAGAGCACATGGATGACTGTTCCTTGATTTAGTTGTTCAATAAGTCATTATCAAGTTTTCATATGTTTTATCTATGTCTATATCTATGTTCTATGAAAAACAATCCGATTCAAACCTGGAACTTTGTGATTCATTACATTCCTAATCCCCAAGGTAATGTTAGTTTTTTAAGACGGGCACACGCTCCTGGGGTTATAAAATCCCAACTGATTGCAGATTTCATCGTAAACATTACAAGAATCTCCACAGATAATCATAGTATCTTGAACAAGTGCACGCTACACGATTCAAAAGTAAACAGGTGTTATCCACTACAGGTTTTCATTAAGATTTTAATGGCAGGGATAAATGCTCACTGCTCAAAATGACAAAGATGCCGTTGCGATCGTCCAACTTCGCTGTGAAAAAATTTGAAAACTTCAGAAGCCAATTGTCCATTGCACAAAATGGCACAACAAAATTTGCCATTGCCTGAAACGATACACACTTGCATATTATCAGGCACCCACATCTATTAACATAAGACAAAAAATATAAAAACAATATAAAGGGGCTGTGATATATGAAATATGTAGAAAAAATTATGTTAAAAGCTACTGCATCTAATCTGCAGTGTTACCCCCTTTTCCACTAAGCTGGTTCCAGGGCTAGTTCTGAGCCAGAGCCTGAAATAGCACCTGTTTTTTACTTTTCGACAGCCTAAGCAGCAGCTCCTGGATCTCAAAACTGGTGCCAGAAAAGCACCAGCTCTTTGCTGGTCTGGAGTCAAGAACCGATTACATTATACAGGGATATAATGGCGTGGCTCTGATTTGGACCTGAACCAACTATGCTCTGGGAACTCATAGTTCCTAGGTGTGTTTAAATTTGAAATTTGTGATTAAGTTTGTTTTGTTGTTTTTATGTTTGGAGCCGTGGTAACTCATGCCTGGTGTGCATATGCGGCGCATGCGTGTGAACAGCATGGGGTCGGCTGAGTGAGGTTGCTCAGCCGATTGCATCAAACTAGGCCTCCTGCCGATCGATCAGAGCACCTCTAGTTTTAATGTGTGTGTGTGTGTGTGTGTGTCTATTCTGTGAAAAGAGATAAGATTAGAAGAGAAACCAGTGAGACCAGTGTTTAACCTAAGCCAGCATCTCTCGAGGGATGATGTAACGTCTTTATTACAGAACATCACACACACACACACACACAACACACTAGTTAAATATTTCCAGCTGCCGGGGAGATGTAAATAATGGTAGCAGAAAGACTCTGTGAAGGGAAAGGGGATGAATGAGAGCAGAATGAATGGAATTTAAGTTTCCTTCTCCCCGCTGCGGTAAATATTCAGCCGCCAGAACCTGACACTTCATCAATTGCTCTCCCTCACTTCATCCTACACACCACCTTCATCCCCGCACCTCCTTTTCACTTGCTCCACTGAAAAAAGGCACTTAAATCTTCCTCCTCGTCTCCCTGCCGCCGCTCGTATCCTTCAAATTCATGTAAGATATTTTTAACTGAGAGGAGCAGCAGTAAAAGGAAACGGGACATCTGCAGCTAGAGCATGGCCAACGATAAAAAGAGAGAAATAATTGGGTGCGGAGGGAAAATGTGTGAGTGGAGGTGAGGAGAAAGAAAAATGTGCTTGCTTTATAACAGGGATGGGTGTACAATATTTCAGTCATAAACATGATCTTCCTCACAAACACTGGCATGCATAGGTTATAACGAATAAATTTAATCTCATCTAACGGATGAGAAGAAATAAAACCTAATGGATGCACGGGTCATAAACGTGTTGTGGTTAGGGGAAGTAAAAATTTAATACAATAATATTAATCCAAAATTGACATTCCATACCTCTAAGTGACTATTAGTGATTAATTCAATGACTGCTTTCCCAACGCCTAACGCCTAGGCTGATGAACGGTCCCTGAACACATCATGTTTAGTCCGACAAAAAGGTCTCAACTAGACAAGCCAGTACCCTAAAAGAACGCTGTGTCCATATGGAAACATTACGGCTTTAGTGAGAAGAAAGCAAATATAAACACTGCAGAAAAGCATCTCAGCACCAATAGGTGGTTCAGCCAATACGTTTTATGACATGCATTATAATCACACAGCAGAGTATGAAGAGTGCATGGATCAAAAGACAAAATGCCCTACCTCAGCACAGGTGGGCCAGTCTTTCTCAAACTGCATTGCCCATCATGTGCAAGAAGTGTCAAGAAAATGTATCTGCACAACTCAAATCTTGTTGGTTCTTTGCAGCCACTTTTGATCTCTAGTAAGGGAGATCAAAAGTGGGTTGTTGCTATATGTATGAAATTACAAAGCTGCTCAGGATACAAAGGGGATCTGTTTGTATTTGTGATCGCGATATCTTAACTTCCTGTGGGTACTGACGGACTATTAACACAAGCATATGCATTGAAATGGAGTACTTTCCTTATGGTCACACGCCAGAAATAATGTCAGACCTTTAAAAAAATATGCTCTCAGCATGGACTTTGCAAAAGAGAAAAATCACAAACATATGAACTCTTCACCGGCAGATATATCCCAGCTTTAATAGCTCAGCATATTTACAGTACAAACACATCAGAGAACTCAAAAATACAGTCCAAGAGGAAGGTGTTTGTATTTTAGTGGCCTGACCGTTTAACTTTTATTTGAAACTTCGAGCAGAGGTCAGTCAGACAACTCAGAGACTTAGCTCTTCACCGTCGCATCATTTGAGTTTGGCATCTAGGCTCCACCCTCATCACATCCCGCAGTTTATTTTCATCTAGTTAACCAGCAGACATAACTCTGTTACCGGCTCCCATGGTTACCTCCGCCTGTGAGAGTTGGAGTGGGTCATGTGATCGACCACATTTATTTGTTACTTGTTTTTTCTTGAAATTGGATACAGGTTGGATGCTGATCACATTCCTCCACCTTTAGAGATATCAACGTTGCCAATATCATGAAAAAAAAGCGTGAATCCATAAGCGATGGGTGCATTTCATTGAAAACAGAAGTTATCAAAGTCCTCTGTGATTAGTGAAATTTCATATCTTTTTGGGAAATGTTCTCAATGAAAACAATTTAAATACATCGGAGATGCGTGCCGTAATCCTGTTTCACTACACGATATTACAGCCCCGACGACGCTCATCGGAGACTGATCCCACACAGAGACCAACTCATGTTTCTACCATGAAGTTCTAACCATGATCCATTGTTCATGTTAAGATATTCACATCTCTTCTTACTCTAAAATATCAGGCCTGAATCCAAATCCTACCTGTCTTCCTTTTGACAGAGCGAGACCTGAGTGTGAATTTAGATCCGACAAATAAGCCCTCAAACTGGAAATCATAAAAAATGCATGAGATCTGCTGGCCACAGCATCACTATCCCTAAGTAAGGTTTACGCTGCGAGCTTTGTTGCGTGTGTGTGTGTGTGTGTGTGTGTGTGTGTGTGTGTGTGTGTTGTTTAGCCCTTATGAATCGGAGCTGTGGCCTCAGTGAGCTGTGTTTATTAATGGACTTTTGGGAATACCCCAGAAGAACTGCACGGAACAATATTCCGCTCACGCACACATCCGCTGTACCATTGACAAAAAAACAGGGTGCATGCCCGCATTCTGCAAATGACAAAACATAAAATAGTTATGTTAATTTAATCCAAAGTGGATCAAGTTTTAAAGTGCCGCAGCTTGAAAACAAGAGTCTACGATTCCAAGAAGGGAGCTCTAAAGCTGTATCGATCGCAGCTACTACGCCTATTTCACACCGATTAAAGATGGATTTTCAACTCCAGATACATAACTTTATACCAACCAGCCATAAAATTATAACCACCTTCCTGATTTTGTGTAGGTTTGCCATTTTCCGTCAAAGCAGCTCTGACTTGCTTTGGTATCTGCGTTTACCTTCTATGTTTTAATATTCCAAATCAGGACTTTGATCCGGATCTTGGTTATTGTCCCAATCTGGATGTAATTGTACATTGTGTTGGGACACCATGAGTTGTTTGGGTCTGAGAATTTTTATTTTGGCATATTATCCTTATCCCCATGCAAAAAGTGAGGAGGTGTTTATGGGAATGAGTTCCCTCTATCATGGCTAATTCTGGAGCAGACCTCAAGATTTTTCTATATTTTTCAACAAATTTTGTACACACAACAGCCAAGTTTAGAAAACACTACTTTTGCTATTTTTATTTTTTCAATGCTTATACACATTTAATTTGTATGGGTAGAAGTTGAACCTAAGGCTCATTTACATTCCGTTTATGGAAGTACTGCAAATAAGTCAGTTTCCAACAGAGTCCAAATACTTTAAATCAAGCCTTTACATTGATATGAGCCACTAGGAGGAAGTGAGGAGTCAAAAGATTTGACACCAACAAAAATGGCGATGGTAGAGGTTATGATGACGTATCTGGAAAATAAAAAGCTGCAGAGGCAAAGATGTACTTGGCTGGGACTGAGAGGTCATTAGATATATTGGGTTATATGGACAGAGGTCTTTTTTAGTTTCTCACTAACTTTCACTTTTTCTTTTTATCATGTTCAGAAAAATTATTGTCTGTAACACAACCGAAAGTGTTTGATTATCGTTTACAGTAAAATCTGAAATATGAGCAAGCTGACTGTTGGTACTGTGTGTTCTTTTAGATGCTTTTGTTTATTATTACAATTCATTTATTTCTTTCATTCTCATTCTTTCTTTCTTTCTATTGTACTTTTTTTTTAATATGACACTTTTAAAAGTGCTTCAACATTGTTAATAAGTGTGAAGAAACTCAAAAGCAAGAAATGAAAAATTTGTCGCGCTTCTTTTGCTTGGATCGCAGCTACACTGCCCCCATTGGTCTCCCATGGTACTGCTGTTTCATACTTATCCCTAAGGTCTCTGAAATCCTGCACAAATATGGTTGAAAAGAACATAAGTTACATTGTAAAAGTCTTTAACAATAAAAATAAATTAGCTGTGGTTTTTGTCTAGTGTATCTGCGTTTTTAAAAGATTTATTTTACTTACAATTATACACTTAGTGCAACATATCATAATTGATTATTTGCATTTCATCAATCTTTGAAGGGCTGGACCGCCCTTTACGTAGCCTGGGGAGCTAATTGGGGTTCAGTATATTGCTCAATCCGTCTATCAATCTTTTCATTGGTGGATATATGCTTGACCACCTGAGACACAGCCTCCAACCAAAACAAGTAAAATGGTGGATGCAAGGTTTTGGTTGGTTACAATAATCACACACATAGTTTTGATGTAACCATTTCTTGATTTTAAGCCAGTAAGATTTTGGTTCGCCTGGAAGAGATCTTGTTTCGCTTTTGAAATGAACTGCAAACTGGTTCAAAAATAAGCCCTGGCTTCGAACCAGCAGTGGAAAAGGGGAAAAAAACACTGTAATTTTGCCTTTGTTGTGGTCTTACAGAATGACGAGGCAGAATAAAGTCTTAAATTAAGGCACTTATGAATATAGATATAACCAATGTAAATGTATACAAATATTGATATAATACAAATAAAGGCACCAGACTTGCCTTGGGACTCACGAGAACCAGTTTAAACTTGCAGATTTCCTCCGATAATCTAGACTGGAAAGGAAGCCAGAAGTGTTTTCCTTTGCTTTAATGTCATAATTTTGTGAATTTAGCCTGATATAATAAATTCCTCCTTCGGTCTGGAAAACTGGTTTACAGAATCTGTGTCAAAAATGTCAATTGCTCATGAGACTGGTTTCAACAGCAGTGGACGTGTTTTTTGAAGTAAACTGACTCAAAGATGGCCTGACGGCGCTGAAGACAGTCCCCAGCTGTGTGTGTATATATGTGTGTGTGTGTGTGTGTGTGTACACCAGCTGCAGGAACACAGAGGCCTTTTTGTCTGTCAGCAACATGTGGGAAGAATTAATCACTGCCAGCAACCACGCTAGGAATCCCTGTCTCTCCTTTCTCTCATTATTGTGATTTTTGAAGGTGCGTGTGTGGAAACTCGCATATTTGGAATTATGTAAATCTGAATGTAGACGTTTTAAGTTCCAACAAAGACGTATGTCGTAAAGGCACAGAGCTGAACAACAGACGACTCAGAGGAGTCTCCTCTGATTGGTCCAGAGGAGAGCTTTCTAATTGGTTGTATCCGTCCCAGCTCCAGCGGTGGTGATTGGTGCAGGCGAGTTGGTTTGCGTAGCCAGGCAGTACAGAGCAGGGAGGGTCTCCACGCTATTGCAAGTGTGTTTCATCACCCAGCTACAGCACGTATCTGAACCCTCATGCATGAAGTGGGTCAGTTCCCCTTGAAATGGTTACTAAAGTCCGTGTGAGAGACCCAGCCTCTCCTGCCATCGGCTGACAGAGATGAGAAAAGGAAGACCCTTAACGTACAGGTTTGCAGGGTTTAGGAAGCCACAGAGCCTGGAGAGAGGACAGATTCAAAGGTCAAAGGGCTCCGAGGTTAAAGCTCCCAACTCATAGACTATAGTCCTGCTCTCATTACCCTGCTTCCCCTTGGTACGATTGGACCGATAGTCTGACCTGAGCTTCACACCACTGCTGTGTGTGTGTGTGTGTGTGTGTGTGTGTGTGTGTATGTACGCGCACGTGTTTTTTTGAGTCCCTGCCAAATATAACCACATGTTATCAGCCATTATGTAAACCAGCACTAATCTGAGTCCAATGTCAACACTGACCGCAGCTGGGTCAAGCGGACAACTTGAGCAACTTTGGTTACCGTTTAAGACGAGGGTGTGTCAACAAGCCTCGGTTTAAATAACGCTCGTCCTGTCCTTCAGTGTTCTTTCTCCAGAGACCGCAAACAAGATTAACTCTTATGAACAGGAACAAATGAATGACTGAAATGAAATGTTATTGACTGCTCCAGTGACTATTAGCTAAATGAGAAAAATACAAACAAAAGTGTAAACTGAGCTTTAACTTAGCTAAAATATGGATAACATAATTCCATAAATCTTTTTTCTATGAACATTCTACTCTGAAGAGGATATGGTGGGCTGTGGCCTATCGGAACATCAACACTGATCACCACCACCTCTCAAAAAACGTGGCTTGAGAAAAGCCGTCTTGCTACTTGAGCAGACATTTACACAACAACAGTTACCTTTTCTTAAGGTACGGCATTTAGATGACATAAAATCACAGCATTTTTGGGGCCTGGAAAACCAAACTTTTGAAAATGCGTTCTTTAATCTTTAGGGAAATCACGGACCCATTGCAGAATCTTAGTTTATTAATGCTCATGCAGCAAACTGGGAGTTCCAGTGCCATTGCTGTGATCAATAGGATTCAATCCAGGATGATCGGGCATCCAGTCGACTTTGATCTGTCCTACAGACTCCTGACCACCAACATTAATGACAACTGTGGCCAACTGTATTCTTGTCACCTGATTTTGTATGTATTAAACACCTGCTTGAGATTAAATACGTGATCCCCACCTGTCAGTTAGAGCTGAGGGAAAATGAGAGGTGAAATTTCTTCAACATGAAAAAGAAGTCCAGCTACTTCAGATTCAACCAAGGGTCACCATGACCTGGATGAGTGAGACTACACAAAAATATGGTTTAAATGGGGCCTGAGTCACACACCGGAGCAGCTGCCAGTGTTTTCTGAAGACTGTGTGCAGCTGTGACTTTGGTGGTAAAATGGTCCTCCACTTATCAGAAAATGGACTGTAGACTACTGAGGTTGGGGGTCAAATCACCGAAGTATTCTTGGGCAAGATACTGAACCTCTATTTGCTCCCAATGGCTTTACTTGTGTGTTTGTGACCAAAAGTCATAAGAAAAGTCACTCAGACACGGCAGTTCCATGATGCTGTTCTGAGGAGCAGTGCAACCCCACTCAAACGTATGGGGTCTATTGATTCACTGTATGCTGGAAGGAGATGCTGAAAAGCGCACCCTACCTACTGGGTGAAGCCCAGTGGAGGCTCAGTGATGGTATGGTTGAATAATTCCATGAAGAAACAGGAAATTCTGGAGGTAAATGTCCAGCCATATGAGAGGAAGCTGAAGCTTGGGTATAATTAAACATGCCAAAATGGAGAATGATCAAAACCAGACCTCAAAGCTCACTAAGACATAGAAGAAAGAAAGAAAGAAAGAAGAAGAAAATCTCTGGCGGGATTCAAAGAACGTGGTTCCTGGATAAACCCAGGAATATTACATAATAGAGGCCTTTACCCTCGAGAACTAAAATTCCTCAGGAACGCTCCCAGCAGCTGATGCGTGGCTATAAATCATGTTACTAGCATTTCATGAGATGCTTTGCATTAAGGCTGGAATTATTCCGAGGCTGCAGTTTTTGATCACCTTCAACTCTTAAGTCCAGCTGGTGTGGAGATATCTTTGTTGCGGCAGTACCTGGGTAAAAAAAAAGCTGCAGAAATGATTCCATAACCTCCTAACAGTGTAGGTGCAGGTCTACACATATCAGGCAGATCGTAAATAAACAGGCTGACTGATCTGAGCTAACACCACCGAAAGAGGACGGTTATTAATACTAACAAAACAGACAAACCGAGGGTCCGGGATCCAGCTGCCCTTAGCTCTGGACTAGAGACAGAACATTCCATTCTCTTCAATCATAAGTGTGTTTCCAGGCCAGCGGCACGGTGTGTCTCTCAGCCGCTGTGTGTTTTACTTGTATTTGTGCGTGTACACTGGCCGGGGGAACTGACGGAATCCTGTTTCACCTCATTCTTCTAAGTATTCTGCTCCTCCGCTCCCCACTTCTGTGAATAGTTGGAGTTCAGCACATTGAAGAAACAGACTTTTGGTCATGATAACCAGTCTTTCCTTCCTTTCCAAGAATAAAGTATCTTTATTCCTGCAATATCTACTTGCAATTAAACTAAAACAGACACACACACACTGCTTTCCAAGAATTGTGACCTTGTTAAGTAACCAAAACGCCTCCGCTGTCATCGCAGAGACCTTCCTACATCAATGTCAACATTCTTACCTCTTTTTTTATCTCCCCCATCTGCCTGTCCTGTCCCGTGTTGCACCCTTCATGCTCAAAGAACTGTTTGTTTATTCTTCACCTCTCCTCCAATCACGTTGCCTGAAGAGTGAGAGGTGGTGAACCCGTCCCACCTCTAACAGCCAATCAGAGCAGGCTGATGTGGAGGCATGGTCCACATTAGCCTAGTAAGGCTTCATTGGGTCAGTGTGTTTTGATCAGGGCAGCAGTGGGAGGCGGGATAAGCCCACTGTCAAAGACGCAGCAACGCGCAGCAGTGAAATCATCGCTTGATTTAGGTGAATACGAAATGCTTATGTGAGTGCATAAACACATATTGTTCTTTCCGGCTCTGCCCAGGACGTGCACACTTTGCTATGGGACAACACAGGACATCCCTGCTGTGTTTTATCAATCTCAGTTCCAGGACACGGCGTCCTTAAGCTTCAAGCTCCCGCCATGAGCACACACACACCAGCACGCACACGCGCGCACTCATTAGTAGACTGACAACAACTCCGCAGAGCCAAAGATGACTTAGTCAGGCAGATGGAGGAGGGAATGTATCCAAACACAACAGTCATTATTCAGGCTTTTTTATTTAACCTAAATGTTGCTCAAGCTCACACATGACAAACAAATGGGATACAAATTAAAGTACTTTGCAGCAATTACATAACTTTAATCGTTTAAATACACAGCATTTCCCATAAGTACCTGATACTGTAATCACAGTAAACAAGATGCCGCTTTATAATTGTGCTATTACAATGTAATTACAATAGCGAACATGAAATAGAGGTCTGCTATATTTCCATAACTCTGTCTGAAATTGTTATACATAGGATTGGAAGCAGTTAGCTCTGGAATTTGGAAACTTATTTTGGTGGTTGTTTTTAAATGCCTCAATGGACTATCCCTGTCTTACTGGACCCTCAGCGTTTAATGGTGCCGAGAATTAGACAGATGCTTAGCATCTGCGTCTCTACACACACACACACACACACACACACACACACACACACACACACAATAAAAAACTTGTTTTTTGACAGGCTGACTGATCTGAGGTAACACCACCGAAAGAGGACAGGTATTTATTCTAACAAAAACAGACACACCAAGGGTCTGGTATCCAGCTGCCCTGAGCCCTGGTCCTGAAGACAGTGGACAGTTGAAAATGACCCGACCATCTTCTAAAATGCAAACGTATTTTTTGACAGGTTTTTTGGGGTAGACCCTTTCACTTTTCAATCTTCTTTTGTCGACAATGTTTGATTGACATTGTCGATTTTTGTGTACTGTCTCAATCTTATTAGTTAGACTAAGTCTGTTTCTTTTATTTGTTTTAATAAAACATTTACTCTAACTTGCTCGCCTGGCTTTATTTGCAATACACAGACCAAGCATAACATTAGAACCACTGACAAGTGAATGGCCAACAAATGCACGTGACTGAAACCGTAACCTATTTGGCGGAGGTAAAAATAAACTGTAACATTTATCCTGTCAAAAGAAGAAAAACCGCCTTTCAGTGCTTCCATTCGGTAAAAAGTTTTATGCAAATAGTTGACAATTCATGCACGATTCTTTTTATAATCCGTTTTAGGCCATCTCATACGCTTCTTTAATGTGCTAGATATCTGCTAGAAAGGAATGTCAGGCTGGCGTCGTGCCTGTTTGTTAACGCTAGTAAAAATGCCAAGCTAACCTTGTCCAACACAGTGAAAAAAAGTTCAGTTATATTCAACAACAGCTCATCCAACAAGCTGATTAATTACGACATGAGGTTGTTGAATCCTCACAAAGTTTCGTCATTCATGAAGTGCTTAAGTTGCCATGAAGATGAGCTGCAGAGGCTAGAGGTAATGTACAGGTGCTACAGGCAATCAGGAACACACAAACATTTACTTACATGTTTTTGTGTTTACTCAGGTTGGACAATGTAGTTAGGCAGATTTAGGTTCTGATATAATTTACATAATCTGTAAGTGGTGGGTAAGTTTAATTTTGTTCATATATAAATAATTCTAATTAAATATGAACGCTAAATTAAATAACGTTAAAACATTTAAATCTTTCGAACATTTTAGAAATGTATTCAATCAAAATTTAAAAGACACAAAGTACTTTTTAAACTTCTATGAAATATGAAATAAATATTTGTGAAAATGCATTTTATTTTGAAAGAGACCGCATTATATATGCATTAATTATTTTCCAAATAAAAATATTTTCCAAATAATTAATGAATAATTAAACTTTTTTCCAATCAGAGTTAAATAAAGAACATATTTTACGTAAAGTTTAATTTAAGAAATGTAATTAACTGAAGCTTAAAACGTTCTATTTGAATTTTCTGTCACGAATGTACAAGTAGATATTATCCTTATAAATAGCTTATGATTGAAAAAGATGGGAAAAAAAACCCTTTGAAAATCATTTTTAAATAAATTTAAATGTGAATACATTTTCATTTAATTATTTGATTTTAGATTAAATTTAAAAAAATAATTATCAAATATAAAAAATGTTTATATAATAATAGTAAATTAAATTTCTAGTATTAAATTTCACTGTTGAAGTTTGGAATTTGCGTCACTCACATCTAATCTCCGGTACCAATACTCGCGGTTCTTACATAGCTAGGGAACTTACTGGAGCCACCTACTGGTCAATAAACACACAACCAGAGGGAACAGGTTCAACATGTCTCTGCTGATAAAATGGATTTAGAATAAATTATTTGCTGAGTAGAAATGAATGTTTGTCTGTGGGGTGGGGCCGACGGATCATCTGCCCTGGCTCTATGAGGACAGTGGGGTGGCCTGGCCTGCCCCTTTTAAGAACTCAAACTATTTCAATATCCAGTGTCTACAAATAGAGCAGGACCGGAGGGCGGGTCTACTGGTGACCATTATCGTCTTTATCCTGGTGTACGAGCACACGCACACACCCATACACACCGAGAAAGGGTTGTACATTAAAATACAGAGGCGAGGGTAAAGAGGAAGGGGAGGCCGACCATAAAAAAATCCCCTCTGGAATGCATCACAGAGCTCCTCTATGTGAACAGGTGATTTATAAGACCTTGAGACTATGAGAGAAAGAGATTGAGAAGCATTGGGGGAGCGGGAGATTAAGGAGCGGAGTGGGAAGAAATAAAGAAGGCACCCTTACTATTAAGACTAGCAGGGCGTCTGCAAGATTAATTACATCTCTGTGAGATACGAGCAGCGGTGAGGGAAGGGGGCAGGAGTGGGGGGGGGACGAGGGCGGAATCATTCATAATTATCAGGAAGGAGAATGTTGCTATTCCTGTGGGAAGATATAGAGTGGGCGACAGGATTATGTTTGGGGAAAAAGAGCCTGACATCTACACCTCAAGCCACAGACCTAGTTGAAGGGCAACACAGCAGAGAAGAGGGGGATTTATTTTTGGCTCTCCTTACTTAACCACTGAGTACTAGAACTTAAACCTCCATCTAGGCCGAACAATCCTGGGCATCTGTTGCCTGACCTGTAACTGACCCCTCCACTCATAGAAATCAGTACAGCAGTTTTTACATTATTAGTGAAAGTGTTCAAGTGTTTAGCAATGTTAAAAAGAGTAGATCCCTGGACAAGCCTCCTAATCTGGATCCAGACCACAATCCAAAGGCTTTTTTCCTGGCTGACGACCACTAGGTTTTGAGAAAATACAATCGTTCAGAAGGTTTTAATGTGATCCTGCAAACAAAACATCCATCGATTTTCTGTAAACCACTTCTGTAGCTTTTGTGGAGAGGGGTTGGATCATATCCCAGCTATCTAAGGAGACACATTATGAGAGTAAAACCGATGACGTAGAGGTTAGTCTTTTCAACCAAAGGCGTTGGTTTTGACCTGGTTCTACGTCAGAGAGGCACTAGAGTCACATCACTACATCACAGGCACCAGAGCCTCCCCATTATGTCACATATCCCTTTTCCATCAAAAATAACCCGCTGCTAGTTCAGTGCTGGTGCTAGTTCAGTGCTGGTGCTAGTTCAGTGCTGGTGCTAGTTCAGTGCTAGTGCTAGTGCCAGTGCTAAATTGGTTGAACTCGCTCACCTCCTAAGAATCTGTTTATTATTCCATTGGCAAGGCACCAAATCAGAGGCAAGCCATTACGTCACTGCGTAACATTATCAGTTCTTGGGTCAGGACCGGCAAAGAGTTGTTGCTTGTCTGGCACCAGTTTTGAGAGGCAGGAGCTGGTGCTTAGGCTGCTCAAAAACAAGGAACTTCTGCTAAGTCTGGCTCTTGCTCAAAACTAGCCCTGGAACCATCTTGGTTGAAATGGGTAAAAGAGGAACTAGAGACATGTTATTACCACAGAGTGGCACCAGAGCCATGTCATTTAGTCACAGAGGCACTAGACTCGAGTCACTATGTCTCAGAGGAACAACAACATTACATTACAGAGAAACTAGAACCCCGTCATTGTGTTGCAGAGGTACTCGATTATTTAAGAAGAACTAGAGCCACATCATTAAGCTGAGTTCCAGCACAGCAGTTCGAGAGCCAAAGCTGAGCTAGAGCCCAACTTGGAACCAGTTCTAGGGGTTTCCACCGCGGAAAAGCCGACCCTTAAAAACAGATGTAAACCGAACCAAAAGCAAACTGATCCAATGGCAGGAGCCAGGAAGCCGTGTTGGGGAACCGGAGGTGAGGCTACCGCAGCAAACAAATACTTTCTGTTGCCCATGTTTAAGAATCATTAGCGAGAGAGCGTTGCGTGTACCGGCGGTATAAGAAAAATGTAACTTTATAAATGAAAGTTTCATGGTGGAGGGGAACTAAAGCAGCAGGTAGCCTCCAGCTAACAGGAGCTAAAGTCAGCGGACATGGAGAGATTGGCTTGTTAAATTATCGTTGGCTTCGTTTTGTTATAATTTAGTTTAGTTGTGTAGATGTCGTCTGCCATGATGTAGAGATGAGGCTAACACGGATTCATTCTTTAAACAATGCTAATTAATCTAGACCGATAAATATCATTCACTAAAATGGGCAAACCTATTTGAACCGTTTTTATATTGTGTGGATGTAGATGGAGTGTAAAATAGAATACAGTTTTAAGATTGTATAGTAACAAAAAGGGAGTGATTATAGTTTGGCATATAATACAGCATTAGGTAAAGAGGTTTATATTCCCCTATAGAGGTAGATGACGTGTAATATTGTTAGACTGTATTTGTTAGCGACAGATTGTATAGTGTAAGTTCTGATTGCAGTGTGGGTTATAATAATACAGTATCGGATAAAGTGTGGTGATACATCAATATAACGTACATTTGTGGCAGATGTGGATGTATTTTAAGTGTTATTTCTCATTTTTGAGCACAGGAAAAGAAAAACATCGACGCTAACAAGAAGTTGCTGCGAAATCTGGAGAACACAGAAGAGAGATAATTGCAGCATAGCTGAAGAAATCAAACCAAAATAAGGTGTCAAAATTTTTTATTGGAAAACTTCATTGGACACATATTACACAGCATTGTCTACTTTTACATTATTGTGACCGTTGTAGTTCTTATAACATTCTGTATAGAATGTTTTTGAAAATAATAAAATAATAAATTTTTGTGATGAACATGTCTGCTACAATATGCTTGATTTATAGAAACATAATACATTATTAATTGTATAGATGTGTTGGAGTACCAAATCACAAAAGGTCGTATTAAAAAGAAGTGCATTGGTGCTGCAAAACAATTTACTCCCTCTGTTAAAGTAGAATTCCCAATAATCCCTATAATGTCTGTTAAAATTTACTGTTAGTAATAAAAAAAAAATAAAGCTCTGTGTGCAGTAGAGTATTCATATATATTTAATGTCATAATGCCCGGACAGAACATAGAATATTTACATGACTGGAGGTTCATCAGTGAAATTATCTCCGTGTTCCTCACAGATGCTCTGGAGCACACAGCAGGTGAGTTTCTGGCCATCAGCTGGCAGCCTACCTGTAAAGATAAACATCGTTGTATCATTAATATATTTGATTAATTAAAACGCGATCAGATGCAGTGAAGTCGCTGCTATGTGGCTAGTTGTAGGCCGAAGCTGGCTAGCATTAGCATCTTAACTTCAACTTAATTAAGAGTCAGGGAGTGGGAGGTGCTTACCTTTCTTCTCTGACGTGATCGCTGTCCACAGCGGTCAAGACGAGCAAATGAATCCGCTTAAGCAGTCATGTTTGGATGCCATTGTGGTCAGGTAAGTCCAGCAGCACCACCTGCAAAGGGTCGCGATTGTTGTTTTTTTTTCTTCTCGATTGTTTTTTTAACGCAATGGTTGCTAGGAAAGCGGTATGTATCCAGGATGTAAGTATACGCTGTGACGTTGCTCCCTAGCCAGTTGATACGAGAGTCGTTCGGACGGGTGATTGAATGGAAGCAACTGAGAACCGGCACCAGCGCCGGCCAGGACCCAACACTTGGTTCTATTATGCTACAGAGGCACAAGAGCCACGTCATTTCATTGCAGAGGCACTGATGCAACTATATATATGCAACCTCACTTCAGCCTTCAAGGGGAGGCAACGATGTACTTAGCCGAATGGCAATGAGTCCATTAAATACATGTCAACACGTGGATGGAAAACTTGTATTTGTTACTTTTTACACTTCACCTCTTTCCTCTTTGTTGTGTTTGTATTTGTTGGGTGTTTCCATGAAATGATTTCAGGTGCTACTCCGCGGGTTCTTCAGAATCTGTGAAGTTTTCACAGATATAGACAAAATGAACGCAGAGTAGGATGGAAAATAATTCAAATTTTAAATTTTAAATGGGGTATAACAGACCTTTTACTCCTAACGTCCATTATTGTAATTCCGTAGTTTCGTCTACTCTACGTATGTTTTTTTTTTAAAATGCTGTTCACCTAGATTTATTGCTTGGCTCCAAGCCTCCATCGTTTCTTGTTTCTAGACCAGCAAGGTTTTGGTTCCAGTTGTCCTGGTCAAGAGCCCGCGCTTGTCTGTGGAAAAACGCCAAGAACAGGTTCCAAATTAATCATTGGCTCTGAACCCGCATAGGCGGAAAAGCGGTATGAGTGCTGTCCCCTTTAGTTTGGCACTATGGATGGATCAACGACTGTGACTGATGACAAAAACATTGGCGGGCTCTTCTGTAAAGCACCACTAAGAACCGGTCCTTCCCAATCATACTCAAACTCACTGAAAGGTTCTCCAAGCACCATCTGTATTTTTCTTCTTTTCTGTATTGAGGCTGATCTTGAATGTAACGCTGACGCTAGGCGACACAAACCGTTCTCACTAACCTACCTTTGGTGCATTCCGGTGCCTCATTTACCATTACCTTTGTCTATTTGACCTACCTTCCCTGTGATGTGTGTGACTCGGAGGTGTGCCATATCATCGACCCAGTGTTTCCACAACACGACCCGCTCAAAGCCTCCAGGCTACGTCCAGGTCACACCCACACTGCTTACTTTGGCTTGGAGAAGAGGTGACTCATCGCTTATCATACATGTGACTACTCAAACCATCAACCTTCAGCTGAGGGTGAGCTCATCCAGACAGGTTTCTGGCGACAACGGAATTATGCTAGCTAAACTAAACGGTAGGCAACAAATCTAGTTTGAGCACCATTGTTTAGAACCCATGACGTGCCGGTTCTTGTTTCTGATGCGTGTGTACTCGTGTGGAGTTCACATCTGATCTAGATTAGAATAGGGGCCCTGCTCGTGTTCATGGGGCTCTTTGCTCTAATTGTGCTAAAAACAGCTACAGTGCAAACTGACACACGCACACCAGGCCGCTGATTCGTACCGTATGTTGTAGCGTAACACACACGCCAGGGATAATTCTTTTTTATTACAGCCTGGGTTTGCTTTGCTTAGAAGTGGGCATCATTTGAATCTCTAACAGTGACAATGAACATATATTTACACCAGTTACTCATTCTTTTATTTATGTAAATCTGCATATTCAATCACTAGAAGAGTTCACCAATGACTCGCTAGGGGAGCAATTTAAAAAAGATTTTTTTTTTTTATACAAAAAACACTGTTTTTCCGACCTAACTCCCTAATTGTTTCTCTGATTTAGTTCACATTTTAAGAATATGAATTTATTGGATTTGATCTATCTTGTATATAACAGACTTGTTCAAGACTTGTTCAACTCTTACTCACAAGAGGGGGGGAATATATCAAAAACTGTTTTTTAGTAACTGTCTAACAGTTGGTCTGAGTCCGGTTCGTATGAGAACCTCATACGAACCGCCTCAAGGATATCTAAATTGCATTTTTCACATTTTAATGGTTCCCATTTCCCATTTTCAAAAAGCCCAGCATTGTTGAAGCGTAATCTTAATTTCAATCATAAATGTAATCCAAACAAATTCTTAAAATTGTTATTTGTATGTTTCATTAAAACCACTTGCTCGTTTAAAATTTTGATCTTTTGAAAGGGTTCCTTCCCATGGGTTCGTCAATTTGCAGATGATTCTGTGTTTTAAATCAAATGCCTTTTGCTAGCAGGAATGCTTTGACGCAATCTAAAATCACACAACGGAGTGGCGTAATGCTGCTGTTATTTTGCTGGGTGTAAATAAACAACGTGGCACAGAGAAAGATCTCTGCTCCGGTGCAATTACATAATATCTTTCTTTCCTAAAAAGGGTTTACTGTCCTACCTGCTGCTCTGCAACACCACTGCTCTGTAAAGCTTGAGAGGACGTCCCTTACTGAAAGTGAAACATAATTTGTGTACCCACCCTGTCATTTAGCTCTGACAGGAAACACGAGTGGTCTAAATGTTTACAGGCAGGGTAGTGAAGCATAAACCGGCAAAATTTGAATTTTGACTCACCATGCCCACCGTAGGCATAGACTGAGGAGCTGTTGTCTAATGAAGCCTTACAGCAATGTCGGCACGTTCCAAAATCTCACATTAAAATTGATGTAAAAAATGAAAGAATGAAGTTTTGGTAAACCAAAAGAATTGACATTTAAATTAGAACCTGATAATGGAGCCGCCTCCATGTTTTCAATTTCTTTTGTCTGTTTCCCTGTCCTGTCCCGACCTCTGCAACATCTCTAAACCAGAAAGCATTTCAGTTTCACCATCTGCTTATTAGTGTGTGCGTGTATGTGTGCATGTGTATGCCTCAGTCTTGCTGATGTCAGCACTTCCCAACCCTGTCGGCCCTCTTCCTCTTACACACCAGCTGAGCGCCTGGAGAAAGGGAAGGAGGTGCTGCTGGTCTTTGTGTGACTTTTATGTGTGTGTTTTAGCACAGGGTGAGATCCTAACCTTTTTGAGGCAAACACACACACACACACACATACAGATTGTGCAGACGCACACTCCTCTAGAAAGTTTTCTCCTGGCAACAATGACCCCTATTCCTCTAGCCCTCTTGCCTCGGTTCCTTGAGAAGTCACATGACTATCTGCTTCTGAGACAAAAAGGAAGGAGAGCAGCAGTCTGCCATTATATTCACTTTTCTTCTCTTATTCTGATAGATTCTCCATTTTGTAAATTTCATGGTTAGTTGGTGGGAATTGAGAGGTAAGTCAACAACCACCAGACAGCGGGTACTCCAGTACATAAACCGCAATTTCTCAGTCAAGTATGTGAAAAACTTTGCTTTACTTTAACATTTTGTATACATATATGTATTGGTCGGCATGGTTTGGTCACGGTTGACAGATTTTTTTTCCTAGTCTTGTCTTGACTACAATGCCAAACTTTTTGGAGAAATGGCCTCAATGGCTGTTTTCAACTCCTTTCAAATGACCACTGCCTTGTTAAACTAAATCATCTCCATAAACAAGCGGCAATATAGGGATACAATTATATCAGCAAGCACACCATGGCCCAAGCAGCATGATGGATCATGTCAACTGCACTAGACAAGTTGCCGTGGAGGAAAATTCTCACCAACCCACAATAGCGCATCACTGTCAGTGCTACATAGCTAGAGGAAGAATATTGAACCATCCACGCCCTGGTTGACCATGTGTAATTATCATAACCACGATTGACATGTGCACCTGCTGCAGAAACAGTTTTCAAACAGCTGCCGATGCAGCAGTAGAGAGTATCTCTTACATACGAAACCAAAGCGCAGCTTCTATAACCAGGTTTTCATTCATTCATTCATTCATTCATTCATTCATTATCCGTAACCGCTTATCCTGTTCAGGGTCGCGTGGCCTTGAGCCTATCCCAGCTTATATTGAGATGAGTCGCCAGTTCATCACAGGTCTGTCACATAGAGACAGACAACCATACGCATGCTCACACTCACTCCTACGGGCAATTTAGAGTCACCAGTTCAACAACATGCAATGTTGTATAAAGACAAAATAAATAGGCAAAACTCTTAAAATCTATGGAACACGGAGCAGTAAAGAATCAAAATCGTGCAATTTAAGTTAAATGTAGTCATTGTGATTGCAGTTAAACTGATTAGCTGGAATCTTGGCTTGTTGCATGTTGGCTTTGCTTTAGCTTTCTTTTGTCCTTCTCTCAGCTGTATTGCCACGTTTGAACCAAACATTTTTGTTTATTAATTTTCCAAACTTCCTGTTCAAAGTGAAAGTGTGAACAGGAAGTGGGGTGGGCTTACCCCTCAGCCGAGAAACATTGCCCTAACAATGAAGAGAGGTGCAGCGCTATCAATTGGGGCAAAAAATGGGAATTCTGCAAAAGCTTGCAGCTACAGCACTATGTCTTTGTACAGCAGATTTGCAGATCACTTCACACTGTTGCTGTGAGCCGGGTTGCCGCAAATTTTCTGGTCTGGACAGTGATAAACCTTCACCTAAACACCACCAAAACATGTACATTTGGTTTCTTAAGGGAAATGCACAGTCGGCAGCAGCTCTGTCTGAAGAGTGGGCCGCCATCCTTGAGAATGACATCATCAGAGGTTGAATCAGTCCATGCAGAGGAAGATTACTCATTGTGTAAAATGGTATGAAATTCATGGCGCTTACAGTTTCAGTATTGTGTTTGTAACAGAATAAGGTAAAATAATCGTTAAAAGTTGATAAAGAACAATGTGAAGTTATTCTGAAACGGTACAAACTATACAAACACATTTGCCAATGATTTTAAATCCTTTTGGGATTTAAATCCATTATAAAACACCATACACTGTCTAGTCTTTGACCGGTCTGCTTTGTTGGATCACTTCCTTTCCACTTGACTTCAGGACTCTTTGAAAACCTGGTTTCTAGTTCAGCACTATTGTTTCATGATGGCAATAACCCACTTCACCTCTGGCCCAGCATGATAATGCCTGATTAAATATATGCATAATGTGTATGTGTGCGTGCAAACGTGACAGCCTGAGTCTTTGTTTGTACAGCTCTACATATGTGTGTGTCACTGTTAAGCTTATTAATCATTGCCAAAGGAGATGATGATGATGTAGCCGTGTGCCCAAACTCTGCTGTGTCAGCTTAAATCTGCACGTCCTCCTCGCAGCCATTCAGCCATTGATGTTTATGTCAATCTAAAAGGCTGCTGTTCATAATTCGTGTCAATGTGTGGCCGCTTTTCACCCTTAATCCCAGCTGAGGCTGCAGCTCTCGTTTATTCTGGCAACATTTAGGAACATACTTGAGATTTTTTCCGACCAAAAAACGAAGAATTAAATCTCAATTTCCTGCATTGAATCAAATGGCCTGATATAATCGGTGCATGCGGTTGTTTGACACAGAACATGAACCCTACGCAGAGCCTTTAAACCAAAGCTTTGGGAGGGAGAGCTCAGCAGCAGACTCCCACTTTCTGTGGTCCTTTTTACTTTCACTCTTAAATGTTCCTGGTGAAGGAACATTAAATCAACTCTTGGATTTAAGCATTTGTAGCGACACTCCCATAATGCCTTTTCTCAGACAAGTATGAGTATTTACATTGGGAACTCGCTTATGCTGATACGAGTACTTAATGATAACATTAGTTCATTTTGCGACAAGTTTTATCCCAATCAGATGTTGATATCTTTGAAGATGAGGTCCAAAAGTGTTACTGCTCCCATGAAGTTGTATCATCCTCCTAATGTGGTATTGTTAGAGTAAACTGGTATTGTACATGTAGAGTAATGCAGTCATGTCCACAAAGACTAATCCTAACCATGAGAGGTTCAGGTTCCACAAAGGCAAGAATATCTTCCTGTAAAAAAAAACATCTTGGTGCCATACACTGGTGTCATTTTGATTAAATACTATCATAACCATGAGGTGGTATCTTTGCCATAAACTGGTATTGTTGCAGTAAAGCGGTATCGGCCATCAGTCTGCCTGTAACAGACCAACTTTAAGAGTACGAGCACAGTGCAGAATCTGTGGACATTATTTATGTCTGATCTGTTATCACGCAAGCCTTTCACCCTTTTGTAATGTTTTGGGGCTTTTTGGCGTTTACTTCAGTGAAGGACAGCTGGAGAAAGACAGGAAACCAGGAGAGGGGGAAGACATTCGGTTATGGGTCGGGGATGGAAGTAACCCCCCCAACAAGACGTTGTGTTGTGCACGAAATGTATTTGCCCCATCAAGAAGCACGAAGCAGAGTCTGGGGAAGATACCGAAAAGACTCTGAGTCAGATTTGGATTTTTCCAATTTGTCCGAGGGGACTCTCCACTCCTTAACTCCCTCCTACGCTCTCTTTCTTCTCCAGCCAATGAAATCTCTTCCGACTGCCAGCAAAGCTGTTCCTTAAGTGAAACAAGCGAGGAGGCAAATTAAGCTCCTTATTGATGTACATAGACTGAAGGTCATCATCATCTTTGTTTTTCATTGCCTGGCTGAATCCAAACACCTCCCGCGTGTCCCGACGCTTGAAGGCAACATCAATGCCATGGTGACTCTGATTGGAATTTAGCAGAGCCCTAACAGGACGAATATTATCGTCAAGGCCCAGCGTTTATTTTGAGCCTGCCATGACCTCAAATACCCCCATGCTATAGGGCAGGGGTGGGGAACCTCGCAAGACCTTTTGATCCGGCCCGCGAGTAGATTCATAAATACACCCACACACACACACACACACACACACACACAAAAATGATCTCGGGGAAGAAAAAAAATGATAAAGCAAAGAATGCCCTCCGGAATAGGGAGAGGGACATTGGGACACAGGGACATTGAACACAACACGAGCGGAACGTGTAATTGCGTTGTCGCCTCATGCCGTCAGTGTTTATTGATAAACAGGTCAGCTAAACGAAACTACAGTGGAATGATACATGCCACGGCAAATTTCAAAAAAAGAAGGGCGTCGCGGTTTTCAAGAGAAATTTGCAAAAGGTTATTTCTTTGTGGACATAAAAGGCAAGTCAGTTTGTTTGCCTAGTTTGTGGAACCACACCTGCAGGGATGAAGAAGCATTTTGAGCATTAAGTTTGCATCTCTGTTTGGGACAGCCTACCGCAGTTCATTTCAAAACCGACTCTTACGACGACTCGGCTCCGCTCAAGACAAACCGACCAGAACCTGAAGGATCTGACATCCGACATCAGTTCCAGCCCTCACATTAGGTGATTCTGTTACTAAAATAATAATAATAATAATCTTTATTTACATAGAACCTTTCTTAAAAAAATAAAATGCAATTCAAAGTGCTTTAAATGAGTGAATATAAAAACAGGAAGAGAATATTTGAAAAATTCAACAATTAAGAATAGAGAAAATTAAAAAAATAAGAAACAATAAGATCGTGTATAAGTTGAAAATCGGCATGAAATAAAGATGGAATGAATGTGCTGCGTCTTAAAATGTTCAGAAGTGGTTCTGTTCAATAATTTAGTATGGCCCTCGAAGGATGTTCTAAAAATCTAAATGGCCCTTGATAGTAAAAAGGTTTGCCATCACTCCTACAGGGGGTTATTTGGGGGTACGAGTAAGGGCATCAGGACCGCCCTGAGCAGAGTGGGTTCAGCGAGGACACAGGAAGCCCTCCTTCATCCTGATCTTTTGTCCCAGCTCTCTCAGGCGCTCACAGCTTAGTGCTCATACATGACAATACACACAAACACACTTATGCTACCAGGTCAGGGTATTTCCTTTCAAGCATGTTGTCCTCACCCAGGAGGGCACACACCCACACACACACATACACAAACACACACAAACATACAAAAACAGAATCAGGTGAACGGAGGCCTCTTCTCAATCGGTCCACTCCCCACCACGTCAATACACCCTCCCTCCAGCCGAGCTCTTTTCCCCACATGCAGCACTTTGTATTTATATTACGCTGCTATTTATAGACGGCTGGCAACCACGCAGCTACCCCTCCTGTCGTCTGTGTGTCCATGTTGTGTATTTTTGCATGTGCGGCCACCACAAATCTTTTTTGGTCTGGCTGTGTCTGTGTTTTTTTTAATGGTGTCATGACAGGAAACACAGTAGCAGGTAATTACCCTATTTAAGGCCAGAACCACCGGCTGGTCAGTGACATCACTACACTTCCTCTGACCTCACCTGGGAAACAAGAGGAGCTGCAGAATGTGTTTAAAGGAACCTTCACCCAGTTGCCCTTTCATTAAGAGTGTTCAAGGTGGGACTGTTGCACCTTTATTGAACTTCAGTACTCGGTACAAATGCTAGAAAGTGGAAAGGGGGTCTGCCGGGAGTATAGGTAGAGTCTGTAGAAAATCATCATCTATGTTAAGGTAGGCAAAACAAACCAGTCAGTAGGACTGGTGTTGAGACTTCTTGTTCTCTTTGAAGGAACATCAGGGTTATCCTAACTGCAATACCCAGCCGTCGTTCGGTAGCGAGAAGGTTTTGGGGTGCTGGTGTTGTGAACTAGGAGGTTTAAGGTTGTCATTGCAAATTGTGCCAATAAGAGTGGCTATTTAAGGGCCACCCTCTTCCCAAACTTCTAAAGTGGCCAGCAAATATCGGCCTAATTTGCCTCTACCGATGGTACAACCACGACTAATACAGGAAGAGGTTATGACACTTGACAACATATTATGTGGGAAACCAATAACCGGAAGAATTCCGGTTATTAAAAAGTAGCTAGTAGCAGTTAGCAGCTAATGCAGAGAACAGGAAAATCATAAGAAAATGTCTTCAAACTGGGGAGACAACCTGAGGTTCAGGACACGAGCAGAGGATGAAGACAGCCGCCATGGAATGGCTTTGCTAAACTATGGTTGTTTACTCAGCTATGCTAAGAGGAATGCAATGTCGCTCTTGGCGTGCAGTGTACTCAAACAAAGCCCTAGAGAACCGTATAACTGACACCTCAATGGCGGCTTTTCCCAAATTTTTTAATATTTGCATTTATTGTACTGTATGTACCTCAGCACTATTGAAAAATTAATGGAAAAAAATTTGCCTCTAAACTAAACTTTTTAGCTTTGAAGCTAAAGTGAAGTTTTTAAGCTTTCACATAAAATGGTCAACTTTGGATGCAGTCTGACCTTCATTTACACAACAAGGATTATTTCAGGACCTTAAAACACAAACTTCTCGGAAGGTTGTAATTCTTTTTGGAAATGCCATCTACTTTTAGACTGGCGTAATGCAAGTCTTGTGATAAAAACAAAAAACAATGATTGACTTGCTGGTTTTGTTTGGCGACTGTAGAGCTGCTGAAGGAATACTGATAAGCGGAGTTTGTCTACACTCTACAATTCCTCAACAGTCTTCTTCAGTGGTGCTGTCCTTGTGGTTAATCCCCCAACATCTGGCATTTCATATTCTAAAGCATTTTCAGTAATTTTTGCGCATCCGTGTGCCCGAGGATCATTTTCACAACACAATTTTTTTTTTGAACGCAAAGAATAAAAAGCTTTCTCATTTTTAGCTATGACAATGTTGTGTAAACAGAGCCTAAGAACCTTCACCTGACTTTCCATCAATGAGGGTGAGTAGACAATGGCTGAACTATCATTTTTCTATCAACTGCTCCTTTAAGCATTTAAGTCTACTTGTAAGTGTTTGGACTTCTTAAGCAGGGGGAGGGTTGGATGGAAGGGCGTTGCTATGGCCCCTTCTCTCTAATCTACTGTACAGCCTCCTGAATGAGCGTCTATCATCTGCTATCAACCCTCCTCCCACTCCTCATTTCTCTCCTTTCTCATTATTTGCCTGTCGTCTCCCTTACAGCTGCCTACTTTGCTCCCTTCTGACATGCCTGTTTTTTCCTCTGCCTCTCTTTTCTCTCCTTCTCTGAAAGGTCTTTTCTAAGTCAACTCACCGCACAAAAGCAGTATGGTGGCACTAGCTGTCTGCCAGCCAAAACCCTGCTCTCTGACTCCGTCTCAGTGTCGGTGAGCAGCAATCATTCAATCTTCTCCCCCTCCCTCTTTCCCCCTCTTTTTCTTTTTCTTCTTCCCTTCCCTTCTCTCTGAGGAGGCAGAGTGGACAGAAAGTGCAAGATCCCGAAAAGCTTCTGCTCAAATGTACCCTTTCACACACTCATGCATGCACACTGTGAGGATCTTCAGGGCTCAGTGCCTCTGAAAGAGGTGCGTCTGGTAATCCTTTGGCGTTTGTGTGCGAAGGCCTTGTAAACCGAAGAGGGGGAAAAAGAAAGGAAAGAGTGGAGGAAAAAGAAAAAGACAAAGAAGGCACTAACAGGCTTCTCAGCCGATCAGGCCCTGGCGTCCACATGTGCTCACGCAACACGCTGAACTTAGAGTGTGTGAACATTTCTCCAGAGAGCTGATTGACACACACGCTCACTCTGGTACAAAAATCAATGATTGGCAGCACATTGCTGCCGCCTAAGCAACAAAAGAGGATTCCGGTGTGTGACTTTTACCCCTCTGAACTCACATGCTGACCTTGGCCCAGTCAACCTTGTGAGCAGTCAGTCAGCAGCCGCGGCTCTCCAGCGGACTGAAATAACCAGGGGAAAAGGGAAGCAGCGTTGTTACATGAGTTGGTCGGTCTGCCGCTGGCTTGTCTGGTCACGAGATGGGAGGGAAAGGACTATGCTGGCTGCCCTTGTCTCTGCGACTGACTATAAAATAAAATATTCAGCTCCTACTCCTGCATATGCTGTAACAGTAATGATCCCAGCTTGTGTTTAACTTTCAAGGTGTGGTCACCGGTTATATTCACAGTACGTTTTGCAGGGAGAGTGTGTTTCTGTGGCTGTCGTTATGCAAGCCATAACGTCAGCATGTTTGAATCAGCTAGATATTAAAGGGACATTCTGTTAAAAGACCACCTGCTAACTGCTACTGGCTTCTTCTTTAGTCTGCTTTCACATCTATCTCAACTTTTCAGTTTGATTCGGACCGATACTTGCAGGTGTCAAACCTCCCTTTAACCAGCTGAACATTCAGCAACATTCTACCGCCTTTAGCTACAAAAAATGTATAAAATGTGGCACCAAATTTAAAAAAACCCACTAATAGTCACAGCAATGTTCAAGAGCTTTGTCATATTTACTATTGTAGAAAAAATATATCACATATAATGTCAAAGTTAACTCCAAATAATAAATGTTAGATCTAAAATTTAAATCGAAAAGGACAAATAGTACACCTCAAATTAAAATGTATATCTAAATATTGAATTTGCTTTTCCGATTTTTTTAATCAAATATACAATTAATTATGCAAAGAAGCTGAATTAATGGTTACAACTTTGATATTTTTCATATTTTAGGAAGATTTTATGTTCTAACCAGAGACTTGCAACGTAGGTGAATTGGTGACTGCAAATTGTTTGTAGGTGTGAATAAGAACTTGAATTATTGTTTGTATCTATGTTTCGGCCCCATGATGCACTGGTGATTTAAATCCTAATGTCAACTGGGATAGGCTCCAGCCCCAGTAAGAGGTTACCAAAAATAAATGGATGAAGAAGATAAGGTTTTATTGTCACATACAATTAGACTTATAATTGTAAGCAGAATCTCTGCATTTGACCCCGAGGAGAAGTAGGGAGCCCCATATGGCGCTTGGGGACCGAATAGGGGTTCAGTATCTTGCTCAAAGACACTTTGCCATGTAGATTGCGAGGGCCTAGGATTGAACAGCCAATCATCTGAAAAATAGAAGACTGGTCTAGCTCCTTAGCCACAGTTGAATTCTCCTTTTGGAGGTTTTCCAGGCAAGTCCAATTGGGAAGAGAACCTGAGTAGACCCGGAATTCGCTAGAGGGATGTCATCTACCTTGGGAACACCTCAGGATACTCCAAGATGAACTTCAGATCGTTGCTGGCAGAGGACTTTGGAATACACTACTTGTCCAACCACCATGCGGACCACTACACCAGATGTAGGGGAGTAGAAGGATGGATGGATGGGAAAAGCACAACTTCCCTTTTACTTGCTTTAGAAAACCCCCATTTAGACGGAGAATGGAGGATCAGTAGTCCCACCTTGAAAAGATAGACAGGAGATTAAGGTTATGACACCACGGGTTCAACCAGTATGGCACTACTTATTGGGACCAGAGCAGACGTTCCATTATCAGCATGAGTAAGCTTATCCACTGTATGTTTGCGTGAACGAATCATCGAATCATCTGGTGCACTATCATCCAAGTGGGTCAGTGGTTGGCTGAGCCACAGAGAGAGAGAGAGAGAGAGAGAGAGAGAGAGAGAGAGAGAGAGAGAGAGAGAGAGAGAGAGAGAGAGAGAGAGAGAGAGAGAGAGAGAGAGAGAGAGAGAGAGAGAGAGAGAGAGATGAGTTCAAAGCCGGAGCTGAATTAGATGAAGATGGACACACAAGATTTGAGAAAGAGGAAATAGAGAAAGCCAGACAGGCGGGAATGTAGTTTAGCTGGAGAGGGCAGGGCTACATATTTTATGCAGGGCGTGCTACTGGGTGAAATTACGGGTTTCTATTAAAATAGGCAGCAGGTGGGTGTAAAGTAAAAAGGTTGAGATGTGTAGATAGAGAGTCAGACAGACATGGAGAAGGAGGGCAGCAGCGAACACAAACTGCTGCAGGGTGCTTTTAATGTGAAGTATGCAGACAGACGTGGCTGCAGAGGGAGTCATAAAGTGAATAGACTTTATTTTGTCTGCTTTTCACAGTCTGCTTGTCTGGGTTAGACGAACATGGGTGACGCCCGGGGACCACCACTTAGGGGATGCTGTAGTACGAGTCTTTGAAGGAGCACTTACGGGTAGAGTAAGCGCTGTAGAAGAATTTGGGTTAATATTAATTATTCACCGCTGTGTGCAGCAGTTTTTCTCATCAAGAGGTGCGCCCAGGCTGGGATATGACGGTTATGAGGAGTCGGGGGCATTTAGGTTAGGATTCAGATTTAAAATTATTTCAACATTTAGATTTATATAAGAGGCTTTGGTTTATCTTTTAGCATTTAGATTGTATTTTAGAAATTTAGTTACAGCATTCAACATTTATGGGGCGGCTGTGGCTCAGTGGGTAGAGCGGCCGTCTCCCGATCGGAAGGTAGCCGGTTCAAATCCCACCAGGGTCTACTTGTCGTAGGGTCCTTGAGCAAGACCCTGAATCCTTAGCTCCCCGGGCGCTCCACGAGGGGCTGCCCACTGCTCCCTCAGGGATGGGTCACATGCAGAGAAGTAATTTCACTATGTTGTACTGTGTATGACTCTATGTGACTAATAAAGGAATCTTTCTTCTTCTTCTTCTTTCTTTCTTTAAACTTGACATTTAACCTTTATATTTAGAATTTAGTTTAGAATTTTGAGATTTTAATCCAACATTTAGGTTTAGATCAGCTTTAAAATTTTATTTTACACTCTGATCTATTTGAAACACTTAGATTTGTAATTTCATTCTTAGATGTGAAATGTAGTAATAACATTGAACATTTAGACTCGATATTTAACCTTTAGATTTAAAATTTAGTTCAATACTAAGATTTTAATCCAACATTTAGAATTAGGTTCAGATTTATAATTTGATTCAACATTTAGATTTACATTCGATATTGACAGCCAACCTTTAATATTATTATTATTTATTACTTATTTGTTGGTATTTATTTTACCGTCAACATTTGATTTGAGATATATTTAAAGCAAAAGTAAAAAGGTTCAAATGTAAACGTACTTCAAAAACTGTCTTGAAGAATTTTTAAACGTTCTTTTGGAGCCTAATGTAGGTTTGGCGTGAGTTTCACAGCTTCTACGTTACACTGTGATCGTAGTCGCGTGTTGCTGCTGTTGCAGGATTGCTGTGGCTTTACTGTCTCCACAGACTCACAGCCTGCAGATTAGAGAACCAAACTTTCCTGTACTGAAGTCCTCTGTTGCCCTCGGCTCTGCGAGGATCTTCGTCTGGGTTGCTTTGGAACTGTTGAAAATCAATTCCTGTTTTCTGTTCATTTTCTTTTTTCCTTATTCAGGATGGTTTCTGTCTCCCTTCTGTTTCACTCCACATCCAAACAAAGAGAGAATAAATACCCGCTCTGCTATATTTACCTAGAGTTTGTAACGTGTTTGACTAACAGACTGTACCATTGCACTGCAGAGAGAAACAGGGCACCTCTTACAAAATGATTCAACCCCCCCCAAAGAACGCTCCACCTTCCTCCATATCCTCCCCCTTCTTGCCTCTTCAACTTCCCTTCCTCTTCTAACCTCCCTGCTTATTCCCCCCTTTCCTCTCTTGCCTCAAGTCTCTCTGGGTTTCAAAGTTGGAAGGCGGCCAATTAACACAACAGCTGGTTCACTAAACCAAGGTGGTGGAGGAGGGGTAAGGATCTACACACTGACCTACATACACTTCCACCCAGCTGATTGAATCTTATGCGGAGGCCTGCGGCCAATAAGGAGCGGGGGTGGAGTGCCAGCAAGCCAATGGCGTCGGCCGCTCTTTGCAGAGCAGTTGCACTGTCTCCATACAGTTTTCAGTAATCATTCAGGGGCAGAGAGAATGAGCGAGGCAGGGTAAGAAAGGGTGAGCCCCACAGATGATAGTCGGGTTGAGGTCCAGGGAGGAAAAAGCCAAAGCGTCCCTTCCAGGCTGGAAAGTCTAGTGGAGCTCCAGCTCCAGACAGACGAAAGCTAATACTGGCTAATGTAGAGAGAGGATTAGTGCCCCATATCTGTCCTCGCTCCTTTTACAGGGGCCCGGGCGAGTCTTTCCTGAGCCAAACTCTTCTCCGCTCCGCATCCTGCCCCTGAAATAATTCCTTAACCTCATTAACAGACACTCAAAAGTATCAAAAGTGGCAGAATGTATTGTTTGCTGTTTCCAAAACACCTCATGACGCATGTTGTTTGAGGATTGTTTTGGGTTTTACGATTCCCTGACATCAGAGAAAACATGTGAATAACTTTGAAAAATTCTGGATTCTCCATCTGTTTACTTGTTGTCCCTACTTAGGAGATTCACAGTAGCTGCTGGGCTGCAAAACTGCTATGATAAAATCAGGTTAGGACTCCAATACAGTGTTATTGTCAGCTGCTTTAGTTTAAGTGGCTGTTTATACGACAACAGTTTTCATATAATGTAAAAACAAATACAATTGATTGACAAAAGCTTTGACACTGATTCCAAATAAAGTTAAGTTAAAGTTGGGCCCTTTGTTTACACAACTGTGGTTCAGGGCCTTCAACAGTAAGTCTGTCTGCCTGGTTGGTCTTCTTTAGGGCTATTAATATTGAAAGGTTACAGTGCCAACTACTTTGCTGTTCCACATATAACAACGATGTTATCCGTGCGTACGAGGAATGTTTCCACGATGGGTTTTGTGTAAATTAGAAACTTCGTCCTATGTCAAATATCCTTATAACATCCCCGAAAAGCCGGGGGTATTATAGAATCGTCATCCTTACTGTTATTGTCACCTGCCTGCTATATCCGAGGGTCCTTTGTGTTAAAGTGATAACTCAAAAACTATTTCATGGATCTTTTTCAAATCTCGTACCCACATAGACTTTAGTGCGAGGAAGAACTGGATTGATTTGGGAAAAGGCGGCTGTATATTTCCGATACCAGGGATAGCTTGATTTCCAAAATTTACTACACTGTTTTGTAAGATGCTCTCTTAAACTAGTCTTATTCCTCTGTCAAACATCGTGTCATACATGTCATGTTTTAGTTTCAGTTGATGGTAAGTGTTGACATTTTTCTCCTTTCTGAGAAATTGGACTATTATTAAAATTTAAGTCAAACTAGTCTAGCCGCCTCACTCCTATTTCATTATTTGCATATTTATCAAATGGGAAACAGCTTGATATCTAGTAAAGAAAGCGTAATTCTGCATCTAATCCTACAAACACCATATTGACTAATAACTGTCATTATCAGATAAAACAGTGGGACTCTGAGGGCCAGCTGTCCTGAGAGAATCTTCGTCAGCAGTAAACTACTGGATGGTTTTATTATTCTTTGACCACATACCCATGTCCAGACTGGTGTGGGTCTCCACCAGAGGCTTGTCTAGCTTTGCCCCGCCTTTCCTCCCACCTCAGTGACAGATTATTGAGATAGTAGGATATGTAATTTCGCTGAAGTGGGGTATCCACTACTTGAGTCTTTTCTGAAATCTGGTGGGCGGGAAAAAATGTCAGGAAATATCTGTGACAGAAGAATACCCGCAAGAGTGAAGATCAAGGTCTACAAGACGGTAGTGACAGCAGCTCTGCTGTATGGTTTGTGAGGTGTGAGGTGTGAGCTGAGTGGTGAATGAGGACTTGAAGATGGTTGGTGTATCAGATGAAGATGCAGAGGAAGATGGAAATAGATGATCTGCTGTGGCCACTCCTAAACGGAAGAGCTGAAAGAAGATGATGATGCTGGGAAAGAGGTCCAGTACCTGTACCTGTCAGCAGCCTGATTTGCTCACAGGTACTGAATATTTAGCAGAAATTTTTTTAATGTGGTAAAGGAATTGAATAGTTTCGAGCACAAACGCCAAACAAACTACAGACCACACAGAGACACACACCTCTGACTGCGTTTTGCTACTACTGACAGGAGGAGGGCATCGCTGGCAACAAGCAAAATGGGGAGTCCCACCAGCAGCCAAGAAACAGGCTGAAGGCTCTAAGATGTACCCTTGTGTAAGGGTTTATTTTAAATTCTGAGATAGATTATCCTATCTGTATAATATATATATATATAATATAATATAAATAGGTCCATTTTCTTTGCTGCGGTAACAATAAAAAAATTAACTATGAATTGCAAAGTAAAGGGGAAAAAAAGGCTCGGCATGAGGCACACTAACCTATATTCAAAGGGATGAAAGCTTTTACAGCTACAAACAACTGAGCCAACACTCCTGCAATGATGGATTAAGTGAGCGAGACAGAAGACAAAAAACTATAATATGGTACGCAGGGACAAGATGGGATTTGAATCATTGGGTGTGCAGGGAGACACACATTCCAACATGAACGCTAATGCATGCATGAAGTTAAACCACAGAGATAGTTGCATATATTCATGTGCAAAAAACACAGGTGTTTTCAAATTGTACATTAATCAGACTAAAAGCATTTGAAACACACAGTGATGTCACTGCAGAGCAATAATCCATCCCCGAGGAAACCCGTGGTCAGCACAGGTCTGTCTCATGCTGGCGGTCCATGTCTGAGTCGATGGGGGCTGATGGGTCCGCCTGAATAATGCACACATTGACTCAAGTGCTCATATGAAAATGGATTCCTGACCAATATTGACCCGTCTACTTTAAATAGGAGCTTTACGGAGTCTGGAGTGAGGTGTCTGGGATAATTATACTGTATCGTGAAAGTGAGGACTCGACATCCAACCACAGACAAACATGTTATAGTGTTCATATAGCCTGGAAGTCTCAAAAACATGTCCGATGTCTGAAAAACTATGTTCCTCCATTAATTCATTTTGTGTAAAGCTTAACCTGTTCAGGGTGGGGGCAAAACTTTGAGCCTATCACAGCTGACGTTTGTAAAGAGGCAGGATACACCCTGGACAAAGATAAACTCAGAGCAACACAAAGAGACAAACAACCTTCTGCAGAGTGCATTGTGTGGTACCAGGGGACCACTTTACAATAAGACTACCTTCATAAATGGCTTATAATAAGGTTATTAATTAGGTCATAAGTCATTAATAAACAATTGTGAACGACTCAAAACCTAGATCTCAATATTCAGCATGGGTTCACTATTCGGCACTATCAAGTTACTGCAGCAATTTAAATTCCGAGCCTAAGCAGTACATGTAAATGTGTGCTCACTATTTGGCATCAGGTCTCTGTTACCCTTATACGTAATTAGATATAGAGGCTCATTAATAAACCGTTAATAAAGGTAATGTTATTGTCAAGTGGTACCGAATTCATCTGGGTCCCAGATATGAATAATGGAGTAGTACGGTCACAAATAGTTGGAGGTATTGTAGCCAAAAAATGAGCAATACCAAAAAAAAATATCTACAGACATGATGAAGAAAACAGTTGGTCTTTCTGTCCACATGTCAGAAGTCAACAGAACCATAGTTGAGTACAACCCTAAATACACTTGCTTTATATAATCTACAAACGTCATCCTCTACCCTTGCCATTTTCAATGTTTTTGAAACATTTTCTTGGATCTATCAATGTCCACGTAAAGGTTGCATGGAAGTAAATGGGTGGTGGGAGATGTTATTAGTCAGGTTTCTAAAGCGTCAATCCAATTCTTGCAACTTTATTGCTCAGTCGAAGGCAACAGGTGGTTATCAAGTTCATTTTGTAAATCTCCCAACTCCTTAAAAAAAGTTATGTGAAGGCACATTCCAACACAAAAGTCCGTCATCTAGTTCTTTCATGTTGCTCTACAGCAGACAGGTTTACATGGACAGCCTAATTCCGATTAGTTTCGGAAAAGATGTCTAATCTGAAATAAAATGTTGCACGCAAACACCGCTTTCAGAATGGAAAGAATTTTTCCAAATTAGATTTTATTCCTTTGCAAGGAGGTAGTCAAAATCCTAATCTAATTTTTTCAGCGCTGCGACGCATTTTAAATACGCCAACTTCAAAACAGTACCGGTCTGCATCAGAGAGTCATTTATTCATTCTTCTGGGCTCTTTTGGGCGGTTGGCACCCAACTCAATGAAGCATTATCGTCAACTTATGAACGGGAGTGTGTATCGTCTAAGCATGTCTGAAAACGTTTCCGATTAGATGAGTCGATGCATGTAAACACCGGATCGGATAAAGTTCACAAGTCATGTAAACAGGTGACCGACATTGCAATTCGGAAAAGTTTAAATCGGAAAGGAGAAAACTGTCCTACGTAAACCCACCTAATGTCTGGGGCTAACTTAAAGTAAAGCAAAAAGAGTTGAAAGTAGCTCAATATGCAAAGTTGTCTCTGGTTGCAATATACTTTGCCCCACTCATGTTTTAGAAGAGTTGGTATCATGGCTACCTCTACAAAACACTACCCTCAATACGAGGCAGCTCAAGATAAATTTAATAAATTTGAGCCTGACATTCTGACTTTTCAATTTCACCTTGACGGAACATACAGATGGGAAACCAGACCAAAGTGTAGATCAAACAGTTTAACTTTGGTGAGACAAAAAGGCGGATCTCCGGTTAATCAAACTGAACCATGGTTCTGCTCATTTACAGAGTGAAAGAACTAGCATGGATAGTTGTGGACCCATAACAGGGAGCTACAGCAAGCTGTCTTCACCAATAAAACCTACGAATGATGATAGTAGATTTGGCTAAGCTGTGAACAGGTCTTTGGTGTGTTTTCAAAATTCCAATGGGAAACCAATAACTAACCTGTCCAATGTATAAAATGTGAGAAGATCCAAATCTTAGTTCAGACTTTGAGGTATGAAAGCAACTGGATTTTCTGTACTCAAAAAACCCAGAATGAAAAAGTCTATATTCCATGTTTATATCATATAAAAGCAGTATCACCTGCCTTCACACAGCCTGTCTTGTTTGTCACAGACTGCATGTAGACTCTTAGATTGGTAGTAAAAGCATGACAGGGTGGGACAGCACACTGTTTGTTCACTTGACTCTCCAAGTCAAATCACATGAGCTCCAACACTGTACGCACCCATCCCCCACCAGTATACCAGCACGCTGAGGATATGATAGAAAAAATGGTGGGAGACTGAGGAAGAAGAGTAGGAGGCCCCACTGTCTTTTAGTCATCTGTGACCTAAAGGCCTTTCTCCCGAGGGGAAAGAATGAGAGAAAGTTGGCTGTGCAGGGAAAGTGAGAATCTCTATGGGGTGACACGTACAACAGCGGAGGCCAGGGCTTTCCCCTACACTAGCCCAACCCCCTCCATGTATAGTACTACACACACGTGCCTGTACAGTATTTTCACAGTGGACACAAAGCTTTTACTATACCACAGCTCCTTCTTGTCTAAAAGCCTGAAGAAGGGCCTGGATATAAGAATTATACCCACCACTTGGTTCTGCTTGTTTGAGCACTTTGTACGGGTTCTTATTCATATACTAAAGAATCTTTGTTCCTCTTCGCGTGTGCATGTGTACGTATTCAGCATTTTGTCCTTGTCATGGAGCCATTTCGAGACCCTCCAGGTCTCGAGGTCAGCATATCTTGATATCGGTTACTCTCCTCAGCAGCACAGAGGGACAAAGTGATTGATGGGCAGATGCTCTCTGGTTTGGATGAAGGTCGCCGTTGGAACAGAGGGATGAGCATCACACATGCATGCATCCATAACGCCTACAAACGCACTGGGCCACAGAGGATGAAGAAAGACCAAAACTACAGAGAGAGAGACTCTGTGTCTGGGTAATAGAGTTTTGCACCATTTGCCTCGAGGCGATGGAGCGATTTCATGCTCCCATAAGCAATGAAACGCACAGACCCAGACACACAACCTCATTGCAGGGCATTCTCTCTGCCCAGCTAGCCATATCAGATGAAAAAAAAAAAGCAAGGCATGTGGTGAAAGACAGAAGTACAAATATGAGCAAAGAGAGAAATCTCCTTTAACATGCTTTCACTAATGGTTGCAGCAGAGTGCTCTAACTATTCATACAGGGTTTTACTTTCAAAACGATTGGCTAGAGAGCGCTTACTCAGCTTCCCCCGGTCAATGTAAAAAGTGTTTAGTGATTATATCTGAGAAAGTATTTTTTTGCCTTTTCAGCTGTTAAAAAAAGTCAGTGTTCATAAATCATCTTGAAACCTTTGCCATAAATTGTAATTTCATTTGCAGAATGCTGCCAGATGCTCTGGGGGCTCGGCTGAATGACGTACCGGATGACTTAAAAAATAAGGGAGTTTAGAATGGAATACCTCCACCAAAACTAAACAATCCTTGACATGGCTGGTAACCTAGCATGACCCATGACCCCACACCTTTCACAAAGATCAGTGTAAATCAGTTCAGGTATTTTTATGTAATCTGGGAAAATGTTAACAAACATCTTATCTTGAAATGTTGATTCCTGGTTCTGCCTCTTTAATCAGATATGCATATATATATTATATGTTCTTGTTGGAACCTCTGCCCACCGTTCTGCTAAATTTCGTGTAAATCAATTCAGTCCCTTCTGTAGAATTGTGGAAACTGTTGAAAAAGTTACTCCTGGTTTCCATCCCATGATCTATCTTTTTATCCAAATATGCAATAAAAAGATTATGAGTTCTGGCTGGAGTCTTGGCCCACGCCTCCACAAAGTTTTGTTCAAATGGGTTCGGTTGTTTATGTATAATTTGGTAAAAGTTTGAAAATTCTATTTCTTGCAATGTTAATTCCTGTATCCGCCTCTTTATACAGATATGCGCTAAAATTCTATTCTTGGATTCTTGCTGGATCCTTGGCCCACCCTTCAAAAAAGTTTCATAAAAATCCCTCCTGTAGTTTTTGGGAATCAAAATTAAACCAATATGGGACACAGGTGACCATTGCACAGCACGACAGCAGTGAAGACCCTTCTCTGAGAGGCCTTTTTTATTTACACTCAACAAAACTGTGGTGCTAAAGATTGGCTTTTTAGATAGCGTGTCACTGTTCAACAAACAAAAGGAGCTAAAGGTATAGCAGAGATGCGCCAACGTGTCTGATGTCTTACATATGAGTGAAAGAATATTCTAAAAAAACAAGAAGAAGAAGAAGAAGTGAAAAAACACCTAAACTGTTACATGGCGGCTGGTCTTGTACTCGTCATCTTTCGCTATTAACTGGTTTAATTACTTTGCTTGAACATCTAATACATCGTCAGAACATCACTACTCTGGGGAATCCTATTAATGCAAATGCCTATTTTGCATCTGTTACTACTTCCCACCTGTGGAACTACTACTTACCAACATGCCATCTCAGAGGCGGGGCAACTCAGACTCCCCATTAGACCTGCCCTGCCTTCATACAAAATGGAAGGTAAGAATAAATGTGCACCAGGCACACCTTCAAAATGCTGTGTAAAGGGGCTGAAGAACTTTGTAGATGTTAAATCTTCAGTTTTCTCATCTGTTCTCAGCAGTCCAAAGATTTGACCTTTCAACCTTGCTTACAAATGCCTTTTGTATCGTTTAAACCTCAAATGCATCTCTCTCATGGTGAGTCTCAGCACAGTGAGACTCTCTAGGAGACGGCAAAAGTGGTTTATTGCTCTCATTTGTGGTTTTGTGGGTTAGAGGTCCCACAGAAACCGTTCTCTCCGGGATACTGGGTCGACTGTCAAGTTCTGACCTTTGTCTTCGTCAACTTAAGGTGGATAGGCCCCTTAACCGCGACCCTGGAGTCAGATTTCACTTACCCCACAGTCCCTACCTCAGCTCTAGAGGAAATTAATTAATTTGCCTGTCAGCTCCTCAGCCTTCACATTACAAAACAAACTTGTCCAAAACTTACTCGGTTGAAAGGCCGAGTCAGTTTGTGCACTGTCAGCAAACACAAAGGGCTTTGCTTATTAGATTGACCTGTATCTGTGAAACCTTATCAGCCCCCCACCCTCCCCCACTTTCACTTATAAAACCCAGGTGTGCAAACACAAAGGTTTACATAAGCCTCATAAACGATAACAGATAAGACAGCAGGAGTAAGGGAAACAAAAAAGAAAGGAGGGCCCAGATTGATAAACCCACTCTGACCTCCTAATCGGAGTTTGCCCCCTTTTTTGCCGCCAGAATAGCTCTCTGATACATGGTGTATTGTGACACCTTCTCCTCTGCTGGCCTTTGCACATAAGTGAGCCTCGGGTGCCCATGACTGTGTTGCCGTTCTACCTGTTGCCAGACCAGTGACATCCAACAAAACTGCACATCTGCAGATGCTCGGAACCGGTCACAGAGCAATCACAATTTGATCCTATGCAAAGTCGCCAAGATCTTTATGCTTGTCCATTTAATGGGTTAATAAAAGTTATTCTGACTTCACAAGTAAGTTTTTATAATCTTATGGCTGATAAGTGTGCATAAAGGGCAAATTCTGCTTACAAAAGAACTAATTTGTTTTGACAGTCCATCCAATAGAGGTTGAGAGGCTTAACTCAAAAACATGGCATCAACTGCACAAAGATGTGACAGGGAAAGTCAAGGGAGCGCCAAAATCTTTAGGATTCATCTTCAGAGAACCGCGGACATCCACACAAATCTATCGAAATTGAAAAGTATGAAAATTACACAACCAGTGTGAGCTTCAGATCTCATCATGCAGAGACCCACAGCAGATGGATTCCATCTTTTCCAGGGGCGACTTGAGAGAGAAAAATGGTCCGGGTGAAACCCTATCCCTTGTATTCTCTGCCTCTCGTGCAAGTGGGCGAAGAAAACAGTGAAAACACAGTGGTTTTCACGGCTGATACACATGGAAGAGATAAATTATAGGAGACAAACCGATCTCTGTCCTTTACCCTCACGTTCAATCTTTCATGAGCTTTCAGCTCCACACTTTGATGTAACTTCAGCTGCTGCCATGAGCTTCGGCTTTCTGTCGCTGCCCAACAATGACCTTACTTCATCCAACACCCACCCGCCTTCACACTCACATATAATCTCTCTAGTACACGGCCATAGCTGTGACTTCATGAGAAGTGGGATTAATGGTAAAGAGCCTGGCCCACAAACACAATGGAGCTGTTTGAGCTATTATCAGATTGAAAGAATGTACTGAAAAACATAATTCCCTTGTTTTACTGATGCATGGACGATGTGGAACAGTGGATCCCTGCCTACGTACAACATATCTCCAGCTGTGTAACTCACACCAGAACCCGATAGGCCTTGCATGTGTGACTCTGACCTATAGGATTTCACAGAACCAGGAGAATCCTGTGTGCCCTGATAGAAAGCCCATGGGGTGAACAGGTGGCTGCATGCTGCTAGGCACTCTCAGTCTTTGCTTATCAAATCTGGGAGTTCCGTCTCTGTGGTTGGAGAGCTTCCACTTCTGAGAAGTATAGACAAACTGCTACCTGGATGCGCAGCAGATGACACCATGGGAATGAGGGTAAAAATATAAAAAAAAACCTTGTTGATTCCTGAGCAAACTTTGTTGGGAATATAATGTTATAAGATGGTTTTCATGGTAGGATTTGCTCAAATGTCCATATTTAGTCCCTATCTTTGAGTCATGTAATAGAAAGACTAACAACTTTAGGATAGGAATTGCTGTTTGTACAAAAAGAAATGGTTCTGGGGATAATGTATAAGATAAGATAAACCTTTATTAGACCCACAACGGGGAAATTGCAGTGTTACAGCAGCAAAGAACATATTACAGAATAATATAATGCTATATGCTAATTGTATATGTATGCTATATAATAATAGTATACGAGTTGCATATGAGTCCATCCTGGCATTTTTCTTAAATTACTTAAATAAAGAGCAAATAATTAATCGATTAGATCTTCTTAAAGAAGTGAATACAGCGTTGGAAAGGTTGAGGTGTAAATGGAGCATTCTGAGGCTGTTTCTGTCTGAAAAACCTAATGGCAGATTCTGAAGACGAATCCTAGTCAGAAGCGTGAACCACATCAGCTGGTTTCTTATGATGCAAAGGATCTCCCTGCAGATATTTGAGCCCTTAAACTTTTCTCTAAGGCTCACTCCACCAACCTTAGCTCATTTCATCTTTGTCTTTCTGCTTACTTATTTTCTTGGTCACTACCCAAAATTCATGACCATAGGTGAGGACTGGATCTAGATCAACCTGGTAAATTGAGAGCTTTGTCTTTTGACTCAGCTCTCTCTTCACTAGAACAGTTCAGTACATCACCCGCATTACTATAAGCTGATGCTTCACAGTACCATCTCATCCATTTTCCCATGACTCGCGAACAAAACCCCAAAAAACGTTCACTTGAGGCGCCAACAACCACCAACTCAGAAGTAGCAATTCCCTGCAGAGAACATTGGCCTAAAATTTGGAGATGCTGACTCTCATGCTATTATATTTTGCTGCAAGCCACTACACTACGATGCGTGCTTATATTAGACTGATAACGGACTGAACAGGGACAATGTCGGTTCCGGGATTTTAGACTGAACCTTTAGAAGCAGTCTAATACTCCAATCGCTAGAACATGAAGTAAGGAGGTGTACTAAAATGAGTCACAATGAATCTTTGCTGTTTTCACACAACATAACAGCTCTAAACTACAATGTCTTACCTGAATGCACATTTCTTACTGCTTTCTGATTAAGATATAGATTAAAAGTATATTGGAGATCATCAGAGATCTGTAGAGAGTGTAGCTGGGCTGTGGTCAACAATGCAGTGGCGTTTTCTGGTGATCCCTACATACACAATCACTTCCCAGAAGTCTGGAAGGTGAGGACCCTCCTCTATTTACAAGTCTGGTTGAGAAAGCAAATCACAGTTTTACCAGCCAATGCAAGAAAAACAGAAAGACCAGCCGGAGTGATTTTTCCTCCAAGTTGTCCCGGCATGCTTATCACCCTCTACCCTAGATTTGTCACCTTTCCTCAATTTCCTCTGCCATCTTTTGGAAAGTTTTATCGCAGTGAATTAAATCTTAACCAGGAGCACAAATCGAGTCTAAGAAATATAAACACATTAATGTATAATGAAAATATGGCACACATACAGAAACGGCCTGTGTGTGTTTGTGGGGTCAATTACAGGGGAGGAGACGGCCGAGAGGCAAGGGGCCCACTTCAGCAATGTGGTTATCGGAGAAACTGAGAAGCAACACCAGAATGGGAGGTATGGCAGTCTGACTGTATGATGTGTGTGTGTGTGTGTGTGTACGTGTCTGCTAGCAGAGGGGGAAGGGAGCTTTTATCAGCTGTCACCCAAACTGTGAGCCGTTCCCCCACCTGCTTGACCGGCTATCAGTTGCTATGGAAACAAACACGTAACAACTACACACAGACAAACAGAGTGACAGTTTTGTCATCGTTTGACATATTGGCACAGGCTCTTATTTACTTTCTTGCAGCGTTACATGAGAAGATTGATACCAGTCTATAAATATGTTACTGGAGCCAGTAGCTGGTTAGCTTAGCAAAATGGTCACAGTCTGGCTCAGACTACAGAAGCGGTCTGAACACTTCGGTTTGATTTGAACCCAGAACGTTCTTACTGATGGAAAGTCGGGTGAAGTTTAAGAAAAAATTGGCTTTATTTCACCTTTGCTTATCAGAATAAATGCAATGGAGACATAGAATATCATGTGAAGAAGATTTGGCATCATTTTAAAAATGTAAAGAACTACCAAAAACAAACATACAACTGACTGTAGACAGCTCACACGGCTCGATCACAGTCTCAAGAGGATCCCACAAGATGTTCTGTGGAGCAATTTTAAGGATCAACCAATTTAAGATGAAAAACTGGTGTCCGACCCTGATTATCTGGTAATAGAGAGCCTTTACAGTTCCAGTGTTTAACTGTTTAGACACCAAATTCATCAGGACTGTCATCATTGTAGTTACAGTAGTAGTAACAAACCAGAATCTAGTCATGCAATGATGAAGACTACTTTACGGTGAGAGTAGACCTAGTTGTATCACAAGCTGATCCAAGACACTCACATCCTTCCCTTTCCCAATGTTTCCTGCTTCCAACAAGAACTTCAGGACAAAATGTTCACTTTTGCCAAATATTTGTACAGTTGCATAACGCCTGTCGCCCACTGACAGGCGCCAGGGTCACAAGATATTCATATGTTATGTATGGTTGATTCTATGGTGGTTGGATTTCACACTGCGCGGCTAGAGAGAAAATATCAACAACCCTTCGGAGGTGCTGCATTTTTAGAAAAATTAAGATTCACCGTCTCTGCCCATACTAATTTATTTTCATCTAACCTCCTGCTGCCCACAGGTTTTTCACGAGGCTCGCTCTCCTGTATGTCAGACGGAGGTGACAGAAGCTAAAACAGGTCTTGTACATGACCTCCTATGACACCAGAATTTCTGTTTTTCGCACTTAAACCAAATGAGATTGTGTTAAAGGAACATTCAATCATTTTCTGTAACTTTTTATCCTGGTCAGGGTCACAGGGGGTTGGAACCTATAAAGCGGTCACTTAGTGAGACAAGCAACAGTTTACGTTCTTAACTACAAACAATTTAGAGTCGCCTATACATCCTTAGTACATGTTTTTGGACTTTGGGAGGAAGCTGGAGTAACTGGAAGGAACCCACCCTTACTCCCCACTGTGAGATCCTAGGTCACCAGGTGGATTTCAACCCAGACACTTCTTGCTAGTGGAAATTTGGGTGAACTTTAGGTGAAAACTGGTGGTCACCTCACTGTTTAGAATAAACACAATGGAGGTGTAATGGGGGTCTATGTTGTTCTGCCTCTGGCAAGTAATAGAAGGCAATGGGACATCTGGAACTGCATGGATAGGACCTCTTAATCCACAAGATATTTTAGAGCTTGACGACCAAAATCATATCTTAAGTCTTAAGCCTCTAAGCTTAAGGTTTTAGCATGCACTCTGTCTGAAGTACAAGTAAAGAATCAAGCTTTAAATATGGTGTTTATAACGTCTTTTCAAATCACCTTTGTATTGTGGTACTTCTGGGGGGTTGGATTATATTATGAATGCTTTATGAAGTCATTTTAGATTTTTATTTAGTTTTTGTTTTTCTCTATTTATAGAAAACAAGTCCCCATCAAAATAAAATTTGTGGCGTTTACATTTTATTGGCATCGTGGTGAATAGATAATGAATGGATTTTCATCTTTGATTAAAATTAGATTTTGTGAGATTTAGAGGTAGGGTTTTTTAGCCTTAGCTTAGCCTCCATGTTGACTGTGGATGAGCCCCTGATGTTCCTGTGTGACAATCAAGTGCTGTTGGGAATGCCAATGCTGGCTTAGTCTCATCACAGTTAAAGATCATTATAACTCATCAAAAATAGTTTAATACAAGATTTCTGTTGTGCAAAAAATTCACTTTTACTGAAATATCTCTGCGTGCCTGTGAAAAAGTGGCCACTGCGGCTTGTTTAATAAATATTGGCTTATACAGAAATATACTTTCTGCTAACTTTGTGTCCTGAGGTGTGACAGAGCGATGTTTCTTTTGCCCATCAGCCCTTTTGTTTTGCATGTGTGTATTTGCAGAGATATATTTTTAAGGCTGAGGTATTATCGTTGGTTTTCAACTTGTTTAATTTATTTTTGCAGTGGCACACACACAGTAGGTCTCAGAACGAGGCGTCTGGAGAACATTTTCCAGTCCGACCGGTTAAGCTCTATTCTCTCTCAAGACTTTTCTGCACCTTTTCATTTGTTGAACCTGCCTGAGAAACTAGCTTAACCTTCTCTGACGAGAGGTCAGAGATTAGGGAGGAGTTCAGAGACTCCAGTCTAAGGACACTTTTATCGTCAGACAGAGGTTTAATTAACCCTGGTGCTGCAGTTAAAGGCTAACCGCTGGACGACCCACCACTGGCTTCACAGGAAGGAGCTGCTACAGCTACTGTTGCCTCACAGCAAGGCGTTTCTGGGTTCAAATTCACCTAAGGACCGGGGGCTTTCAGTGTTGATTTATGTTCCCCTCAGGGGAACCAATGCAAACTGTCCAAAAAGTTTGGTCCAAAAAGTCCCACTGTCCAAAAGTTGCCTGTAGGTGTGAATTGCTCAATCAGTGTCCCTAAATAGCCCCTTAAACTTCAGTCGTTTTCTTTGCTAGTGTTATCTGGTTGAAATAATGTTCTAGTAGCATGGATTTAGTCTTAATGCGGCCATAAAGCAACATAAAACCGCAGAATGGCGATTAGCTCCAAATCCCTCAACACCACAACGTTCAGGTGTGTTTGCATCACCTTGATGTTTATTTACAGGAAAGCCCTAAAATGATTTATTTTCAGTCTCAGTAATATTGTACTTGTTCCATTCCGTGAGTAATCTGTGATTAAACGCAAAAAATACCCATATTTCTATCCTCGCCGGAATTTTTTTTCAATGAAAGAGGCTTTAACATCATTATATTTTACTAACACAATGAAACAAATCAATGACCTAATTTGCTTAGAAACCTTTTCCATCAAATTTGGTAGAAATATCACTAAGCTCATTCTATTCTACACAGTTTCTGTGGGATAGGACCAGAAGGACTCTCCATACAGCACAGTTGGATAGTCAATGGACCCAATACTTGCCGAAAACAGGATTTCCAGCCCAGAGAGGGATTTTGGCCGCAAAGTACCACCAATGTCCACATATACACTAATATCTCTGCAGGGGGAAATCAACACCTCATCCCATGACCCAAGACCCATGCCAATGACTCAAGCAGCTGTCAATGGGGGATAAGGCCAGTTTTTAGAACAAACTGTTAACATACTTATAAGTTACTTCTTCATACTTCTTAACTGTAAGTTAAGATGGAGAATGAATAAACTACAAAAAATTGTGGCTGTATTTATGATTATAATAATGAATATTTTTTCACTATTACTGTGACTATGATCTTGCACAATGTTCCCTCACACACATTGTTGTTGCTGTATTATGTACTGACATGCAGGAAATGATCTGCCTATGTAAGGAAACACACAGTCCACTCTGGATAACATCTTTTTCTAGTCATGCCCTGAGGAACACCCACTGTGATTGAAGCCAGTCAGCATCTTTCTGATGTGTTATGACTTTTTACCTCCACCTGCCATAATGATCGATACAGAAATTTTAACTACATACTTGGCTCAATATGCCTCAAGTAATACAAATAGCTTCCTTTGGTCTTCGGTTAAACCTCAGGTGGTCAGAGGCTCAAGACAGTTGTAAACTTGTCACACGTGCAGGTATCTTAAATACTGGCTATATCATGGAATGATTGAGCGGCTTATGTGTTTATGTTAAATAAATGTATTCATCTTTAGTCTTTTATTTGCGGTTTGCAAACATCTTTTATCTTCTTCTTTACCTCATGCTACCCTCTACCTCATGACAGATGTCACGATGCTGCATCTTCCTTATAAGGATGGTGATTAAACAGAAGCGGTGAGGGGGCATGCCTAAGCGAGATCCCATTCCGGGCTCATATGAGGTCCAGTTACAAAAATAAACACACAGTCTGGTAGCTTTGACTGTAAAAAACAAAACAACATTTTTTTGGTAATAAGATAAACCCTGCAGTCATGTGCAGTCGAGTAATACGGCGGTAATGCAGCCTGGGTTTGAAGCACTAGTTTTATGCTGAAAAAGTTCAGGAAAAGATTATCTGATAAGGTATGTGTTGTTTTCTTGCAGTGTGAAGATGCTTTTGAATCAGGGAAAGAAAGTTAACGTGATCAGTCCTTCCAGCTCATTTCATTCTTTTGGTAAAATTCAGCCTTTTATCACACAAGCTGCAGAGGATTACAGCCTCTGAGCCGACAATATTTTTCTGCAGTCTTATCTGAACACATTTTTCTACATTTGAGGTCACCAACAAGCTGACGGAGTCATAAAAGTGTTCTTAAGAAGAAGAAGCTTTAATTGCCATGTAAAATTATACACCTATATTTTATTTTACACACTGCCCAAGGAGAAGATTAGTATCTTGTACGATGACACATCGACATATAGACTGCTGGCGCCGGGGATCAAACCACCGACTTTCTGCTGAGGGACCTTCTGAGCCACACAGCCGGTCAAAGATGGGACTGGTGCGCTTCATCCCAACTCGCTGTTCTGCATGAACGCAATGAAGGCGTAGGGGGGTAACTTTTGGTTCTCCTTGAGACACACTGGAAGCAGTAGGAGAGGCCAATCGGATATCTGTATGAACCAGGACAGTCTCGACGGTATGATTTTTTTGATAAAGTAATGGGTTTTGATCACATATAATGAGACCCACTGCCAGATGACGTGAAACGAAGCTAGTAAAGGCTTGCCGCTCATTTTAAGATAGAAAAAAAGTGTTAAAGCGAAGAGACAAAAAACAAAAAAAAAACAAAAAACAGTTAAGCGAGTGCAACCAAAGCAGAGACCCCAAACTAGTCTTCATTCATTGGAGCCCAGTACAGATTCCAGGAGCTGGGCTTCAGAGGAGCCAGAGGGGGACGGCTCGTTTCTGCTCACCACAGAGTTTTACACCCAGACAAATGAAGGAGCTGGCAGGGAAATAATGAGGGATAGGATGGAGGGAAAAAAAGAAGAGTTAGAGTCAGAGACTGTGAAAGAAGGTGCGCCTTTAGCCAAGATCAGGCTCTTAAAAATTAATACTGTGATCTGAATTCATCCCGAGAACACTGAATAATTGAAAGGAGACTTTGAGGAGAGCGCATCCAGCCAAGTGGGACATGATGGGATGGTGGGGACACAGAAAATGCTTTTCTGTCTTTCCTTAATCCCTCTTTTCTACTGGCCAAAAGTGGGTGGACCACTTGAACCACATTCTGTGATAACATTTGACTGGAAAATTTGGAACGTTATTATTAACTTACATTACATGATTTATAAGGAGATAACTGAAGGAACTGTAGCCATTCACCTGTCTCTAGCGTGAATGGCTTAGTAGCTTAGTAGCCTAGTGCTGCGACTAAGCTACTGTTAGCTTAGTAGCAGCACTAGGCTTAAACCCCAATTAAACCACTATGTTATTTTGCTGATTAGTCAACTGAGTTATGAATTGCTTAATCAATCACTGAGGATTTTCTCTTTACCTTTGGACAGAACTACCAACGATGTTTTCCCATCGTTTGAACGATCTGCTCCTGACAGTAGTAAGATATAATAAATGAATATATGCTCTACAGACTTTTGAGCAGTCCAGTTTGTCTCATAAACTCTTGGCAATGAATCAAATATGTAGATTATAAAATGTGGAAGCACTCCTGTAAAGGAACTCCCCCCCCCCCAAAAAAATAGTAACATGCAAATTTGTGTCATTCATACAACTTCATTAATGTCAATTTGGCTGAAAAATTGTGTGACACTGTGCGAGAAACCTATTACAACAAAGTCCTCCAAACAGTCCAGATGTGTGTCGGATGTTGATTTGTAATGAAGGGACAAGCTTGTAGTGGCTCTCGCTGTTTGCCTCCGGATAATATTGTGAACCCAGAATCTGCGGCGGAGTTTGTTTTTCTCATATCTCTGTGACGTCCGAAAAATACAAAGCAGCAATGTTAACTTCTGTTGTGGTTGATGACGAAGGCAAATGACAAAAATAAATGAAGTTTATACTGTTTGTGTCATGAGCGATCTGAAATGATCCCACAGTGACATTCAAACCGGTCTGTGTGAATGCGGCATTGTAGCTACAGATTATCTCTGGGATGAGGGCGCTGTCCTGTGGCTGGCCTGCAGGGTCATGCTTGGCATTTTGTGTTTCTGCAGCGTCTTTCACGTGTATTTTTGTCACTATGCCTAAGACGTTGCTGCAAACCAAATTCCCCATGGCTTCAGCAATAACATACGATCATCAGTCTGCATATTTTTTGCCATAACTGTCAACCAGAGAAACTAAATGCGATAAAACTCAGGCAATTAAAGAGAGAAAAAAAAACACTGACTGAAAATTGGAACTAGAACATAGCCTGGGGGCGATTGGTGGGTCAGGGTGGAACTATTCAGATAGAGAGGGTGTCTCGAGTTGGTGGGCTCACCCCCCTTTAGCCTCGCTAACCCACAACCCCCACCATTGGGAATAACAGCCAGGGGGGGAATTGTAATACACCAATTTAGAGCAAAAGCTTATTAACTTACTGCCCCCGGCTTTCCCTCCATTCTCCTCTTTCTAATTTCTTCAGCCTCCACCTCACTCTGCCCCCCCCCCTGATTTTTATTATTGCCTTATTTGCCCCAGCTTCTTCAATTTGGCATTGGGCCAGCTGTGTTTGCGACTGGTCCAGGTTTGTACTCAGTATGTGAGTTCACATACAACCAGATCCTGTTTTTATTTCTTCAAATTTCTAAGAACTTTCTGTCCTACCTGTCGCCTAATGTAGACCTCACCTAGACCACCACTCTAAATCCACTCACTGCCAAGTCTTGGAGGAGTTTCCATAGCAGGCGCCGGGATCTTATTGTGTGAATAATCCAATATGCATTGATTGACAGCCACTGAAAAACTCAATGTTCTTTAATTTGTATACACAAATACACAAAACACAACCCTGCAAAATCACATGTTGGCAGTGTTGGAGAAGCTACTTTGAAAACTGAGCAAGTTTTATTAAAAAATCTAGTTTTGGTAACTAGAGCTACTAAAATAAACAATATAATATAAAAGGCCCCAACAAGCAAAAAATACAACTCAGTTGAGTTTACAGCAAAAACTTCAGGGATACTAACCTGATTAAATTTGTCCAAAATATCCTCTGCATTTTAAAGTACCACATCGGACACATAACTCGCCATCTTGTGGTCTGATCTGAACATAAGTTATCTGCTGAAAGTTCTCAGTTAAAGGGGCTTCTAAGCCGACCTTGTTTGGTCTGGACTTCAAGACTTAAGTTTGACCAAATCTAAATTTCGGCTGTGGACCTCTCCAGACCAATGTCCATCAAAGTCATTTGGTCTCATTCCGGACCATGGTTCAATTGGTTGAGTTAAATGGAGCTTTTTGGATGGTTCAGACTGTTGGGGAGGGAAGTTAGAGGAGGCTAACATCTCCAATAAACGAAAGACGAAGCAAAATCAGGTTTCAGTTTCTTGCTCAACGACACCGAGGCAAGTAGACCACCTGAGCCTCACTCAAGAGCGCATAGTAAGATATTCGTGTTGTAAAGGTGTCCTGCAACAGACGGAACGAACACCAGATACCAGTTTCATCAGGTCATCTTTAGGATATCAGTGAATCTTGGCTTGTGGTTTTTGAAGCGATGTAGACTAATATAAAAAAAAAGGATGAATAGGCAAGAGTAACCCGATAATCCCCGTCAGGGAGCATGAAAAACCTATGAATGCTGAAACTTTTAATAACATATTGACAAAGATTAGAGAGGATATGAGATATGGTAGTGATTTCAGATGCATGTTTGTTTACAAGCCAATCAGTTATCAACTGTCAAGAGACGCAGCCACTTAGATGATGATGACAGTAATTAGGTATGACAGGAGAAGTTTTTTATGCAACATGAAATGAAACAAAACCGCATCAAACATCTACGAGGTCACAAAACCTGTTCAGGTTTTGACTTTCAGGCATAAAATACCTTCAGACCGATGTACACCACACATCATCACACCGTGGATCATGACAAACCCCATTCCTAACCTCTAACCCTTTGAATCCTATGGTCACACTGTGGGTCATCGCACACCCTAACCTCAACTCTCTGGATTCTAAGGACACCTGGGGTCATCGCACACCCTAACCCTCTGGATCCTAAGGTCACGCCGGTGGTCATATCTCACTCCAACCGTCTGGATCCTAAGATCACGTCTATTGGCCATTGCTAACCGATAACCCTCAGGGGAACAGGATTAAGACTAAGAAATTCAATAACAAAATAAGTTTGCTAGCTGCCTGTGTACCTCGTGGTTCACAAAGATCCAGGCCAATCAAACCTAACCCTTAACCTACATGTTTGAGGTGAAGAAAGGTGAAGAAATAACTCACAGGTCATAGAGGTGTTGGGCTGCAAGCAATGACACCAAACAAAACATTGAATATTATAAATTTCGGATGGAAAGGCCTATTGACAGGGTTGATGCCAGAATGGATCAGACTCAACAACAACCATATGTTGTTGTAACACACACGCTGTCAATCTTTGTCTGGAGGAACTGTGTGTGCCGTGAGTTTTTGTGGCGGTTGAGACTTGCATGGATAACTATGACATAACTGGATGTCGGCCAGCAGCTGCTGGGAACATGGAGTCCGTTACGGCAGGGTTAGGTAACACTAGAGTGCAAGGTTCATTGCAGCCAGGAATGCACACACACACTGACACACACACACAAGTATAGCTAATCTTTCGATTATGCAAAGACGCACAGGTGAAGACTAACAATCAGGTGTGTTTACAGCTACTATTTTCAGAAGCGGGCCGGCTCTTCCCGCGTCACGACAAATCGTCTCTTGGCACATATTTCATCGACTCAGAGCCATACCTTCCCCGGCAGGACAGAACTCCAGCTGGCGGACGCAGCCACAGGCCGCGGAGCTTGGACTTGTGCTAATTAACGGTTCCACCTTAAGCTGACAATCTGTCAACAGCAGACCAGAATGATTTGTTTATCATGACTGATTTAGCGCCTTCACAGTCAAGGATTTCACCCGTCTGTCTGTTTCTATGTTTGGTTGTTAGCACAACTACAAATAAAGTGCTGGTTGGAATTCAACATAATTCTGGAAGATGAATACTATGCTAGGATGATAAAAATCTGATGCAGATCCAGATTGAGTACATTTGGGAATGAAAATGATTAGATGGGGCGAGAGGCACACTTAATTCTGGCAAACATGGCATCAGCCCAAATCCAGCCTCTCAAAGGCTTGTCTGATGCATGACGTTTATGTCATGCTACATTTTTTTTTACCAGCATGAATGACACGGCAGGGACAAATGGGTTGACGTGAACTTCACTCACGTATAAGAAATATCTACGAAACTCAAGGATTGTGATTTAAATGTGGGATTACCCGATGAATGAGTCTGAGAAAATGTCAGCACCGAGTTCAAGCTCAACCATGGATCGTACAGTTTATGTAGCGTGCTTGATGGCGTAAGAGCAACCATTGTGTTTCTATTAAAAGCTGCTGAGTAAAAGATCATCTAAGCTGATAAAAGATTTCCCTGTGTTATGCTTGGTCAGGCTAGCCTACTTCTACCTGGGCTAATGATTAACTGACAAATATCTGAAGCAGGATGACGTAAGTGGGAACCTGGCAGAGAAACCCATAGGGATTACAAGGATTTGCTCAGCAAATCTCCTCAACAAAGGTGCCCTGGCTGCATGAAACTGTAGGTGCTGTGCGAGGAGGTGCAAACCAAGATTCTCTGAGAGTGAAATGGAGAGATAAGGCACTCAGGACACTGAGTCCCTACACTGAAGTAGTCCTCAGAACACCTGGAGGCCGTCTTTAGTTTCACAGGATTTTCACCTACAGCTTGTGGCGACCTCAGATCTTAAAGGAACAGTTCACTAAAAAATAAAAAAAAAGTCCTGTGTCATAATATAATCCCTCCAATGCCAATGGAAAGTCAGGTTAATTTTCTTAATCAACAAACTAGAAAGACCGAACAGGTATTGCACTCTTAATGCAGCTTAATCAACGTCCTCAGAAGCTGCAAGATCTCAAATAGATTTGATTTGCTCATATAGAATACATCTATATGAGCGAATCTGCTACCCAGAGCTAAAACTGGAGCAACAATTTGGATCTAAAATTGAATTTTTCGTGGGAGCATTGAGGTATGCTTTGTAATCTGTAAGGTTTCCGAAAACGCCTGTGAATGCATACAAAATTACCCCAGAGAATGGAGGTTAGGCTCCATCAGTACACATCTTTAACTTTGTGCCCAAAGACCTGGCATGTATGATAACGGACATACGCAACGGAAATCAAAGTGAGCAATAACAGCAGAAGTTGTTTGGGTCAACGTAGGCATAATTCAAACGTGTTGTTTGTATCCGTGAGAATGAATATCAAGTCCTAAGGCCTTTTTATGCTCAATGCTCAAGTCATACAGACACGAAAAAATCAATTGGTATGAACAGCTATCCTGTTATCATAGACAAAAATGACGATAATACCTGTGTAAACAAAAGCAGTTTACAAGTAGTGTCATCAAAAGAAGAATAATGTGCTATTACCACCTGTAACTATGTATAACGCTACCATAACAACTGAGGAAACGGACAAAAAAAGAGAAGTACACCCAGAAATCAGTAGGAGGCAGTGTTGCCATAGTTCAAGCAAAGGTCTAAAGACACAAAGAATAACTGCTCCACTATTTGTCCATACATTTCAAGTTTTAATGCACATATATGTCCAATGCTTGAGGAAATAAAAATATGGGTGGCAACTTCCCTTCTACGCTGCTTTAATTTCCCGCATTTTTGTGCACCTTTTCGGAGAGCTTACGGATTTATATATGACAAGAAACGATACCACCAGAACTCATCGGGGGCAGAGTAGGCTGAATTCAAGCAAGCCATGTCGAATGTTTACAGACAAAGCAACCACAATTCCACCATCTGTGTCCAAGTTATATGTGTCTATAAGCATTAAAATTCAAGTCCTGAGTCTGATTTATGCCCAACGCAGACGTCGCACACAAGCGGAGCCTTCCCTTCAAACTCTGTGTTCAGTTTGGACATATGTGCGCACCTTCATGGAGAGTTTAGGGATATGGATCATTCCAGGGCAGTGTAGCCATAATAAAGAATGACAAAGGTCTACGGACACAACAAGGAACTCTCCTCCGTTTCCAGGTTATTTTTTTCTTAAAAGTCCTTCAAACCTTTTTTTGTGTTTTGGTAACATACGTAGAAATAAATAAATAGAGACTGCATGGAAAGAGTTATGAGAAAACTATGAACGGCATCGAGAGTCTGCAGTTGAGCTTTATTAACAGACCATGAGTAACTCTAAACCACTGACAGGCTGGCCTCATGCACGGAATTCCAGGAGTAACATCCCTGTATGGTGATTGTGAACCCCGGCCTTGACTTAGGGGGGCTTCACACAAATCCCCCCTCCTCTCTGTCCACTTGAGCGTATCACATAGCAAAACTCGAGATGCCCTGACAAAATATGGCCTACAGGCTCCACGCCCCCCGTGGGGCAGGTCCTCCAGCCTCTGATAGGTGTTAATCTCTGCTCCCTGACCCTCTCCCTCATTCCTCTTCTCCTTTCGCAGGCGCCATAAGTCTTTTGGGTGACCGAATAGCTGCCTTGAAAAAAACTTTGACCTTAGCAGTTCAACCATACTCACTGCCACCCCACAGTTATGTAATTCTGTCATGGCAGGATGGTGGCCTACTTGACCCAAATGACTGACAGAACCTGCCAAGGTTCTGTCAGTCATTCTGTCAATGCCACTGTAGTTCCAGCAGCTTGTTGGACATTCAGCCTCTATACATACAGCAAATATACAGCCATAACATTGTAGCCGCCTGCCTACTATTGTGAAGGTGCTGCCATCAAGACATGGACTCCAACTTAACTCAGAAGGTGTAGTGTGGTATCTGGCACCGAGATAGCAACAGATCCCAGACTTGTTTGTACAGCAGATTCCATTGATATGGAATTACATTTGAAGAGCAAGACAACACCTTGTACAGGTTGTTGAGTCCCTAAAATCTTTCTTGATCCTTTTTTGCAGTGGTACGTGTCAAAGTAACATCCAGGTGAATGACAGGACCCCCAGGTTTTCAAGCAGAACATTGACCCAAGCTTCACACTGACTTGTCTTCTTCCTATGGTGCATTCTGGTGCCATCTCATCCCTGGTAAAGCAATGCAAACGTACCTGGCCGTCCACATGATGTGGAAGAAAATGTGATTCATTAGACCAGACCGCCTTCTTCCATTAAAGGTCCAACACGTATGCTGACCTGACCTGACCTGACCCCCCCCCCCCCCCCATCGTAAGTGCTTTTGGCAGTGGACTGAGGGTCATCATAGGCGCTCTGACCGTTCCTTGGCTATACAACCCCATGCTATCAGAAAAAACAGTCACCTTCTCAAGAATTTTGTTCCACTATACCTCTTATGTGGGATCAGACAACACAGTGACTGAACCTTGGGCCGCCCATAACCCTCTTGAAAGTTCACCAAGTGTCTTTCCTTAGACCACTTTGGAAGGTACCAACCACTGCAGACCAGGAACAGCCAATAAGATATGCTGGTCATGGAGATATTTGTAATTTATTCAGCTTCCAACACAACAAATTCCTGAAAAAATACTAGTTTGCAGCTTAATATATCCCACCCACTGACGGGCACCATGGTGATAAGATATCAATGTCATCCTGACTTTACCTGTCAGTGGTTATAATGTTAAGGCTGTGTATGATGCAACAGAGCACAACTTCTCAGTGAACTCACAACAGCAAAGGACTCAAAAAAAAATTAGATTAGACTGGAGTGGCGTTTTTTTGGCTTGAGTTTACATCCAGCTTGTTGCCCTTTTAGAGGATTGGCTAATCTTTACCAAACTATCTTATGTAATGTTTCATTTGAGGGTTGCATCACTCAAATTGTCTCCAGCGCTTCCAGACAAACCGGTTCTAACGTCTCTCTCTCTTTTAGCTCTGATCACCATGTGACTGTGGACCTCTGTCTGATCACAGAAGTACCATACATATTTGAGAACGGCTCAAGCAGAAACCCCCTGAGAAGCTGATTTGTCCGTGAGATGGGATATTTTTTTCAGTAAGGTCGACAAATTCCACGCTGTCTGCTCTGCGCGGATTAGTGAGATTTTTTTTCCCTAATTTGTTTCCTGTCATCTCCATTAGAAGGATAATGAGGGGAATAATAAGAGCTGCGCTCGTGGGCACCTGTCCTGTCAGTGGCTTTACGCACCACACGCGTTTTTGTTTTGATGGAGGAAGGAGGGTGGAGGAGGAGGGTCGACGCTTACCTTCCATCCTGCAGAGCTATTGCTGTCCCCCTTGTCTTTAAAGTATGGGATGGATCTGACCATCCAGTCGTAGATCTGGCTTAGGGTCAGTCTCTTGTCCGGCGCGCTCTCGATGGCTTTTGTGATCAGGTCCGCATAGGAGAGGTTCCCCCAGGCGTTGCGCCGAGATGAAGCCTTCCTCGGAGTCTGCTGGGCGGCCACGCTGCTGGGGGTTAGCGCTCCAGATGTGGCCGAGGGAGAGTGGGTGGAGAGCGGGGAGCCTCCGCTCTCCTGTCCGGGGGACGAAAGTGCACCGTCGGCTGCGGCGGGGCTGCTGCTGTTGCTCTGGTCCTCCGCCACCAACCCAGCACCATTCCCCCTGATGGCTGTAGGGGTGGCGTTATCATCCTCATCATCCTCTTCCTCGGGGATTATATCTGTATCATGGCTCTCTGGTTTCACCGCGCTGGAGTCTGGTCTTGGCAGCGGCCAAGTGCAGGATCTGGGCCGCTTCTGGGGCTCAAAGTCCGGGTCGATGACCACATCCAAGTCCGGGAGCGGAGCCTCGGCCATGATCTCCTGCTCCAGGCGCAAATTCCAGCCAGCTAATAAAGTTAGAAGACAAGATCCTTGGAGCTGTCAAAGCCCATGAATGCGCGCGCCCGTCCTTTGTTGCTATTCCAGACCAGCGGAGTCCCAACAAGGGCCAATTAACTTAGTCCTTAGCGCCTGTTGAGTACATACAGACAGAAAGACACGCACACAACACATTAAAACACAGCCTGGCAGACGGGATTCGTAAGCAGAGTGGGTGACTTGGACCCGCGTCTGTCCATGAGAGTTCTAAAGATTTGGATCACTATTTGATCGTGACGCCGGAAACCTTCTCCTGGTGCAAGAATCCACCCAGTGGCACAGGAGAAAGTGCCCCAAACCTTTCATAAATCCGCTCTCAGCTCTAAAATAAATTTCTTGCACGGCCAGACGCTCCGTGGCGCCAAATGAATAATACCCACAGATAGGCTAGATCCCACGTCCACGACCAGATGCCATGTTGACGCTGCTCTCAGTGCGCTCGGCGATTTAGACAGATATGATGAGCTCGGGGTGAGTCAGTCAGTGTCGATGTGGAACTGCCACTGCACTCCGTGTTACTACTGTATCTGCTCTCCACGCGCGCGCGCAGTCACACGCGCGCCCTCACACACGCAAGTAGATCAAGGGCCAGCCCCCTAGATCCCGCGCGCGAGGGATCGCCTTTTAAAGAGACACCGCAGCTCGACTGGACGGAGAAGCGAGCGCGCGCGCCAGGTGGAGGCTGGGATGCGTCCTGACATGTTCGTGTTAGAAGAATAAACACAGGAATAGAAGAATAGAAGGATAAGAAAGGATTTTAGTCGAATATTTAGTTCATTTTAGAAATAATTGGGGAATTGTGTGCGCAAAAGTGGTGCCAAACCCAAACAAGAGGCGAGCTACAGGTTTCAATGTCCATCGATATAATGGAATGCAAGTCAGTATCAATAAATGTGTCAGTTACCTCCATTATTTATCGATTATGTGGCGCATTTTGGTGCTTTGGATTCCTTTAGATTACATTTTAATGACCTGTTGTGTCTAAGATTCAAAATAGTTTAACTCCCATGCTCACATTTGAGAGACAGAAATTGACTAAATCAAGAAATCTACGCTTGAATAGTGTTGTCTTGTTATTCACCTGGGAATCATTTAGTTGATTTTGTCCTCAAAGCAGAGGTTGATGCCTTGAAAAAAAAAAGTCCAATAAACAACCGACTGTTTAATCAGTCAAATATAAGAAATTAAAGATATTATCATAAATATAAAGCTACTAGTGTTAATTTAGGCGAGATTTAAGAAACTTTGACCGTAAAAAGTTGTGCCAAACTGGGCACCAGAGGTGAGGTAGAGGTTTCTTCCTCGATTTATTTAAGGTAAATGTAATTCCTAATCAATCTTCTTCTTCTTTCTGACGTTTCCTTTAGGGGTGCCCACAGATGTGTCAATTACTTTCTGATTAATCACTTATGTGGGGCATTTTTTGGCAGAATTTACCTCTGAGTAACGCTGATCATATTCAAGTTGCTCCAGAATTCAACCAGTTTAATTTAAATCCTTGAAATACAAAAAATAATAATAGTAATAATAGGAAAACACTCACATTTAAGTGGCATTTAATTTGCTAAAAAAGAATAGAAAATTGTGTAGATTTTCCTAAAATCAACCATTATAATGAACATTATGGAAACAAGCCGTCATAAATAAACATTAAAGATAATAATAATAAATAAAAATACCATCGGTTCTAGGTATACACCAACCATGAATCATCATGCAAATATATTTGAATATTTATCATACTTACAAGAATAAAATTACATTACATGTTTATGGCTTGCTATCGCCTTTTACTCTCATCCCTGCACCTGTGCCTTTAATCATCCTATCAATCAACTCTATCACTGAGCTTAGGCCACGCCCCCTTCCCTGGAGCCAGTTCCATGCCGTTCAGGATGATGTCATCGTGTTGATTAGCCAGAGAGAGGGAGAAGGGCAGAAATCCTAGATGGCTCTCCATCCTGTAAGTGATGCTGTGGTCCTCCCCCCTCCCCCCTCAGGATGAAAAGAGCCTCATCTTCTTTGTTCCTTCCTGACGTGCAAAGGTGTCCACCTGTGCAAAATGCACGCGCACAGATGACCATCATCACTTCCTAACTGCTCCAGCACGGATTGAGATTGTTTATATGTCATGTATATTTCATTCATCTGCACACTTCACCATGACATCTTCATATGTCCTTGTTTTCTGCAAGGAGGAGTCCTTACAGTTTAAAGTGTATTTTATTTTTCTGTGTTTTATCCTCGCCACATGGCTCAACATCATGTCTGGAGTGTGTAGTTCACAGGATTAGATGGTCGCTCTGCACATTGTGATGCTTTTTGTTCCCTTTGCTTCAAAGAGAATACCTGATGCAGCAGTTTAGTTCCTGCAGAGAGCTAATGCTCACTCTGCATACAGAGGAGGAGGAGTGTGTGTGTTTGTGTGCGTGTGGCTGTGACTGTATGTGTGCACAGAAATGCTATACAGATATTTGAAATTGCTTTATATCATGCTGCACTTCCGGGTATCAGATTTGGGTGAAATTCTAAATTGAAAAAAAACAAAATCTGTATATTTTACGGAAAAATGCCAGCAGATGTGGTTCCCAGAATTTTGCTGTGAAAAATACGGATCCCAAATATAGATGATCAAGTTATTCAGATTTTTATTTATTTAAGATGTTTAATCCTGTCTACATCTACAGTTATATACAGTTTGGACTCTCATACTGTTGCCATGGACATTTTTTTGTGTAATTTCTGACAAGAATTTTACAGTATATGAGCATTTAGATGTAAAAGGGGAGTTTTAAGTGAGATTTTTGTTGACATATCTTCCATTTAGTCAATAAAGCCTTTATTTTGTTTCTTTTTAACCCCATTATACGAAAATGTGGACAGTATTTGAAAGTGTTTCCAGCTTTTATATTTAAAAAAATCCTTTTGGCGGCTCCTGATCAGCGGTAGCTATAGTAGACTCCAATCCTCATTGTGAACCTGTCCCAGTCTGATTTTAACTCCCAATCCCTGATTAATAAAACCACTACTAACCCCTGAAGAAAAATCCTGGATCAGCTCCAAAATGTTCAGGGGTCCTTTCTGACTCAAGTCTATCCTCTTTTTCTTGGAAACTTGTTCTATATTTTTACATAATCCTGCTGATAAACCCCCCCAAAAGATGGACATCGGAGAAATCCTGACCTCCAGGCTTTCATTTAGGAGGTTGGTATCTATAATTATGTGCGATTTGGTGCCGATCCAAATAAAAATCTGGATCCATCAGAATTAAATCTTTGGCTTCTTCAAATCCACTAACCCTAAATTATGGTTAGATGGTTAAGAGTTTGATTGGTGGAGAGTTTCAGTGAATTAAAGGAGACGTTTGGTGGAGGTTTATCCTCTACTCAGTGATATATCAGTGTTTTTATGATTGACTCATGTTGACTGGATTATCCTGGCTCCGTTTGACAGGATTTTACAAAACCTGCTGGAACGATTGAGCAGGGGCCAGAAAGGAACCCATTAGATGTTGATGCAGATCCGGACAGAAGGACGGATACCGGAATGTTTTATTATTATGCAAGACACGGCATATGGAACCGATTTCCATAACCACATTCTTTTACCATCTCTCGTCTTTTATCTGTCTTCACCTGGATACCAATCCAGCACATTTGAATCAGTAAGCCTATACTTCTTTCTCGTGCGGTCCGAAATAGACGAATTAAACATCTGTCCGTCATCCCCCTGCAGTATATCTCACATTGGTTCCAGTCTTAGATAAGCCATCTTGACCGAAGATGCCCTTTTAAGCACTATAATTGCGCTGCATGAAGACGCTTTAATGCACACACCACCGATCCATTTCAAAGACTGAAGTCCTCCACGTTGGAGCCACGTGAGGTTGGAACGGTGTAATCAATAGATTTAACACGTATCAGGATCAATTTTTAGATCCGGCCTGTTCTGAATTGGTTTTTATCTGCTTCAATCCATGCTGACAAAAAAAACAGACCATCTCACAGCATCTTATAAACCTGAATTTATAAGGATATGTTGTGATTTATCCGTTAATCCATTCTCCATCCTCCCTCCGTCTACATCGAGACTGCGGTCCTAAGGGAATGGAGTCTAGATCCGGCCCTCAAAGTCAGCAAATCATCCAATTAAGAGCATCTCTGCTTGGGTCTGGTGTTTTCCACCAAACAGCATAATTTTCTGATTGAATTAGGGGCCTCAGCATAGTGTGGTGTTAGGATTTTATCCTTTATTGGGAGTTATTGTGGGCCTTGAGTCAAACATTTCATACGTGCACACGTCCATTGGAGGATGGTGCAGGTGCTGCTCACTACTGCGCCTCTGGGTTGGTCCAGGCTGGAATGGTGCACCAGGATGACCTCATCCTTACATGGACTCGATAACAGCCCCTGTATGGATCAGCAGCCCTCTGCCGCCACCTACAGGCCAACAGGAGGAAGTTCTAAAACATACAGGTGGATGTGTTTTTTGTGAGATTTATGAGCAAAATCTACTGTTTATCAGCCGTTTTCAATAAGCAAATAATGAGAGAAAGGTTTCGTTTGCAAAATATGACCCAATTTTAATAATAATGCTGCTTCCACTGAAGAACTGCAGTCTATGAATAATTCAGGTCTTTTTGTTGAATGCCTCTAGCTCTTTGTGGAGACCTCTTAGATGCTATAACAAGCTGAACAACATGATGTTTATCCAGGCACTAGCTTCGGAGAAATCTTGTCCCATTCCTTATAAGCAAAAGCCTCAATTTCTGTAATATTCCTGGGGATATGTGCCGCAATGTTTCTTTCAAATCCCGTTTTTAGATTTTTCATGTGACTAGAGTAAGATTTACCGTGCCAAACGCTCTAGAGCGTGTAGTATTTTATCTTTTGCGCAATTTAAAACTAAAAAAAAGAACACATAGCATCAAAGATGACTAATATTGTACAGTGCAGGAAGAGCCAAAAAAAAAAAGTGGGTTTATTTGGAGCCTCCACCCAAACAACGAGAAGAAATATGAGCAACGAAGGAAACAGAAAATACTAGTGCAAGACAAAATAACATAAGAAAATAAATGTTAAAACAGAAATTGTGAGTATATGAAGTGTGTGTAAGTAAAAAAGGAATAAAAGAGTGTGTATCTGTCCTTTTGAGGGTGACGTTAGTTTATAGACCCAAAGCAATAGTAATAATACATAAGTGAAAACAAGAGGATAAATACATAAAAACTGATATGCAGTGAAAGGAAGGCAATGCTCAAGAATGTATTCTGAAAGCAAACCTTGGTGGATTTAAGGTGATTTCGGGATCACAGACCTTTTTGGAAAGTCCAGTGACGTCATACCTTCAGCTTCCTCACAGGATTTCCTGCGAGAAGACATCCCGCTGAAGGTTTCCAGAGCATAACCGAGCCACCGCCATGTAGGTAGGGTGTTCTTTTCAGCACTGGCTTCACTCTTCCTCCTCCAGACATAGCGCTGATTCATAAACCCCAAAGTTCCATTTTGGTTTCATCGCTCCAAAGAACAGCATCCCAAAACGTCTGTTTCTCATCTAGACTGTTCTGGTGAACATCATTGTATTCATGCATAGAGACCTGATCAAGTTTAGGCCTTAACAGAAAAACTTTGGTCCAAATCTCACACCTGTCTCTCACCAGCCAGGTGTGAGATTTGAATCCAGAACCTCTTAGCTGAATGTTGACTGTTCTTACCCTTGCATTACTTGCTTCATTAAAAATGTAAACAGTAATCAATATTGGCTACTTCTTTCTCAACTGTGGAGAAACTAACTGGACTTAATGCAGAAAATGCTCAATTTTCTCACTTGCCCGGGGCTTCTTCTAAGTTTAGATTGATTTCATTAAGTTGATTCATTTTGTCCCAAAGATATGAGTGTTTATTTTCATGCAAAGACAACATGGGAGATCCGAATACAGTAATATACAGTCTGAGCAGGATCACTGTTTAAATCAGGAGCAGCGCTAGCATATTTTCCACTTTCACTTCCGCCCACTAGAGGGCAGCAGCCGACCACTCTGAGGGGCATTCAGCCCCATTTCCCTAGGAAGTGAGGACTTCCTGTTTGACTTGAGGTTGGAGAGGTATCTATAATCTTCATAATAAATAGCCCACAAGGGGGAGAGAGTTCATCTCATAAAGGAAGACCACTCGGTAGAAGAACATACATATAGGAAATAAAGATTATAAGAGTTTATGCATAAGTTATAAGGCAGAAATAGTCTTCCTGCTCAACAGGAAGTTCTTTTCTCCAGTGTCAGCACAGTTGTTTGGAAGCTTTTCTGATCCCTCGGTATGTTATCCATTCTTCTGTTTCCTGCGTTCTAGCTCCATCCAGTATGTCCCTGTTTGCATCTCCATCAGTCTGGAGACGGTCCTCTGGAAGGCAAAGATCTCCTCATCAGCTGTGAAGAGGCTCAGACACTCTGCTGCTTCCTGAAAACAGGAGGAATCATCAGGGCAGTGTGTCTCACTGTGGAGTCCCAGAAGCGCGGCTGAAACACTCAACAGAGACATGATGTGGAAGAACTTTTAGAGAACCAAGCTTCACTCATTTGTGCTTGACTGTACACTGATCAAGCCATAATATTAAAACCACCTCTCAAACATTGTATAAATCCCGCTTTTGCCATCAACACAGGTCTGTTAAGTTACTGTGTGCGGACGCCTTTCCATCAGACCCATCGTTAATCAGCAATTTATTCTACAGCAGCACTTCCAGCGATCGGGCTACACGGATTAGCCTTCACTCCCCACATGCACCAGTTGTCCTCCCTCAGAGTACTTTGGCAAGTTGTAAGATACCCTGATCCAGTTGTCTAGACACCAAAAGCTCCTTACTCGTGACAATTTTTCCTTCTTCCAAGATATCAACTTACTTCCTGCCTAATATATTCCACCAACTGACAGGTACCTTGGTAACAAGACAATTAATGTTATTCTTACTTCATCGGTCTGCGGTTGTAATGTTATGGCTGATTGTTGCATGATTGTAGTTGCACCAGCAATCTACAGAAAAATATAGCTAACCTACTAGTTGGAGTCGATGAAGCTAATAATCCCCGGTGTTGGAGGATTTATCACAGACCAGTAAATGTTAAATTTGATCGATGTTTATCTTCACTGAGTTTAGAGGTGAATTCCTTTCCCTGCTGCCACGAGTCAACGGTTTTCATATTTTTCACTTCTGTTGTTTTTTACCTCCCTGAGTCCGAGGTCATCCAGCAGCTGCCGGTCCCTCTCATCCTCACCTCCAGTATGGACAAACAGACGGTCCACTGGAGCCGCTGCAAGCAGAACCACTCTCACCTGGGAGGAACAAAATGATGGGCCAGAAAACAGAACGTCCAATTTAGTACTGGAGGTGTGTATGTGGTGTGTTCTATTTGTTCAGCAGTGGCTTTCTCCTCACCACTCTGCCATTGAGGCCATTTTTGTTTTGGAATAGTGGAGCCATGACCTCTAACCTTTATTGAGGTGAGAGGTCTACGGTTCCTTGGATCTTTTCTTTGGATCGTCTGTGACTTCCTGAATAGGTCCTCACTGTGCTCTTGGAGGAATTTTGGTAGGTGTTTCACCTCTGTGAAGGTTTACTATCGTTTCAGGACTTCTCCATTTGTGGATGTAATGGATGTGTGGATATTAGCACTTTGAGATTTGATCCAAATGTAAAGTGCATTATAAATTAAATGTATTATAATTATTATTATTATTATGTGTCTCACTGTGGTGTCCCAGAACCTTCACAAACAGTTTTGAAACCCTTCCCAGACTGACGGATTTCAATCACCTTGTTCTGATTTTGGTATAGTGTGGTACTGGTGAGACCTAGGAGCCGACTTCCTGCTTCTGGAGGTGGTGTACTGAAGTTATGAGGTGGGACGAACAGAGCTGGTAGTGATCAGTTCTGGGTGGGTCTAGTCTAGCTGAAACTTGTTCAGCTAGACTAGATGAATAGAATTATCATTTAAAAAGTCATAGTGTGTTTACCCAGCGTGGTTTATTTTACATTTTGTCACTATCTACAGTGCTTTTTAAAAGCACTGTAGATAGTGAGCAACATTATTATAAACACAACTATAATCATTAATAGTAAGATCTATGAAGCATAAAGATAATTCAAACCACATAGTGTTGTTTTATTATTTCCGATTAATTCATAACAAGTACATATTTTATTATAAATATCTTATGCTGGTGGCTCACATGCAGTACCTCCACTGGCCATCAGGGGGCTGCAGCAGACACTTTGGGAATATGGATTTTAACTTCGTACTAAGTTCAGTCAAATCATTCTGAGAAATTTAGTACAGAAAACTGTAACTATACGAATATCAAAACATAAAATATTTGGGGTTCACTTATTTTTTAATTCTTAAAAGCAGCAAGCTATAGTTTCCTCAAAAACACACCTTGTGGTCGTAGAAGTTGTCTATGAGGGTTGTGAAGCGTCGGGCTTGATCCTTCAGGGTCAGCGTCAGCAGGGGAATATGGCGAATGAATACAGTGTCAAAGAGTCTGGACATTTCAAGGTAGTCACTGGCACCCAGATTCTTGAGAAAGACGGAGAAAGTTTAGTCCTCTCTGATTTAAAGCAGCTTCACATCCCAGAGAGTTTCCAGTTTCAATAATGGGAACAGCTGCTTTGTAAACACTCTATGAAAGTTGCTGTAGTTCCACTTAGTTTTGTGCCTAAGTAGGAGCCTTGAAGCTGATATGATCAGAGGTCACTTAAGTAAGTTACTTTTTGGGGATATAATGATCAGTTCTCTAAAAAAGTAGATCAATCTCTCTTGTTTTGTAATTAAAATTCCAGACAAATTATTAAAAACTACTCACTCTGCCACACAGCTCAACAAAAGTACAGTCAGCTATGGAGCCACAGGTCTTTTCTAGAGTCACCTCTCTGCCCAGCACCGTGATCGACCGAGGACCTGTAACTATGGAAACACACCAAACATTAAACTGATCATCATACAGGTTTTACCGTCACATTTACAGTCAAACAAGAAGTTTTAGACCATTAAAACTCTTCAGTTGGCATGTCATCAGCGGTCGCCATACCTCCGCCACAGAAGGGGTGATCTACAGATTTCAGACAGGGAACTCCTAAGATCCCTTTTATACAATATGTATCACTGTGATGTCTTTATATAATAGACCAGGTCAACTGATGGACAAATCTCCCCAGAAGTTGTTTCTCTCCCTTACCGCTGTTTTGTCTAGATGCCAGATCCTCAAATAGAGCATCCAAAAAGGCCTCGGCTCCTGGTTCCCCCGTGCTGAACAGCACACACAAACACACACACACGCACACAGGAAATGAAATAGAGAAGGAGAAATAGTACATGTGATGAATAATGGTGGAGCGGTCACATGAAAGAGGGGCAAAGAGAGCACAGGAGTGAGAGGCGGGTGGGGTAAGGATTCGGGGGTACTTAGCTCATCACTATATTCGTAAAACATGGCTGTTGCGCTCTTAACACAAACATTGCGCGTCAAAATGGGAGTATGAGCATCTTAACTCCAGGTAAAAGGGTGTGATGGTTCCATTTACATACGGTGAATAGAGGAAGCACTTCAAAGCTACAAAACATCACGGTGTACGAGTAACGGCAGCTTCATTCATATATCTGCATGTGTGTGTGCGAGTTACTAGAAACAATACACACACGCACACAACAAGCTTTTAAACCTCTACCATTTTTTTCCATTAATTCCTCTTTCACCTTTTCATGGTCTCTCAAGGTAATCTAAACCTTCAATAATCTATAAATAAGAATCTCTCTAGTTGTCCATCTACTAGCTGTTTATTCCTGCTCTACAGAAATGTACCTGATGATATACACAAACAATCCCTGTGTGTGTATGTTTATGTGTGTGTGTGTGTGTGCAGGTTCATGGCAAAAATTAATTATCAGAGCTCTGTGCAGGCTTTAAGTACAGTTGGAATGTCAGCAGAAATGTAATAAACACACATACACACTTATTAGTGTAAGTGTGTATGGAATAGAACTTTGTCCCCTACGTCAATTTCCCATGATTTCCGACGGCAGCCACTATTCCAGTGAGCAAAAGCTTGTAAACGAAAGTGAGAAGAAGCAATGCTAGAGAGAGCAATGCAGTGCTCCAGACGAGTTCTGAAATGGCGCCATATGGATAAACTAGAACCAATTATGAAAGCTACTGCATTAAGATAAGTTTGCACACATGGTAAGATCATCATTTTTTTTGTTTATAAAGCAAACAATGTGAACTTGGGAAGATTTCCAAGCTTTCAGAGTCTGACGGGCTCCATCTGGTTTGGGTCTGGCTGGTCAAGCCCTGCAGATAACTCCAGTGAGATGATCTGTATTGCATGTCTGTGAGAAGAAGTTGTTTAGCGTCTAAATTTGTGAATTTTTCTAAGCAGGTGTTTAGTCAACATTTGTCACTAGGACAGTGATTGAGCTGGGACGCCCTAAAAATAGCATGTTTTTATATAAAACATATTATATAATAAACTAGCTATGTATCATTGTATGTGGAATTGTGCTTATCTGTGCTGGAGAGTGTGTGTTTTTGTCCGTTGATTTTGGTACATTGGACATAAATACACACCTGTGTTAGGGGATCATTTAAGAAAGCAGGAGAAAGACTTCATCATGGTAATCCAAACAATTTGCAGTGTTACTACATAAACTTAAGTAATGTGAACATTTACTGGAATGTGTGTGTGTGTGGGTGTGGGTGTGTGTGTGTGTACGTGGGGGTCTCACAGGTAGTAGAGTTTCCCTGCGGTAGTTTTGTCCAGCCTCCTGTAGTCAATCCCAGAGTCAAGGCAGATTGTGTGACAGTATTCCTGCTCGTACATAACACACAATAAACACAGAGACAAAATAGGTCAAAGGCTAAATCATAAAATTAATTGTTAATGTTTCAAACAGAGCTGTAGTTATACTAATTGCAGCTATAACACACAATGTGTTATTTCTGCGAGCAAAAACACAGAACAGATGATATACGTAACAAGATTTTCCTCAGCAACAGTAAGTTAATAGCTAAAATGGGTATGACTCAGCTAGAATTTATGATGAGCTATTTCAATGCATAAACCTGGACTGAATCAATGTATGAAACTGGACTGATTCACTGGATGAACCTGGACTGTTTCACTTGATGAACCCTTGACTGTTTCACTTGATGAACCCTTGACTGTTTCACTTATCAACCTGGACTGTTTCACTGGATGAACCTGGACTGTTTCACTGGATGGACCTGGACTGTTTCACTGGATGGACCTGGACTGTTTCTCTTGATGAACCCTTGAATGTTTCACTTATCAACCTGGACTGTTTCACTGGATGAACCTGGACTGAGAATTTTCTATGAGACCAGAGGCAAGGCAAAAAGTAGTACAGAAAAAAAACATAGTGGTAGTGAAGAATAACGTTACTGAATAGTTCATTCTCTATGCTGCACTCGGGCATAGAAATCATTGAAATAGTCTTTAATGTGGTTTCCACATATTCTTAGCCACATCTGAATGTCACATTTACATAGTCAATTCAATTCAATCAATTCAATTAAAATATGAATATACTGTAAACGTGCACCCAATAACATTTATATTGGCTTTAGAATGCTTAGACACAACGGCTTGGCCTCTTTCAGGTGATGTAGTTTGTACAGTAAGATTACAGCCATGTGTTTCTACATTGTGGAAGTCTGAAGATGGTGCAAAGAGTGAACAAGTAGAGACATCTCTTTCTCCTCTGATAGCGCTGGGATTCGCTGGTTTGTTGAGTGAGTCTATTGTTCTGCAGCTCTTCAAGTGTGTTAAAGCAGGGCTGAACTTTACGTTGCAGAGTTCAAACTTTTCCCCACGGTGCAAAACGTCAACGGAATTCATGTCAGGGAGTACAGCACAAACTATAATCATCATCTCTGTCATTCTATCAAAGAAAAGAAAGGAACTGCATATCATCCCATCCACGCCGCTGACTGAGTATTCGACGGCAGCTCGGCTAAATGATGAAATCAGTGGATTTCTGCAACTGGCCGCAGCAGGATAATTAGTAATCATCACAAAGCAAGGGGACGGAAATACTCTATTCTTCTCCGCTGTCAACTTTTTATCTCCGTGTCTGCTCACGTAGACGGGGTTCCCACTCTGAGCCAATTGGCTGAATCAGGCTTAATAACAACCTGACAAACTCGCCCTCCCCCACTCACAAAAGGGAGGTGTCATTTCATCAACCTATGGTGACCCCGCCAACGGGTAAATAGTCCCTCCGAAACGGGAGAGATTTTTTTGTCACAACCGCCGCCGTATCATTAGAACCTCAGTGTGTCTTTTCTCCTGCCATCTTCTGCTCCCTCCCTTCAAGGACCGTCTCTACCTACGGAGACGGTCCTCGGCGGAGGTACGAAGACGGAGGAATGGAAACACAATCAGCGATGATGATTCCTTTGGTTATTTATAATCAGAGGAGGACGAGGCCTCGCGGGTCATTACTTGATTATCCATCTTGAGAGGATTGTCAAGTTCTCACTCCTCCAAGATTTCATCCGCCTACACAGTGTAGTTTTGCCCCCCCCCCTCCTTCTCCATCACGCTCCTCTTACTCCGGCGTTACTTTATTCTTTTAACATATTCAGTCTATCTACTTTATATCAGGTGAACTATGGCCTTTCGGTGATTTATCCATTACTTGAGGAACATGTTTGATTATGAATTTTGTCTAGGGCAGAAACAAAAAAGAGAGAAGTTGCTGCATTTACCCAGTAGCAAATTAATAATATCTTTGTGTTGTTTATTGGGCAGAACAAGTAATTCAAAAGGTATCAAACTGGGATCTTGGACCTTTTTTCATACGTTTCACAGGTAGATTAAATAATCATGTAACAAGAATAACACTCAGTAGAGAACAAACCTCCACCAAGGATGAACCCACCTCCAAACATCTTCAGAGCTCTTACTGTCTCGCAGCTACATAAAGACCATCGACTGGAAAAATAGAAGTTAATAGAGCTTATGCAAGTTATGATCTGGAACCCCTCCACACTATCAACACAACTGATCAATAAATACATTTTTAATGTCCTCCCCACAAGAAGGTATGTTTTAAAATGTATCTGTTTGTTGCTTGATGGTTTCCTTATATAGCCGGTTTCCAAAAGTTAAAGGAAAGACTTTTCTTAAACGTGGTACAAGAATGGGGCATTGGGCAAAAAAGAACCCATTTATCTAAAACAGCGGCCCTCAATAGCCGGCCACGGTATGCATCCGGCCCGAGAGATGCCTAACTGCGGACCCTGAGCTGAACGTGTGACAGGTGGGTTTACATGGACAGCCTATTTCCGGTTATATTCGGGAAACACCCCTTTCTGAATGGAAAGAACCTTTTCTGAATTAGATTTCATTCCTTTGCAAGGAGGTAATCTAAGTCCTTTCGGAAAGCCTTTCCGATCGCCAGTCGCTGCACGTAAACGCTGTATCGGAAACTTTCTGTTGAATTGTATCTGCGCATGACCAAAATGGTGACGTAATGATCCGCTAACTTTTTTTCAGCGCCGCGACATATTTTAAATACGGCAACTTCCAAACATTACCGGTCTGCATCGGAGAGTAATTAATTCATTATAACTTTAAAATATTTTAACATATTTGGATGGTTAGATGAGCAAAAAGTCACCTACGCGCGAGCTCTCTTTGTCGCATTGTGCTTCTGCGTTAGTTGGCGGTCAGCACCCAACTCACCGAAGCATTATCGCCCCCTTATGAACGGGAATGTGGATCGTCTGATCAAGTATGAAAGCGTTTCACATTAGATGAGTCGATGAATGTAAACACCGGGTCGGAAAAGATCACACCTCATGTAAACAGGCGACCGACATTGTAATTCGGAAAGGTTTAATTCGGAAAGGAGAAAAGTGTTTCATGTAAACCCAGTAACAGCCTATCGGCGCATCGTTGGCATGGAGATGACATCCCATTTGCACGTGCTGACCAACCAAAACACACACACTACACTACTGACACAACAACAAAAAGCAACAGAGTGCTCACTCAGAGTGGCGTGGGTGTTGGGTAAGCACTAGATGCTTTTTCTCTCATAGTAAGCAGCAGTGTTTGACACAACGTAAAATAGTTTTTCATTGCACTTTGATTCTTCAAATTTTGATATATTTGTTTACCAAAGCATTCTTTGGTGGGTTTTGTATTATTTGAGTATTTATTTGAATTTATGTCAAAATGGAAATGGCATTTTATTTTATTATAGTATGTATTTTTGTTGTTGTTTTGAATGAAAAGGAATTTCTTTGTTGTTGACTATAACAGTATTATGGCTTGTGGCTTGACCGACTATAATAAATGGAACTTTGAGTCGTTGAAAACATTTTTTGTGGAAAAAAAATAATATATATCTATATATAGATATATATATAGATATATATATAGATATAGATATAGCTTCATAAGTCACGTTTTCATATTTCCCTTCTTTGACGGCTATGTTTGATGCTCCAACGCATTATCTTCGGCTAAAGTATGATGCGCCATTTGTCAAATTCCTAAAATTCTTCTACTAAAAGCATGCAACAATTTAATCTTCATCATCAACTTCTTGGTTGTCTTTTTTAGAGATCAAGCATTTCTTTATGGTCTTTCTACCACTTCAACCTAATAACATGAAATGCCCTCTCTATAGCCAGTGTTCCATCTGCCCGCTGTAGGCTAATGTACAAACATGGCAGTGCAACATGGTGACCACCGCGGACAAGGACCCGCCCACTCTGCATATATAAAGGGTTCATTCTAAGCTGATGTAAACGAAAAACTCGACTCTTATTTTCTGGTCATTATAAAGTAATGAAAGCATCTTTTTATCAAATGGATTCCCCTCAATATTACAAACTTCACCTGTAGCTCTCAATAAGTATAACTGACTTGAACGGGGCCTATGCTGTCATTCCCGGCAGCAAGGGTCTATGGCCAAAAAACCTGCCCAATCCCCTTGTGTTGTACAAGCAATCCCCCTGACTGAAATCCATAAATGAAATGTTAAGTTATGCCCACAGTAGAAATAGTATAGAACTAGTGATAAAATATTAACTATTAGAGTAAAGTATGATATAAACAAGATAAATCTGGTCGGGTCAATTCATATGCAACAAAGTTGGACTAAATTGGGACCAACAGTTGGGAAGTTATGTCCGGAAAAAAATGTGTTTCATAAAAAAGCCCCCCTAGCAGGTTAATTATGAACTTCAAGCGTAAAAGTATGATGTATAAATGTATAAAATGTGTATAAAATTTGTATTAAATTAAATTAAATATAAAAAATGGATTAAAGCTCCCCCTAGTGTCAGAAAGTTACACCCAACCTTTCTCAAAATCAATCCAGTTCTTCCTCGCACCAAGGTCTATATGGGTATCAAATTTGAAAATAATTAATGAAATACATTTTTGAATTATCACATAAAGGCTCTGCAGCAGCGGAACCGCCCGTACAAGTCCATAATATCCCCGGATATTTCCCTGCAACAATTTCAGAGGACAAATATGATAAGTAGCTTGTTTTATTGTAATCATGTGTGGCTGACTGTCAGAGGAGCAGGATGGAAGCAACGCCACGGCAAATTACACTATTTACACAGATGCATTCACAAACTCAGAGACACAAAGAGGAGGGGGGAGGCAGAGGAGAGAGAGACATGAAAATCTCTTTAGAAGAAAGTCATCCAAACACATGTAGCTCCAATCATGTCATTGTCCAAGCTGTCCACTGCTCTCTCTGGACAGCAGTTTAGCATAAAAACAGAGTGTCTGCCTCTGCTCCCCTCTGCGCCATTTCTCTCTCTCCCTCCTTTACTCCTCAAAAAGTTGCTTTTGAGTTTTTCAAAGAGCGCGGTGCCATTGAGCTGCAACAAAAGCCAAGGATAGCTGACTATTGGGCCCTGATGAGGTCCACTCCCTCATTACCCAGCAGCAGAAAACATTTGATGCTTTTTTGTTTGGCCATGAGAATTGACCAGGCCTCAAAGAAATACGGGGTGGGAAGGCTAAAAAAGAGACCGGGGGGGGGGAGAGAGACGAGGGGGGGGGGGGGGGGGGGGGGGAGGTTGTCATTCATTCAACCATGTGTGTCTTACAGCCTTGTATGGAGGGACAGAAGAAAAGAGGGAGGGAGGGATAGAGAGGTCGAGAGAGAAACGGGGGAGAAGAGAGAGAAAGCTTAAAACAGTGCCTTTATGCGCAAGTTCTGGACGACTCTTCTAACATCAAAGTGTTTTCACTAGCTGTGTGTGCGTGGATGAGTGCGGGGGGTGAATCTGGTGATTTTATTCATTTTTGCGCGGTCGGGGAGGTATGTGACAATGTGAACACCCTAATTACACCTAATGATCTATTCCCTTAAAGTGTGACTGCCTTGGGCCGGCGACGGTTTGTTCCGAGAGGTCGTTCTCACAACCTCCCCCTGCCTCAGCTGCTCCTCTTGGGGAAACATCTTTTCAGATGGAGGCCCTACCTTTCGTGATCCACGACCCCACTGGACCCCCCACCCTCAGCCCCTCTACAGCTCGTCTGAGACTGAAAAAACCGAACCCCTTCAAAATTCGATGGAATCCGGGCTTACCTGCACCTAACCAAACAGGGGCTCCATCTGACCTCGGAACTGAAAGCAAAGCACTGCCTTCAACATTGGAAAAGATCTGAAAATATGGCCACTACTACAAAACACAGGATACCCAGAGTATCTGTTACCATAAAAACTCAAACCAAAAACTCAAGCACTTTCCAGATCTAGTATTGGACGATTATACTGTTACTTTTGGGTGGAATGGTTTGTCTGGCTTGGTTTGCCAGCAAGATTACACAAAAAGCTGCTCTTTTAATGAAAGTTGGTCTATCTGAGTTACAGATTTCCAAGAAGCTTGGATGGCCTGGTCCGGCCTGGTGGGTTGGTTGAGTTGGGTTGATTGGTTGGGCTGGCTTTGGTTGCCATTTGATTACGCTGAAAACTACAGATTTCCCAGATACTTTCGTGTTGGTCTGGTCTGGTAGGTTGCTTGGTTAGTTTTTAGTTGAGGCTCACTTTGGGTCTGTAAGTCATCCATAAAACTGGGGTCCTGTATTTTGCATTGTTTTCACATGTACGTAGTGCCCCGAACAACTATAAACCGACGATGGTTGGATTCACTTGCTCCTCGGTTGGTCCTATGTCACGTTTTGAAGCACTTGAAGCAACGTTGGCCTCAACATTTACCTTATTATGGTTTTATTCCAGCATTTTATTTATCCATATATGATGTAAAGTACCAAAAACATTGCGATCTGCATCGGCCAATACGGTTTCCAGCAATTAGGCCCATATATCCAGATTAGAAGACCCGCATTGCCAAAATGAACAAGTTATTCCTTTAAAGATCAGCTAGTTGTTAAAGACCTAAGACCCTGTTTACATGATGTACCTATGGGAAAATATTTCAATATTTGTCTTTTTATAAACTAATTTAATTGATTGATTGATTTCTAAACTATAAACATGAACAATTGACTTAGAAAAAAAAGAAGGAATTTTGGCTGGGGAACTTGAATTACTAATTATTAATCATAATGAAGGTTTTTGGTCCATGTTTGAAACTTTTAAAAGAAGAGAAACGGCAGTCAAAGCCATATACACTGATTTGCCAGAACATTACAACCACTGACTGGTGAAGTCAACGATGGCAACTGTCAGTGGGTGGGGTATATTAGATAACAAGTGGCTATTTTGTCAAGACGTTGGAAGGAGAAAAAATGGACAAGCTTTTGGATCTGTGGGACTTTGACAAGGACTAAATTGTGATACCGATATAACTGGGTCAGGGAATCTCCAGATCATCAGGTCTTGTTGGGTGTTTCTGGTCTGCAGTGGATTAAACCAACTTCAATGGTCTTAATTAGGACAACTGGTGAACTGGCGGCAGGATCATTGGTGCCCAAGGCTCATTGATGCACATGTGGAGCACTTTCTCCCATCTTAAGATAAAGCTCTTGCTTGAACACCCTACAAGTGACAGACTTGTGTTGCTTTCACGATTATGTGTATTTATGTTCGTCCACCTCTGTCAGAAACCCGGATAAGATGTCTACGTGTAAGAGTATCGCAAAATTCCGGAGGGTAAAGTCTTATCTTAGTATCTGAATACAGGGTATGTTTACATTCACAAACACAAAGACAAGACGAAAACCCGATAATAGCCATTATAGTCATAGTGCTGTGGAGGTAAACACAGTCATAGTCTTCAGGTGTGAGACAAAGCACTTTGAATAGCCACGTATAGTATAAAAACCCTGTGCTTTGGGAAATAAGTAAATAACCTTCCATATTTCAAAATAAAAACAGACTTAGAATCCATTTGAGTCCATAACATCTGAACACCAGCTGTCTTTTAGGTTTTGAGATGTTCAAAAATGTGGAGATGGCTGAGCATTAAGGAGCCATCAGGCTAATCAGGAGTCGGAGAGAATAAAAGGGCTATAGATACGAATGCTGGTGAAGTTGGAAGCCTTCAGATTGCAGGTGGCCTGCTTTACAAATGAATGCGTACAGTAGAGCATGAAGCACCTGTCTCTGCATGATGATCAAGCACACAGAGACGTGCACGCTGTTAATAAAAACATCAGCCTGGCAGCAGGGTAAAAATGAGCCAAGGTGACTACATCTATTGAAAATGAAGGTTCAATCCTGGCGCTCAAAAGCAGCAAATTCATTTATTTTATAAATTTTTGGTTTTATATAAGTGAGCAGTGATATGAAAAGACTGAGGCACACAATCGAGGTAAACAGTGAGCAGCAGTGCCGTTAAATGCTCTAGAAGACAATGACAGTCATCAAACATAAACATCCATTCGATTGGCACTCTTCCCAGGCAGTGCTTCTCACCAAGGTCCCTCTGGAGGACCACATCCCTCTCATTCCTCAATTTTTAATTTGGCATCTTTCATTTTCTTCAAACCAGAGACACTCAAAGTTGCCTCAGGGAAGTCGTCATAATCCCCCCCATCAGCAGCAGCATTGTGCCATCGAGCAAGCAGATGGAAAATAAAGTCACTATTCTGCTGCCGAAATGCAGGGGCGTGACCTTGGGTGAGTAAAGCCAGTGAGCAGAACAGGATGGGAATAGAATAAAGAGCGGGGATGGAGGGAACGGTAGAGGATGGGCGACGAACAGTGGAGTGGCGAGAGAGGACATAGAGTGTCTTAGTTACAATACTGGCAGTGTCCATTAAAAAAGCCCTTAAACCTTGTATTTTACAAAACTCTGCAGCTTTGCCATGACTACAAAAGAAAAACAACTGAATAGATTTCCTGATGGAGCTCATCCAAACTCTAAAAGGAAAAAGAAGTAGAAATGACAGAGTAAATGAAAAAAGATAAGGAAAAAAAAAAAAAAGGAAAAAAGAAAAGAACAACAACTAGCAGAGTCATCTGGAGCTATGTTCCATAAATGGGGGTACACATACCCCTAGAGGTACTTTACGGTACTGCATGGCAGGGCGTGAGAGTTTTTTTTTTTTAAATGATAAAATGTACAATAATTTAATTAAATAAAGTTAAGAAAATAGGTAATATTGCAGGATATATTTTATCTAATACTTTGTAAAATGTATCTATAAGGTTTTTACATATTCTTAAGTCTATTCGATGGAAAAGGTTAATATTGGTTTCAAATTCATTTTCCAATTTTATCCGTTTTAGTCTCTACTAAGATATCAGGTTATTATTATAATTTCCGTCAGGGGTGGACATTGATTCTCCAGTATTTCAATATTCATTAAATTATTTAAAAATTGATTGATATGACTGACTATTGTGTAAAAAAAAAAGATCTCTAATCGTTGTTTTTACGAGATGATATTGTGAGACTGAGTTCCAGCGATCTTGTGGGAAACTTCAGAGGGAACAAGCTAATAAATGATTACTGCAGTCTTTACCCCTATACCCAGTAAAGTTTGGCTGCACTACAATGTAGGATTTGCCAGATATCCTTTTGAAAAGATGATAATTAAAACACTGAAACTAAAATAATCATGTTTCACGGTATGTAAAGTGTCGTCTGGAAATGATGACCACCTTTTAGGTCACCTTAACAATTTCTGTGTTTCCGAGGAAAGAACAAAAAACTATAGAATGTTCAAATTGTCACGGGGTACAACTACTTTTTATACTTAATATATGTGTAAATGTTGCTGAAGCTAGAACGTAGAGTTTGTGAGATATGCTTGTGACATGATGATGATTTCAGAGTCCCCATAAAAATACCCATTCCACAGAAATGAGAAAGTTAAATTTGCAGAAAGTTCAAAATATCAAAAGTTGCAACTATTCATATAGTAAATATATCAATTAAGGTTGGCAAAGCTGGAATGTACAGTTTGCGAGATATAAGATTACCTTTCTTAGTCATCTTAAGTATCATGTGTCCCTGGAGACTTCTTACCATTGCTAATCTATATACAATGTTTGATGAAGCTAGTATTTATAGTTAGTGAGATATGAGATATGATCGGATAGGAAGACTAACTAATCAAAAGTCAATCGTTAAATAAAGACGTCAGCCCTGGTGGACAGAGGCACTGGATTAACCTCTACTCCTGACCTGAGGCTCAGGTGATAGGGAGGAGAGGTCAGCGACGAGAGGTCAGGGACTAGTTTTTTACATTTGAACACCCTCATTCACCCTTTAGAAACACACCCGGTCACGCACATAGTAGAGCGAGCTCCACCAGAGGACCGCCAGGTCCCTGCAAGCCTTAACTCAATCTATTAAGGGTCAGCAAGTTAGCAGTGTGACCCCGTTAAAACGTGCTTTAACTTTACAGAGTAGGCCACTATATAGAAGACCTCAGATACCCCGAAAAGAGTCCGACCCTGAAAACCAGATGGCCTCACAAAGGGGAACATAGGATCCTGAAAGAGAGGAGGTAGCACAGGGCAGAGGGGGACAACAGGCATTCAGGAGCTAGATGAGGGCGGATTAGAGAGGGCAAGGGTGCTGCGGGGTGGCTGGGTGGCTAACAAGGGTAACTCCAAGGCAGTAGTAGTGCATTTAGGTTTGTTGGAGTGCCTGTATTCCTTTTTGAAGATGCGGTGATCGACCCTGGTACCATCATGAAGTGCTTTTGTTGTGATTTCACTTTACAATTTTTTCCTTTCCCTTCAGCCATGAAGGAGATTTTTTGGCCAGTTTTGTTTTTTCTGTTTTTGTGTTATCAGGATTACAGAAAAAAACTATTTGACATTTTTTCATGAAATTTGGAAGGAGGGTCGGGACTCGACCCTCATACAGTCAAAACAGTTTAGCGGGTGCTCAACGTCATGACATAGTGAACCCAAGGTTCTTTGGCAATTAAACTGGTCAGCTGCAGACAAAAGAAAGACACTAGGTTTAGTTTTGTGACATCAACATTGAGCCAAAGATGTAGTTAAAATGATTTTAGCAATTAAGGAATGGGTAACACTACTGCGTTCTGGGATGTACAGTTGAAGGTCCCGCGTTCAGATCCATCTCCAAACTTGTGAGCCACGTCCAACATCTGCCCACAGACCAAAATGCAATTTGTGTGAATATTTGGTGTGAGTGTGAATGGTTGTCAGTCAATCTGTGTCGACGCTACAATGAACTGGTGAAGTGTCCAGGGTGTACCCACCTCACGCCTAATGTCTGCTGGGATCGGATCGAGCCCCTTGCAGTTAAGAACAGGATATGTGGTTATATAAGAGAAATGAATAAATAACTGAATGATTAGGTCATGTTTAGTAGAAAACACTGACTGGTTTTGACCCACAGGACTTTGACTTTTCAAGTCGTGTCCTGAGTTAGACTCATCGTGGGTCGTGAGGTCCGGTTATGAAAAAAAGAAGTAAGATGATTCCGACTCTTTCTTGAGATAATTTTACGGGACTTTCTCAGGACATTTTTAGTGATGATCTAGAAGCTACGGTATGAAAGACAGGTTATCTCGCTATGCGCTAACATGCCCTCTGTGCCCCCTGCTTTGGACACGTTTCAGTGTGAGAAAAGTGTTACGTAAAAAAAAAAGTATGCTAAATCCAATCCACTCATGCTAACCAAAGTTAGCAATAAGAATTCACCGGATGAAAAATGCAAGAGCACAATTACAAAGATTTGAGGAATCAACACGGTTACTTTCCCACCTATTAACTTGCAGTGAGGTCCTTTGGCAGAGTAGGCAGCATCAGCCAGAGCTCAAATCAAGTAGTATTTAGTATGCATACAAAAATATACATGAGGTATAACTCAATCTTAAAACTACTGAAAAGTCAATCAAGCAGCTTTGTCCTGATTGTAGCTATTGACATAGCTGGATTATAGCCATTTTATAGCCTATTAACCATGAAGAGCAGTAGGTTATTTGTTATTTTCTAACAGAGGGGATGGTCACGTTTCAGGTCATTGCTATAAGCCTTCTGTAACGTTAGTCTGGTGTTTGTTTGGCATTACTGCCTCATGATAACGTGGGTCTCGTGTTTGAGACAGTTTCTCAACCGCCAGTGAGTAGAAGGAACATGTTAGTCTGTCCATTTTGGATTAAAATCTCTATTTTCGCTGATCCTTTTCTCATGTGCCATTACCTTTCCTCTGATTCACTTCTTCCCCTGTCGTCGTCTGTGTGCATCTCACTCAGGCAGCAGCACTGCTGAGCGGACATGCAAATGATTCTGGCTGGGTAGGGTTATGGGGGCCACTACTGTAAAGACTAGGAATATGCTCCGGTTAGAAGCAGAGAAGCGTTTTTCCTAAAAGTTGCCCATTAAAGACATTGTGAAAGACTACGCATAAGCAAAACTTCTGAAGTGTTTGCGTTCACTCATCAGGCAGAGAAGCAGAAGTAGGAGAAATAACTTCCCAGGACAACTCAAACTTTTCCAGGACATTGAACTGCATCCTCTCATTTTCCATGTATTCTGGAAAATTGTTAATAATAATAAATAAATAAAATAAATAAACTGGAATAATTTTCCAGGTTTTCCAGGAGGGGTGGAAACCCTGGTAATAATAACCTAGTCTGGAGATGGGGTTGTGGGAAACGTGGAACATCCTGGATGAAGGTGACTGCCTGTCATGGTGGTGCCCCTTTCTAAATCATTAACAAACGATTATAAGCAATTTATAATCCAGGTTTCAACAATAAATGCATGTGCAACTCTTATCTGTTCAGTTAAATCTCAGATCTTGGAACAGATACCTTTACACAGATGAAGAAAAATAATTGACATTCTTTTTAAATTCAAAGCATCAATAAAGGGATACATAAAGAATTGAACTATACAGTCTTAGAGTAGGCAGTTGGAATTTGACTATAATTTTCTCTCAATTGTTTTCTATCACTTGAATATAAGATCAATTTTAAAAGCCTTTTAAGACCTATTTCATTACCATACTGGCAAAGAAAGTACGCCAGATATTGATGTGGCCTTGCTTGCAAAGCACATTTATTTATACAGAAGTTTATGCAAACAACAGTGTGTTTGTTTGTCATCAACCCCTTTTGAAGGAAGTTGGAGGTATTGTCCAGGTACCATTAAATACAATTTAAAAAATGTAGGACATGCCTAAGCATATTTAAGACCTGAATGATTTCCTAAGGTCTAATATTCAGATCATCGAAGTTAGCCTCATAAATGTGCTGTGAGTATATACTGTATGTGGGATTGTTTGTGCCGTTGGCAGAGGTATCCGTCTCACTGAGTACAATTCCAATTCTGGGTTTGATGCAAGAACGATGTTCTTAACAGACTTAACAGGGTCAACAAAATGCTGTTTAGTTGAGTAATGCTGATTTAAAAGCTTGTCATATCATGATTGGATGTGAGCAGTGGTGAGTCTAGACTCTGGGAGGCCCGGGACAAAGCAGCCCTTCGCGGTTTGGGTGTCCATTCACTGTAGTGTGCTTCATGTGAGGTTTAAGGGGGTTCACAGTTGGCATTGCCATATGTGTCAGTATGAGTCGCTTTATGGGAGGGAGGGGGCTCCTGGCTCCCAAAAGAGAGGGCAGGATTGCTTGTCCAGACAATGAGAGAATCATCATCCAAAAGCTCAGCCGTTCACAAGCATGAATGGAGCTAGGTTCACCAACTTGTGAGATGCATTAAAGATATTTAGCACTTTTTGGCGAATTCAAGTTTGTTTGCATTCTGGTTTTATTCACCTTTCATTGAACACAGCAACTTTTTTTGGAATCAGATGCCAAAAAAAGTGCAAGAATGCCTCCTCTGTTGCAAAATGCCTGACAGCAAATTATTATGCAGTTATTATTCACATCAATGATGATCAGACATGCAGTCAGGACAATGATGTTACCTGCTGAAAATTGCAAAGTACATATTTACTGTTTGCAGGAATCGTAACCAAAGCATCGCTTCTCTCCCTCCCCTCTCCACCACCACACTTTTGAAATGCAAGTAGTCTGGGTCAGTCACTCAGCTCGTCTGGCCGCCTCTCTTTCACATTACCTGTGCATCACATCTCCCCCTACCTTTTTCACCGAGTCTTTTCACCGAACCCTGCTCTGATCAAAGACGGCTTTGTGACGCTGAACCAGGCATCCAGAAAGCAGAAAACATCAAACCGCGAGAAGAGCAACTTGCAGATGAACATGTGAGTGTGTGCATGTCTGTTTATGTGCAATAAACAAATGAATAAATTAGTGACAGACGAGGCAGGGATGACTTTGTCTCTACCTTCAGCACATCGATGAAAGGTAGGAAGGTGTTCCTCTGAAGTCCGTTTTTGTACAGATCTGAAAGAAGAGAGGGAGGGCCTGTGTTAGAGCTGCTGTTTAGCCTCCTAATAATGTCATTCCCCTGCCGCAGATTGGCAGATAAAGTGGCTATTGATGAACTGAAGGGTGGGTAGGAGGGGAGGCAGGACAAAAGGAATTGGGACCAGGGGAGAAAAATGGATTTCTCTACCGGCAGCGGCATCAACATAAAATTCATTACATTCCCAAACAATAGTGGCAAGAGAAAGGACTGTCGCCTTTTCAGTGCGGACAATGTCCACAGCAGCTCGCTGAATAGAGATTTCAATTAGCTCGGCCCGAACAAATTACATCTGAAGTAGCATCTCTGATAGATAGATAAAACAGACAGGGATGCACACACAAACACAGACAAAGGCACACATGCAGCTTTAAGCTCTCTCCAGCTGCAAACAAGTGGTCCGTGTTGATTTTTGGGCTTCTAGAAGCAGTTGGACCAGAAACACACACAGCAGTCGTCCCATGACTCCCGTCCCATAACTTAAATGTTACCATTTGATGCATTAGTCTAAGGCTGATTCACATCTGCAGTCCCCACGGCATGTTTGAAACATCCATTCAACAGTATTAAATAACAAAACAACAAAGGACAAAAACACAGTGAAACGTGATGAAATAAAAACACATTGTAAATGATGAATTATGATTTCATCTTTGATGTTTCTGCATTTACTTGGTTTTAATTATTATTTTAAGTTCTATGTTTCTACATATTAGTCTATTTTTATAAATATAATTATCTTATGTTTTTTCGAGTGGTCTTTTTTTTAATATAATTTTCAATCCCTCCATTTTCTCAGTTCAGTTAAGTTCCTGTTTTTATAGTTCCATTATATAGTTGTTTTTGCCTTCTGTGCTGATGGAAATGGTGGGGGGTAGGTGGTGGATGAGGGGAGAACAGTTTTTTAATTTGCTTTAATAGTATATCCTGTTTTTGTAGTTCCTGCTTATGTTGTTGATTTTTGTCTTGTGTGTGGATGGAAGTGATGGGGGATTAAGGGGAAATTGTTTTTAATGTGTATATCGTATTTACAGTGCATCCTGAAAGTATACACAGCGCTTCACTTTTCCACATTTGTTATGTTACAGCCTTATTGCAAAATGGATTAAATGCATTTTTTCCTCAGAATTCTACACACAATACCCCATAATGACAAGGGGGTTTGAAATTTTTTGCAAATTTATTAAAAATAAAGAACGAATATGAAAGGGATATTGTGTGTAGAATTTTGAGGAAAAGATGAATTTAATCCAGTTTGGAAAAAAGCTGTAACATAACAAAATGTGGAAAAAGCGAAGCGCTGTGAATACTTTCCGGATGCACTGTAAGTATCAAAACTGCCAAATAAATAAAAATAAATGCTAGTTTTGCTCATTTTCAAGTTGTTTTTGTCACTTAAAAGAAATTCATTTCACAACCCTAACGCTTTAAATAACACGTTCTGTGCTATATTTAACCAGTTCGGACCACATGTTTTGTATACATTCATTCAAAACAAGTTAGGAAAATATTGTTGCGTTTCCATGTTCTGAAACCTCAGCATAGTAGGAATTTTGATATATGTGGAATAAAAAACTAAAAAGGTATATCTCGCTGTTCCTTAGCAAACTAAACAAAAATTTTGAATGTGTTTTCAGAAAGGAAAAGAAATATATGTAAAACTATGATTAAGCATTTATGCAGCAACAGACTTCTGAAAAGGGCAAGCGATTTCCAAACTAACTTCCAGTTGTGGCGATTTTATTGGTTGCAATACAAAACCTCACCATAAGGTGGCACCAAATCCCACAGACTAAACCCCGAAGTTGATTACAACAAGCATACACAGGGTTTAGTCCATTAGTCCAACAAACGTTACTTCAGCCTGCTACACATCTCCTGCTTTTTGATAGAAGAATCTCCACATCAATGAAGATGAGCAGTGAGCTCCTTTCATGTCCAGTTACGGAGTTCACCCCTCCATTAACCATGTAATTAATAGCGAGCGAGCTCCCTATAAACTTTGATTGGTTTGGAGCTTTGTTCTTAAAAGCTAGATATATCAGAGATCCTCGTCTTTGTCTGTGACTGCCACCTTTCCACCAGTCGCACTGCGGACAGACACGTCAGCCCCAGGAAAGAAAGACATTGTGAGATAGGAAACCCTGCATTTATCTACACCTTGATCATCCCTTCTTCTACCGGGCACTAAGTGCAGCATCAAAGTCTGTTTACCCTGTTTGTAATGTTTTTGAACTTGGAACTCAATTTTGGTGAAGATCATGCAAAAGAAAAGATTTTTATTGAGAGCCATCTGTTCACGTTTCATTAAACATATTTATAGAGTTTTTCGGATCCATTGGGCCTAATACAAATGTGGAACTTACAGGTAAATAACAGTATATGAAAAAATTGTCCGTCAAATTTACTTTGTCAGCAGGATTATGGGAAAACTACTGAGCAGATTCCCATAACACTTAATGAAAGGGTGTGTCATGGGCCCAGTCAATTTTGATGAGGCTCTGATAAAGAGGCAGATCCTGTTTGTTTTTTAGTCTTTAACATTGCGAGATTTGTGTTTGTGGATTTGTTTAATTTCTCAGTGAATAATGCATGAATAGGGATTTAAAAAAGCATAATTAGATGATTGGTATCTATGAGTATTAGCAATTTATGCGGATCCAAATGCTGCAAAAGAGTTATTGGTCGTGTCATTTAGGTGAGCGCAAAAAACTTAAATCTGTAGATTAAATGTTTTAAATTGTGTTTTTGTGAAAATGGGGTCCTGTTAAGCTAATCTAATTCTTGCTGGAGTCGAGCATATTCAGATAAAAGGGTTAAACAAATAGCTTAGATGTAATAAAAGTAACTGAGGAGGTTTAAAAGGAAGTGAGACAAAAACGGCTGATGTTCCCAGGAATATTATTTGTCAATTTGGCAGCAGTCAAATGATCTGCAGTGAATAATTAAATCAACCTTCAGGCACTGCTTTACAATATTTATCTGTTTTTTTTACTGTCTTACTATAAAAGCTGAACCTTCTCGCTTTCGTGCAGCAGCCAGAAGCCGAAAATCCGGTTGGTAGGTACTAAATTTTATCATACATTCACTGTGAGCTTCACTAATCACTTAGCATGTTGCAAAACACTTATCAGCCACAACATTACAACCTATAACTGCTATTAATGTGCTGGTTGCTCCATTTTAATTAACTAGTTATTATTAACCCCACAAAGGGATTTTTATTTTGTTACTGTTTTTTAGTAGTAGAATTGCTCAAAAAGTTCTGGTCGGATTTTGATTAGGGTTTTTTTTGGAGAGGTAGAGTACGGCCGGGTAAACCTTTCATTAGATGTTGGTTATGTGGATCATTGCAGGCGGACAATGAACTGCTCATTATTTATTTCCAAATCAAGGTGTTCATCACAGAGATGAGTGAAGAAGAGCTGAACGTGCAGTTCTCCTACCAGGTGAGGGCTCCTGTCCAATTAGCTCCATCACAAATTTTGTTTAGAAAAGAAAATGTACCAGGGGGTTTGAAGTGTGACAACAAATTGCATTGAGGACTGAAGCTTCATATGACTTCATGAGGAGTTTATGGTCCCTTAGTGTTGTGTACTTTATTATGTACTGCATGTTTGCATCTTGTCATGTATACATTGATCAGCCATAACAATTTAACCACTGACATTTTAAGTCAGAAAAACACCTTGTTTTTTCTGTTATCATGGCACCTGTCAGTGGGCGGGATATACAAGGCAGCAGGTGAACGTGTTGGGTGGATGATCCTTATGCTTGACCATGGATCTAAATACTAACCAGTATCTAGCAAAATGGTGATTTGGCAACAAAGTACTGAAAGCTCACCTGTGTTGTACGATCCAACAGGAGAGATGCTGTAATACTTTTTGCTAAATTAGTTAATATTGGTTCTGAAAGGAAAGCATCAGACCACACAGTGACATCACAGAGCTGTTGTGCCAGGTAAAAGGGGAGCTACACAATATTAGGCAGGTGATATCATTTTATGGTTGATTGGCTTAATGAAGAGCAGATATTCTGATTTTATTTTACTTATTACATCATTCTAAATGGGCATTTCTAGGATTGCTCCAAACAACATTTCATTGTGGTTGCACAGTGACTGTATCTTAATCTTAGTTAATAAGCTGTAGCTAAAAAACAAGAGACTAAATAGAGCTTCCTTCGTAGGGTGGCTAGAATCAGCCTTAGAAATAAGGTGCGAAGATCAGATATCTGGATGGGGCTCGGATTATAGTCGCTGCTCCATCGCCGGCTCCTTCTCCTTCGAAAGGATCCACTTGAGGTGGTTCGGGAATTGGATTAGGATGCCTCCAGGACGCCCCCCGTTACAGCAGGAAATCGCTGGAGGGACTATATATCGCAAATGGCCTGGATGCACACTTTTAGGTCTCGTACAAAGTATGAGTGACATTTCATTAACTTTTCTTGGTTTCTGAGGAGATGCTTACAGTCAATACCCCCCATCAATAGTGCTACATATTTATGTAGAGAAAGGAACATGGGTAACCCTTGAAGACCCCTGCTATGTATGAAGCAGCAAAAAAAACAATAAAATACAATACAAATGCCTTAAAGCACTGGTGGACGTACCGTCAGGTGGTCTGTTGGAGGTGGCCACCACCACCACTCCGGTCTTGAACAGCGTCTCGAACAGCTGCTTCAGGACCATGGCATCAGCGATATCAGTCACCTGAAGGAACACGATAGTTGAAGAAGAAAAAGAGAGATACACTCATGTAGTGTATAATTTACCTTTTCTTGCCATGTGCCTGAGGTCAAACTATGCAGTCAACACTCCATGTTGATTAGTGTCATTCAGGTGTACTCATTCAATCCTTTGTGTTCGGTCATGGCCATTCACACTCCAGTCATACACACACATACAATCACACGCACACAAACTCACAACCAAGCCACTTGAACTGACTGCAAATGGTCATGAAGCAGCTTTCTGCTGAGGACAAGTAGCTGCAAGGTAGGCAGCGGATGCCAAGCTAATCAACGGAGCAGACGAGAGACAACAAGAGGAAGAAAAGAATAATGAAAACACAGAAAAGTGAATTCAGCTGGAGGTCACAGACGATGCCTCTACCCATGATGGCCATATAAATGCACAGGAAGAGTGTGCTTTGCGTGATCCCCACACAAGGCTGCAGGTTGACAATACATGAATCAGATTCAACAGTTTGCTGCCTTTTTTCCATCCACAGTGTTTCCACAAAGTTCAATGACGGCGCTGAAGCAAGGCTGCTGATGAAGAGCTTCGACCTTTCTGTGACAGCGCTCTCACTTTTGTTCTTAGCCTCTCATAGCTCTCTCTTTCACCTCTGCTGTTCTTTTCAACAATCATGGAGGAAGACATCATGTTAGTCTCTGATGCAACAGAAGCAGCAGGATGCATATACCGTCAAAGCAAAATGATTCAATCCCCATTGAATATGAGGTTTACAGGCAACCTATATTATTTACTATCTGTTTGACAATAGACATACGTATAATATAAATATATTTCATAGATATTTTTCCACTTTGGAGAGAAAATACTACTTTTAGTGACTACTAGTATCTAAATCACTAAATAAGCACTCCGTTGCTTTTTTCTTGTTTTAAATTAGTGTTATCCTCCATTTGTCAAAATCCACAACATCTTTAAACGCAAAATCCCTTTATGTCTATACCAACATGGCGGTCCTCATATGGAAATTAAGTTAATACGGCATATTTGCAAATGTCATCTCTTTCTCCCCGTTTGCTGTCCCTTTACAGCCTGTCCTGTCAATGAAGGCCTATGGGCCCACAAACATCTTGAAAAAAAACCTGCAGTTTGATTAGGATGACTCAATCTTCTACAAAACAACAACAAATCTCTATAGAAACAATGGAAATGTTTCACTTCTGAATGCAATCATGCAATACTACTGTTACTAATATTTCTACTACTACGACTACCATTTATACCAATATGTAGCCGTGGCAATGTGACAAATTGAGGCCATGCATACGAAAGTTGCACTTTTTGCAAAACAACCTGAGAGGTATCAGTGTAATATTTTACTCATAAAATATTGATCATTCTTTAAAAGCAGAATATCTTATATTTAGTTGTACATCTGTGGAAACTTTATGATTTAATATATGTTTTATATGTATATGTATGTATGTATGTTTTTAAACGTGGTCCAAGGGGAACACTGGAAACCTGAAGTGCATATAGAGTAAGGTGGATTTCATTGAGGAACAGGAAATCCTAGACGGGAACGTCTCACCACTTGTGAGGGAGCTGAGGCTGAAGCATCACTGGACGCTCCAAAAGGATAAACACACCTCATGGTTCAAACCAAGGCTTGGTTTCAGAGGAACTCATGGCACATTGTAGAGTAGCCATCACAGTCAACTGTCATGAACCCCCTTTTAAGTCTATGGTCAGATTTGAAGAGTTGCAGCACATAAAACCAGGAATATACAGAAATGGAGGCATTTGTCCTTGAGAGATAGGCTAAGGCTGAAACACTACCCGAATCTGGTATGGAGCACATTAGTTGCTGGTCATAGCAGCTAAAGGGTCTCAACAAAGTCCTAGAGACACTCATCATTAAGACTGAAATAATTTACAAACTGCTGTCTCCAGTGAAGTTAGGATTTTGTGTTAGATTTGTTAAAAACACTTTTAATATCAGTTGTATTGGGCTGTAAAACCTGTTCTTCTTTGAATCACTTTAGTTCCAGCTGCAAGATAACCTCTAACACAAATAAACCCGTTACCCTCAGACTCCTGAGGGTTGATGGAATCAATCGACATGAACAGGATTACATTTCTGCCAGGCTCGATAATTTCAGTTTCCTGTTGCTACCCAGAGTCAACACAATCACACTAATTATAATTTATATTAAATACATAAATAAATGTTTTCTTCCTCTATTTGCAAAATTACACATAACATCCCAGGCACAAAATTCAAATTTGAAGTAATCGGAGGGAGTTATCTTTGCCATTATCTTTAAGTAAACAACACAGATCCTCTTTCAGAAGCACAGTGGCTTGAATAAAAAGAAAGACTTTTCTCCCGCCCTCTCCTCTCACTCCCTCTTACCTACTTTTCCCGTCTATAACAGACACTTCTCTGACCAGACCCACAGCATACGCCTCCTTTCAAACTCTAGAGAGTCTTCTACTATTGCATATTAGCCTCACTGCCCTCGCCAATACTTGATTAACATTTGTGTTAGAGCCTTGAATTCGTTGAGGAGATGTGGCCAGGGGCGTCAGCTTAGTTTGTGTGTGTGTGCGTTTTGAATGCGTGTGTGTTTAATGAGAATCAACGGAAAGCCAAGTCTCTCTTTCTCTCTCTGAAAGAGGCTCCCGTTCCCTCCAATTGCAGGATGTCATTTTAATTTCAAAAGAATCATTTAAAAATGACCTTTTATACAACCTGGATTTGTTTATTCATGTGCCTTCAACATGGGGATAGTATGAGGGGCAATATTGATTGCTCAGAGACTGGGGTGGTGGGGTGGGGGGAAAGAGAATGGGTAACCACAGAATGAGAAAGGTGGAGGGGGGGCGGGCGGATGCAGCACTTGTAAACACAAAAATAATGGTGCAATCTCCTCCATCCAATGCCGATATTTAAATGAGCATCCAATTACTTCAGTGGCTGTCAGTTTTACAGCAGGGCCCACGGGTGCCAAATTAAACCTCTTTTGATGTTACACCTCTTTATGTACACGCGCAGTGACTGAGGCCCTGAGACAATGTCTCTGGACCATTTTCTTCTCACTCGTCTTCCTCCTCTTCTCCATCCCTTCCGTCTTGGACCTCTCAATGGCGAGTATTCATTAGGGGGAGCTGGGTGGGGGGTGCTGCAAAAGGGAGGGAGGGGAGGCCTACAAATTACTGATAATGGCACGGCGCTAATGAAGAGAATGGAGAAATGTCATTAGCATTTAAGAGGATAAGATCCATCTGACCCGCCGCCGCCGCCAGTCGCTTTCTAGCTCTACTCACTTAAGGAAGCAGGAGAGTGCGACTGATACCCAGAGCCTCATTAGCATCGCTGAGTGGAGAAGGGCGCTGATTGGTATAGACTCCCCCCACCTCCACGCAACCTCACTCCATCCACCCATCTCCAAAGTCTCCCAACCTCTTGTTTATACATCACAAACAACTGCGTGCATGTCCGTTTGTTTACCCTCCATTCAGCGGTAGAAACAGTCCACAAGTGAAAACAGGCGATGGCAAACAAAACAAATCAATGAGGGAAGCACAAACAGCGCCGCAGTTTCAAACGTGAAAAACAGGCGGATGAAAAGGGGAGCTCTTGATCCTCGCAAATGCATAGATTGAGACAGGAAGAGAAAGAGCACCTTTTATGACCTTTGACCCGCTGACATTAACTGTAATGATATCGGTAAGAGGAGCAGCATTGTGCGGCTAACAGATGTGTTTTGCGGGCTGATGATAAAGACAGAAGCGCTCGTCTTTTTTTATGCGGTAGTGAATGAGTCACTGCATTAGCTCTCTCCTTTAACACCCAAAGAAGCAAAATGAAGAGAAGTTCCGCAGCTCTAATGGCTGGAGTGCCTTTTCTTTGTGCAAAATCCTATGTGCAAAAACTATGCATGGCTCGGTTTTAATGGTTTGGGAGCAAAGTGACCAGCAACGAGCAGATCCCCTGATTTAAGCTAATGATAGATGGGATATTACACATTTACTACTACTGAAAAAAAAGACTATTACATACAAAGGAGAGAGAATGTCTTATTGGTGCATGAGGTCATTTTATAGTTAGCTATGTTCCAAAGAGGCCACCAGGTGTCCCCAGTCATGTTTTAGCTGGAACATGAAGGCTTGAAGAAGGAGCCCTAATAGTGATTACAGCTTAAACCCAGAGCTCAGAATATGAGAATAATTTTCACCATCGCTGGTCTAGATTGGAAAAGCATACCCTCAAAATATACATTAAAACACAAGTTTCCTCCTTGTGAGATTTCAACCTCTGTGAGAACATGCACACACTGATCTCTCATATCCTGTGTACTTCTACTGACTTTACTCAACTGTTGGTTCACTATCTTTTCCAAATGTTCGTTAAGTTTTAATTTTTTTGAATTATTTTCGTTTTTTAGCCTTCTACTTCTCCTCTAATGATCTTTGTATTATACAAGTGGGAGAAAATAGTGGCACTAACAACTTGTGCAAGCAGACAAATTTCCATTACTCCAATGTTAAAAGTTATTTATTCCAACTTCTGCTAACGTTTCAGCTTCTGGAGCCTTCATCCGAGCAATAGGAGAGTATAAGAGGATGATATCATTTCCAGCAATTTGTATTCGGTGCCTCAAAGTTGGCTCGTGATGTCCCAAGGTGAGGATGAGATGATCGAAGAGTAAGTATGCAAATATGAAAGTAAGAGATAAACATGAAGTGCTCTGTGATTAATTCCAGTAAGTGTGTCCTGAGGTCACCAAGATCCCCGGCATGTAAGTATGGTCAGAATTCAGAATGTGTGTGTTTATGTAGCTTGAAGTCCGCTCAGAGAAAACATTTGAAGTTAAAGTAATCATTCAGTCCAGCAGGAGTCATGGTGTTGAGTGTGGAGACCCAGTATATATCTCTCTGAGTGAGTAATGTGGGTAGGTTACCCCATTTGGTTGGGGCAGTCACATGTTCCAGTCCAACGAAGTGTAAAGTGGCTGAAAGGCAATGTTTGGCTTTTAGGTAATGTTCGGCCGTGGCATAGTCCATATTCCCTGTGTGGATGGCTGTTTTGGGTTCTGAGATGTGTTGTTTGAGTGTTCTCTTGGTTTTTCCATTGTATGCCTGTCCAAAAGGGCATGTGAGCATGTGGATCTTTGTGTTACTTTCTATATTGGTTGTCTACTTCAGGCTGTTCATGTGTTGCTTCAATTACCACATTTCTTCCCTGGAGAGCTTTTTTTTCCTCCTTTTGCTGCACCCATTAAGGAGTGACCATGGCCACATCTCTTTTGGATGGTAGATGTGGCAAAGTTTTGAACTTTCCTGCCGCCATAATTCCCATTTAGCCAGGTTTGGGATTGGCACCATGAATGCCAATAGACTATGCACCCCCAGTGGCCAAATGCTGGGGATTAATAAATAGTTATCTTGCATAAATATGCCAGTAGTGATGCAAATCAAATCAAGAGCCATCTGAAGCTGACTTCGGTGAGCCTATCCTGCGTACAATGATCAACCATAACATTCCAAACACTGACAAGTGCAGTCAGAATAACATTGATTTTCCTGTTATAATGGCAGCTGTCAGTGGGTGGGATAGATCAAGTAGAAAGTGATCTTTTAGTCCTGACGTCGATGTTAGAGGCAGGAGTGGTTAAACATCTGAGAGACTTTGACAAGAACCAGATTGTGATAACTAGATGACTATGATCCTCTCCAAATCCGCAGGAACTGTTGGGTGTCCCTGGTCTGCAGTGGTTAGTACCCACCTACAGTGGTCTAAGGAAGGACAAATGGTTAATCAGCAACAGGGTTTGTTGATGTTGTTGAGAAGAGAAGGTTAGCCCGAGTTGTCTGATCCCACAGAAGCACTACTGTAGCACAGGTTAATGAAAAAGTAAATGCTGGCTCTGATAGAGAGGTGTCAGAACACAAAGTAACACCACACAGCTGCTTTTCAGACAAAAGAAAGACCTGCCACGTGTGATCATAATGTTATGGCTGATCATTATACTGTATAGGATATATTTTAATGGAGAAAATTGTCACCTTTAACAGTCACCTAAAACAACATGTTTCCATATAAATGTCTCAAAACAAGTAATATCTTTTTTTTTGTTGCAAATTCTTATCATGGTTCTTAATGTATAAAGTTATTACAAGCTAGAATTTATGGTTTTTGTTCAACCATAAATGTGATCACCCCTAAACCACCATCCATGTGCTTAAGCAGCATGTGTCAGAAAGTACAAGTAGTTGAAATTATTTATGAAGCATGCACTACAAAGATGGATGCATCCAGAGTTCAGACTAAACATGGTGAAGCAGCTTTTAGCCGTTATGCTGCACAACGTTGGAACAAACTACCAGCTGAACTGAAATCCGCCCCAACTGTGAACATTTTTAAATCCAGGTTAAAAACACTTATTTTCTCCTGTGCTTACGATTGAGCGTTCAAATCCCTTTAAATTGTAAGCTTTCATTTGCACTATGTCCTTTTTAATTCATTATTGTATGCTGATTTTATTTTATTTTATTTTTTTTATTTTTTTCTCTCTGTATTCTTATGTTGTTTTTATATTTGTATTGTTATTTAAATTCAGACTGTTTATGTAAAGCGCATTGAGTTGCCATTGTGTATGAAATGCGCTATATAAATAAAGCTGCCTTGCCTTGCCTTGCCTTGCCTTACAAGTGAAATCTAACCACCTTTTTTAAACTTCAGTTGTGAAATTAAGTTCTGGATTTGAAATGGTGAATTCCACAGAATTCTAGTGGTTTGCTTTGTTTGTCTTTGCACACTTAAACCCTAGAACGGCATTATAAATACACACAAAAGCACCTAATTATATATTTACTGTAAAACCTAAAGGACTGTGTAGATATCATCCTACAGGAGTATTTTTGAAATATCCTACCTGAGCATCAGCAAGGCATTATGACACAGCGACTGCAGCTGCAGTATACTTACTAACATTCAAGCACTTCATATAGGGAGAATTAAAACACATTCAGAATTTTAAATGTCTGATGTTCAAGCAGCATGTGACAACAATCCCTCACCTGAAACTCGTCAAAACACAGGAGGCAGGTTTCACTGCTGATATCCATGGCAACCGATGATATGGGGTCATAGGTGAACATTTTCCCTAGCCCGCCTTTTGGAAGGCTTTGTTTCCTCCGATGGATCCCTGTAAGCAGGACATAAACGTGAGGCGCATCTCAGAACGCACCTGCAACAGCCTACCCGGACCCAACAATAACGACGCTGAACAATTTCACTGGAATGTGTAAGAATAGACAAATATCAGGACAAACAGAGACGTGCAGCAATGTGAAAAGGAAGTGAACCTCTTTGTGATTTCTATTACTTTTTCATCTTTATCTCATCTAGTTTTAGCAGCAACAAATGCAACCAGACACTTCTGATAAGATTAGTCTCTGACTTTACTATGGTGGAATTTTGTCCCACTCTTCTTTGCAGAACTGCTTTATTGCAGCAACATATGAGGGTTTGTGAGCTGCAACTGATCTTTTCAGATCCAATCAGAGCATCTCAATAATGTTACGGTCCAGACCTTGACTAGGGCCATTCTGATGTGGACTTACTCCTCTGCTTCAGCTCATTTTCTGCTAGAGCTTCATCACATGCTGATGACCGGACATTCTTCTTCAGTATTTTCCGGTAGAGGGCAGAATTCATGTTTCCCTCAATGATGGTGAATCGTCATGGTCCTGAAGCAGCAAAGCATCTCCACAAGATTCCGCTGCCACCTCCATGTTTGACCGCAGGCCAGATGTTCTTCTAGTGGAAAGCTGTTTTCGGTATACACCACATGGAATGGAACTGCTCTCTTCACACAGCTCAACTTTCCGCACATCAGTTCAGAGAAGATTGTCCAAAAAATTCACACCAGCCTCAATGTTCTTCTGGGCCAGCAGTGACTCTCTCTTCACCACTCTCCCATGATGCCGTTTTAGCTCAGTGCCTTTGGAATAGTGATGCCAAGGTTTGCTATTGTTCCAGGTTCTCTTGATTTGTAGAGAAAGTGTCTCACTGTGGATCTAAGGAGTGCCAGAAAGGGATTTGGAACTCTTCACAGACTGATGGATTTCAATCGCCCACAAGAATTTCCTTCGATTTTGATTTAGTGTGCTACTGGTGAGAACTAGAAAACCAACTTCTTGCTTCTGAAGATGGTCAACTGAAGTGATGATGTGACTGAACAGGTCTGTCAGACGGTGGTGATCAGGTCTGGGTCGGTCTTGTTAAGCTGGAACCAGTTACAATTGGTTTGGTAGAGAAACTTTTTGATTCCATAAATATGATTATCCCCAAAAGAGAGGGGGGGGGGGGGGGTCAAATACTTTTTCACAGCACTGTAAAACTTGGATCATATGCAGAACGAGGAGTCAGAAAACACCAATGAACGCATGCAACAGTCAGCGCGGTGTCGTGGGATGATAATACTAACTTTTGTTGATGTCCAGCATGAAGCTGTTGAAGTGAACTCGTTTTTTACGAGTGTTTTCCACACTGAGGTAAAACATATCCATGAGCATGGTCTTCCCTGTGCCTGAAAGAGAAAAAAATAGAAGAACAAACTATTATTCTTACTTTTGTCGTGATCTCAGAGCGATAAATAAAATCTCTATGTGATCTCACCAACATCTCCATAGATATAGGAGCCTTTGGGTGGTGGAGGAAGGGTGTCATCCTTTGGGTCAAAAAGCGGGAAAATAAGGAAATAACTGTTGTTTTTTTTGTAAAATCTTTAAATAGCATAAACAATCATACATAACAATAAACCATAAATAATAGGGTTATTTAAATTAACGCATATATGAATTAAACATAACTCTATAGCTGGCGACCTACATAAACTTCATTATATTCATTACCACATAAGACTGAATTTGATTAAAAAGTAATAGAAAAAAAGAGTATACTGAGGCATTAAGCCACGGCTACAGTGTGAGGTTTCACATTCTCCAGACTGTCCCACTGCAGGGGAGGAAGACAAAGGGGATCTAATCAACAAGACAAGCCGGGGTTCCCACGAAAGAAAAGCATCATCAGAGGAACAATGGAGGGATTTGTCAGACAAAACGGAGAGGACTGGATGAGGCTCCATACGAGATGGAGTGGACTTGTCTGTGCAGCCTGTTTAGCGCTGCTAATTGTGATACGGTACTGTTGCATTGAGGTGCTGCTGGAAGTCATTGTGCTGCCTGCCTCCCATCATCAAAAGGTCCTTGCTTCAAAAAAAATCTTCTGTGTGACCAAGCTGGGAGTATCAAGTAAAGCCAAAAACCTCCAAAGAGCGCCCGAGCCATGCAAATGAGTTAAATCTTTAATGATATCTGGAAGCATATTGGTACATCGGAGGGGGGGGGGATGATGGGTAATTTATAATGGCTTAACAGCGGCGTGATGATCCATCGCTGTAACTGGGCAACGGCAAATACCTTTGAAATGAACTCAGGGAAAGGTTTGTCCTCTTGAAATTGAATTTAAGAACCATTTCTGGGAGATGGTGCTCGGTGCACCAATCACAAGTAGCACTTGACTCTGGCAAATCCGGACAATGGCCAATTGAAAACAAAATGAAAAACAAACTTGTTACCCATCCTCTCTCTCTCTGTGCCACTCTTTTCCCCACTTCTTCCCTCCATCCCCGCCCAACCTGTGCTGGAGTGAAGCACTGGAAGAGCAACAAGCCTTTCCCGTTTCCTCCGGCATAACAGTGTGTGACTTCTTCCTGACTTCCCAAGCTGCCCCCTGGCATGGGGGGCAGTAATTGTCAATGGTGGCTGGAAGCCATTCTTCCACGGCAGAGTGGAGAAGGACAAGGCTATCCCTCAGTCGCTCTGTCTAGCTGAGCTCGTTGGCCTTGTCTCACCTGCCATTGAGGATAGAACCCAGAGTTGAAAGTTCACATGCAGGACACGAGAACATTGGCTTTGTGACTGCAGAAAAACTGCATATGAACACGTATCAAGGTTAACGTGGGAGGCCTAGCTGTTCTTCTGGAGACTCTATTTTGCTGGTTTGACTTGAAGAGGGTGGCTCTCGCTAAAACAATGGCCCATTGTTAGCCGTCCATCCGCATTACCACGCTACATTGCGTCAATATTAAGTCAAGTGTACTCAACTCACAGACTTGGTCAGTTAGCGAGGACAATGGCGGCACTTTCACACAGAGAACAGACACCGAAAGGACAGCGGTATGACCTGATTCAATACAGAATCATTGTACCCCAGTTGTCAGTGTGTGTGAGAGACAGAGCAAGAAATAAGGTGCAAAAGGAGAGAGGGGGGTTGGTCCCGGTGGTGTTGATAGCCTAACACCAAAGTATTTGTCAAAGTCCCGAATCAAAAGCAAAAAGGACAAGAATGGCCCAGACAATAGGGATCCCCTCATTACTGCATGGGGACGGTGAGAGAGTTAGAGGGGTGCCGGGACGGGCCCAGCGGGAGGTCTGCCCTGCTGCCTTCCAAAATCTCTGCCTAACCCTGTGTGTCTGTGCCAGCCAAACAACAACAACAACAACAAAAAAAAACTCCCACCACCGACTACTAGACAGTCAGCTCCCCTGACCTAAAAACAACAACAGCCCCCTACATTGCACCATTCCAAAACTCCCAATCACAATACACTTCCCGGACCCTTGCCCTCCCTTTGACCCGAGGCCACTACCACCACCAGCGCTCCAACTGGAGTACAGTGTGGTGGGTTCCATATGTTGGATGTCAGTGGGATTATAACAAAATGAGAGTCCAGATGCCACAAAAAAAAAAACATGCTGCCAAGAATCTGTCACTTTTCTCTAACCAGTGCACTATTTATACTTCCCTACATTTTATCCATACTAACTGAACAAGTAAATTTTTTCACAAGATACCATGTATGAATATTAGTCAGTCAAACACCATTTTGTATTCATTATTTATATTTAAAGGCGCAGCGTCATGTGAATCTAATGACAGGTAGTGGTGAAGTATCAGATGTTAACCTATGATATACCCCAGCTGACCCCTCCCTATGCAAGAATCTACGGTGACCTAAAAGGGTCAAAATGATGTCATCAAGTACCTTGTCAATTGATGAGGTTTCTTTGGATAGTTTTTAAAAAAAAATCAATTTAGGAAAGAGGAGAACCTATATATTGACAAATAGAAGATCATAATTATTAGAGGACGATCATACTTATTATTTAAGGATCATTTCCATTATTTAGACCCCCCGCTGGCTCTCCGTGTAGCACGCGGCCCCAGGCCCTTCCTAGTGTGTAGGGCTGTGGGGCTCTCTGGTGGTTTGAGTCCCTGCCTGGGGGATGGCGTGGTAAAGTAAAAAACTCCCCACTTAAAGCAAACTCAAGTGAAAATCTTTCACACACATGTATACACAGCTGACATATTCACGCGGGTGCAAACACACGTCATTCATGTCAATGTTTATATATCAGTTATGTGACTGTTGTTGTCTACACTCCCTCTCGCCCTTACCGGTCTGGTTTCTTCGTCTAAGTAAAAAAAAAGAAAGAAATGCAGCAGGAGTGTGATGCACTACATAGATAGTCTTCTGGTTCCGTAAGACAGGCTGAGAAACATCATTTTGTCCATCTCTCTGCCACTTCAATGTAAAAACTCTTTTGAGCAAGTGTTTTACCGCACTTGACTACTGTAGAAATATTGGCAGTGAAACAAGCTGAATTAAATAATTAAAGCTTTAAAAAAATTAGTGTTTATTCTGGTGAATACACACTAACAAAATGAATATTATATTCCATTTATGTATTCCCTTTAAATGCTTACTTTTGCTTACAATTGTTTACTTGTGTAATCCACTAACAACAAACAAGAAGTAAGAGCTGCATTCAGTTGGGAGCACAGGGAAAATTTAAGGGGTATCTCATTGAATGGAAAAAAGAGAATACTGTAAATGTTACTAAACATTAAGCTCTACTGTTCCCTTGTCAAAAGAGTACGTGCTTGCATAGGCCCCCAGCTTTCGGGTGGCCACTAAGTCAGCTTGCATGGTCACATTGAGAAGCAATAAAATTTGGACACACACGCACACACAGTGTGCATCCAAAATGCTGAACAAGGTGCTCATTTAATCCGAGAGGAGAGAGAGGCAGGGATAGATAGAGAACGCAAGCAGTTCTCTATCACTGTATTTTTATTTTCTGTCACTGTATATTTAGTTCAGCTGATTTCACTGTCTTTATTGACATTCTTTGATGTCTATTAGCAGTTTTGTCTGCTCTCTGCATTCATATCCGATGAAAAGAGCTGCAAACGGACCAATGCTTGGCCACAGAAGTTGGAATTTATTGTCAAATACCAATTCATATTTTGGAATATTTGTCTATGATTGGCTCTTTTATTTATTTTTTAGCTTAATTACTCCAGTGAACGATAAACAAAGGCAATCGTTATATTATCCTTGATGTTTTTATTATTTTATTGTTATAATTGTTGTTGATAACGGTGATGATACCTTAAATTAATTATTGAAAGGATAACACTTTTTTGCTATATCTTAAAAAACAATATTATCATAAATAAGAGATCATTATTAAAAAGTGAACAAACCAAAACAACTGGATTGCATATGAATATATATTTTGAATATATATGAATATATATTTTATATATATATCTTTATTTATTTTCATAGGGTAGAGCTACTATCTATGACTCTGTTATTTAATTGTTGTTTGTGACCATAATATATTTATTTGAGGTTGAATTACTTTGAATTGAAGTAAAATTAATAATAATTAATCATGTTGAAGGACTGGCTGCTAGTATTTTTATTTTTTTGTATTATGATGTTTTTTTTAATCAAAACATTTATTTATTTTGTGACTCAGAAGTATTTATTTCAAATGTGTTTGTTTTATTTATTAATTTGCTTATATTAGAAATATTATCCCTTTTTGTGTTCTACAAATTTACAGGCACATGTATGTGTACGTGCACATACACGCACACATACGTATAGCCAAGGGGATAGGGGGGCACCACAACCAAATTCCACTTATGGCACCAATTTGGCTAGGGGCGACCCTGCCCCCAGTGGAGCTTTAGGCTTAGTAACACGCCTGGTTATGATACTTCGTGTCATGTCTCTCTACCTGAGCAGCCGATCTACCACCTGAGTTTTCATTTAATATGATGAGGGGGTCTCTCTCTTGATCTCTGGAGTTCCGCCTCGGTAGAGGTGGGTTCAAGTAGATTCTGTTGTTGTAGTTCTTCAGGGTGTTTTGCAGCCGAGCCAGCTGCAGGGCGACCTCCTTCTGCTGGGTATCTTCCCTCAGAGAACCTCGCCGAACGAGAAGATCATAGTGTTCTCTAAAGGCACTGATATCTGCTCCTGGAGGATCAGAGGAGGAGCAGAACTTCCTGAAGCTGGTGCTCCCTTCAAGAATGCCTTTATATAGTCTAATTAAAATACACGAAAAGTATAGGGGCTGCAGTAATTCACAGGTCACGACATTATGACAACAGAAGAGGTAACTAGCACCTAGCATATTAGCCAACTGGACATTATTTCTCCCTAAACCTGGAAAAAGCCATAATATCATCTATTAAAATAAGAATAAAACACTCTCACCTGTTTTAGTACAGTAATGTGACAGACGGAACCTTTTAATTGGGGTCAGAACGGCGTCTATTAGAAGATACCTTACTGCAGAAGATCTAAAAACTGCAGAGACTTTTTGCACCGCCATGATGGCTCAAAGATCTAAACTTTATTGACATACTGACAATAAACAGACAAATACTGATTTAATCCCAAACTGGGAAATTTACTACTGATAGAAACGTGTATTCTTATGAGCAATTTTTTAATAATTATTGCATCTTTGCGTAAATACAAATTAATATATAAATAAATAATTGAATAAGTGTTGAATAAATAAATAAATAAGTAAATTAGTTAGAAGGAAATTAATTGATTGACAAAAAATAGATGTATAAATAAATTATTAATTACACATACATACATGCATACCTATTAAGATGCATACATGCATATATATATACATACATGCATACATAGATACATATATATATAAACATACATACATGCAAGTTTATATATATATATATATATATATACATGCATGCATACATACTCATATATGCAAGAAGTAAATAAGAGATGAGGGAAATAAAATGTAATAAAACAAATTTTAAAACAACTTTTTTATTGTAAGGATTCAACTACAATCTTATTGAATGTAAAATCCTGAATAGATTTAATCTGCTATTACATGTGTATTGATTATTTCTTTATGATTGTCAGAAAAAAACTTCTGTAAAAATAGTAAACATGCATTTTTCTAAGCAATAGTTTAATTCTTAATTATTTCAATATTTGCTTTCATCATCTTCCTGCAATTGCTTATTCAGAAAAAAACCCACAAATCTGAGGATGGGTCATCAATATTCACCACTAAAATAAATAATAAATAAATACTAATGTAAAGGAAATAAATAAAAATGAAATTATACAAGATAAAATTATTATTTATTAATTTGCTTTCATCTTTATACAAATACATTTACAGAACAAACAATATAGGCAGCATTACTTGGATAAAAAATACATTTAAGAATTAAAGGCATATTATGCACCAATGTCTTGATTTTTTCTTAACATTTAAGCTCCTGAAAGTTGAAACAAAATGCTGCAAAATTATTGCCTTTACAACACTGTTATTTACATAAATAGTTGAGATTTTGAGGGGGAATAACATGCAATAATCCGAGAAAAACGTTTTCTCTGTATTGCTTTATAAAAAATATGTGTTTTGTTCTGATTTTCAATTACTCATTTACTTGTTAAAATAACAAAGCAAAATAAATCTACAGACAATAATAATTAAATAGTGTGTATGTGTATGAGGTGTGAAAGAAAGAAATGACGGAAAAATTAGATAATAAAATAAAACATTCACTTCATCTTTGTCTCTTTTCCAGTAGTCAAGACACATAATACATAGAGTTGAGTGGATATTTAGAGGGTTTTTTTTGGGGGGGGGGCATGTTATCAGGAGGAGAATTCCCCTCATGTTTTAGAAAGTGCATTTATGTCTTTTTTTATATGATGCCATTCTAAACGTTCAAAAGTTCCAAATATAGATTTCAAATTAAGGAACCCACATTTTCTTGTAAATATAGGTTCTAGCTGTAAATTAGAACAGACTTTAAGCAGCTTTGGCGCTCCACAAGTGACAGTTGACCCCTTTCTCTTCACTTTCTACTCCTCAGATTTCAGATTATATTTCCAAGATATGTCTCTTCCAGATGTTCCCACTTGACACTGGAATCCTGGGGTGTTTAGATGAGGGGAGAAAAGGAGCAGTACAGGAGCCTCAAGCCACGGCAACCACCTCAGGCTTAATGCCAACAACACCAATACCCTCCGTTCCTGCTGCCATCCAGATAGAGGACATCAAATACCAAAATGTGTTGTATTGGACTGTAATCCTTCTCCAAATTGCACTAAATGTAATTCACACTGGACATCTTTACATCATTCTGCATTAAAACCCAATCATGTACTGTCATTTTGTCCTGCACCAAAACAGTTTCACTAACATGTATTACTGAACCAGACAGGGCAGCAGAGGCACCTTACTGTACAACTTACTGTATACAATACTTGTACTGTATATAGTACTTGTACTGTATGTATGTACTGTGTACACTGTCACAACTGTGATTAACAAAGGAAAGATTATTATTATGTATGTGTGTGTGTATGTATATATATAGATAGATAGATAGATAGATAGATAGATAGATAGATAGATAGATAGATAGATAGATAGATAGATAGATAGATAGATAGATAGATAGATAGATAGATAGATAGATAGATAGATAGATAGATAGATAGATAGATAGATTGATTGATAAAATTAAAGTAAACTTCAGATAAGCTGTTAGTCATATTGCCATTGGCATGTAATGATGTTAGAGGCGTGGTGATGGCTGATGTGCCCGCTGGCGGGTTGTAAATAAACCGAGCAGCAGGTGGCCGAGGAGAGTCAGCTGAATCTCAGCTGATCGGAAGTAACAGAGCTGTGGCCTCTGACGTTCGCAACAGTGTTGGTGGTTGTGGTGGTGGTGGGGGATTGGGGGGAAGTAGAATGCGCAGCATTCAAAGTAAAAGATATAATTATATTTTTTAACATATGCAAAATAGGAATTGGTTTGAAAAACATCTTAGTTCTATATTTATCATTATAAATGTAATACAAATCGCAAAAAAAAGCACAATATAATTTTTAAGATTAATTATACGGGTACAATATTGACTAATTATTTTATTTTGAAAGAAACTAACGGAAAATAAACATTTGTATTATAGCTAGCTTGACTCTGTCACTGGTCGCTAGAACGACAGGCGAGACATGGAACCCAACATAGCCGATACAAGAAGGCTCTTCACTAAGCCGCAGAACTTAAACGACGCGTATGGACCACCAAGTAACTTTCTAGAGATCGACGTAGCAAACCCTGAAACCATCGGGGTTGGAAGAAACAAATATACCACCTATGAAGTGAAGCTGAAGGTGAGCCTACACTAAGACTTGCTAATGACGTTAGCATTTGAGCTAGCTATGGCTAAACCAAGAAACAACATTCCTGTAGTAAAAACGTAATGATTACTTGACATTAGGTCTTATTAATTCTAAAATGTGCATGCACAATCTCCTAGTCGATATCTGAATGTGTGAATGATTAACTAAAATCAACAAAGTGTTATCTGTCAAACGAGCTGGCTAGTTAGCAAGCTAGTTAGCTAGTAGCACACGTCAAAAGAAGCTAGCCCGCGGTAGCTAACTGACATTACAATTTAAGAAATGACGCCATTGGATTGAAAATAATTAATTCAACGTCATTTTATTGATATTTTATTGTCATTAATGCTTAATAGCCTCGCCATGATTGCTTTATATGCAATTTTGACAACTGTTCTTTAGATAATACGAGAATGGAATTTGTTTACATTAGCCTCAAGTGTTTTTTTTCCAATAGTCCCTTCACTGCTTTCACGAGACATCGCTACATTCCACAAATTGGTTGGTTTGACAAAGTCTCTTTTAGTAATCTGAATTCAAGATAACTCATTTGAAAAGTTTAAGCTCAGACTTGACTCCCTGCCACACCCCATTCGCTGACTGCAAAGGGCAGATAAGCACGTTAGTCAGATCAGATGACCAGCCTGACATGTTGGAAGACTCGTGTGGCAAAATCGTCAGCTATTTACTGCACTAAATTGCAATACTTACATATTATAATGCAGCTCTCGTTAGGAACCAATATATATATATTGGTTGTGTAGTTTAGCCATAACAGTAACCACTGATTCTTGAAGACTGTCAACATTAATTGTATTTCTTCAATATTATCTGTCGTTGGGATGTGATCATTTTGATTCTGTAAATAGTATTTCTCGATGTCTTGTTCTTCAGTGGTAAGTGCCGACCAAAATGGTGTAATTGCATTACAACAATATCATAACAACTGGTGAAGAGGCGACTCAGCTACGCCATGGGCACCCAAGGCTCATTACTTTATTTTACCTTCACTTAACCAGGAACTCTTGTTGAGATTAAAAGTCTATTTCAAGAAAATCGTTGCTGAGATAGCCGCCAAGAGCTGAAGAAAAAATCTTTGATGAGAGGTGTAATGTCTTCGAGCCAAAACAGAAGTCTAGTTATTTTGGATTCAACCCGCATGGAATACCATGAGCCTGATGAATAATAATTTACACAGACAATTGCTGAAGAAGTTAATGTCACTTTTTAAAGAATGATAGTAAAAGGGTACCTACACAATATGAAGCATATGGCTCTAATGTTACAGTTTATTTCTTGGAGCATAACTTCAAAATCATATATTTTCATATATTAAACTTAGTATTCCGGTTTAACATATGCAACAGAGGTGGCTTTTTAGTGTCTTAGTATTATTAATACTTTTATTTTTCTCATTTTCAGGAACAATATTCAACCTGGGCTATTTTGACTGAGAATTATTTATCCAGAATTTAACCTTAGAACCATTTCATATGTCTCATTAAATTATGAATACACATCAACTGTATGATTTGGCTGGTTTAATATTTTTTTTATTGTAGCCGGTGTGACAAAATTGATCAAAATACGTCCTTGCTAGTATACTCATTTTGGAAGTATTCTACTAGTTTGGAAGGGGAAACAACTCAGCAAGTTAACTTCGTGAAGATGCACCATGTTGCCGGATATTCTACAAGCCTCCAACTAAGCCATGACACATTTCCTTCCTTCTTCCCTACTGACGACCTTGTGGAGTAGAACAAAAACCCCTTTCTTCTTTGAGAGCTTCCCGTCATTACTCGATGAACCAGTTTATCAGTTCGCAATACACTTTTGTTGAAAACATGCAAGATAGTAATCTGAATGCTTGTTAAATGTGACATGTTGTTATTACTGCCCCACTCTGTCCAGACATTTTGTGTTATTGAGCAATCTGTTAGACCATCCTGCCTATTGCAAAACAAACATCCTGTTTTATGTATGTCTTTTTCTGCCACACACACAGATATCTTCCAAACCAAAGAGCTGAATCAGCTTTAAGTTTACTTTAAACCAAGTTTGATCGCAAATGATTGAACTCTTGGCAAACAATTATCTTATTATATTATTTAGAGGAATGGAAAAGACACTGTCATGGGCGAATTTGCGTCTTGTTTTTGATCTTTTGAAAGTCACAAACGGTGTTCATCAAATGTCCTTCCATTGTCATCGAAATTTACATTTTCAGTCCTATCCAGCATGAAACGGCTTCTCCTAGAGATACTCAAAAGAACAGAGGGTTGGAACCTCTGAGATAAATGACTGTAAAGGCCATGTAATTGATGAAAACTGTGTGATGTAGTAAGAAACTCCAGAGCATGACACTAATTCCGATTGGACTGACGTTCTTTAACACAAAGTCAAGAATTAATATTCTTAAGTGTAAGACATTAGCCCCTCTTACAAAGCCTTTAATATGGGCCTGATGGGCCTTCAATAAGAAGTAACGAATGTGTGAGATATTTTATCAGAAGGTGGTTATCTATTATGTGATCTGTACAGTTTCTGTTTTTATTGTGATGATTTTAACCAGCAACAGCCTGATAATAATGCAGGCCTACTCTTACAGAGACAGTTAAAGGCAGAAGGCAAGCGCAAGAAAATTAGGGCTGCAACTAACGACTATTGTGATAGTCGAATAATGTAACAAATGGAGCGACGTCTGCAAGCTACTTCAGTCAGACAACTCGAGACGCTCTGCTTACTCACATGACATGCCACACCCTCCATAACTATTTACCAATCACGGCCTCCAAATTTGGAGGTGTATTTAAACTGCAAAATTTCCCATTTCCACCCTCTGCTCTACTTATACCGCAACTGCCCTGCATCAGTTTTTGCTACCTGCTTGTTAAAGCCCCACCACCACCCCTGCATCCACCTAGACTTTATTGTCACATACAATCATACAAGTAGTACAAAATAGCACAATTGGCAAATGGCTCTTATTTATCTATCGTCTTTTAAATTTGGTTTTAGGTTGCTTTCCGCATATGCCAACTAACAATTTAGACAATAAAGATGAATAGTTCTTTCCAAAATATGTCTTTTAATTTACTTTCATGCTTGTTATAACAGTTTATTAAACTAAACTGGTTACTATACCAACCGTGTATTTCTTGAACTGAAATTTAGTCCTCTCATGTTGCATCTGTTTGGCACATCACTGCTGCTAGAAAAGAAATTAAATTTATAATTTAAAATATAAAGAGATAAAGCAGTTTCTCTGGGATTAAGTCAAAAATCCACGTTAATTCAGAAAAATAAACAAAGATAGAAAAAATAAAAATAAACACATGTTCACACCGTCAGCCGTAATGCGAAACAACTCTATAATAATAAATAATAATAATAATAATACATTTAATTTATAATGCACTTTACATTTGGATCAAATCTCAAAGTGCTAAGTGCTATAAGCCATGCAAATTTTAAAATTGTACGGTTGGGGCACATTTGTAACATGAAGAGTATAATCGTGATGTTATAATAGTTATTTGGTACTCTCGACCTTATTAATAATTCCCTTAATTTTAAAAATAGTAACGTTAAACTTAACAGAAACGTGAAGTACATGCCTTTTAGCATTGAGCTAGGTAGCTAACTAACTAGCTTACCGAGATATGTCATCGTTTAGAGAGCCAACGAGCCTCCGCTTCAAATGCTCAGTCATTGCTGACGTGCTACCATACCAGGACAGATCAGATTCTTCCTATTATGGGGCGGCTGTGGCTCAGTGGGTAGAGCGGCCGTCTCCCAATCAGAAGATCGGAAGGTAGCCGGTCGACCACAAGAAGTCCCACCAGGGTCTACTTGTCGTAGGGTCCTTGAACAGGACCCTGAAACCTTAGCTCCCCGGGCGCTCCACAAGAGGCTGCCCACTGCTCCCTCAGGGATGGGTCAAATGCAGAGAAATAATTTCACTATGTTGTACTGTGTATGACTCTCTGTGACTAATAAAGTGTTCTTTCTTTCTTTCTTTCTATTATGGTATCATCTGTAACTCGCTGTGGCGCTGCCCGATGACGAAAACAGCGAATCGACTATTAAATTAGTTGTCAACTAATTTCATAATCTATTTTTATCGATTTTGATTATTTGCGCAGCCTTACTAATAATGTTAATTTGTGAAGCCCTGTTGTTCAGCAAACTTACCAGAAACGGCATGTCAACATCAAAATCATGTGAAGTAACGTTGAAAGCAGAAACTCCTCATCGCACCATTCTTCATTTCTTGGATTTATTTGCAGAGTTAACTATGTCTTACTTTCTTATCATACTGTATTGTTTTATTCTAAGAGTTTTTATCAAATACGAAACTCATCCACTTCACGGAAACCGGCATTTTGTATGTAACTTGCAACGCTGGCCGCAGAGACAGAACCAAACCAGTAAATAACCCAGAACCAAACCAGTCAATAATCTGTCCCACCGCATACATTGTACAGTTCTTCTTTTGATTGGTTTATGAAAGATTTGGTTCTATCCCTTTGCAAACGAATGTTAAACCGATTCTAACCGGAATATTCGGATCCCTTTAAACCCAGCTGTTGTCTCCTTGTGAGAAAATTTCACACAAGCTTTGGATGGGCTTTCAATGTTTACCACTCATAATGGTTTTCCTAATTTACTAATATATTTATTTTAATTAACATTATTTGGGTTTACATGGGAAACTTTTCTCCTTACCGAATTAAACCTTTCCGAATTGCAATGTCGGTCGCCTGTTTACATGACCTCTTATCTTTTCCAACCCGGTGTTTACATGCATCAAGTCACCTAATCAGAAACGCTTTCACACATACGCAGACGATCCACATTCCCGTTCATAAGGTGGTTCAGATGGGTGCCGACCGCCAACAAGCGCCATGGAGGAAGAATATAACAGACTATAACAGAACAGAATATAACTTCTGTATGCGGAAGTGCCTTTTCGCCCATCTAACCGTCTAAAAATGTTAAAATATTTCAATGTTGCAATGAATAAATCCCTCTCAGATGCAGACCGGTACTGTTTGAAGCACTGAAAAATCTTAGGGGAGCATTATGTCACGACGATGGGCATGCGCAGATACAACTCAAACAGAAAGCATTCCGATAGTGTTTACATGCAGCGCCTGGCAATTGGAAAGGCTTTCCTAAAGGGTTTAGACTACCTCCTTGCAAAGGAATGAAATCTAATTCGGAACGGTTCTTTCCATTCGGAAAGGGGTGTTTACATTCAGCATTTTCTTTCCGATTAGAGGTCTTTTCTGAATCTAATCGGAATTAGGCTGCCCATGTAAACCCATCTATTCTGAGGTTGTGGTAAATCCATCTCTCTATCTCTGTCTCTTTCTAGAACTCTGAATTAAGTCTGCCCAGGAATCTTCTTCAGAACATGCAGGCAGTATTGAACTGTTGGGCGGTCTCTTGGCTCATCTGATTGCCTCATCTCTTATCTTTTAATTGTCAGCTCCATTGACTGACACCCCTGTACTTAGTGTCCTGCAATATTAAGACTGGTGTGCAGACCTCAAGTATTTATAGTTTCCCTTTACCATAAAAGAAACGGGCTGAGGGAAGGGAAGCCGTCTCCAGGCATTAGTGTTGCATATAAGACTACTGTACTTGATTAGCGTGTAATAATTAGCATATGCGTGTAATCAGTATTATTGTGCACCTCATAGCCCTGTGTGACCCTGCTTTGCATAAGACCTGAGAATAAGTGGCGCATCCTTCACTTCTCCACAAACGTTGTCAACTTTGCTTTGCTTCTCTCCTCCTTTCTTCAGCTTTCTTAAGAAGCATTTCACTCCATCTCCAGCATGCTAAGAGTGTTAGCCACAGGCCTCAGCCTGGAATGCATATCCAATGCTTGGGGCTTTTTGTTTAGACCTTACTTATAATATTTAGATGTACTTAAATTTGATCAAATTATGCTGTACATTTTCTGTTAATAACTAATGACCTTATCTGCTGTTCTCACTGCTGTCCTGCTATCCATCTGTAATCGAGAGAGCCCTTCTGTCCGCACTAAGTGAGTCTACCCTAATCCCTTCATTGAGGAGGGACAAGAATGAAACCAGCCCGAGTGTGGGGGAGCTGAAGCATTTATTCTCCATCCTTACCCCCCAACCATGGGAGGGCAGAAAGCTAGCCCTACATGTCCCATTTTCACTCCTACTTGTCAGTTACCTCCATCAGAATGCATTTATTGAATTGATAACTATATATATGGTTCCCCATGTAGTGTAAACAAGTCTCAGATGAAAATCATGCATTTGGCTCATGGATCATCTGGAGTTTGACAAGCTAATGCAGAAAAAAACCATACGAAGTTTTGATTATCATTTGAGAAGCAGTTTCTAAAGCTTCCAGGCATAGTCACCGGTTCAAAAATAACTAATATATCTAATTTGGCCTGTGCGTACTTGTAATGTCCAGGGCCGCATTAAAAAAATGGATTTAAATCTGCCTCGCTTTAACTATAGTCTTTTGCTATTGCTCATATGCCACAGGAAGCTTTGTGTTTTCGACTATGACATGATTTCCATGGTCCTAATAGATGGTCTTATTACCTCAATGTTTTTTTCCCCTCAGTCCCAGTTTGAGAGGACCCCTGCTAGCAGAGTAGTGTATTTGTTTGTACCCTCAGCAAACATGAGCTTGGAGGGGGTGGTCGTGTGTGTTATCAAAAAATGTCTTGTCTTTAGTTGGTTCCCATCTCATCCAAAGAGCACATTCAGGGGGAATGAACTTCGGGATCTCACTTTGTTTATGGATAGGAGGACATAAAAGGCCTCTTATAGCTCTGTTGCTCACTCTCTCTCAGTCTTCTACCCCTCCTCTCTACTCTACTTACTCTACTCCCATAGCTTCTCCCTCTTTCTTTCTCTTTTCCATTTGGGTATTGGGGCAGAGGCCTTTGGTCATTAATAAAATGGAGAGTGATGGGGAGTAGGTTGGGGGGCTGGGGGTGGGTGCTTGTCAGGCACAGTCAAGTATAATCCAAAGTCTACAGCATCCTCTGCGACAACTATTTTAATGGAAATAGGGGACATATTGTATCAAGGCTACCATATCCTACTTGAAATGACAGTATCAAAAGTGGGAGTTGATACTATGGCAACAAAGCAGCTTTTTGCCAGCTAGGCGAGTCGGAGAGAGGGTAGGCTGTCAGGCCGCAGGGGCCGGCGAACGAGTGTGAGAGTACACGGAAAAGCGAGAGCAAAAGACCTGTAGCCCTAGTGCTTTTGTTCTCGTCTTTTTTCCCCCCATTTTGGAATATGATGCAATGAGAAGGTATTATGTTGCCATTTCTTATGCTATCATTGTAAAAGAAAAGCATCTGGGAGGGGTGAGAAGGGGGTCTAGGATGCACACTCTCAAACTTGACTTAATCCATCCTGCTAAAAGCTAATGCATGGTAGCCTTGAACCATTCTCTCAGGAGATGAGTGATCTTTGTCCCCTTTCTCTCCGTCTCGCTGTTTTGAAGGGCTCTGTCTCTTTTCAGCCCGTTTCCAATGATCCCATGGTATTGTGTCCCAATCATTATGAGTCATATGGTCTTCCTATGGAGTATAGGTTGCACGCTTGCAATGGAAAGTCGAGCTATGAGATCTATTTTGAAGGATCTACCTTTTTGCTCCTTCTTCTATACATGTACCATTTTCTCTTATACACATGCTTTTTAATGCAACCATTAATTTCTTATTTGCGGGTTTATTTTGATGGGTTGTGCTGTAAATCCAGTATGCCTGTTTAAGAGGGTTTAATGTATGTGGAAAATGTATTGCTTTAGTTTGCTGAAATCCTTACATTTGGTAAACTTCATCATGACTGACGATCTGACGGATTTGAATCGGAAGTCATACATTAAAAAAGATGCTAGATTTTTTTCACCGGACTTTACTGATAGTTTGGTCACATTTTGGTCAAATGAGTTAACTCAAAACAGTAGAGTAAACAGAATAATTCATAGTTGTTGTCAAGTGAACAGGAACGAGTGAAGGATTAAACATTGTGTTGCTGATGGGAAATGCAAATCAAATTCATGACACATACAGAACCTGACAAAAAAAGAAGTAGTATTATAATTGAAGATCGTCGGCTATTGAATTTGGAAATCGGATGAGTGACTGGTTTATAAATACGTAATGCATATATAAACAGGATACAGATTTATGAAGAAATAATACAAAGGTTTGTAGGACGAGGCAAAGATAAGTTATTTTAAGATCAGTCTGACGATGCAGGTAAATAAATACCAGACCCTGAGCATCTTAAAATAAACGTGTTATTTGATATCGTTAAGTAGATTCAAGATTAACCATTTGATTTACTTGTAAGCAAACTTGTCTTTATTTTAGTATTTTTTGTTAAAGTGAAATATAAATTGACAATTTTATCATAAAGAACAATCAAAAAATGTTGTGCATAGTAAAATGTACGGTGCATTTACTATATTTTTACTTCTGTCAAGGTTTGTTATTTCACCTATTTTTCTGTCTTTTTTTGACAAACATTATGAGAAAAACTTTTTTAATTTTTTAATTTAACCTTTATTTAACCAGGAAACATCCCATTGAGATCAGGCATCTCTTTTGCTAGCCAAGAATGTAGCAGCACACAACATAATTTACTCATAAAACTAGCGGACAGATTTCCATTAAAATGTACCCAGGGGCAGGTTTTGGTATATCCTGGAGATTATTAAACTTAGGTGATTTAGCGTCATGAACTCAAGATCTGATCTCATAATAACGTTTTCTTTAACCATTGCGATATAGGGTACTTTTGGAGTTTTTTGCAATAAGTTAATGGGAGTATTCTGCATGACCTTTTTACCTTGAGGTAGACATTTGCGCTTTCTAGTGTGTGCATGTAATGTCAAAATAAGAATTTAGAACTATATTATTCACTACAAAATATCGTAAAATATTTTATACAAATTTATTTCACATACCTGTCCTTCCCCTCTCATCTTTTTTTTTTTTTTTTTTTTGTTCCTCAGAAGGCGAGAGAGAGGCAAAGTGTACCTTTTTAGACAATTAATGAAATGCTGTGGGCCGTTCCCGTGTCCCAATCACTGCCGGGGCCAGTAAATTGAGACACCCAGGGCCGAATCTCTAACCAGGCATGAAGAGAACAGAGGCGAGGGAAACCTGATCTTTGACTTGTAGAGCCCTCATGCCCCCTCCTTGTGAGCGACTGAGACCTCTCATTTTTCAGTTCTGTCGTTTTCGTTCCTCCCCTTGTCCTGCGAGGCCAATCTTTTAATCACCGGGTTTGAAAGGGCGAGACGATTGAAAGGCCAGGTGACTTTCTTTCCTTGCACTCTCACTGCTACCTTCATTGTGCAGATATGAGTGCTCTGGATTTGACTGTGTTTACAAACAGGCTTGAATGCCTCGGGCTCTTGTACGTACATTGTGACCGGTCAAATCTTCCTGCTTAACACCTGTGCCTGCATTCTTGGTGCAAGTTGGTGTGTGCTTACGCGTGGTTAAGTGTTCTCTGTGTGCACATGATGGGATTAGAGTCACGGCGGTGGTAGATTACCTGTAACTGTGATCTGTTGTTGTGGGGGATTAACTTTGTGGCACTCCATGCTGTGAGGTAACATGACGCAGCAGGGTTAGACCCCAGTGAGGGGAGAGCAGAGTTAATGGTTGAGCGCCGGGGTTGATAAATCTAAGATAATCCACTTCTTCTGTGACCTGAGAAAGGGGAGGATTGAGGGGTTGGCTGACAACTTCACCTGGAGAGAACTTGAAGTGAATGAGAACAAGAGTAGTCGCTTTGGAGCCGGTGTGAGAGAGGGAGTGGCAGTGAGTGAGTGAGTTTACAGGCATTCATCTGACTATAACAAGAGCAAGGAAGTTCCCAATCAGTGCTACTGTAATCATAGACAGGCTTTTTCACAGTTGCTATTGAATCACAGAAAACATGACCTTATTTACTAACAATGAGGTATTCAGCAATTTTTTGATTTACTTTTAAGAATGTCTGGCTCTGTTTGTGTTTTTGATTCTTATATAAAGACATCAATAATGGTTTATTTGCTTTGAAAAGGGCTGCAGTGTAAGTCGTAGTGAAAGAATAAAAGTTTTTACAAGGCTAGACTTAAAAAACTCATGTTCCCGCTTGTTGCTGAAGTGAGCTGACTGAGTTTGACATCAGGTGGTGCCAGGAACAAGGTTGAAATAATGATCTACTGTGAAAGGACAGGTCAGAAGGAAAGACAAGAAAAAGGTACATCTTTTCATTACAAACTACCTTTCATTTACAGTAAGTAACATATTTCTCTTAACCTGATCCTACCAGGTTAAGCCTTGCATAAAATGATAGCTACGATTATTCATCATGGTTATTCCTTTGTTTTGTTTTGTTTTTTTTTTAGACAAAAATACTTAATTGCACTTTAACTTTGCTTAAAAATAAAATGTCTCCCTCTTCCGACATACTCACATTATGTGTTTATTGGACACATGACTTTGGCCAATTAGATTGTGAATACACTGGGGATGTAAGTGAGTCTTTAGGCTGGACAGATGTGGGGATGACTCGTACAGGGTCGCTGTTATGGACATCTTAGTTGCTGATGGACGATTCACCTTAGCTACATTTTTCTGGACTTGTGAATTCCTACAACAGTTTGTGGTGTTTTGTATGATGGGAGTGCCATTTGTTGTGTTGCTTTGCAACACTAGGTGGGTTTACATGGACAGCCTGATAGTAGAGCCTGATATCTTTGAGGAGGGGATTTGCGAAATTTTAAGTGAAAACTTAGCGTTCAAGTCTAATACCAAAGTTCTACGGAGTGACAGACTGACCACAGCCACTGGTGGTCAGTCTGTCCATACATTGGTGATCACTGAAGAGGCCCCTGATCAGGTATTAAATCAGTCTCACTTGTACTTAGGTTTCACCTTTATTCAGAGTTTTCCACCCATGATCAGATGATTCAGGGTGGTTGATACCTATACATACCTGGTTTGAACAGGGCTTCCAAAACACTTAGCTCCATCTATTTGTAATTTTCTGTTGCATTTGTCACTTTGACTTCACATTTATGCATTATAAATTAAATGTATTATTATTATTATTATTATTATATACTAGTTCTTTACTTACACAGTTGAGGATATGGTCAAAGCTTTGAGCTGCATTTTCACCAGCTTTTGCGCAAAACTGATTTCTTTAAAACCTGTACACCACTTCAGCTTCCTGGTGGTATTTCAGACAAATGTTGTTACTTTCTTCCCCCTGGGAATTTTCGGTACCTTCCTTGTTCCCCTAGTAAAGAATCAGTGTTCAGTAAACATATGTGTCAATATCAAGCAGGCCTTAGAATTAGTAGGATCTCCCTGAAGTTTATCAAAATAACTTTTTTATTTATATCTTTCATGGAGTACAGCATTAAGTTTTCTTTCATTTCCATCTGTGTTCTCTTTGACAGGTTTCACTAAAACAAACAATGATGCAACAGATGGGACATGACACACATACATTTAATCTTTTCCGTACTGCAAACATGTCAAATATTACAATTTTGGTCATGACCAAGGACACAGGTCAGATCCTCCTCTGAATTATCGAGGATGACTGTGGGTACCTCAGTGCTTGTATACTGTAATCTGAGCCTAGGACATTGTTGCTTGTGCTGATTAATAAGCATATATAAATCACCAAAAAAGACTTATGACTGGTTCAGACTATGTGGTTATATAATGCAAACAGGTTGTTGCTGATTGTCTGGGACGTTCTACGGCATCAGTCAGAAGTCCTCGATGTCAGATTTCTTTTTAATGGCTTTTTTAGAAACCTGCTGACAAATAAGATGACGGAGTGAACATAAAGATGGAGTCAAGTAGACACCGGGGCTCACTTGGCGAGCTGGAACAACAATAAAAAGGAAGGCTTGTTAAAATATGGCAACGGAATTACTCTCTCTCTGGGGAATAGACAAAATCCTCTCCCTGACATCCAGTAACAGGTCTGCACATTTTTTATTCTTCTTTTTCGAGTCAAACATTAGTTTTGGTAGTTTTTTGGACAAAGACTAATACGATAATTATTATGCATCTGTCAACAATGATCACACCCCACAAATACAGATTTCCATCCAGCAGATTTGGATTATCTGGAACTGAGCCCCACTAAATACACTTGTAGATAGTTCCAATCTAAGTCGATTGGATTTATTAAACCATAATTAAAGGATTATTTAAATATAATACCAAGGTATTTGTCTGAAGTGCATTATAAATTAAATGTATTATTATTATTATTATACATGCCACATCTTTCCAAGTTTTGTGTAAATGGGTTGAATTGTGTAGAAGCAGATTAAAATAACCAAGTCAACAGTTCAACATTCTAAGGATTTCACCCAGGCCTCACACCCTTCCACAAAATTTAGCAAGAACGATATTTTAAGTCTCTCATCAAGCACAACCTCCTTTGCAATAGATGTAATCCTTCCTCATTGTACTAGTTGCACTAGACTTGACAGAGAGTTGCATTAGACTTGCTCAAATGTTAGTGTATTTTTTTCTTTGCATAAATCACGAATATGTCCTTGTATATCCTTGTTTCATTTGTTTGACCTAGAGAGATTCAATCACAGTTGTGTCTGTTAACAGGCAGCTGACACTGTCATTTATGAGATTCCTACCTGTGCCATGTAATGGTTTGGATTGTATAATGTATCTGTCAGGATTTTGGGGAAACTCCCAGCCCGATATGTGTGAGAGTTTGCGAAAGGGAGTAACACAAGTTGCAGAAGAACTGTTATTTTTGAATTACATTGAAATAACAATTTGAATTCGGTGGGTGAACTATAAAGGAAATTAAGAGAGAGAACACTGTTTGTGACAGTAAAGCAGCAAAATAAAGAAATAAGTCTTTTTTGATTATTTAATTTTTGGTATTTTGGAATTATAGCCACACATATTGTTAGTGTGTGGATTGTAGATCTGCATATCACAGAAGAGTGTACCACGGCCTTGGTGGAGTTATGTGCTCTCCTGGTGCCCTTCTAATTTCAATCGAACTAGTTTGCCCCTCATCTGGACAAAATACATAATTTTGAAGACTGTGCAGAGTCGAGAGCGAATTGGTAGGAAATTGAAGGCCTGCCTTTTCCCCACTGAAACATTATGAGAGGAGTCTCAAGGGCAGAAAATCAGACTTATTATGGCAGAGCACGGGAAAGAAAGAGGAAAAATGCTGAAAGGGAGAGACCATGTGAGCGAAAAAAGGCTGCTCCCGCTCCCCCCTTCTCTTCAATTAGTCCTGCACAAACCAGATGAATCTCCCAACCTCTCCACTTTCTCTGCTTTTCCTTTCTGGCCACATTCACCCACTCCTTTCTATTTTGTTCAGCCATTTACTCAGCCTTCTGGTTAACTCTGCATCCCTGCTGCTGCACACAGTCACAGCTGCCTGCCCATCGATCAGCCTGCTGCTCATACAGTATTCAGGCTCTGCTTCCTTGCTCAATTGCTTTTGCTCTTGTGATTCCATCTTCCATGAATTCTGACCTTCTGTGAATGGGGCCTGCCAATGAAATGCTCATTCACTCCCTCCTCGTTTTTTACATTGTCGTGGCATGGCCATGTGCCGTCAAGACGAGTGAAGAGGTTTGGCATTGTGCTATAATGTGCTGTTTGCTCAATGTTCTCTGTCAATGTCGAAACATCTCCGTTTTAATATGAAATTCTCTCTCAAGTGCTTGTCAATAGCAACTTGGAGTTACACTCACATCTGCACGATGGTATACACAAATACACAAAAATATGGTGGAAGATAAATGTGGTAGACCTTGGTTGGCAAAAATATAAATGATTTTTGTTTTTCTTTTTTTTGCCTGGAGGGCGGTTTAAATTTTTATTTTTACTTTCAGTTTGAAGGTCTCTTAAGTCTTTCTCCTGTTGTTCTTCATTAAAGTCAGAGCACAAAACACAAGGCTATGCCGTAAAACCTTCTACCCCATCTTTTAGTAGAGATGGCACACACTTTCCATACTGCTTCCTGGTGGTAGTTGGTTGTTAGTTATACCACTCTCGTAATACTGCCCTCTAATCCCCTTTTTTTGGGCAGATCCTCCTGCTCCTCCAAAGTCAACCTTTTAAAGGTCCAGTCTGGAGGGTTTAGTGGCATCCAACGGTTCAAGATTGCAACTAAAAGAACACACCACAGTTCACTCCTCCCAATCCAAGCATGAAAGAGAATCTATGGTTTCAAGTTTCAAAATGATATCACTGTCGAGGTCTTCATCAAGTAGCCTGTAAAAGTGATGGTCATTTTCAGCTGCTGTGGAGGGCTGATAACAGTAATATCACTGATTCTGTTTGGTCCATATAACAAAATTATTTCTCATAGTTTTGGTATAAATGTATTCCAGTTATTGCACATATATGTAAAATTTAAAATCCAAGTAGAAATTGGAGATAGAAGTAGTTACTTTTCAGCAAATACCGACTAGAAATGGTTTATTGGGCTTTTTTTTGTAAAGGTATAAAACATCAAATTGCGTTTAGAGTGGTTTGCCAAACTACCTGTTCAGCAGAAAATGGGCAACTGTCGTCATCTAGAAGCCTTTGTCGCTCTCCAGTGATTTTCCATTATTGAATGACCACAAAAATGTTTGTCCCATCCTGTTTTCTGCTGTCACCTGTCCTGTCATTAATCTTCCTCTTTGTTGGTTTTTAAAGGCAAAGCATTGTTTCATCTTCTTTCTGCCATTTTAACATCAAACGTATAAAGCACTCTCTAGTAGAGGTGCCGGGAAGTTTTCTTTGATATGATTGGTGATCGGCCGATTCTGTGCCGGTTACACGCACGTGCCCACCAGACATGAGCTACAATGGCTACAAACACTCCACCAGCTTGGAAATAGTTCACTGTGAATGAAGAAAACACAAAGCTTGAAATTTGTAACACCAATAAGGCCATCTAAATAGGTGGCAGAGGAACAACCCTTAAAAACATTTGGGCAACGAACTTAATCTGACCCTCAAAAATTACTCACCCTGAGGAACATACCAAGTTTGAAGATGCTAACGTTGACGGAGTGGCTAAAGTTAGCGAGAGCGTCGAGCCAACCACTAGCCCGCTGTACATATGTATGTACGCTGTCAATTAAAGTTTTAAAACGTTCAAGAAAACATTGTAATCGGGCAAAATCGTTTTAAGTCTGATATAAATCTCAAAAATATTTAAATCAGGTCAAGTACTGTCACGACGTGGTTCGAATCAAGTGTTTGATTGGATTGTGCCTCAGGTTATTTTATTTGTACCCGTAGGTTGACTTGTTTTCACGGAGAGAGTCACACAAAACAATATATAAAAGACCTAAAAAATACAAATGTGAGAAGTGCTCAAAGATTCTAATTTCCAATAAATTAATAGTTAAAAAATGATAATATGAATAAATAGGTAAACTAGCATCAGACAGTTAAAATCTCAGCGATGTTCTGACTTCTTCCAATCTATAATGGCTGCTTGAATGAAACTATTTCTATAGCACCTTGTTCTGCACCTTGAATTCCCTGTGCATAGGGTGGAGCTCATCATTTACGATAAAGTCAGCTATTTGCCGTAAATACCTTATGTATAAAGACTGCAAGTGAGGCAGTGGATCACCGATCAGTTTCCTCGTCAGTGTTCTTGTCAAATTGTTGTGTTCCTTGATATTAAATACTCATTGACTCTTTCGGTGTTTCAGGAATATTATCAAAATTATGGAAGAAATACAGACCGTGAACACGGGTGCATCAGCAAGGGCATCTGTCCATGTAGATGTGTGTTATCAGAAGTTTTTACCAAAACCGTCATACTGCAAAGTCATTAAACTGTCTTCTAGTTTGTGAGTGTTCCTTTTATCCACCGCCACAAAACTGAATGGAATGATGTAAAGATAAAATGGAATGGTATTCACACAACCCGTCAGTTTTTTCCCTTTCTACGCACGTCAATCAAGTTCTGATGTCATACATTTTGCTGTTATGAACTTTTATCTTCCATTTTCTTCAGTTTCCATGGTGACGAGCTGAAATCCCGCTCATTCTTGTAGCCCCTTAAACTAGCCCTTTGGTATTCTGCAAATTTAAGTATTTTATTTATTTATCTGAGGATTGCTGAACTGTTTAACTGTCTTTTTTCAATGAAATGCACCCGTGGCTTCAAATCAAAATGTGGCCGCAGCAGTGTAGTGTGTGTTGTTTGACTTTACCACTACATGGTCCAAGATGCTAACATCATGTCAATAGCTCTTGCTCTTTTTTGAGAGGTAAACAGTCACTATGGCTAATTTAATTGTCTACCCATAGCAGAATAATCTTCAATTAGAAATCAAACAACGTGATGACAATGATTGACGTCATGAGTGCAACAGCAGTCTGCTGAGCTTGTTCTTCTCCTCCATTTCTTATTGGTGAATCACAAACCAACTCTGCTGAGTGTGCATACCTCCACTGACTGTATTAAGTGTTTAGTTCCTGTGATTGATCCGCCCAGGAAACCACTCTGATAAGTCATGTTATCCACTTTATATAAGCTGTTATGAAATCTGACCTGAAGTTAAAGCCCATGTCATTCAATTAACTTTTTGAATTTCAACAATAACACGATTAAAAATTAAATAATAATAAGTTAGACTTACAGACACTAAAGCCAAAAAAAGGAAATTTTTAAAAGTGACATCTGTAACTGTGTCCACAGACCAACCTGCCCATCTTCAAGCTGAAGGAGTCTTGCGTACGGAGGAGATACAGCGACTTTGAGTGGCTCAGAGGGGAGCTGGAGAGGGAGAGCAAGGTAAGACGCCGATGTGAGCCCAACACAAAGGCTCTGGAGTGCTTGGCTTATAAATCAGCAGCTCACAGATATTTAGAATATTTGTTTCCTTTTTGCAAGAATATCTTTTCATCAGTTATTTTTACAGGTTGTTTTGTTCGTTGGTTTATGAGTGAGGTACGAAACGTGGTGCTTCATAGGAAAATGGCTCTTTGGTTTTGAAATATTATTCCTCATCCTATGTAAAATGTCCTTATTAATTTTTATAATGTACTCATTCACATAATTCCCTTTTTTTCAAATCAAATTTTAGTCTACTCAAAGTGTTTTAGTCATCGAAAACTACATGCATTGTGGTTTTAGTCGATATTTGAGTTCTTATTTTAATTATTTCACAGCTGGTTTCAACTCTGCAGAAAGTGCCCGTTCTGATGTTGTCAATTTAAGAAATCCACCCCGACATGGAACATATTCTGTTGTCATATTTATGTCGAATAACAAACCAGCTTCTTACCAGTTTTAAGTTTGACCGTAGGCTGAGGTAGTTTCGGCCCCAGCACCTCTGAACTCTTTACCAGTCAAACTATGAGAATCTGTGCACCCACTATGTGGAAGAAAGCAGATATTAGATTGTTCCTGTAGTCTTTACTCCTGTACTCAGGTCAGATCACCGATGTGCAGGTCAGGACAGCTCTGGACTCTGGAGAGAGCTTTTGTCTCGCTTTGCCCCACCCAGACAAACTTCTCCATCTTACGCTACACTGAGAAGAGTGATTGAGGCAGACTGATGATGGTGATTCCACTTCAGCTGGCGCAGTTCACTGCCACAAACACCATCTGTGTTCTTAGTCCTACTACTGACAAGGACCAGAAACAATCACATTTTTAATCTCAGTAAGGACGGAAGAAAATATCCTCACCAAGTCTTTGAAATGTTTTTTTCTTTGCAAATTCAATGAATAGAAATCATCATTAATGGCGCTTTTATGCCTGTTTATTTGCTAATTTTCTGTTTTTTCTCTTTTATATCAGGTGGTTGTCCCCCCCCTCCCAGGAAAAGCTATCTTTCGGCAGCTTCCATTTCGCGGGGATGATGGGATATTTGAGGAAACTTTCATCGAGGACAGGAGACAGGGCCTGGAGCAGTTCCTCAACAAGTAAGCATCTTCATGTGTTCTGTCCTTCCAACATAATTCCACCACTCTTCCATGGGGTTAAACCAATTTGTTCTTCCCAAACTTAGGGTTTGAATTATTATAACTCCTCACAATAATGACACACTTTGTGTAATAACTTTGTATTGTTAAAAGACTAAACTTGCAAAGACAGGCATGTCCTTTCTCACCATCATCTCTCTAGATTCTTTTTAACAATTATCCCACAAAAAGGACAAGAACAACCAAAAGGACTCCTGTGTGCGCCTCCACTCCGTAATTTTTTCCCACATTTGTTTTATTGTTGATGTGTAATTTATGATAATTGCAGCTCAAATTGCAGCGCATGCTTCAGCGAGATGGTGTGTGCACCTCTGCTTATTTTTGATCCCGTTTTCAGCTGCAGAACAATAAAAGTTACTGCGTGATTGTAATTATTTGCTTTGATTGCAGACTTGGCCATTATCTTTGTTTCATGTGCAAATGTCCTGTTTGAATATTAAGTGCTGAGGGACAGCCAAAAAAAAAGAAGAAAATCCATAAATATGTTTTTTAGAATGTGTTGGTAATTAAGCCCGCCCCACACCCTCATCTTCTGTGCTCCCTATGAATGATAAGCTGCTGTTGATCATATCTTTGTTTAGACTTAATGCTGGCAGCATTGTTTGAGCTGTGATTGAGAGCATTGTGAAGAGGAAATCTCTCTGGAAGTTAAATATGATTGTCGCTGAGAGACAAGCGAGAAGGAGGAAAGGAGATCACTTTATGGGTAGGCTAGGCAATCATAAAAACAGACCTTGAGTTTTTATGCCACTGCACCTTGTACTCAATGTCAAGATATCCAAAAACCTATTAAACAGGATACGCTCGGAGCAACCGCGATCTCTCCAGTGATTGCCCACTTAGTTGACCTGTGATTGCCTCTTTTCTGCTGCTAATCTGTCCAAACCATTTCCCGTAGGAGGTTTTATATACGTTTGTACATTGCTGATCCGGACCTTTTGTATAATGAAATCTTGTTGGTCTCAGGTGCGTTGGCTCGTTCTAGTTAAGCAAATTTACGTCATCTGGAGGGGCATTTACTGAGGCTTGATGTCAAAGCGGCTTTAACCCTCATCTATTTTTTTTTTTATCCAGCATTTGTAAATACAACTGGTTGCAACCCCTGCTATAAAGATGTAATTTGACCTCTGTCACTCTCTCCCTCACGCAAATCTTCATACTCAGAAGTGTGATTATTTTGCAAGTCAGTGACTGTTAGGATTGTTTTGTTTTTCTGCATTTGTGTTTTTTACAATGATGCATGCAGCGTTCTTCTCAGGTTCAGGTTCCGTTAGTTAACCCTATTTTTAGCGTCCTATTTTTGAGTGTTTGCATCCATGTTGCTCTGCATGTACAGCAGAGCAGCATGGAGCAAAACCACCTTGTCCAACATTAGTTGGAGCCAGAAGACTGAAAATGATGCATTCAGGGACAGCTCAATTAATTGAGATGAGTAAGGTAACATATGTTAGAGGCTCTTAATATCAGTTTTCAATTAGATTTACAGCCTTTTGCTGCGTTCACCAAGAACGTGATGCATATTTGCACCGACTTTGAATATAATTTTGCCCCGTGAAGAACTTACTGTTGTTTGGTGTGAACGCAGCATTAGACGGAGGGCAGGAAATGGACAGGTAAGTCAGCAGATCCAGCATAGTTCTTAGTTCCAAATCAGACTCTAATGTGTACTGGAACTTGTCTTTTTTTTCTCCAAGCATTTGTCGGCAAAATCCATGAAATTAGAAGCCAAAAATTTGTAATAGCCTCGATCCTGTAATGATAGCGATTGTTTTAAAATAATTCTGGACCCCAATGATGATCTCGATCAACACCAAAATCTAAAGGATTGTTTGTTGGGTCATATCTGTCCTCCCTAAAAAACTCTTTTCTTTACTTTTTGATTAATCCTAAAAAATGACAAACGGCAGCAAAATCTTAACCTCTTCATTGGAGGTGATTCTTAAACCTGTAGATCATCAGTTTGACTTTTAGGGGACGATTCTTTGATCATTTCTTTTCATTTTTTTCGAGTTAAAGTTGTCCTTGTTGACCTGTCCTTCTCTCCTGTGTGTTTCAGAGTGGCCGGTCACCCTCTGGCCCAGAACGAACGCTGCCTGCACATGTTCCTCCAGGACGAATCTGTGGACAGAAGCTACACCCCATCCAAAATCAGACAAGCCTGAAAGAGAAGTCGGCTCCGGTCAGACTCTGCCCAACGACCCAAAGCTCTCGTCACTGCTCCAGGTTTGTCCCAGACAAACATTTCAATAATCAGACCTCCTCGACACGTCATTCCACGAGTTCGATCGGTCGGCGTCCCTTTCAGTTGAATTAGTGAATCTCTATCGGTTTTTGTTTTCACTGTTTCCTAATCGAAGTCCAGAAAGTTGGGACACATAACTGTGGTGGAAAGCGATTTCTCTCTCTCAATGTCTGGAAATGCCACTATTATGGATATATTATGTATTTATCATTAACCAGAATATATTCATTTATATAGAAACAAGAATGAGCGTTCCATGTATGCAAAGCTCTCGTAAAGACCACAGTGTTTCCCCGTCACATTTATCCAAAAACTGTCCTGCCCCCCCCCCGTGACTAGAATCCAAACACATACATTCAGATCCAGCTTAGTTTGTCTTCAAAAATGAAGCATGTGTGTGTCTCAACCAGCACCTGTCTTGTTATCACCGTGATTTTCTAGCAAGACGTAATTTCCACAGAGGGAACTGCAGTATTTCTACTAAATGCATTTTGAGATTTGTATACTGCTGTGCCATTTTTGTTTATTTTGAAGGTTTTCCAATAAAATAGGTGAAATGTCTCCATATATTTACGCATGTTTGTTTATTTGGACTCTTCTCTGCATTCCACTTTCACATTCACCCACTTTAAGCTAACATCAGAGTGTTTTACTAGATCTATTAACTCCATAAATACAGCCATGCTCATTACAAAAAAAACATCAGACCCACTTTTTTTCACAGAAATTTTAATTATATTACGTTTTATTTCAAAAACGGGTTCAAGACAATATGGATACTCTTTAATATCGTGATATTTTCTTTTTTGATACTACTTTGAACTCAAAATGAGCTTTTTAAAAAACAAACCGCACTATTGTTTATACACTGGTCTTTCAATAACTAAATTTACTGCTCTAGTAGCTGAGATTCCCACTTTCCTAAATATCCAGTGTACATTTTTGCTAGTATATACTTGAAATAGGTCATAAATTAACTTCTAAGGGTCTTAAAAAGTTGTCTAACCTTTAACTTGTAGTATTGTTGAATGGAATGTCAACGGCAAAAAGAGGCTTTGAGATTTAAGCACAAGATTCTGCTTGATCATAAAAAAGTACTTAAAATGTAACAACAATTTTTTTTGATCTATCAAGAGGTCTTAAATATATTGATGTCCATTTAAGGCATCTTCAACCATGCACATGTAACTGCTACAATTGAGATTCAAAATAATATTTTATTTACACTATTGTTTTCTCACACTGTCTTTGAGTCAAATAATTTATTTTACTAACAACTAAGATTCGGATATTCCTTCATATCTGACGTACTTTTTTACCTGAATCGACTTGAAATGGGTCATAAATTCAACTTAAAATTCTTAAATTTAACTTTTTGAAGCCTGCAGTAACTCTGTAAGCACATGTCACCAACACAAACTTCGCTTCACTGACGGTATCTCTTTATATTGAATAATCATTTCTATCATGATACCGCCGGATGTAAATACGGACCTCAGGCTGACTGATGCGCGAGGGATGTCGTCGGATCACACAGAAGATCTGCTGTAGCACACACTGCTCTAAAAGTTTAAAGTTGGCCCTGATAGAAAGGGGTCAGAACACATGATGACATCACAGTTTTTTTTGCGGCAATTAAAGACAATTAAACAATATTTGTATATATACCACAATACGTAGTCCTGCCTTTTGACATTTTGAACTTCCTACGTTTTCAATTTCTTTTTTTGGCTGATTCAATGGCATCTGAATGAAGGGTGGGTGAAATGTTCAGAGCACAGCAGGCAGCGACACATTATAGCTTCACCAAACATGATACATCCATGGTAAGTTGTTAGGCCTTTTATATATTTTTTAACTTTCCACAGATTTTATCCTTCCATCCATTTTCTTCCTATTATCCATGGTTGGGTCGGGGTGATTTTTTGTCAATTTTATGTAGAAAAATGTTTAACTTCACAGATGGGGTGAGGTATATGTGGAGCATATTTCAAAAACTCCGCAAACACCAGATGGGAGTTTGATGTCTTGATCTTTTTTTCGATATATTATTTAATCCCCCCCAAAACAAAACACAAAAAAAATGTATTTAAAAAAACATGTTATTTTCCGATGACGGTGATCTTAATTATTAGAATTTTAGAAGACAGGGTCTGAAATAACAAGTTTTCCCCGTAGACAGTATATCAGAAACCTACCGGTATTTTCTCATGGCCTAAAACTGAAGTTGTTCTTTGCTGGTAAACTTTTTTTTTTTTTTCTTATGCTGCAACTGGTCTTGTTCCGAGGGGATAACACATCTTTTTAAAACTCTTGATGAGGAAGAGTACAATATGGAACCAGAAGCGAACTTGGAAACGAACAACGTGGTATAAAGAAAATCTTATCAAAAAATAAAAATGTTTTGACTTTGGCTGAGACAGCTGGAGCGATGCTGCTTGATGCAGACGAGCGACACACAGGAAAATCCACGTATGACCTTGCGAAATCTGGCGAGGAACATGGGGAACCAGGATCCTGTACTGCAGGCTGATGAGGAGATGAAGATGGGTGTTGAGCCAGGCCCGTCAACAGGTGTGTGTCGATGCGCCATCAAGACTGAGGGATAGAGAGCTCAAAAAACAAAACAAAAAGGGGGAACTAGACATCATGGCTGAGCTGAGCGCCCCTGATACAAAAACATAATTGGGTTCTATCTGATTCTGGTTCTTAGAATTGAATGTAATGACTCATACACCGTCATCGTGTCTTACAGTAGTCATTATTTACTGTACTCTAGCAGGGTTTGTGTTTTAACGTGCAGCGTGTGTGTTAACAAATCATCTTATATCTGTAATTTGAAGACAAAGTAATTCAGTCTTTTATTCTCTCGGTTCCAACTCTAGTTATAACTCCAGATATTTACAGCAGAATAAAAACAACACAAGCCACAAAAACATCTCCAAGTGCTGAATCTTCATTTATCCAGTGGTTAGTGTCTAACTCCACAAAGTCGACCTAAACAGTTTTAATGCTGCGCCGGGAACAGAACACATTGACACGAACAGAACAGTTACCACTTAAATACAAACACCATCTTCAGATGAATGATTCACCACGCGTCGCTCCGTACGTTTGGTTGGAGCGCCGGATTGGCTGATAACCCCAATGAGGCTTGCGTCATCTTTTTCTCTTTTCTTTTTTTGGTTTCCTCCATTGGGATTGAACTCAGTAATAAAGGACTGGGTTGGTTGTCAAGCTCATTGGTCTGGCAGACACTGGAAAAACGTCTCAATATACAACATTTCTTTATCAGACGTTTTTGGCAGTCGCTCTTCTGAGTCTTTCGGTGATGGCCGCACCAGAGATCGCAGTTTTTCTGTGTCATACAGGTTTTATAATGAAGATAAGGGGCTAATCTTCAACTAGAGCAACATTTAGTGCTCAGCAAAAAATTCAACCTATACACTTATTACACCTGCAAGTATTCGACAATCTGACTTCTGCCGCCACTGGTGGGCCTTATATTCAAGTCCTTTCCAATGCACGGATGGCGAGAGCTCATATATCACTGGACTTATACATGTCAGAGAGGAGCCTGGTGATGGGCACATTGCCGATGGTCTTCTTGAAGAACACCTCCTCTATGGTGGACGGGCCGACCGAGCGGAGCGCCGGCAGGAGCAGCAGCAACTTCCCGAAGCGACAGGGCTGAGTCGGGTACCTGAAAGATGTTACTGAGGGTTAATAATCGCCCTCAATGCGGTTCTTTCTGATCCAGCTCGCTCAATTAATGCTCAAGTGGGGCAAATAGATTCTAATTTTAAAATGAGGTTGCACCTGTGCACAATTACAGGAGACTATGGCAGCTTATTGCCACATTAAATCTCTAATGAACCTTGCTGCGACGATTTACCTGCTGGATCATTGGTGGGAAATATTCATGACCCCAGATGGATTAATGAAGAGTAGGGAGCTGATTATTACCTGGTGTGTATGTAACTGTTGAGAGTGAGCTGAGCCTCGTCTTGTAGAGCTGCAATGGCGCTGGCGTTGCGGAAACTCCGTAATTCTGTGTTGCCATGTGTAGGAACTGTTAGACAGAGGAACAATTTTAATGAGATAAAGCAGAACGACACTCGATCGATGCAGCCTTCACTGAGGCATTTTAGCCTATTATCACAAGCTACAAAGACATCAAAGCCATCAGTTTCACATGTCATCGTTACCACTTGTAGGTCCCAAAGGTGGGGACCTTCCATGCCATGCTGGAGATTATGGCAAATCTACATTATAGGGGCTACACACTATAGGGCAAATCTCAACGTCGAGAGCTCAATTTGCAAAGAAATAAAGGTCAAACGTGACAAACACACAAAGACCTTCAAGGTTATACGTCATTAAAATCCCGAGGGGATCTTATGGTATGGTGTTTCATTCTCGCAATGCTAAAAAAAGTCGAAAAAGTCACTCACTAGAACATTTACTTAAGCAAAAGCAGCCCAGCTCTACCGAGTGCCTTCTAGTTGTTAGCGGTAGTTTTGTTAGTGTTACTGTGTATTTCTCTGTGAACCTAACCGGTCCAGGTAGATGGCTGCACACCATGTAGCAGGTCTCGATCAGGGGTTTCTGCCTGTTAAAGGCAGCTATCTCTCACCACTGTTATTAAATACGTGCTCATGGTGAAAGTTTGGACTCTTACAATGGTCTAGACCTTCACTCATTTGATTTTCAGTGCAATTGTATGTACAATTTATTTATAATCGATCTACTGAGCTGGTGTTCTAATGGGTATCTACCAGTCCAAAAAATAGTGTCCACCCACCCAGCGAGACTATGGTACTGACCGGCTTTGAATGTCACGATGCATTTCAAACAGGCGAACTCTGTTGCGTCGAGGCGCATCTGTCTGAATCTGGTGACCACCTCCTGGAGCGCTTGTATCTCCGACATGATCTTGTTCATTCGCTGAGACTCCGTGTTTTCAGTGTTCATTCCTGGGAAGAAAGAGAAAGAAAAGCTTTAGTTTTTGTATTGGACAGAATGGCACCACAGAGTTTCATCGTCAGCAACCTGCATTCAGATCTACGTACCAGAAACAGCTAGAAGAGTCGTAGAGTCCACAGGAATCGCCCACTGAGCGATACCCAGGACGAATAATTCCCTCCAGGCGTCTTCCAGCAGAATTAGCTGCAAAGAAGAGTTGAGAATGTTAACTTTCACTTTAACTTAACTTTCACCCCAATTAAACTGATTTATTCTATACTGGTTATATACAGATAGAAGATTTGCAAACACATAACAATAGTATTACTTATTATTCTGTAATTGTAGCACGGGTGACAATGGTTTATTTTGTCAGTGTTTTTCTTAATTTGGTCTTAGTTCTATTTCTATATGTCATATAAATGTCATCCATAATTTTTAACTTGTTAAGTCAAATCTAAAAAATAATTTTAGTCAGGTTTTAGTGGACTAAAAGTCTTTTAATCAAAGAAAACCGTACTCTAGTTTTAGTCGATGAGAAGTGTTGTTGACAAAGTGTGTCTTTTGTAAAACATCATGTTATGTTAGTATTTAAGTCCATCTAATACGGAGTAAATCAGTTTTTTTGCTCAGATGTATTTTTGGTCAGATGTATCTGCCCCGGGCTGGATGTCAGAATACACGTTAGCAGAAAGTATCTGGTATGATGATGTCACTTTAAGGAACACATCTTGACGTGGAACATGTTCGGACCTCATTTTCATGTTGAACCACAACCGACTCCAAGCCAGCAAGCTTTGGCTTCTGACCTGTTTTATGGTGTGTTTTGTTTGACCTCCTGACCTTTGTTTATTTATTTAATTTATTTGTTTATTTTTACCTCTTTTACATTTGACTTTAGGTTGAGATGTTTTGGCTCGAAGACCTCTAATCATCATCCTTACCAGGTCAAACTTTGAGACGTAATGCACCATCTATCCAACTTCAGAGGAACCAGCCACTAGACGGATCCTTTAGTCTTTACCTCTATACCCAGATGGGACCACTGATTGGTCATCAGGACCTTTACAGGCCTCCATCAGAGCCTCCTCCTGGCCACGCATGCTCCATTAACTTCATAGCGCTCATGCATGTGCAGATGTTGCTGTAGCAGACTTCGGTACACCATGGACCAGGTCCAAGTTCATTATAGTGTCACTTCAATTTTATTTTCAGATCAATTTTTATTTTAAAATTACTATAAAATGTGTCATCACTAAAAAGACAAGGTGGCAAATGGGAACACAAGCCAACCCAACTCCCATGTCTTTCATGTTTTTGGACTCTTGAAAGAAGATGGAGTACCCAGCAGGAACCCACATGAATACGGGGAAAACATCCACACAACAAGGCATCGGGCCCACAGGTGGATTTGAGTCCAGTTGCTGTGAGGATTCAGAACTAACCCCTATGCCACTGTGTAACCTACACAACATCCAGGGAACATAATAAGTTGGACTGAGTCTAACTTATTATTTTGATCTGAAAATACTTTTTTACCCTTGAACTAATCTACTTCCGTTCATTCTACAATCATTATTTTTATGTTTTTACAGTGAGGTGATGGGAACCCTGTTCCCCTGTTGAGCTTTTCGGCTAGCAACAGCTGTCAGTACATCCTGCAGAAAAATGATTCTGCACTCATCGTTTCAAATAACTTGACTTCAGATCTTCGGTGCTGAAACTACTAAGAGAATCGTGGATGAACGTATTTTCATATCAAACTAACAAATGACACAAACTTTTAGTGAGTACGCTGAAAAAACTTCATTTAGATCAGTTTCACAAGCTAAAGTTATTACATTCATCAACAATTCTTTTCTTTTTTTTCTTCTTTTTTCTTTTTTTTACAGTGTTGCTCAAGTCAAATGACCCCAATACTACTGATAGATTCCCTCCTGTTCAACATTCAAGGCTCTGAAGGACGATACCTGGCCCCCTTGTTTACCTGCCACTCCCTCAGACTGGGAAACAGTAAAAAAAAAAAAAAAACTACACGCTACCTGGTCGGAGAGGGGCAGGGTGGAGAAGGCCGGAACACTTTTGGCCCACTTGATGCTCATGAAGAGGAGGCGCGCCGCTGACTCACACACGGACTCCGTGGCTACCTCGTAGAGGTACATGGGAGTGCCGTTGACTTCATGAGGATACTGGAGAGGAGACGGATCACCGTTACACGCCCGTTTACAGCATCAGGGATCAAATTCCAAAATCCCAGCACCTGGTTCTGTAATGATTAGTGTTGCTTGTGGTGGATTTAGAGGGACAAATCTTGTAGGCCGATTTGTGGCTCTAATACGGGACAAGAATTTCAACTTCTAACCCTCATGGGAAAAAAAAATAATCCTTTAATATTATTTAGGAAAGCTGTAATAAAAAAAAAACACCAGAATATAATAACCTTTAAGGAAGATTCTGATCATTCTAGATTATTTCATATTCAAGATAAACTTGACAGAAGAATCCTAAACTGTACTCAAACAGGTGAATACTCTGAGTTGTTCAATTCAGTAAATTTATTTCCTTCCAATTCAATTAATATGGATGTGTTGTGTATTTAAGCTTAGCCCACTTTAGCAGGTGTGTCTTAAAATTCACAATTCTTACACCAACAAAATATTGCTGATTTGATACAAAAGGTTTTTGCACAATCAAAACGGTACATTGAGTTTGTCCTTAATGTGTTCATGTAGAACAGACTAATTAGCATCAGGTAAAGCCAAATAAATGGGATTTAGTCAAATGTATGTTCAGTTTAGTTAGCTGTGAACTTACTATACGTGTTTAAATGATAACGCTGCCTTTGCCCAATACGGTCATGTTGATTGAACCAAGGTTGATTATTTTTTCTTCCTAACAATGTAATTAAATTATATCTAACACAAAAAAAACACAATTTTTTTAGTTGTTTAGGTCAATAAATGCCCTTAAACCAATCTAATAAATACATATGTGATAGCTTTTTAAACATAACTGACTTTAGCAGGAGTAGCTTATGGAAGAAACTACAAAATATGATTGATTTGATGCCACTTTAAAGTTTGTAGTAAATCACACAATCAAAACATAGTTAATTAAAGCCAAATTGATAGCATTTTGTTAAATTTATGTTGCTCAATTTAGTTTGCTCTCAGCACTCAGCCATGTTCAACAGAGAAACACGAGGCTGAAATTGTGACACACGGTTCTGTTATCTTTCACCTTAATCATGTCCTTATATTGAACACAACATAGTTTGGTGGGAATTCTTGACACGTTTGGATTCAGTAAATTCAACTGATGATTTTTGGGAGTATGTACCTTGGGGGTGGGCTGCGCCAGGCTCACTATGGCCTGCCTCTCTGGGGTCGTGGCCACTGCGCTCATCTCCAGATTGTGGGGCTCCAGTTGCGTGACTGTCGTGAAGAAGGGAGGCCCAGGCAGAGAGGATGCCGGGAAATGGGTCGATGATCCGTTCACCTCTTTGTGGCCTCGGAAATATAGGGCGACCTGTTTGCGGATGGTGGACGTCCGGGGCCCCCTCTCGTGCTGAACGGCTGTGATTTGGCACACATGCAGAGGGAAGGAAGGGTTTATGTGATTATTGCCATTTTCTCTGCAATTTTCTTGTATTATAGCTGGTCCTAAAACAATTGGCTGCAATATAGAAGCCGAGAAAAAAAAAAGTAACTGAAGAGGTTCCACCTCCGAACCCACGATAATTCAATTAAAACCATTTACCATCTTTGTTCATGTTGACCTCCAGACACTTCTTCAGGCGGCAGGCTCGGCACTGGTTTCTGTGCGTCTTGTCCACGGGACAGCCACCCTACGCGGGAGACAAACACCATCACACATTTACGTCTCCCTCATTTTTGCAGATTTCCTGCCATCCTCCTCCTGGGAGGTCAATCCTCGGGTGATCATGACGTAGTTGTCGTGTAGTAACGGTGCTGCCCCCTTCCTGAGGAGAAGTATCCCCCCATCTGATGCGCAAATCCCCTCCTTTCACTCACCACATTAGGTTGGATTACACCTGCTATGATACAGCAGCGCCGGTCTTACTCTATGCCAGAGGCATGGTGCAATTAGGCTTAATCAAGGGGGCATCAGGAGGGGAACGCAAGTGGAATCTGTGCGTAAAAGGCGAGCATCGTGCGTAAAGCTGCGTCTGTAAGAATACGAATATCCTGGAAGACGTGCGGCTTAATGGTTTGATAGATTGTTCCTTTTTTATCTAAATACGTCCCATGATCGCTTAATTCATTCTCTGCTTACATCCATCCAACCATTTGGTGCCTATAATAAGACGCTGTAAATATAATAACAGGTAGTGGTTAACGTATTCAGATCCTTTACATAGAGTAAAAGTACTAGTACCCTATTGTTAAAATTCTCCATGACGAGAACAACACCTGAATTCAAAACCTTACTTAAGTATTAAAATACTACCAGTGAAATTAAAGTATTTAAGTCAAAGTGCTCGTTGTGGAGTGAAATCTTTCCTTTCAGTGTTTCACATCTATATTTGGATTAATATTCCTGCTGCATTAATGTGTAGGCCTATGTTTTTGCTTTCGATGTTAAACGCTGTGAAGTATTTTTTTTTTTAGCTATACTGTAAAATTTAATAAGATGGATTTACTTCACAAATAATATTTGGGAAACTCATACACTGAAAATGACTAAGTAAGGTCATTAAATGTAAGTTGTTAAAAAAGAACAACTGGTATTTAGATTTAAAAACTTAAATTTAATAATAGTTATTTTAGCAGTGCACCTCATGGTGTGAATTAATTTAATATATAAGACCATCATTAGCCTGTTTATCAGTTGGCTCTCCTGTATGTCTAAGGTAAACTATTAATAAAATCTGTAAAGTCTGTCTGTTTTCAACTTCGCAATATTTCTGGGTTATAAAATAGTTTACTTAGTTGAAGAAGTCGAGAATGTTTTTCATTTACTGAGGATAAAGTCGATCCTTCAATTTGATCAAAAATGGTATTCCCATAAGTAACTACTGCTTACTCACAAAAGTATGAAGAAGCAAAAAAAATAAATACTCAATGCTAAATAATCCCTTTGAGTAAAGTACATCAGATGTCTACTCAAGCACAGTACTTGGAATTAAATAAGGGAAAGCAAATGGAATATGTACCGTATGTAAAATAAGCAGCCGGTGCGTAAAAGCTACATTCAGCAACTCTGGGAATATCTTGTGAGACGAGCAGCTTACTGATGTAATTGAGTGAGCGTGAAATTGTATTAATCCCCACAATTGAATAACATTCCCTTTAATTCTCCCATGATTCCTTGCTTCATCTTCAGAAAAGTATCTAATGTTTTAAGGGTTGCCACTCAAGGCCTGCAGAGGCTCCTAATGAGAAGAAGACGTAAAATAGAGGGAATGTGTGCGTTAAATGCGAACCCTGTGCGTAAAGCTGCATCCAACAACACTCACAATATCTTGGGAGACATGCAGTTTTTTGATATAACTGAGTGAGAAGGACCGATTTTTAAAAAAAAAACTATAAAAATGTCCATAAAAAGCAAAGACTAAATCTTAAAGGGGTTGTCACTTGATGTATGTGGATAAAAATGGCTGTAAATTGAGTGAAAAAAGATCCTAAATAATGGGGGGGGGGGGAGAAATAAAAAATAAATCATAAATTATTGAAAGAAAATTGAATTGTTGCACAGAATTCGTTCCATCCATCAACGCTTGGAATACGTTGGAAGACAAACAGTTTACTGATATAAGTGAGTGAATGTTAAAGATTATTAATTACTGTAAATAAACATGAGTAAACATTCGCCTTCATTTTCTCAGAAGTTACTTGCTTACTTGCTACTTGCTCATGACTAGTTGTGTCATTTGAATTAGTCATAAACAAGAATGAGAAAGAACCTGGAATCAGTGTAAAAGGCTTTCGTAGAAATGCGTCCATCTACATTTGGGCCACTTTGGAAGTAACGCAGTTTATTGGTATATAGCTGAGTGAGATTTAGGGTTAGGGTAATGTCTCACATTAGGAGGAGGCCTCACCTGAGAGCCTGATTTACACACGTAGGTCCTGTTCCTGCGAATGCTCCTCTTGAAGAATCCCGAGCAGCCGTCACAGGCGTAAACGCCGTAGTGTTTGCCGGAGCTTCGGTCGCCGCACACTTTGCACGGGATGTCCAGAATCCGACCTGAGGGAGGCCCACATTTCATTCAGTTTCACAGAATCCGTCAAACAACAAGAGGAGATTTGCTCGTTTATTCTTTAGGGAATAAATTAGGAGTGTTATTATAATGAAAAATAATGGCACAAATGTTGAGTTCGCGTGAGTTTCAGATTCCAGTGGAGGATTTGTTTTTTTGTCCCAAACGTGCTGTGGACAGTGTCTCCACCGACCATGGGAATCCACGGCGCACATGTTACAGCATAAAGTCCTATGGGCAGCGTCATATCTGCGCTCTCTGTAAAACAATACCCCCAGGGCGCACAATGGAGACATTAGGGGAAAGTGTTAACTTAATGATTTTCCCCCATTGAACCTCGTCTGACTGCCTGGATCTCGACAAGCTGCCAACTCCCCTTCATAATGGGACTCGACAGCTGCTTTATCCCGCAGGTCTATAGGCCCCGGGATTAGGGAGTGACACTGCACCAGGAGAATAATGCGCACCAACTCGTTTCACCATCTCAAATGAAGTGTATGTAAATGGACCCGGTGTAGACGGAAAAAAAAGAAATCATTTTTTTCTTTTTCTTCTTGGGTGAAGATTTTGCATTCAAATCTATTGAAGTATGCATATGAGGGGAGTTTCTCTCTCTCTCTCTCCCTCTCCCTCTCTCTCTCTCTCGCTCTCCCTCTCCCTCTCTCTATTCTGGAGGGAAAAGCCGTCTATGTAATTACACTGACGTTTTGCCACCTGCTCATTGATGCGCCAGTGACCCGTCAAAAAGCGTAGCATGGGAATAAACAGCGAGCAGCAAAAACCATGACTTTTGGAGAGAGTTAGAAAGCTTCAATGGACAGATTATTAAGAAAAAGAAGGCCGTGCAGGGTCTTTAACTGCCGGTCAGTGCCATGTAATTATCAGAAGCATGTACTTTCTATTAAGCATTTAAGAGAAAAACATCATAGGAGTAAATTTTGATGAAGAACAGCACCCTAGGTACAGGCCAAATAATGTATTTTATTTCTCCAATGAATAAAATGCGATCTGTGCTCATTTATTTATGTATTATTTAATGACTCCCACTCGCACACATTTACTCGCTGTGATTTTTATTACCTCAAGTGCGCAGAATTCCACCAACTGTAAAATTACCGTCAGTCAATTAAATAAAAATGACTCAATTTTGCTGTGAAGGTGGGGGGGAAAGTATTTAACTTCCCACTGGGGGGGGTCCAATTCGTGCCCATTGTGTGCAGTAATTGCTTGAAGATATATGGCATATTCCATTAAGGTAATCACCATCAAGGCCAAAACCTGCTAAAAGAAGAGGAAATTAAATGTTTCTACCGAGTCTTTACTGACCAACCACAATGACAGGAGCTTGAATGTTATTTTATTGTAATTTAAAACATTTTAAGCCAGCTAAAATAAATTAAGTACAGCTGGAAATGGTTAAAAATGAAACATTAAGAGACAATCTGAATCATAGATAAAACGTAGAGTAGCTGTGATTTAACTTTTAGAAACTTAACTTAATAAAATATGAGGCCTACAAGTGGAGAAAAATGTTCTTATTTAATCTAAAACCTTAAGTCATAATAGATATGATCAATAATTTATTTTAAAATAACATACTGATTACCTAAACGTGTATAGAAGTGTTGTTAAAAAATGCGCGCACGCAGATGTAGAAAAACAATACAAAAGAATAATTAATTCCAAAAGCTTCTAATAACGTTGTAAATGACTAAATATTTGTATTATGATGTATAAAAATGTAAGATATAAGACGCAATAGTTTATTAGACTGTGGCGTAAAAATTCTTGCTGCAAATGGCAACAAGTGGCATCAGGTGAAACGCAGGAGGAAGATCGGAACACGATCACACTTCATTTAATTTCCTCGCAGGATCATCACAAAATTATTTTTTGATCAACCTTTAAATATTAAGTTAAAAAAGCCAACTTTGCAAGTGCGCTCGGAACAAAAGTATTGAGCCACTCCTAGCATTTCTGCCAACTGACGAGTGACTCTCGGGTGACTTGAGCTCTGATGACAGGAGGGAGAAGAAGCGGCGGTGCAACAGTTGATTTTTACCCTCCGTGTGTGACGGAGGCCCGTTAGAGGCGAGTTATTCCAACCCGCGGGAAGGAATCCGCGCACTTACTTGATTTGACGTTGAGGATATCCAGGCAGCCACTTGTTGATCCTGCAGGTTTGCTCATCATGGAAAATGTTTGATAGTGAAAAAGATTAGGATGAATAAAAAACCTCTCCTCCTGTTCTTCCTTTTTCGTGATCACCGAAATGAAAACATAGAAAAAGGCGCAACGGTTTCCTTTAAGTCTTCACCGGCAGCTATTAGATCACCATTCACATCCAGAGTTGCCCAACTTGGCAGAACCCAAATGAAGAAACATCTTCAGAGAGAATCTCGCCTCCGATCATGCAGTACAGGAGAGCCGGGCTGCAGGAACTGGGACAGCAGCCCTCCAGCCGGTGCGTAAAGTTCGCGAAACGGAGCCTGGAACGCATCCGGCGTTGCCACCGCGTAAGGAAAGAAGACAAATCAGTTTCGGTGATGATTATCTGACAGGTTCCTCCAATCAGGACGAGACGTGACTTTTTGCTGCGCGCTCCTCAAATCAGCCTCAGTAATATTTTTGAGAAGTGTCAGGGGGAGGCTGGAGGCTGGAAGCTGGAGGCTGGAGGCTGGAGGCTGGAGGCTGGAAGCTGGAGGCTGGAGGGTGGAGATCTCCACTTCCTTCATCCACTTGGCTTTCTACTCCAAACTCCAGGCTGACGTCACGGGCAAGAGGGAGTCGTGTGAATGTGGCGCACTCCTGGATGAAGAAGCGCAGCCACTAAAAACACACGTGTTGAATGAGTTGGTTTCACTTCGAGACTTCATGGTTTATAGAAAAAATCTCTCTCGATTCAAAAGGATGCTGTAGAAAGCTGCTGTCTGACGGGCTTAGACATGTATCTTTTAAACAGTGTGCTGGAAATCACTTTCTGCACACAAAATCAACTGAGTTGGTTACGCCGGCTCCTCAGGAGTGAAGGATGGGAGCTCACGAGGCCAACTACTGACGATGATGAGTCAGATGAAGTTGATGCTGCACTGCTTTCACTATAAAGTTCATTAAATCACCCCAGATGTAGATTCTTAGGCAGAAAGGCAAGGCCAGGTTTTTATATCGTGAATAAGTATTAGCCTACTTTACATTGCATAAAAGGTATTAGTCTTTAACTTCTTAACAGCTTAATAGTCTGATCTGTTGATCAAAATGAATTCCTGCACACTGAGTATATTGCAAAATTGCATGTCTTTGATGAAGCAAGCCTTCACCAAGGGGATTATTTAACGAGATTTGATCGACTCATCCGGGTAATGGAATCTCTCCTATTCTGCAAAAAGCATTTACATCAATTCTTGATCAAAATCATGATCCGGATTAAGACCAAAATCTAATAAACCTATTATTTATTATTATCTATCTATTGCACCACTAGCTCCTCAAAAATACATAATTTAGTTTTTATAATCTGGATTATAACCAAGATCTGGATCAAATAGCCCACAGCGGTGGAGCATCATGAATCTTCTGTTTTTGATTAGTCCAATATTTATATTATTTTTCCTGATTTCGGCAAAAATATTCTAATGTTGGAGTCAAATAAAAACTGATTCAGAATATTCAACTTTAGCCTCTTCCACTTTAAATCAGCTCCATCGTCTCCTAAAATCATTTCCAGATCCACTAAAATCTAAATCATACTACCAAATGTAATGTCCTTTAACCGGATTATGACATTGGGCTCAAATTATGCAGAGTGGTGTAACATGGGTTCGACCACATTTATAAGTGGGTTATTAGTATTCAAGTATTTTTCATTATGTTGGCAACAGTTTATTGCAACATTGGAAAAAGTTGAAATTTGTTCCGGAATCTGGATCCATTTGGTTCGGCCTCCAAATGAAACAAACTCCCTCCATGCATTAGTTCCATCTCTACACAAAATGTGTTCATTTGAAATATTTCACACACAAACAAACAAATAAACAATCAAACAATAATATGACCTATTACCTCAAATAACTTTTATTTGTTCTTTAGTTCGTTTTTGTCTGGAACCACAAAGATTCAAAAAAAGATTTATTTGATAAAAAAAAAAAATTTAAATTTAAAAAACATATATATAAAAATATGATTTAAAAACATATAACAAAGCATAGAGTGAATAAATAATTATAAAAATAATGATAAAATAATAAAAGTAAAATAAATGAAAAATAATAATTTGATTGAACATGAATAGAAAAATAATGTTTTTTTACACAATCATACATATTTGCTATCATGCCGTTAATATAATCAAATATAAATAATAACAGAAAATAACAATAATAAAAAATAACAATAATGAAAAATAAGATCAACTAAAATAATCATATGATGATAATACATAAATATATTTATTTATTTGAAGTATACACATACATATTTTTATATAATAATGTTAACGTAATAAATAATAAAATCATGACATGAAAGTAATAATAAACTTATTACTGTTTATTATTACTTTAATGTCATAAAAACAATAAAATAAATGAAAAGATAACCATACAATAAATAGTTTAAAAAATAATGATTTTCTGACATAAACATACATATTTGATGAATGTTGAATAACATTAAACATAACAAATAAGTTAAATGATATAATAAGAATATATAAATATTAAAAATAATAATCCCCATAAGAAATATTACAATAAATAAAACATATCTTAAAAATGATATAATTACACATAAATAATAATATTACTTACTATTATAATATTACTTTTTTTAATTTATATTTCCTTTCTCTATATGAACCTTAAGATAATAATAATAATAATAATAATAATAATAATAATAATAATAATAATAATAATAATAATAATAATAATAATAATATTATCATTTTCATTATTATTATTATTTTTATTTTATTTTGCAGCCAGGAAACTGGCCTTACGAATAAACAACGCTTATACAATGAAAACACTTCTCCCTCTCGTGACTGCATGTACTTATATGTTATTAGCCATTGATGAAGATGAAGTTTTCCCATCCACCCCTTCAGCTCTGACTGATCATATTTTGGGACGAAGTGTCTCTGTGACGCTCTGACCTTGACAGCTTGCTGACTCTCCTCTCCTCTGTCCGCCTCCACAAATCCATATTGGGTTTTTAATTGTGTTCATTCCCACGCTGCACTGGAGGCCATATGGATCCAGAAAGTGTCGATTTAAGCGGACAGGCCGGCGCGGGGAGGAGAGGAGAGGCGCACTTAATTGCAATCAGCCATTGTTTTCTTTCAACCTGGACTTTAGATGCGAGGAGGAGACTTTTGATTCTCCAGCAGAAGAACTCAAAGTATGTGGAGGTTTTTTTTTTATCTCCTCCTCCACAATAAAACCATTATTTCCTCTCTACTTTTAATATTTAGGCATTTTTTAAAATGATCTCTGGATTTTGTTCCCCCCATAAATGAATGCTTGGATAGTTTTGCGCATGTGTGCGTGTGTGTGGGATGGCAGTCGGGGGTAGGTGAATGGTGAACCTAATCTCCTTAACTCGTCCTAATCCTCGTCATTCAGTGATAGCCTTTACACAAATAAAACATCATGGTTTCCCGGGCTGCCTTCTTTCACTTTCCTCTGTATTAGTGACTCCCTTCTCCTCCAACAGTCAATGAAATGACGCAAACAATGGCGCAGCTGGATTGTGTATCTGTTTTTTGGGGGGAAGAGCTCAGAAACCATACACTGAAAAAAGGGGTTTGTTGAATTTACATAATTTTATTACGCCAACTATAGTCCCGCAAAATATTTTTTTCTTGCTCCAGATATATTTTTCCTAATTTGTCTGCAGCTAAACTCATGATTGTTGCTCTCATTATTCCAAGGGACTATTTTATATAAAAAGTTAAGTAAATCGTTCAAACCCTAAATCATTTGTTGAATTTATTTAATCAACAATTTCCACCAGTCTGAGTTGTGTTTTCATTCACTTTATCTTCTAAATTAAAAAAAAGAGAGTCATTGTTGGTCGTCTGGACAACCGACAATGACTTTATGGGGCAACTGCAGCATCATCTGTCATCTGTTTGTGCAGCTGTACTAAATCAATCATATTTCATGATTTGATGATTTGAAGATCATGAGATTGGAGATTTGAGACAGTTCGTCCGTTCCATTTATTTCCCAGTCATTCAGGTCCCGGAACATCTGGGTCCAGACAAGACTTTGAGACGTGTTCTAGATCGAACCGTGATGTCATTGCAGCATCTTTGTCCAATCAAATATCGTTTATCATTATCCTACAGCTCACTTTTTTTGACACTCAAACAATATTTTGCCTTATTTACTAAATTCAGTTATGTCGACAATTTCCACTAATCTGAGTTGTGCCCTATGTAATTAATTACATGCATCTGGAAAGAACAGATATCTAATCTGAACAACATAAAGTTAACACAAAGCTATTTATTTAACTTTACTTAACAGTCTTCCGTCTTCCTAAAGGATCTAGTCCAGGACAAACTCTATCTAATGTTTTCATTAAGCAATTCACTCAAAACTGTAAAGTTTTGTCATAACAATCATATTCTGTTGGTGTACCGAGTTTTGATTTTAGATGATGCCTGCTGTAGTGGACTGCATTTAAAAAGCTTACATATATGTTTGGCTAGAAGGACATTTATTGAATAAAACAACTAGCAGAGTTCACTTTTTGAGCACCGCAAAGCCCTTTTGAACAACCTGTGTGTTCTGGACAAAATTAGGGCATTTATGATGTTTAAAAGGTAAGAAAGTCACAAATCACTTTGTTATTCATCACTTTATTACATTACTTGACTTAAAATCTATTTTTTTTATCATACTTGGTTCACATACCCGTTGATTTTAATTTCTTTTGCATTACTACTCTATGAAACCAGCCCTTTAAGAGACATAAACTTGTCCTACTCTTGTCCTGGGTGCTTCAGTTAAACCATCCTCTTACACGCTGCTATCAGTGAGCGCCCCGAGCAGACCAGGCGTGAACCAATAGGCTTTAAGAAGAAGTCACAAAGCTGCACAGAGCAAATAATGAGGAGTGTTCAAGGCTCTTGCAACCGAGGATCACACTCACACACACACACACATGCCCACACACACACACACACACACACACAGACACACTTACACCGACATACATAACACACACTGACACACACACACACAAACACACACGCACACACACACACACATGCACAAACAGACACACAGTCTCTCTCCTGATCATCGTCTTTAATCGATCCTGCCATCTGTGAGACTAGAAATACCAACAAATAGAAACATCCAGGATCCCTTGAGGGTCCTCCAAAGAACTTCAGCACCACGGATAGATCCCAGCACACTGCAGGTTACCTGTCCATGTGCTCCAGAGTTAGGGGAGCCTACATCCCCAAATTCCTGGCTGATTAATACAAAGTTCAGTGAGTTATTGAGTGTGTTTTTCGTCCAGGGGGTCTTCCTACATGTGGTCTTCCTACATCATCTGATTTTGACTCAGTCCCTCTGATAATCCATAAACAGTTTGGATCCTGTCTACCTGACTGAATCTAATTAAAAGAGATTGAAGGTATCTGCTCTCCCATGAGGACTACTCTGCATTTAGCATCAAGTAGTTTTAACATTAAGATGAACTATGATGACTTAAATACTTAAATCAGGAACTGGAGCTTTTATTTTCCACCCAGTTCAATGAAATCGTTTTGGATCCCTTTCTGGTTATTTCTATCGTTTGTGCGTATCTCAGACTATACTATTAAAATACAAGTTTTGAACTATAATGTTATTCAATATGTAAAATGGTATTACGTAATACTTAAATCACTAGGGTGAAAAAGTATTCACCTACCCGGAATTTAATATATAGATGTTCTACCTTTAGCAGGAACGAGTTCCACCAAACACTCCTGATGGCTGAAGATCCGTCTCTGACATCATCACTCCGGTTGAATTTTGGCTGACTCTTCTTTGACGAACTGCCTTGAAAATGAAAGAAAAGGATACTTTATTTACTCCGAGGGAATTTCAAGCCCCTGCATTTGACCCGTCAGTAGTGGGCATGAGGATCTTTTCAGGTCCTGCCACAGCATCTCAATGGATTGCTGCACATGTCTCCATTTGTTTTTTTTATTATTATAAAATACAAAATGTAAAGATTATGGGAAATTGTGAGTCTTCAGCTCAAGTGTTGTTAAGAATTGTGAAAAAGTTTGAATGGGAGGCAACAGATTGTTTTGGATTGGGCGACAACAGACAAATGGGGGCCTCATCTTGGAAAGACTGCGCTGGAAAGACTGATGGAAATACTTAAAGACACTTAATTTTAAGTCTTTTTCCCATTAATCCAAGTTAATTTTGTGGAACCGATTTACATAACTTAATAAGGTAAATTTGATAATTGATTTCTTCAACTTCTCAGCTTTGCTCTAAGACATGTTTGTGCCTCCTCCTTAAGAAAGCTGAGGCTGAAGACATTTATTCAAGCAAAGTTTGTGGAACTGAGACTTTAATGTCTCATCTACTCAGCTTTTCAGGTTTTGCTTTTTATCTCAGACAAATGGACACCTAATCTTATAGAGTATTGAGACTGTGCTGCAAAGCATGATAAAAACACTTGAAAATACATTTTTTTAGTCTTTGTCATATTTATTCAAGCTAGTTTCGTGGATCCAGTTTGCATATGTGAATAAAGTAAATGTGACGTTTCATCTCTTCAGGTTTCCAGGTTTGGGCTTTTCTCTCCAAATAAATGGCAGTCTCATTTTACAGAAAGTTGATAATGTGCTGCAAAGACTGACGAAAACTCTTAAAAGACCCTTTTTTTGACAGGTTTTGTAGACTGTCTTAAAACTAGCATTTAGTGGAGCTAGTTTTGGGGAACTGGTTGACGTAGCTAAACTAAATAAATATGAGGTTTCATTTCTTCAGCTTTTCAGGTTTGGATTTTTTCCCGGACATAATGCGCCTCATCTTCCAGAATACATAGACTACGCTGGAAAGTCTGATATACAACATTTAAGGATGATGTTTCATGAAATCACCTTTAAAAGGTGAAATTAAGATTTATGTTTAAAAGTCAGGAAAGACAAGAGTTTACCTATAATGCACTGTTCACTAATTCCTCTGTCACCAATTACAGTGAAGCCAGAACATCCTGGTACAGTCCCATCGCCTTCTCCACCTCTGCCTTCACAAAGTGGTGCACACTTGCCCATTTGCCAACAGGCCTCTACCCAAAAAAACCCAAACGCAGAAACCCAAAAGTCTGTGCGGTGCAGTTGGACGCTCTGACAAATCTATTTGGGGCAAATTGTCAGTGAGAAACTTCCGCTCGAACTGCCGTGGACAAAACTGGCTGTTGGGGAGAGCAAATCCCGCTGCATGAGGGTGGGGGACAATGGGGGGTGAATGTGTTGATGTGCGGCCGGTGGCTGGGGAGGGACAATGGACGGATTAGTCAGTCCTCTGGCTGACTGATTTGAGATGGCTCCTCTCAGCCTCTCACCGTGGGGAGTCCCATTGTCCCGCTTCTGATTCCCACTTCTCACAAACTCCAAACAAAAGTCAATCTCTTTCTCAAGGGAGGGGAGGTGGGATATCGACCCGTGTTTCAGCCGGGGAAAGTGACTCAAAAACTTATTTGTGAGAGATGGCTGACTCTCTAACTCCTTTTCCACTCCTCCTGTCTTTTCCTCATCCTCTTCATCGTCAGGCCTGGTTGCCCGGCGCTGGTGGTGGAGGGTAGTAGGATGTGGCATGATCCCGGGTTTTCAGACTGGAGTGGGGCTCTGGGGCACCTGTTGGAGGCTTAGAGGCGGCTTTGCAGCAGAGGTCATTAATATTAAAATATACAGAGATGCCATCACGGGCCGGTCTGAAATCGGTCTGATGTCGCCCCTGGGTTCCCGCTCTGGATGGACCTCTGCTTTCAGTCACTCGTGAAGAGCCTTCTTTTCTTTTTTCTGTCTTCTCTTTTTCTTTCTTCCCTCCCTGAAAAGACTCGTTAACAAATTATGACAGCTGAGTAGAAGGGCTCAGGGCGTTCACGCAACAAAGACAAACATTCGAGCTGCGAGGCGAATGTATCAGTGTATCTACAGTCCAGATTCAGCCGCCATGCGTCCTCTAGAGTGGAGGAGGAATGGTCAACCACAGAATCACAAGGTGGTGGGCTTTTAAATCCATTGTGCCAATATTTTGCAGTAACCTGCTGGTGGTTCAATTTCCCTCATATTTACATAGTGCTCCAGTGAGTTGATCTATATATTAGCCACTTTGTGAGAAAAAACACTTTATGCTATCGTTGAAGATGCTATGGACGTGTCACATAAACGAGACGCTCTGATGGTTCTTTTCCGTGTTCAAGCGGTTCAGATCCTTGAAAAAGTTACGAGCTGAATGTTGCTTCATTGTGACAACTGACAAAGATATTTGAACCCATTGTTGTGGGTTCATTGATTTGTTCTTGTGTTTTTAGGTGCGTATGGTGGTTGGTTTCTTAGTCTGGTATACATCAATTTTTTTTTTTATATCCCCGAAAGGTCAGGGAAACCATGGAATCATCAACGCCGCCGCCACATCATTACCCTGATGTCAGATCCTTCATGTTAACACGACTACTGATAAACTTTGTCTTGGATTGTTTAGAAACGTAATTCCTGCATAAACCTTAGTTCGAGGAAGAACTGGATTGATTTTGGGATAAGTCAGTTGTATGAATTTGCCACTAGGCGGATCATAATTTGTCAAAGGTTGATCCGATTTGGTCCAAATTTGGTGCATTTGAACCGCCTCAAAGAGATTTAACTTGTATTTGTCATATTTTACTGTGATTGTTCCTATTTCACTCACTATGGGATCTTATCTTCAAGCACGTTGCTGTTTTCATGGAAATAGTCAAGTTGAGTCAATATGGACCATTTGAGATTAATAATGAGTCACATTTAATACGAGGAATTCAATCAAGGGGATTACTTGTACAACGCAGGGGATTGGGGGCTTTTCGAAGATATGTCCTTGATGTTGAGGATGACAGCATCGGCTATGTGGTTGGTTGCATCACCTGTTCGTTGAGAGGTTCTTTGGTTGGTTTCATGGTTGTTTGGTCAATTAGTTGTTTGATCTGTTGCTGGTTTGGTTTGTTTTTGTGTTTTTTTATTGGTTGGTTGTTTTGGTATCTGTTGGTCATTTTGTAGTTTTGTTTTTTAGCTTGTGCATTGGTTGGGTAGCTGTTTGGCTGATTGTTTAATTTTATTATTTGGGTGCTTTGATTAGTTGTTGATTGTTTGGTATGTTGATATGCTGTTTTTATTTTTTTGTTCATTCCACTGGTTGTATTGTTATTTATTTTTATTTATTTGGATGTTTGGTTTGTTGTATCTTTGTTGCTGCTTTGTTTATTTGTTTGTTGTGTGTTTCTTGTTTTGTTTGTTGACTGTTTTTGTTTGTTGACTTGCCTTGTTTGATTATGTGTGTATTTGAATGTTGATTCCTTTATTTTTGTTTGATTTTTCGGTTACTTGGTTTGTTTTGACTAATTTGTTTGTGTTCTTTGCTCTGGTTGTTTGTTGGTTTGTCAACCTGATTATACTGAAGCTACCAAACAGATTTCATAAAACTAGATGAGGGGAAGATGCACTGACAACTGTTGGACAGAGATCATGTAGACAAACATACAGACAAACAAACAAACATGGTTGATCACATGACAACCGCCACCCACCTGTCATTGGTGGAGGTAATATCAAGAGATCAACCCACAGCAGACAGCTTAAGTGATGAGAGTCCTCTATCACTCTCTGTTCATTTAAATCTAACAGCTCTTCTTAGAGTAATGCTATTTTTTAATTAATATAATTCATTGCTTTCCTCCTGTGCATCGTGTATAAACAACAACAAAAAAAACTTGGTCATCCCACCTCTTGAATACCGTACTATACCTAATACCATGTATATAAACCTCTTGAGTTTGATTACCTCGCTTTTTTCTATATATTTTATTTATATTTCTTTATTTTCATTTTCACTTTATCTAATGTTATATTTTGATACTGCTGTTTATTTTAGTTTTTTGATTTTTGCCTTAACTACAGCTGCCAATGTGTGTTTTTAAAACAATGAAAATAAAGCTATTCTATTCTATTCTATTCTATTCTATTCTATTCTATTCTATTCTATGCTAAAGAAACGGATAATTTATCATTTAGAAATAAACTTGTGTGTTCTGGGTGATTTTAAGAACCCTGCTATCTATTATTTAACCAGGGTTTAAACGTCTAAAGAGTTTCTGGTGAACTGGTTACAGCTTGATAGGGGGATAGTTCTTACTTTATCTATGTTTTGACCATCGGTCTGATGTCTAATATTCAGATCCTGATATCACTCAGTGGGCATTAATAGGTCATGTTCACAGGTCACGGTTTTCTTCTCGTCATTAACCCTCGGGGGACGCTGCTGTTATCTGGAGCCTCACCCTCACCTTGTGAGTTTTAAGACACACCCAGACGCTGACCGGACCGGTCGTCACGTCACCTTCATATGTGTTTGTCACATGACCAAAATCTCTTCTTTGAATGCTGATTATTTGATATCAGTACAAACCGTACACATCATGGATTGGGTTATTAGTTTCGTTATTGCTCCCTGTATTCTTTTAAATGTTTATGTTCCTCAATATATTTTAGTTTATCTTCTGTTTCCTGTCTGACCTGTCTTCCATCTGTTTCTGCTTGTCTCGTCATTTCCTGTGTATGTAAACGCTGGGTTTCTGCTTCTTTTGCCAGTTCATCCATGTTTCTTGATGGTGATTTCCATTGCTCTAGCCACCCATCTTATATCTAGAACTACTTCTCCAGATCAGGGCCACGGGGGACTCGAGTCTATCCTAGCCACCACTAGGCGAAAAGCGGGGTTTCCCATGGACAAGTCGCCAGTTCATCACAGGGCCGACAACTGTTCACACTCATATTCACACTTAGACGAAATTTTAAGGTAATCAATCCATCTATATCACTTGTTTCTGGACTTTGGGAGAAGCTGGGGAATCCTGGGAGAACCCAATCAAACATAGGAAGAACATACACACTCCACAAAAGAAAGGCCCTCGAGGTGTTTTTGAACCTGGAACCTCCTTGCTGTGATGTAACTCAGATTGTTGTTGTGACAGTGTGTGTGCGTCACTAGTTACCGTTGTACCAGTGGCAACATGCCTCTGTGATTGCCGTGGTAACATGTGTCTGTGGTTGCCGTGGTAATGTGAAAAGTCTGACTTGTTAAGCATTGGCCCCAGTTCCCTCACCAAAACCACTCTAGACTTCTTCCTCAACATCGACATCCCTCTCTGACTCCCTCCCCTCACGTCCGCAACTGTGGAGTCATCTTCAACAATAACCTCTCCTTTCAACAGCACATCAATCAAATTGCCTTCTTCCACCTCAAAAACCTTGCCAGGCTGGTTCATCCCTCTCCTTCACTGCTCCAGAGACTCTGATCCACGCTTTCATCACAAGCTGACTGGACCACTGCAACAGTATTCTATATGGCGCAACATCAAAAAACCTCAAACTCCAATACATCCAGAACTCTTCTGCATGTCTCCTTACCCACACTAGCTTCCAGGATTACATCATCCCTGTAGTCCAGAAACTCCACTGGCTCACCGTCCTACAGCGTATCGAGTACAAACTCCTTTCCCCAACTACAAAGCCTTCCAAGACCAGGAACCTTTCTACATCATAGACCTCATCCACCCTCGAAACCCACCACGCTGCCTCCATTCCTCTGATGCCAACCACCTCTCTACACCATTCAGGACCAGGCACAAGACTTGGGCTGACAGAGTTTTGTCAATTGCTGCCCCCTCCCTCTGGAACTCACTACCCAACCCCAGCAGGGACTGGAGTGACCCCTCCATGTTCAAATCACTTCTCAAGACCCGCCTTTTCAGATCTGCTTTTAACCTGGATCAATTAGCGATTTTTATTGCTGTTAACTTGTTATTTATGTCGCTGTATAAAGACTTTGAGTATTCATGAAAAGCACGTAAAATGTATTAATATCATCATCATCATCATCATTATTATTATTATTTTTATTATTATTATTATTATTATGAAGTAGTGGAGACATCAAATTGAATCTATTTTTACTAAATTAAGTTGGAACTATTCCAAGTAACTTAATTGATCAGGTTGTATCGATCCATCTCAAGTATCTTGATATTTAACAAATATATATAACTTGATATATAATAAATATGAAGTAAAAACAGTTTCTTATTACTGAAAATACAACATTTATTCATGTGGAAATATGTGTCACGATGTTTTTAAGTTCATTCAAAGAGGTATTTTTTTTGGTGTGTGAGCGTCTGTCATATTTTTTGGAGGCCGAAGATGAGGAGTGATGAAAGCACCTGGGAGACACAGGGTCCTTTAGAAACACCCGAACAATGACGAGGGCAAAGAGGCACTTGTTGTTTTTTTCTAGATTCACCACATTTTCTCAATCATCCACCACCACCACCACCACCTCCACCGCCACCACCACCCGACAACTCAGTGCTTTCCCATCCTCAGAGTCCCTCAAAGTTTCAGATGCTCACAATGCCCAGATGCTGTCCTTTGGCCCTTTACCCCCCTCAACCCCGAGCTATCATTCATAACCTTTCTGTAGAGCTGGGAGTGAAAGAGGTGGGATAAGGGAGAAAGAGGTGGGGGGGAGCGGAGAGCAACATGGCAGCTTATTTAGAAGACTTCCTTTATTGGAACATGTGCAAGCAGTTCACTCACAAAGGACTTAAATAGGATATTTTCTGTTCCCTATAGTTGCTTTCCCCTTTTAAGTGCCGAGGCAAAAAAAGTAAGTTTACAACTCCCTCCTCAATGGGGGCTCTTCACTCTCAGGTTGCGGGGACCTGAGTGACCTAGGAAAGTTAATTAGGAGGCGAACAAAGAGCGAGCTGGAGCAGAATGCCTAGCCTCTCCTCCAGCCAAAGATGTCATCCATTAATTAGGAAAATCTTTAAGGTGGCCTTATTGAATTTACAGAAAGCCCTGTGGTTGGCGGGCAACAGTTTTTTGATCAAGCCCTGACTCAAACAATGCCTTTCTGGGGGTTAAAGAAGAAGAAGAAGGGAGGAGATGGGTGGGGGGGATGTATGGGTTTGCGGCGCAGTACAGTTTAATGGCGGGGGTAGCTGGCGATTGTGACAGCTCAGATTCACATGGGTATGGGGGCATAGTTTGGGGATGATGTCATGCAAAGGCAACCTGGGGGCTTGGGAAGCAAGAAGGAGGGGGTACTGAGCTTGAGCCACAGGGGCCACTCAAAGTTAACATCGCTGCCTGCATCTGGGCCAAATCCTTTTCTTCTGGCTCAGGAGAGGCTTTCCTGAACGCCAAGCCCTCCAACACTGACCCCCCCACTCCCTCACTCACAAATCAATTCTAACTCTACGCTAACTGGTTAGCTAACTGCCTTTTCTCTCAGGTCTAGGTGCCCATTCATCCTCGGCCAGCTATGAATAATATAACTCGGAGTTAAGGCCATCTCGGTCTGTTTAATCACGTTTCACTTTGGATGAAACAATATTTAAGAAAGCTCTAATTCTTGAAACAACTAAACCATTCTCGCCTCACAGCCAATTTGAAACCTGGTCATGTCAGATTTACTTTGTTATTGTCTTTTTTCAAATATTATTTAAAGGTCAATTTTTGGTCCTGATTTACAGACTCTTCTGTTTGGTCCAAACCTATATATAAATATATATATATATGTTCATATACTGTATATAGAAAATAAATTAATAATATATTAATTTTAATTCATTTGATTAAAAAGTAATCATCAGTCCGTTAGTTCAAACAAATGTCCCGCCTCTTTCTGGAATGATGGCCAGTCGTACTTTTGCATTAAGGGGTGGCACTGTGTTGTAAATCGGCTTTTGGAGGTTGCCCCCTCAGCTCCCCCGACCTTTGAATGTGCCCCTGGCTCTAAGTTCCTCACTCATTCACTTTGTGGCGTTAGTGACCACAGCAATATGTTTTTTAAATTTCTGCCAGCTGTTATGATAAATAAAGTGTAATTTAAAGAAAGTTCACTCTGCAGATTTTATCCATCGTCAGTGCTGGGTTATCTATGCATGTGTCAGCAGATTTAATGCTGACCTCATGCACATAAAGTATCTGTAGTACTGATACTGTAATATCTGCATTTGAACAAGTTGGAGAAGAAAGAAAACAAAAAACAAAAAGCAAAAAAAGAAGAAGAACTAGATACCAAACCCGCAAAAACATTGGGTTTGGTAAATGTTCTGTTTTATCCTATAAAATGAATACATAATTCTATATAAATGTTATTGTAATTATTGTTATTTCTGTTGTAATTCATATCTATAAGAGTATTGTAATGATAATATTTACAATAATACATTTTTGTCATTTTTTGCAGTTAAAATAATAATTGAACATATAAATTAAGGAATTTATACTGATTTAGCTGGGAATTAAATTGATGAAAAAGAACATTTTCTTTTTCTTTTTTTGAAATATGTAGGATAAAGCTATTATTCTTTACTTATTATTGATAACTTTAAATCGAAAATATCTTTTAATTGTCCTCTAAACATGTTATCTTATCTTAGAAATATAGATTAATTGATTTACTATGATTATGTTTACTTTCAGAAAAAAAATGACTGGAAAAAACAGGTGATGACCTGAACTTTAATTTATTGAATTAATGTCGAGGGGAAAATGGGAGAAAAAGTAAAACAAAGAAAGAAAATGAAGAAGTATGCTTTTAAGTAAGTACTGCTTTTTAAATATCAGCAAAATGTCTGAATTAATTGTTACATCATAGAGTTATGTTGAATTTAATATACAAAGTTATGTCGCATTGAATCAACACATAACGTCGTAGCCACAAAATCCCTTTAATGTTTTTATTTTTTATTAATACAATGAAACTCTCTTGTTTTAAATGTCAAAGATTAAACTGTTTGGTTCATTCAACACAAAACAGTCATGTTAGTCAAACATCATGGGTTTTTCATTTCTTACAGTGCCTGAATCCAGACTTCTTATGTAACATCCAACTGGCCTAGAGGAGCACAAACACCAGCTTTCCCAGACTTAATCAATGAAACCAGAAAACAGCGAGTACAAACAGTGATAAACAGACTTGTTTACATGCTGACAGTCACATGCATGTTCATGCAATATGCTGGCATCCTGTCCATGCGTCTCCTGGAACGTGACCCCCTCACCCCACCCCCTCCTGGGGGACTAATTTGAGGGGTGGGACCATGTGTTTTGTTGCTTGTCAGAAACAATCAGTCCCGGCCCGTTACGTTTACAGCACTGCGTGCTCTCATGGCTCTGAGCGGGGGATCCCACAGACACTCTCTCCGATCAGGAGGGGTGAAACCTCACCAGCATCTGGGGAATATTCTCTAGAAGCTGCACAGCAGCAGCAACTTTTTCATCTAGAGTTGATATGGTGCCTGTTTCCCCTCACAGAGATGAAGCTTAAAGCGAATAACAACTTTATTTATCCGGCCCTGTGTCGTCTCCACCCCTCTCTTGTCCTCCGTCCAGGCCCTCCCCCTCTTCTCTTTGGGCACTGGAGGTTGTCAGCCGGGGTTTATGTCCAGTTCACTGGAGCTGAAAGAAGTCAGTTTCATGTCTTGTTATGGAACAAGACGTCTCTGCCTCTCAGGAGTGATGAGAAGTTGTCTGGGTGTGCGGGGAGGGCAGGGAGAGCAGGGGGAGCAGGGAGCGGGACCGTCCCCTGGAGGCGACCAGCAGTGAGGAAGTCAAAGCTGCTTTTGTGTCTGCCATAGGCTGCATGTTTGGTAATTGTCCCCTCCTCCTCCTCCTCCTCCTTCCTCGATGTGGGTGCACACCGGGCTCTCCAGGATAGATCCCCACCTGAGCGGACCACGGGAGACTGAACAACATGCCACCATCGGAGATGAACTGATGACCTCACAGACGCCTGAGACAAACAGATAAATCCTGGCATGTGAGCTTGGATGCAAACTGATCTAGAGCTGAAAGAGTGACACCTGTAGACCTGATCTGGTCTTCATGTCCTTCAGGTACTGCAATTAAGAAGAAGTATCAATATTCAAAAACACAACTATCAGGTCCATACATTTAAATTAGTTTAAGATTATTCTGTAAAAAGCGTGTGTGACAGGTTATTAGATCGTATGACATCACAACTCTCTTACAACTAAAACATAAATGTTGTTTGCATTACATGACTTTTGAGGTTGAAAGAACTAAATAATTGCATTTTGACAACATGAACAGGAATTTTGTATTGCATCAACGAAATACTAAGAGATTTTTGAATGACATGGATGTATTTAATTAAGCCAACATAAATATGTTTAAAAAACTTAAACAAACCTGTGTTCAGTATACGCAACATAATCACCTTCAGTAAATGAAACATAGATGTTTGTGTAGACGGTTTTGTGTTATAAATAAGTATAATAGTTGCATATTTTTACATTTAAAACAAGGGAGTTCTATTACATTAATGTAATAGTGACAGGATAATGGAGGTTTGGTTAATGCAAAACCGTTGCTTAGTACATGCATAACATAATTGTGTTCAGTAAATGAAACCTAACGTTGTTCATTAGGATCATTATACCTATATAATGTAGCACTGAACACATTCTGTTGTCATTTGCTTGGTAGCATTAGTAGTAATAACTTTTCTAATATATTTTTCCATTTATTCCACATGATGCTGTATATACTGTACACTGGTTGACAGAAGTAAATGAGGTAAACGGGATGTTTTTGAATACCTACAGAATACATGGCTTTAATGTTATGCCTGATTGTGTGACGGACGATACACAACCAGAAAGAAGTGAGTACAGGTATCAAAATTCCTTTGGTGCGTCATCATCAACATGGTCGTTATCAGCATTTCTGCCTCGGAACTCATCATTTTAATCTTCCTCATCGTCTCTGACGCCATTATCATAATCAAAGGCATCATCATCTTCATCAGCTCCTCTATACTTGTTATAATCACCCTCATGTCGGTCTCATCATGAGAATAGTCACGCTTTTCCTCTCCAACTCCTAAATACGACATACAGTATATACCCACCCTAAACCGTCTGAGGTCTGAGATCACGCCGCCATGGACTCTACCTCTCCCCCCAGCGTATTTTTGGGTTCAGTATGTAAATGCCATCTTATCCATCCCAGCGGGCACAGGACATCCATGTGACATCAAAAAGACACCGGACACTAGAGATGGTTTATGAGATGGTAGATTCAAGCATGAGTTGGAGTTGAAGTCAAAACGGTGGTATTACATCCATGTTGGACAAACGTTGAGTTTTGGATGGACTACAAAATTTGGTAGGAAACACATGCAAAGGAAATCTTAAAGACTCTCAGTTTATTTGAACTTTATATGGACCAAAATACCATCCCGATCATGTCAGATATAGATTCTATATTATTCAAACTTTTGTATAGATGTTATCCATTAACTAATTCTGATCATCCAGGTGATAGCCTGACCCCGTGGTTGAGGTGTCTACCCGTTTGGTGCTTGCATGGATGTAGCCTTCTCAGTTGGATGACATAGAAAAGCAGAAACTAAGCTCGTTCAAGGGCTGTATATACGCATAAATATAAGGCACTTAATGCACGTTACTTCAGTACAATAGTATAGTTGTTGCATAGTTGGGGGCTCAGGAGCTAAAGTGTTCATCCCCCAGTCAATATGGATTTTTTGGTTTATAAAAGAAGACATTTGCATGTGTTGTTTATCCAAGGTGCAGAAAATGCATAAACGATGCTTTTTGACGGATATAAAATGTTCAATTTTTAAAAATTCCACATTTTATATTTACATTTTACATTTGTCCAATTTAGAATTTTGGTTTCAAGTCAAGAATGGGTTTTGACGTCCACACAATTATAATTTCCAATTAAAATTGGTGTTTGAAACTAGAATCCAATGTCTGTCTGTTGTTGCTTTGATGTCCTACCTAGTCTGATGCCATTCTGATGTCCTGTGCCGTCTTATGTTACAACGATGTCACGAACCATCAGTTATTTTGATGGCCCATGCCATCTAATGCTACTTTGATGTCCTGTGCATAACTGGTTACTTTTATGTTCGTTGTCATCGCATTTTACTTTCCTGTTCTTCTCCATCTCATTTTACTTTGATGTACCGTGCCAGCTGTGATGTCATAATCATTGTAATGACATTTCTTCCTCATCTCTGGGGTTTAAGTAACGGCAGTTGACATCCTTGTAGTTTTATAAGTACGTCCGCCAAGGCACTTTGCTTTTCTTGTTCTACTTTGGTGTCCAAACACTGGGGGACCAGTTCTTGGGATATTTATATTATTCAATTCAGGACCTAGACACATTTCTGCTCACTGGGATCTCCCTGCAGTCTTTGGGCCTCTTGTCGACTATAAAAGATGAAAACAATAATCCCAAACTTTATTCCATCATTTTTTTGGAAACATCCTCCAGAGTCCTGTCAGAGAGTCTAACAGTTTATTTGTGGGAATCAAAGTGAAGACTATCAGTTCTCCCCTCATTTCATCTCACTTTTCTCCCTTTCAAAGCCTGGCAGAAAAGGCTTTCCTTGATGTGCATCAATTGTCATCCTGCGGCTCAGGGGCACTTCGGCGGTCAGTGTAGCGGGCGAAGTCAGGGCTAATCCCTGGAAGAGAGGCAAATCACGGGAGAGGAGAAAAGCAACAATAACCAAGTCAAGCGTATAAAATGAAAGCGAAATCTCTATTATCACTACCCGCGATTCCCAGCACCGTGGTGAAAATCAGGGTTGGTTTGTGATTCGAGTCAGATGCCTAGGGAAGAATATGGGGGTCCCCGCGGGTTGGGAGACTCACACGACGAAAAGGGTAATATTCTGGAGAAAAGGGGAAGAAGAAAGCCCTTCTCCCATCCCGACATAACCATTTAATGCAGTCTGACTTTATGTTGTATAGAGAGGGGGCAACAAGAAAGGAGGCACAGTTCTCCGGTGAAAGAATGAGGTTTTTGGCGGATTAGGGACGGCCCGGAGGATGAAGAATAACTTCTGCATAACTTTACAGCTATTTTCTCTCCCCACGCCAAGAGCCAAGTTTAAGGCTCCATTGGTCGGAGTTAACCCCTTTTGTGATCGTGCAGCTAACGTTTCCTTGGAGAGAGGGAGAAAAGTGGGCTAAAGAGACACGTTACACAATGTTTGTGCACTCAAAAAATAATTACACCTAAAACAGGGAATTTAAGTAAATAATTACATGTGAGAAGTCAATATGATGATGTAACTTCAATGTAAACGGTTACATTTGGTACGAGTCTTTTCAGTCATATCCAGTAATCAAATAATTTAGTTCTGATTTTCTTAAGGGAGACAGAATAAGTCATTTGAAATACATTCCTTTTATTTATAATAGTCAAAAATATACAAAAATTAAGTTTATGCGGACCTTTTCTGTTACTTAATATTTAATAATTAGAAAAAAATGCAGTAATTATGCTCGAGATTTGAGTTTTGTATATAATCAGACAAAATGATTTATTATTATTTATTTCTTTTCTCATTGGCTCGACATAATCGAAAAATACTGTACTAACTTTAACCATTTACATTTAGGTTTTCAATACATTATGTATTTATTATCATATATTAGTAATAAGGTTAATGACTAGTATGTTATATATTAATATATGTTCTATATTATTAATTTGTTATTATATTATATTTCATTATATTATTATATGATGAATGATAAAATAAAATAAAACTTTATTAATCCAACAGGATTCATCATTAATAATTGTAGATTATTATACTGTAAATATTGATTATAGTTATTTCATAGTGTATGAGGACTGAGTAATCTTAAATTAAATGTGTAAGTTTGATTTTTAATACTGAATTATAAACATATGAATAGGCTCATTGACTTATAATAAGGTAATAAGTTCCCTGTTAGTTATATGTGATCATTAAATAGAAATATAAGGTTCATATATGAGTTTTGAAAGTTTTATTTTTAACCATAACATTGTAAATACACAATAGAATTTTTTTTAAATTAAGTTTAAGCGTTTACATTGGGCTTAATGGAACTTGTATATGGGATAAAAATGATTAAATTTAACATTTTGAGCATTATTTATTCTTAGTGGACAGGGTTAATTATTAACATTATTTATATTCATGAAAATATTCTTACATTTACATGCAAATACCATACAGGACAAGCGTAATGAGTATAATTTGATAAATTAGTCACATACTTTTACTTTTCTTTTGACAAAGGTTATTGTATAATACATTTATTAAGGACATTTTTACACTTTTTACTCCATTACATTTATCCAAAATCGACAAATTAAGATTTCAATTCCAAAGCTACCTCCAAAGAGAATTTCTGAAAAAACTGTCATATGATTCATGAATGATTATTTCCATTCTAAATGCAGCTCTCAAGTATATAATGCACTTCAAATTATTCACTGTTTATACTTCACATATTAAGATTTTACCTTACAGTCATGTGCAAAAACACTCTAAGAATAGACTAAAACCGCTTTGAATAGTTCCATTTTAAATGCAGCATTATTCTTCTGAACTACATTGCTCATAAATAGTGTAAAAAAGGATTTTAGCTACCAATTTACAATAAACCTCGCCTCACTAAGGATTTATAAATTGTTTATAATTGGGTTGTTATGAGATATTAGGTAGTAAAGAGTTTATTAATCCTTAATAAACAATTAAAAACCGTTATGACACAGTTTTCAGCCGTCACTATATTGCAAAATCAAATCATGGCTATATTTTTTAATTAATTTATTCTGTGAAATTTTACAACTTTCTGTCTTTTCCTTTTATCAGTCTTCATGTCAAGCAGGAATTAATGGTTATGTTGACATTTAAGGAGTACATTCAGAATAAGGATCCACAGTTGAATCTACAGTGGATTGTCAGCAAATGGAGAAGACTTGGAACAATGGAGAACCTTTACAGAAGTAGACAACCTTCTAGATTCCTCCAAGAGCAGAGGGAAGGCTCATTCAGTAAGTCACAGAAAGGTCAAAAAGGTCAGAGGTCATGTACCCACTATTCATAAGACACTGGGAGAGTTGTGAGGAGAAAGCCACTGTTAACCCAGCAGATAATTAAGACTTGGCTAATTATACCCATCACAGACCTTGATGACCCTCACAGCTATCCGTCACACCCTACCCACCTGACTCTACCTGCTGTAATCTTCATACCTGACTTCAATCTGGTTCATCATCTCACATCAACACTGCTCTATATAACCCCTAGCTCTGCAAATCATTCTCCGGATCGTCGATTTACCACAGCGACATCCGCACTTAGGACTCTATTTCTAGCACTTTGTAATTTTACACCCACAAAAAGTCAGAAAAATTATGAAATTGTTGTCGCCTCTACTGTGTCCGCTGCTGTGTCCTCTACTGTGTCCTCTACTGTGTCCTCTGCTGTGTCCGCTGCTGTGTCCGCTGCTGTGTCCGCTGCTGTGTCCGCTACTGTGTCCTCTACTGTGTCTGCTGCAGATACTTAACTCAAAAATTGACATGGATAATTTACAAATTTGATACCTTCATAAACCCTTGGGAAAGGACAGGTGTGTTTTTCTGGCACAAGGAGCAGCTTTATCTCCAAAATCACAATAGCGGGCCGCAATTTCTCAGCCGTCGGTCAGATTTTTAGTCCAAATTTGATGCATTTGAATCGACTCAAAGATATTTGTCTTGTATATATCTCATATTTAACATGTTAATGTGAGTGTTTGTCATATTTTATTGTAATTGTTAATATTTCGCTTGCTAGTTGTTATGTTCAATGCTTGCTTACAACGCAGGGAATTGGGGGCTTTTCAGGGATAAACCCTTGCTGTTGGTGACGACAGCGTGGGCCTTGTTCTTTTTGGGCTTTAACTCATTCAGGCTTTCTCACCCATGTTCACTTCTCCAGCTCATGTGTTCACCTAGAGACCTCTGGTCAGCTGTCAGTTTTCAAGATGGTTGGAGGATTCTGCTCTGCTTCTGTCACGCTCTTACCAACTGCATGTCCTCCTCCTACAATCGATCTTTTTTTTTTACGATAAACTCTTCTTGTTCTTTCTTTTCTTCTCATCGTGTCTCTGTGTGTTAACACATCAACTTCAACCTGTGTTGTTTGTAAGGGCTATATGATATACGATATAATATAAAGGCTATAAATCCATGCCTTTCTGTGCAGGATCTTTGTTTTTTTGTCTTATTCCTATTAATGATCTCACAGATTTGACTGTTCAGAGAGGACTGTTTGTTGAAATCAGGTTAATAACCTATTAACATCACAGATAAAAGCCTACATCGTCAACATGAAGCATTTTAATGCAAAATCTGTTCCTTTATCTTCCTTGAAAGCAGCTCTTTTGTGTTTTCACGCTGTTTTAGATCTACCTTTACTCCTCTCTGAAAGGCTGGTTATTTTTTTCGGCGCATGAGGACCCTGCAGCTTTGTTCTGTGGTCTCCCTCCCCCTCCCCCGTCCTTCCAAGTTATCAATAGGTATCCCTTTTTCTGACCAGTGTTACCATTAAGAGCACCAAATCACGAGGATCCTCTCAGTCCTGAAGGGCTCTCATCATCACCGTCATCTAATTTACAGCCCTAATTAGTGATTTTTGTCTTCTTGGTTTCTCCATCAATCAAATGCTAATGAAGGCATCTCCCGCCAGCTGACAGTCATAATGGTCATCTCAGATACTGGGAATCATAGGCCGATTTTACTGATTCACAGAGAGTTGTCCGAAAGTCATAAATCTACTGCCGCATTAACAGTGAGGTGCTCTATACTGCAATGGATTCTGGGAGAAATAAAATGCCACTTTAAGATAACATAATTGCTAACAGGAATGTAAACTGTATTGCAAAAAGCATAACATCATGCACTCAAAAATGTGCGGATAAAAAGGATCCCCTCATTTAGATGTACGCATATTGTATATGTACAATATGTATACATATACTTTGATTTTATGTAATCAGATGAAGTTAATTAGTCTATTTACTTTGACTCAGCAGCACAGAAAAACATTTGCTTTGACTTTAGATATAAGATAAAATAGATAAAATTAGACGGAAATTTCATTTGTACTTACCTAAGAGTGAATAATTTGGGAAAATACATTTCATATGACTGTAGGAACTTGATAGATAAGTGTTTATATTAATATTAAATGATTGGCAGACATACTACCACCTGCTCAGCCGTTTCAATGACGACTGCTTTGCTAACAATGTCAAACATAATCTTTTGTGTATTCAAAAATGTCCATATTCACGTGAAAAACATTTTAAAATCCTCTACACGCCGCAGGTTTCCAGCAACTGAGGAAGCAAATCAGTGCCAGAGCATCACTGATCCACCACTATGCTTCACTGTAGGTAGGGTGCTCTTTTCAGGAGATGCTTTATTCTGCCTCACCCATACTAACCTGATCCATACACCCGACACTGCAAGGCAAAATATTTTATTTCTTTTTTTTAATTGGAATTTAAAAGAAAGGTGCGGGAACTCAGATTGGCATACTACTTTTTTACTTCCATTTCTGTGACAGTTTTTCTAAAAATGGAAAAACTTTTCTTCTGTGTTTTATACAACACATCTCACTGCCATCTCCAGATGTTCTCCAGTGACTCAGCCATCTTCTGACACACATCAGAGGGGAACCATCTGGAGTATCGAACACCATCAAGAATTTGTGGACTGGGGTGAGGTCAGTCCCCTTCGGATTAATACCACCTACATTAAGGAACTGGTGATTGACCTCCGCATGAGGACCTCACACATTACACCGGTGTACATCCAGGGTTTGGGAATCGAACAGGTGAACTCATACAAATAACTGGATGTTCACCTCAACAATAAACTGGACTGGTCGGTAAACGCATATGTCCTGTCAAGAAGGGCCAAGGTCGTCTCCACATCCTGAGGAGACTGAGGTCATTCGGAGTGTGCAGGACTCTGTTAAAGCACAGAGCAAGAAATTCAAATTCTTCTCTGGCCTTGGTGCCATTTATTCTCCTCTGCGAATTAACGTGGGTACACTCTATGTACGCTAGCTTCCAGCTACAGTCCAAAAGACTAGAGGAACTAGCGAAATGTAGCTGGATAAGTGACCATCAATGGTTGTTTCTACGAGTTGACCCTGTGGTGAACTGGGGGGTCCAGGGTGTATCCAACTTCTTGTGCAATGTCATCTGGAGTCTATCCAAGGCCCTGTCTATAACCCTGAACAAAATAAGTGGTAAATGAAAATCAATGAATGCTACTAACAGCACTTCTAATGAAAAAACGAAATGTGTGAGACATTGTGAAGTTAATGTGTTGCTGGATGAGGGCCAGCTAATGAAGGTTCTAGGCTAGGATCACATCTTCTCTCTGAGGGGATATTAAAGGAGTGGGATCATTTGAACAATTTGCTGATCTCTGGTCAGGAGAAAAAGAGTTAACTAGCTACCGGTTTGGTGCCATGTGCGGTGAGAGCAGCCTTTAGAGGACATATTTAGCGTCAGAGCTGTGCGCGGGCACGTATCAGAATAGGCCACTAATGCCGCGCGTACTCTCTACACCCATTTTCATTAGGCGCTGATGACTGCGGGATGGATGCGGCCTGCAAGTTATCAAGAGCCACTAATTTCACATTAACGGCCATTGACTGTGGCTGCTTGATTCGAGGGGGTTTCTGACAATTATCACAATCAGGACTGGAGCCCAAACCGTTTACCTTGACTCCAGAATCATCAAGTATGTTCTGAGAGAGCATCGCAAAATTGTATGGTGTCAAAAACCTGCAAATAATGAGAGCAGGAACAGATATGTCCCTCATGCACACACACACACAGACACACGCACGCACCACACACACAAACACACACACACACACACACACACACACACACTCACACCATAACATAAGCACCAGTGACCCACACTACGTTGTCGATCGGTGGTGATTTGAGCCCATAAGAGGTTCATATTTTACACAGAGGGTCAATATTAAGTCAAACATTTATGCACATTCCTCATTCGCCAAGAAGCATAATGCATTTCAACAATCTGAAACATGCCCGTTAATATATTTTGCAAATTTCTACTTTTTTTAGCAAATTGTTTACACCAAAAAGATTTTATTTACCGTAATTTCTTGCTGTTGCCGCATTCAAGTCACATAATGATTACCTTTTTTTCTCATAAATATGTTACTTGTTAATGTGTATACTGGCATCAAAAGTTCAAAACAATATTATCCATAATAATTCAGGAAACAATTCTTAATCCTCAATAATCATTACCCTATTGATCCTGAAAAGGATAAGCGTTTACGGATAATGAATGAATGAATAAATAATAATTGAATTTTCCCGATTTTGCTGCATTCAAGATCCGTTTAGAATTACCATTTGCAATACTTATCAGGATTCTCAGTGATCATCATTTGTCTTAAACATTAAAATCTACCTTCCCACGTGACTAAAATGCAGGATCAGATACATGCCACATCAAGCTTCCAAAAATGACAAATAACTGGACGGAGACACTTAAGATGCCAATAAGATGTGGTTTTATTACAAACTTCTTTGTGCTCATTTTATATTCAATTAGTTTTTTTTATTATTGTATATTTTTATGAATTCTTCTTTTTCTCAATGTTACTATTATAATAATCATCATTTTATATATGATTAAGATTTCACTATGATTAGTAGGAGTGGTGGTGGTGGTAGTAGCACTATTGTTTCTTAATTATTGTAATTAGTGCTAGTGCTATTTCCCTTAGGGAATAAGAAAAATATCATTGATCACTGATTGTTATTATTATAACTTTATTATTTATATACGTTGAATAATGTGTGTCAAAACGTGTAAAAGTATTTTAAACATCAAATACATCTCTAAAAATGATGAGAAGTGGAGGAGATGATGAATTACATTAGTTCTTAGCCGACATAGAAGTTATCGCGAGATTACATGCTGAGTCACATGATCTCGTCAGGAGACAACAGGAAGTCATGGTTTTTTGGACTGGAAGTGACAGAAGGGGAGTCCCTACTCACTGCTTTCAGAAATGGCTACCTACAAAAGCAGTTTGTTAGGGGCGTTATTAGTATTATTTAATATTTGTTTTATATCTAGTGACGGAGTTAACTTCACTGTTACAGATCCTGCGGACAATCTGATGCAGATCACTTCTTTGACAACTTCCGTTGCGGTTCACTCGCCTGTTTTTAAACCTGCTTCTGGTGCCATCTTCTCCATCAACCTGATGTCCTCTTTTCCCGAGGACCTTGAGATCAGCGACTATTGCAGCGACCTGCTTCTCATCTTCGGACAACGCTACGTCTCTTGTGTGAACTGCTTGGTGCCAGCTGCCCGACCCGTTAAAGTTTGTCAAAACTGTTTCTCCCATTATGGCAGCCTGGCGGATATCTACATGAACATCTCATCAGATAAGGTTCGAGACTAATTGTAAGGCAGTCTTTTTCTGTTTTTCAATTCGTCCTCTCCTCGTGTTCAAGAGGACAGGCCTTGTTATCTCATGATCACGAGTGTTGACGTGAATGAGGAAATGAGACTCCATCTGCTCGATGGAGTTTCTCAATAGAAACATGGAGCCTGTGTGGGTAGAATTGATAAAGTTCTGCCTGTATGTCCTCAGATGGGGCCTGGTAACGTGACATGCAGGGACAGCCTCCTGCGCAGTGACCGCCTCATGCTGGTCTATGAGCTTTGGATCAACCTGAAAAACCTCTGGAATGAAGCAGAGTGTGGAAGTAAGTCCTCTGCAGGGTCAATATCCGAATTAAATTAGTTCTGAACTCCTGGAATACACACACACACACACACACACACACACCAGTTGAAACACTCTTACCATTTACAGGTGAAGTCATAAAAACATTGTTTATCTTTTTACCATGATATCTGTCCCTGGGTGAGTTATATTTGGCAGAAAGTAAACTTCTTTTCCTGAAACTGATGTTCAAATCAGGAGAGATAGACGGATTTAAAGATGTGAGCAAATTTGACGAAGGACTAATTCTGATAATCTCCAGAACTGCAGGTCTTGTTGGGTGTTCCTAAAGTGCAGTGGTGAATATCTGCTAGAGTGGTTAAAATAAATACTTAAATAATTAAATTAAATAACTTTACAAGCCTTGGAAAAGATCAGGATCAAATATTGGAAAGATCAGGATTTAGTGATGACATAACAAAACAAACGGCGGCCAGACTTTTCTGTATCTGATTTATTTCACGCATTTTGAATTAATTTCAGCCTAAACTGGTGCTAAATCTTCCCAAGATCTCAACAGCTGAAAGAATTGAAATTGAAATGTCCCAACAAGATATAAATAGGTAGGAGTTATTGATAGGAACTTCACGTTCATACCACACATTGAGGGCCTTATATGCAAACTGAAACTCAAATCAGGTTTCCTGTTTCGGAATAAATCTTATTTCACCATCCTTGCAAGAAAACATCTGATCTCTGTCACTTCTCTGTAACTTTATTTCCTTATCTGGACAATGGAGATTTGTTATTTAAAAATCCACCTGAGCAGGAGAAGAGAAGTTGGACATGGTTCATCAATGTGCTTTCTACTTTAGTACTGGCTGTTGAAAATTGCGCACATCACTGTACTCAGTACACTGTTGCTAAGCAACCATCTCTGTACGGTTTGCAGACTCACGCATTGGTTTGCATTTGTTTATAAATCTCTCTTAAGCTTCATGTTTATCTTAGTGCATACTTATCTAAAAACTAAAAGCAGACCGGTTTACGTCATCAGAATATTTCACAAATGACCGCCCTCACAGTCAGAACCGGGCTGAGAAAAAAAGTTTTTAGACTCGCTGTTCGTTCTTCCTGGAAAAATTGTATTGATCTTTTCCACATTCTTCAGATTAGGAAAACATTACTCTTGTTGGATGTGATTGTCCTGAAGTTACACTGACATCCTTCAGGACTTGATTTAATTAGTCTTTGATTCTCTGTATTCTCTCATATTTAGCGTAAGATAATTCTGTATATTTTACATATTTTGTACTATGTCAGTTTATTGTTTTAACAATGTCTGTGCTGCGCTCTTGGACAGGTCACTATTTGAAAAGAGATTTTAATTTAAATCCTGGTAAAAATAAAGGACATGATGATAAATAATACAGTTGAACTAATGTTTTTTTGTATTTCCTGTTATCCAGACTGTGTCACAGACAATTACCAGAGTCTGACCAGTGACATGCTCTACTTCATGACCGTCCTCAACCGAACCCTCACCTGCTTTGAGAACTATCAACAGGTAGATCATCGATTTGGTGACGAGGTCTGTTTCCTGTTTCATGGGTTTCCTGTGAGTTATTCATGTTTTTCCCTCTCCACAGGGGAACCACACAGAGCTGTGCAAAAACTGTAAGAGCTCCTACAAAGACCTTAATGAACTGTACAGCCGAATGGAGAAGGATCACACCATGTGCATTGACATAGAGGATTCGGTATGTTTATATTTATATCTGTATTTCTTAACCCAATATGCTCCCCGGGCGCTTCAAAGGGGAGCCCATTGCTTCCTCAGGGATGGGTCACATTTCCCTCGGGATAAATAAAGTATCTATTATTTTAAAAATGATTTTATTGAACAAACTTTCAGCTCTTTAGAACGCGTAACAAGGTATTTTTAATCTTGTCTGTGTCCTACTTGTGAGTTGTTATGTGTGTTCATTGACGTGTGCTACTCTTCGTGCCTTCTAATTGCCCCCCGGGACAAATAACGTGATTTTGATGAAATATTTATTTTTGTACTCCGGTTTAATCCCAACACAAAAATGATGGTAAGATAAAGTTTTTTAAATGTCTTTTTTTTTTTTGTCCAGAGCGTATCTTACATATCAGGGCTTTTTTACTTTAATCGTTGTACCGCCTTTAGCAGCAACATCTGCAACCAAAGTTGAGATCAGTCTCTGGTATCACTGTGGTGGAATTTGGAACCACTCTCCCTTAGAGAACCTCCTCAGTGGACCCATATAGGAGTGTTTGGGAGCATGAGTGGATCTTTTCTCAAAGATTTTTAGACTTTGACTAGACCCTTCGACAACTTTAGTTTTATTCCTTTGGATTCATTCAGAGGTGGGCTTTCTCTTCTGCGTGGAATCTGTTGGTCAACAGACCAGAGGCGATCTGAGTTTTCGGGCAACTTTTTAACTATAATATTGTGAAAAACATTTTGCGACATTTTCGGCAGGTTTATAATATTCTGGCTGATCAGTTCATGCTTGTGGCTGAATGCAAGAAACATGTGACTTAAAAATGAATGGAAACTCTTAGTTTCTCAATTCTTTCTCCATTGCACCAAATCACCCAGAATGCCCCAATTAAATAGGAGAAATTGCAGATGGTTGTATTAATAATAAAAGAATGATAAAGTAATAATCATTTGTTCTGCCGTCCGGCATTTGTGCTTAGCTGAAGTTTATTTCTCTCTCTCCTTCCAGATGAACATGACCCGCCGGTTGTGGAGTAAGAATTTCAATTGTTCGGTTCCCCGTGAGGAGACGGTGCCCGTCATCGCTGTGTCCAGCTTCATGCTCTTTCTGCCCATCATCTTCTACTTGAGCAGCTTCCTTCACTCCGAACAAAAGAAACGCAAGCTCATACACCGTGAGTAACCAGCTTAATTCGCCCATTGTCAAAGCCAGATTTTTGACGGGGTTTTGAGGGGTCTTTGTGGACGGGAGGTGGGGGGCTTGACTGACTGTGACATAGGAGTTTGGCTGGGATGGAAGAAGGGGATTTCTACATGGATCATAGATATGGTTGGACCATTGTGGATGATGTTGCCTTGAAGGATCGGGGGGTATTTACCACAACTGAGGAGGATGGGAACTTTTCTCTTTAGGTTTTGGGTCAATAAACAAGGACCTGTGAAGGTCAAGGTCTAATACAAGGATCACTCTTTGAATCGGTACGAGGCACTTGTCTGAGATCGTGTATTTATTATCATTCACAGAGTAGTGAGGAGGGGGATATTGGACTGGTTTCCCTCCGTCACGTTTTGTTTCCAAACCATTACTAAAAGACATTTAAATACATTTATTTTTATCAACATCAGTAATAAAATGAAATGATGCCATTTGCTGTTTATGAGATCATCAATATAAACGTGATAATGTGTAAAAGCAAAAAGTTATAGCATAATAATAAGTACTTCTGATATGAAAGTGATTAACTCTAAAGGTAAGAAGTAGTAGCAAAAAAAGAGAAAAGTAGAGGTCGGGATTTTTTTATTTTATGTTTTATAGGTAAAGTATAAAAGGAGTTAGACGTGGTATGGTGGTTTAAAATGTTGCTTTTTTTCTATTGTATTCCTAAAGTAATGGTGTGAAAGTGAAAAGTTTAAAATTAAAATTTTTGCTGTTAAATTGAAACCTATTAGTATAAAGGTAAATTAGTATAAAAGTAAATTTGAAAAGTAAAAGGTAATAGTATAAAATTAAAACGTGGTAAATAAACTACTAAGGATAAACTTTAAAAAAAAGAAAAAGCAGACCGAGTTAAATTAAGAGAGATAAACTTTAAAAGTAAGAAGTTGTAGCATAAAAAGTGAAAAGTACATGTATAAATGTAAAAAAAGTGTGATAAAGAACATTTGCCAACGAAGCTTTGCTTTCTTTCTGGGTCGTGCAATTATGTGACTGAGAATAAACCTTTAATCAATATCACGAAAACAAGAATTCAACTTAATAATAAGACCTAACATGTGCCGTACCCAAAGCTACACAGTAAACAAGGTTTATTGTACTTGCTGAAAACTCAGAACAAGCTATTTTAATAGCTTTTGTTTGACATTCTGACAGTTGTGTACACGTTGCCATGGCGACAGTTGAAGTCTGTATGCCCGGTGGTGTTTAAGAGTTTTTTTCAGCAAGTACAATACACCTTGTTTTCTGTAGCTTTGGGTACGATGCATGTTAGGGTCATTATTAAGGTAATTTGTTGTCGTCACAATGTTGATTAAAGTTTTATTCCAAGTCCCATAACTGCCTGACCCCGAAGTAAAGAGAAGCCACCACGGAATGAAATCAAAATGACATGAAGTGTTTGTGCATTATTTCTATTTTATTTACGTTGTCTTTATTTGCTGCGCTTATGTGTGTCGTCAACTTGATGAAGATGTTTCTTGATTTGCAGCATGCGCTTGTTGTCAAATTGATGGTTGCGGTGCGTTTGTCCCCTGTCGGCCACCGTATTCGTGGTAGTAGTATACAAAGTACTTAAAAAAGATAAAAAGTATCATCAGAAAAGTACAAAAGCATGAGTCGACAGTATAAAATTAAAAAGTTTGATTAAAAAAGTAATAAGTAATAGCATGGTAGTGAAATGTTCTAGTATAAAAGTAAAAGTTAAAATGCATAAAGGTAATAATTAGTAGAATAATATTAAAAAGTTACATTGAAGTGAATGGTAAACTGGGTACATAATTCTGATGAGTTCTGCATACAAATTCAATTTTCAAACATATTTGTTCTGAAATGTCATGAGCATAATGGCTGATTGGACATTAAACTGATCGACTGAAGTGAGGAGTTAGTTCTGAAAAGGTCAAGAGGAGAAAGACCTTTGTGTCAAACACAGGGAGTAAAAGTATGACGCTAGTAGCAAAATATACTCCGAAGATAGATGAAAAATCTACTGTAGTACAGAAACAACAGTTCTTGTTACTTCCCACCACTGCACCAATCAGCCGCAACATTAAAACTTAATATTGGTCTCCTAATAGTTTGTGATGATGTTATGTGTTTTGCAGCCAACCGGGCCAAGTCCTACACCAACCTGGTGAACATCCAGGACAAACAGAGCTGATGACGAGACCGGCGACAGCTGACATGAAGGATGACATGTTTTAATTAAACGTAGAGCCTGGGAGAAGATTTGACTCGTCATCATCTCGTGCCTGAGGTTTGACTGACCCTCATGAATGGAACAGCAGCAGTCCATCCTCTTTTCCAGGAGGAATCAGGTTTCAAAGGACTTTAACGATATAAAGATGCGTGTAACATATGCTTTCATTTCCTTAAAAGCAAGGGTCACCCAGAAATTCAAATAGTCATTATTTATTCACCCCCATTCTGATGGAAAGATGGGCAACCTAACCTCACCTAAAAAAACTCCTTAAAAATCTGAATAAAAACTATTTAATAGATATATTAGAAATTAATAAAGTCAGAACGTCACAGAGGCATTAGAGCTACTTCTTTACATTGCAGATGCACTAGAGGCACGTTGTTACGTCAGAGTGGCGAAGGAGCCGCGTCATAATGTCACACAGGCACTAGAGCCATGTCTTTAGATAGCAGAGGCACTAGAGCCATATCTGTCACAGAGACACGACAGCCATGTCTTTACGTCACAGAGACTCTACAGCCATGTCTCTACGTCACAGAGACGCTACAGCCATGTCTCTATGTCACAGAGACGCTACAGCCATGTCTCTATGTCACAGAGGCGCTACAGCCATGTCTCTATGTCACAGAGACGCTACAGCCATGTCTCTATGTCACAGAGACGCTACAGCCATGTCTCTATGTCACAGAGACGCTACAGCCATGTCTCTATGTCACAGAGGCGCTACAGCCACATCACGACAGAGAAGCACTAATGCCTGGTTGTGTAAGACATTTACGTGCCTTACGCCTTCCTGTTCTGCTAGATCCTGCTTCCGATCATTTTCAATAACGTTTAAATTTTGGGATGATTGATTTTAAGATTTTAAACCAGGCCTCATCTTCTTCAGTTGTTAAGGAGAACACTGCATTGCGGTTTTACCGTGAAATGCCAGAAATGTTTTGTAAACCTGCTTTACCCTCAGGATGGAACTGAATTTTAATTTTTGGGGGAACTGCTCTTTTAAAATCCTTCTCAAATGGCACAAAACATTACCATTCCTAGCTGAACAAACGTGAAGACTGTAGCTCATCTGGCTTGGATCTGCTTGGGTTAAGTCATAATATGGCTGACTACTTATCAGACGATCGTTAACTCTGCTGCTCGGTACGCTCCTGGTCCTCACACTGATCCCGGCCGTTCCCTCCTTCCAGCTCGTTACTGATCCTCAGGTTGTATGGGTGGAGAAATGGCTTTTCTATATCTAATTTGTTTCCCGAAAAAGAGCAGCAAAAAAGGAAGCACTTGATGTCCATTAGTGGTGACATGTATCTGCTGTAAGAGAGGGTTGGGGGGAGTCGGGGGAGTTAATACAGACATAATGTAAAAGCACTCCAGAGTAGCTCACAGTGAAATGACCTGTTCTCCACTCAGTGTTTCCGTGGTTGCATAAAGCTTTTAATGCGCCTTGTTGTGTTTCTTTTCCCTGCTGATGTTTAACTTAACTTGTTAAGGCTTTTGGCTGCTCCTGAGAGGAGAAACTCCTTCATGAGTGATGAGCACTGATTAATGCAACTGTCAACAGACATGCATATGTTGTAAAGTGATAATTATGAACGCAGAAATAAATATTTGTACACTAGAAAAACACGCTATCTTATTTAATGTTTATACTGTATGAGAGGAGCAACCAGTGTTGAAAGGAACGGCAACTGCTCCTTCTGCACTACTGGGGTTTAGAAGTACATGTTATTTTCTCACAGAGACACTAGAGCCACATCGTCTCAGGGTGGCACTACAACCACGTTTTTATGTAACGGAAGCATTAGAGCCATAGAGGCAGTAGAGCAACATCATAATGTCCATAAGGCCCCAGAGCCGAGTCCTTATGTCGCGCAGACACTAGATGCACGTCATAACCTCAAAGAAGCACTTAAACTAGGTCATTATTTTATAAATGCATTGGGTCCATGTTGTTTTGTTACAGAGGCACTAGAGCGACATCATTTCACAACAGAGGAACTAGAGCGATACCATTCCAGAGGAACTAGAGCAATGTCATTATGTCACAGATGAACTAAAGCCACGTTGTTACATTGAAGAGGACCTAGACCATTATTATGACCGAGGTTCTAGTACAACATTGTAGAGAGGCAATAGCTTTATGTTGTTAAGTCGCAGCGGTCTGGAGCTGCGTCGAACCATCGTAGAGGCACTAGAGAAATGTAGATACATCAATGACTAATTAGAACCAAATCATGAAGTCGCTATTGTCTTCTACCCAACAACACTCAACCTGTATTGCTACAACGACATGTTCATTATCATCGTACAGTTATTTGTTACTCTGTTTTTAAAAAAAGGTAATAAACATGTTTTGGTTCGGTACAACAGAACGTCACAGACTCGTCACCATCCTTTCAGCCCCTGACGGAACCAAGAAAGAAAAATGAGGAAATTTATCCCAAGGAAGGACCAGCAGGTTTTTTTCGACACCCTGAGGTCAAACAATTGTTTATATTTACTATAAAGTCTTCCAACTCTCGAGGCCCATGTTCAAGCCAGCACCACTGTGACGGCCGCCACAGCAGTGAGTCCTTGCTGCACGGTGGTTATTAAACCTGTTTCTTCACACAGGAGGGACCTGTTGTTCTCGGGTTACATGGCCTGGTGTTTCTGCGACGAGGCTTTAGCCTCCATCATTAGCAGTTAATCTAAACGTGGGATAACGATACTTGGCTGAATAATCGCAGCAACACATCCGTTAAACACCTTTGGCTTTTTGGTCTTGTAGAGTGCAGCCACTGCCGGCCATCAACTGCTTTAAGAGCATTACCAATATGCCGAGTCATATGATCAGGTTTCGGCCAGCACAACTGCTAAAAACACGGGCCTTTGTCATCTGGGCTGCCATACGGTGAAGTGTGCAGAGCGACGAGAAGCTCCATAATGACCGCTTTGATTCCTGCTAAGCCTCCAGTGGGTTTATGAGGCATACCGGGTCCTTAAGCGGGGCCAAAAGTCACAAAGCGCTCCCGTCCAAATGGAGCAGAGGCTGCCACGTGAACGGGTGAACCGTTGGTGTAGAGTCCTCCGTGATTCAGAACTTTAATTTAAACTAAATACTAATGGCACAAAAATCTGGAGAGGTAATTTAACATGCTGCTTAGCTTTCATGTTTGAACCCTAGTGTTTAGACTGGTGAGAGTTCGGTTTGACTCCAGAAATTTCCTTCCACTAATGAACATCATTATAGTCATTATAATGAGACTTTCTGGAAATAATCACATATTGTCTCCAAATAATAATCTTGTGAAAATTAAGTTGGTTTCTCAATAATAATATTTCTCCCCAGGTAATGACCAAGTATCTCTAAGTAACAATAGTCATATCTTTGAGAAAGAATCTTTTTATTTTGAGATATTAAGTTATTTTGAGACACTTTGTTATTGTGTTGTTATGCTAGGTCCTTATTTTCAGATATGTAATTACTATGAGTGTCTCGTTACTATGAGGTACTTAGTCATTACCTAAAAAGAACAAGGTCATTTGGTTTAGATTCTAAGTCATCATTCTTAGATAATGAGATATTCTTTTTAGACTTTAAGTCTTTATTTGTAGATACTAAGTTATTTTTAGATATGTCATTCGTTTGAAATACCAAACAATTTCAACATATTAAGTCATTATTTTGATATATCAACTCATCAATCTTATACGCCAATGCATTCATTTTATATAATAAGTCATTAATTTGAGATAATTCATTGGTCATTGTTTTTCAATATTTAGTCATTATTCTTAAATACAAGTCTGTATCTTTAGGTACTAAGAATTAAGTCATTATTCTTAGAACTAAGTCCTTATTCTCAGAAGTAAGTTATTGTTCTTAGATAAATCATTAATTTGAATTACACGTAATTATTTTGACTTACCAAGCCATTAATTTTCGATACTAAGTCATGACACAAGACACTATTCCTACATACAGAGTCATTATTCCTAGAGACTAAGGCATTATGCTTGGATACCAGCTCATTACCATGAGATAATTCATTTTACATACTAACCCATTATTAGTCATACTAATTTATCATTTGGCATAGCATTTCATTATTATTACATACAAAGTCATTAATTTGAAATACTAATTCATTATTTGGAGTCTCAATTTTTGAGATGTTAAAATTAAAAAACAAAATGAGTAAAAATAAAGTTTATATAATAAATATCACCAGTGAAAGTAATGCAGTATGCATGTACTGTACTTTTTATTAATGTAAAAATTATCTCTGTTTGAGACTGTTGCAGCCGCGCATAATGTGGAGTAAAAATGACCACATCATCAGCATACACTAGAACAGAGTTCATACAGACATCCGCTAGGATGTTTAGATTTGTCATCAGTAAACACGATGAACAGGAGTGAAATCTAGCAAACACTATTTATCGGAGTGAATGTGTTCCAACAATAGAGGTAGCTCATGTGGCTCCCTCAATGAACTTGTAAAAAATGCAATCCTCCGGTAATCATGGCTTAATGCCATACATAATTATTGCACAGCTTATCCTCTCACTGGGAGCTTTGATAAGAAAAAATGACTTTGGGAATAATTCTTCGGTAAGTGTGATGGTTTATGCTGAAGAAACTAATATTTTGTAAGCTGACTCCTATTCTGACAGCCTGTTCCACTTCTCTGCAGGATTAACATGGGAAAAATGTGCTGAGGTATATAAAAATGCTAATATAATTAGCATACACAGTTGATACCAAGTTACTGAACCAGAATGGCAGATGTTTGGTCATACCTCCACCAAGGCCTAACAATCCTTCACATGACTGCTATGCTCATCTGACCCAGACACACCAAGTTGAAAAAAATCAATTCCGTTGCCAAATTTCCATTTCAGGAATGCTAAGGAAAGTGGGTTAGTCCTGGATTTAATCCTTTCTCTGGATCTACAACAAAATGAATGGGTACATTTATTGCTCATGTACCATCCATCTGTCAAAATCTATCTGGTCATTTCTGTTTAACTTTTCTGACCCACTCATCTACTAAACTATCAGCCTACCTCACTCACCAGCCTTCCAACATACCAGCCTTCCAACATACCAGCCTTCCAACATACCAGCCTTCCAACATACCAGCCTTCCAACATACCAGCCTTCCAACATACCAGCCTTACAACATACCAGCCTTACAACTTGCCTATATACCTCCTGACTCAATTCCTGTACCTATTTGGTTTTGTTCCTGGCCCAGGCACCATTCGTCCTTCCATTCTTCAACATTCTTTAATCGTGCTGACTGACCTTCCGACCGCACCTATCTATTGAACCTGTACCCACTGTACCTAACTCTATACTGTACCTCCATACTTACCTAGAATACCTACTGTACCTACCTACCTATTTTACCTTCCTCCTATCGACTGTCCCCAACTTCCTATCAACCTCCCTACTCTCCCTACCTCCCTGCTCACCTCTTTCACCTTCTAATTGTACCTACTTACTTTACCTACCCTACCTTCCTTCCTACCAACTGTCCCTAACAACATATCCGCCTACCTACTGTACCTCCCTGGGTGTACGGGTACCCACTATACCTGCATTACATTCCTTCCTACTTACTGTTCCTACGTACCTCCCTACCCAATATACTTTTTCCCCCTACTTAACTACTTTACCCTCTATAACTATATTCTGTACCTATCTACCTTCCTACTAAACCTTTCTACCATTCTACCTATTTAGTGTACTTTCCTACCTACTGTACATACCAACCTACCGTACCTATCTACTGTGCCTACCACATCTACCTAACCACAAACTATACCTGCCTACCTACCAAGCGTACCTTTCTACAAAACTACTCTACCTTCCAAACTACTGCAGCTACCTACCTATTTTATGTACCAACCTACAGTCCAAAATTTGTACTTACTTATTCCCTCCTGTCTTCCCATCTGCTGCATGGATCTACCTGCCAACTGGAAAATAGGAATTTGGAAAGACAGGACCCTCTGGAGAGAATGCTCTGCCTTGGCGGATGTTTGCAGTCTCTGATCGTTTTTGTTGCATATTGATTCACGTTTAAATGTGTCTTTAATTTTCACATTTAAGTAAGTCAGTGCATTGCATAGGAGTTATTTTATGCAACAGTCTTCAATGGTTATCCATTAGCTTCAGCACCTCTCAGAATTCATCTGATGAGGATTGAAGAGAGCGATAAGTGGCCTCTGCTGTGCACAACTTGAGATCTTTTCATTTCCCGCAGCAGTTATCTAGACAACACATGAATAGAGGTGCTCCTGTAATAACCTCCTTGCTCTCTGCTTATCTGCATCTGTGTTTGTCAGTGCCCCTCACCATCTCTTAATATTTAAAAGATGAGAGGCAACAGGGTAATGTAAGGGGGCACTGCAGCATGCTTGTTTGCAATGGTTGCTCCACCTGAAATGGAATTCTCTTTGCACGAGTTACCCTGATGCAAGTCCTTTAAATTTCATGTCTGAAAGGCGAGGGTTGCTCTGCATGCTGCTTCTGAATCTTGCATTTCGATAATCTCTCCTTAGTGGCCGTGTTGTTCTTCGAGGAACACAACGGCCACAACACATTAGCGAATGTGTTGTTTGCTATTTCAACATTAAGAAACTGTTTGTCGTAACTTAACTTGTTATGTAACCCCTTCAACCTCCACAACCACTAACAATCTAAGCTATCAGTTAGTTAACTGGCTGAAGGTCAGGCTTAGATTATGCACCTCTCAACCCCCGAGCAATGAATATGACGCATTGTTGAACAAGGCGTAAACATATGCCCCCTGAGAGCATTAGCGGACCCACACACCTCTCCCTCAGCACAGATGTAGAGTGAATGGGGCTTATTATACATCTGCAAGTAGGGTCAAAGTCTGTCAATCCCGAGCTTATAGTATTATTAAGATTATAGAATCACTCTCTAATGGCAGTCATTCAGCTTGTAGCCTCGGCAGCTTGATGCGAAAGCACTCAGTGTTCCAGCTAAAGGGTCTGTTCAACATAAGACCTTCTCCTCATTCATCCTTCACTTACCCTCCTGCCACAAAGGTCTTATGACAAGTCAGCTGTTGGTGACATCACAGATGCTGGATCATATGTCAGAAACCTTTGCTCGGCTGCCACTGAGGCCACTTGAGGCCACTTGAGGCCGCCGAGGTGCCCCAGGGGGCAGGAAGTTTACGCCGTAGGGCAGGAACATCTGACCCATGCTTGGGATTTGTTTGCCATCAGCTTGAGAAGACGCTTCATTTATGTGGTGTGTGTGTGTGGGTAGTGTGTTACAATGTTTTGTTTGTGTGAATTGATGGATTTCCGAAGAGATAAAATAGCATTGGCTGCAAAAATTATGTGTGAGTTAAATAAATGCATAATGAAATATCATTTTGTGGATCTGTGCTGGGATTATGATCACAGGACAGGAGCACCACCTAAAGTCAGCCTATGATCATAACATGAAAGGTCACTTCGCCTGCAAAGTAGGAGTGCCTGATGTATATAGAGGACATTAAAGCCTTACAGAGACATACGTATTTGTACTGTTGACTTAGGATAATTATGAAACACTTCAGAACTGTTTTGATTTCTTATTTCTAATACTCCTCCACCAATGAAGTTATACATTATTTTTACCCGGCACAATTCAGCAAAAACTACTGAATGAATTTCCATGACACTTGGTGGAGGGGGGGGGGTCTCGTAAAAGAAACCAAAATAGACCCCGCATATTTTCAAGTAATTTCAAGCTTGCTTGAAAGAAAAAAACATTCACTGAATTTGATTCAAAGAAATTCTGGCATGTTTAGGTGTATCTATAAGTACGTACGATTTGGTGCAGATTTCAAGGAGTTTTCAGGTTTTTTTTCTCTCACCCAAATTACAAAAGGATGGCAGATTTACACCCATCTGCCTCAACAACCACCTACCAGACATCTGAAGGCGTGATGTGGTATCTGGCTCCAAGACAGTAGCAGCAGATACTTTAAGTTGAGTAATAAAGAAGTCGGGGTCTTTATGGATCTGATTTGTTTGTCCAGCACATCGCTCAGATACAGGATTGGATGGAGATCTGGGGAATATTGGGGCTCAAGTCAACACCTTGAACTGGTTGTTGTGTCCCTCAAACCTTTCCTGAACAATATCTGCAGTGCGTCAGGGATTATGACCTGCTGAAACAGGCCAGTGCTATCAGGGGATACGGTTTCCGTCTGCAGCAATCTTTAGGTAGGTGTTTCTTGTCAAATTACATCCACATGTATCTTAGGACCCAAGGTTTCTCAGCAGAATAACTGTCCAAAGCATCACACGCAAGATACCTTCTTCCCATAATGCATCATGATGCCATTTCTTTCCTAGGTTAGCAACGTCCAGATGATCTAAAAGAAAAGGTGGTTGTTCGTCCAATGTTCCATGATCCGGTTCTGATGCTGATATGACCATTATGCAAGCTGTGATGTCACGCTGTGTTTGACACCTTCCTATCCTCTTTTATTAGCAATCTGTGGGACAGTAGCTCCCCTGTGGGATCAGAAAGCACGGTGTAGCCTTTACAGTCTACCAGCATCAATGAACACTCATGACCCTGTTGCCGGATCACCAGTTTTTCTTCTTCAGACCACTTTGATAACCAATGCAGACTGAGAACCACCAACAAGACCTGCACTTCTAGGGATTTCAGAGCCCTTACCTTTGCCCATTTTCTCAGCTTCAAACAACAACTTCAGGACAAAAGGTTCACTTGTTGCCTTACGCTGTATATCCCACTCACTGACAGGTGCCATGGTAATCAGTGTTATTCTGACTTTATAACCACCTGTCAGTGGTTATAAAGATATGGGTGATTGGTGTACATATCTTTTAGTAATTTAATGCTTTTTTCAATGATATTCAATAAGTTGATTAAGTTGTTGGATAATTCTTTGTAGTTTGTCTTTTAACATCTAAATGTGCTCTTATAAAGACCGACACACAAATACAGACTCGTGGATTTATTTGAAACACTTTTTAACCATGGCCGTACAATAGTGTAAGGCCAATGAACGGTACTTTAGGCACACTGAACGAGTCCCTAAAGTACCAGGTTTTATTGAACTAGTATATATCTTTATATATAATATTTTGGACATTCAATATTTTTATTAACATGTTACATTTATGTCATATCTATGCTATCACCCAATCAACCATATAAAGCAGTCACTCAGCTAGCATTTTGATATTAAAAAAATGCTTCAAAGGAAATTGAACAGGAGTCAAAAACTGAATGAAATTCGGAAAAAATAGGATAAAAGAGACAGGAAGGTGACGCTCAACCACTAGATGGGAGTACTAAGCCATGTTTGACATGAATGTTATTCCTCTTTAACTACTGCAGCATGTTTCATGCAAGTAGAACACTTAAAATCCTTCTCATTATCTTTCAGTGTTAACAATAGGTTCGATCTTCATCAAATTCTAACAATAACTTTATTAGATAGATGGATAAATAGATAGATAGATAATAAATTAATGACTTTAAGATGTTTTTTTTTTAAAATTCTAAAATCTAAATTAAATATCCCAAAATATTGAAAGCACTTCGGCAGTTTCCTCGGCATGTCGGAAATGGGTCAATGACAACTCGACTGCTTGATTGCTGTCTAGAAAAAGATGTGAAAAGAATTATCCTAGGCTATAATGTTATTACATTATTATAAATTACAAATCAAATTTAATTACAAAAACTTGAAACTTTTCAAAGAAATAATTATAATAAGAGTTGTTCTCATTGTAATGCTCTGAGAATCATCATTTATGGCTCACAGAATGAGCCAGTTTTTCAACCATGAACAAGATAGAAACTAAAACTTCCAACATACTAAAGAAACCACTTCATGACATGTTTGTGGAGTGTAGAAAATTACTGAATCACTAAAATGTACTTCCGTGTTTACTGTAGCCACTATACACTTACATTGCAAATAAAAAATAACTCGTGTTCAGCATTATTAATGGATTTTTTCATAGTAACGGCTCAAAACAAAAGCCCACGCGTGAGATTTCAAATTCCAACTTTACAATGGGTCCATGAAGGCACCATTCATGTTGACCATTCATGTTGTCACCATAGCAACGCTTTCAGAAACAAACCATGGCGGTGAAGGCTTTTAACTGACGTCATCTCTGGCTCCAACAGGCGGCTGATGTCCTCCCATGTACCCTACTTTACATGGCCACTAAGATGGCGGCGATGGTATTAGCCTCGTTTTCGCCCAACATATGACGTCTTGTTAAAAGCGCCTGTTAAGGCAGTATACCTTTTACTCACGCCGTCACTGACCCAGTTCAACAATTTTTATCGGTACCATTTAAACTGTGGAAATGGAAGAAGCTGACAAAAACCCAGGAGAGGGGCCTGAAAACTCGTTGGAGTCCGGGAACCAGGACGGGTCGACCCGGTAACTGAACTAGCTAAATTAACAGTCTACCACTATGCTAACTTTTATGATTATTATTATTATTTGATTTTTTTTAAGGATTTTTTTTATTAAGGATTTAACCGAAGATTATTCGGTTAAATCCTTAAATACCAGTGGTGGATGGTAAACCAAAGCCATTACACAAGTATTGCTCTTAAGTCCAGGTTTTAAGTAATTTATTCGATAATTTATATTTGATTTGACTTAAATACTTTATTGTCCACTACATAATTTATGGTTTAGAACCCATAGATATAAAGCAGTTATATCAAACCGCTGTAAAACTGGTTAACAGGCAGTCATATATTGAACAAGATCATCTTGCATGATTACAACTTATTAATTAATTTTATTAACTCACTTTTTTTTTTTTAGATTTCTTTGATGTTAGTGCCTCGTTGTGTGATTTGGGCTTTTTTATTGCATTTTATTTAATTTAATTGACATTTTTGGTAAGAACTGGAGCAAAGTACTTTCCCCACTTTGTCATGTTTTCTTGCCTGGCAGCTCGATCTCCACCTAATGAGTAAATATGAACCATAAATATGATCTCCTCGGCATCCTTCTACCTCTAGATCCACTTTACCCAAACCTCAATATGGCCTCTCTTACTTCATCTCCAACACACCTAAACTGGGTTTTTCCTGTGATGTGCTCGTTTCTAACCCTGTCCATCCCGTCACTCCCACAGAAAATCTTAACATCTTCAATTCTGCCACTACGAGCTCTGCATCCTGTCTTTTGCTCCCGGCCACCATCTGTAAACCATACAAGAAGAGCTGCTTTCACCACCATCTTCGAAACCTTTTCCTTCACTCTCGCTACTACTTTTTTGTCACAGATAACTACCGACACACTCCACTCCACCCTGCCACCACTTGCTTCTTCACTTCATTGTATTTGCTAATCATAGTGTTTGTTCCATGTTTAGGAACTCCTCAGATGAGGATGAGTCAAACCTCAGTGACAAGGTCAATGACGAGGTCAGGGACGGACGGAAGCAGCCTCAGGGGGACGAGGAGGAGGAAGGCGAGGTTTGTTTAGTTTCCAAATGATTTGGTGTTTATTTTCTACTAGTTCGTTTAAAAATACCTTTTTGGAGCCAAATTCACGGTCTAAAGTACCAGGTTAAATATTATTATAGACGTTAAATATTATTATAAACGTTTTTTATTTATTAATGTCATAGGTATGCTAACCCCCAGTCAACCATTGACTACCATCCCCTATTCATACTTTGGGGGGCTGGAAGTGTCACTTCAGGTTTGCTGAGGTGGGATGTAACAAGGTATAAATACTCTATTTAAAGTTAGTTTGTGGGTATTTGTTCCTCACTTGAGTATTATATTGAGTATAATAACAATTTTATCCTTTAAGTGAGGGGTGTAAAACTCAATCGCAGAACAGGCCAAAATTAAAGATGGAGTCCACGTCGGGGGCTCAACAGCACTCGAACTGGCAATTTTTAATCTTAGGTTTTATGACAATTTTATTCTTATTTTATTTACTCATTTTATAGAAATCTGAACAAACCAACGGAATAGAATATACTCAAATTACAGACTAAATTCTAAATACATCAGCCTAACTAAGCAGTGTTAGTGCATTCTGGGATTTGTAGTATTCGTTGGTTTTTGTGCTGTATACCAGCGAGCCGGTTATTAGAAAAAGTAAATATTGTCTTGCGGGCCTTTTATAATTGTAGGCCAGAATTGGCCAGCGGTCCTTAACTTTGAAAAGTCAGCTTTATATGATCAACAATGCTAAAAACCGTATAATCTATGCTTTCATGGTTAAGTTATGTAATTTTAATTTATTTGCTGACAGAATAGTAAAAAAGTGAAACTGTGATAAGAAGTTGTTGTGAACACCAGGACTCCAGCTGTATGCTGCCCCCACTGACTGAGCGACCCACTGTACTTTACTAATATTGTAATACATGGCCATGTGGTAATGGCACACAATTTTTCAATTAAGTTTTTGTTTCTGTAACATCCTTTAGTTGGAGTTTTATTTTTGTATTGTGCTTATTTTCACAACATTCAACATTAAAATTATTTGTTGTTTATTCTTGTTGTTGCTGCTTATTCATGTGGAATGTGGTAAATTTGACAAATAAATTATAAAAAAAACTAATTACTGAGGCAGGAGGGAATGAGCTTTGGCAGGAATCAGGATGTTAGCTGGACGTGTTCGATGATCAACCCTTTCCATCTGGTCATGCTGATGACGTATCACCATACCTTCTGTGACCGCCAAGAACGGACCCTAAGTAATGCTAATCCTCCTCTTTCACCTTAGCTGGTCTCTCTGCCAGGAATCATCAACCTTAAGAGAGACTTGCAGGCATCAGTAACCAACATCCAAACTGAAGCTGAAGCCAAAGAGTCGATGAGAAGGACAGAGTTGGAGGAAGCTCGCAGACAAAGGTAGTTTCAGAATGACCTTAATCCGACCGCAGGTAAATTCACAGTGATATCATTCCGACCCTTGTCACTATGTGGCCTCTACCTCTGGTGTTCCTGTTTGTCTTTCTTTGTTCGTCAAGGCGTGAAAAGCTGGAGAATGACGTCAAATCCAGCCAAAAGAAAATCGAAGAGATCACCATAGGCTGGGCCTCAGCTCATCAGAAGGCGATCCCTCAGGAGCTGCAGGAGGCCCTGGACAGCCAGCAGGGTTTATGTGCTGCAATCATAGCAGACAAGAAGGAACTCATAAGTGACCTGCAACAGGTGAACTTATACATCTAGCTATCTAGAGTGTATTGTTTAGTGGAGTCCTGTAAAAATATGAATGAAATAGTAAACATGAGGTTTTGTTTTTCTGATCATTTTCCGTGGGCTGTATAAACAGGAGCTAAGGGCAAGAGATGATTGCTTCATTAAGAACTTAAGGAAGAACGAAGAGGAGCTGGACCTGATGATGGAGCGGATGGATGTCCAGATCCAAACCCTGACAAAGGCCTACGCAGAAGAGCTGGGCCAGATGGAGGTATGGTCAGATGGGGATTAATAAGCAGCAGACAATCTTTGCATGATTCTTAGTTGGATGAGTTTGTGATCAGATGTTTTGCAGGCGTTTGTGAACCCCAGTAGAGGAGGGCCATGACTTTGGTGACCCTTGGACATCTCCTGTAGCGCCATCGTCAGAACACAATATCTGCTAAAGTAACATTCTCATCAGATGTACTGCTTTTTTTTTTACCAATGTTAGCATGCTAACACATTGCTAACAGGCCTAAAGCATAATAGCCACATCTGAAGTGTAGCCTTGTGCAGGCAGTTTTCACAGGTCTGGTGTTTCCACTTTACATGGCAACTTTGTACTCTGCTGGGATACCACTGGAGCAACACGGCATTCATAACATTATAAGTCCAATCCTTTCCACTCTGGGACCCGTTTTCAAGCCCTGAAAATGTTGTTGTCATTTGAACAAAAGGTCAAACCACATGAACAGTTTACCTGTTTACATAAAAATCGTTTAAATGTCGCACTAAACTAAGTGACGATGATACATGGCCCTGGAAAAGAGGCCACTGAATTATGGTGTGGATCCAGTTAGAGGTGGCAACTTCTCAAAGGTATAATGTCATGAAACATTGTGTAGGAGGGGATTTGCGCAGGAAAAGCTGGACGGCCACGTGTAGGATTGTCCTGCCTTGGAGGAAGTTCTGCATGTATTGTACTGATTTCTGCGTTTGTCATGTAATGGATTTATTTGTCTTGTTGGTAGAGAGTCTATCAGCAGGAAAACGAAGTCCTACTCACCAAAGATAAGACTGAATGGGAGCAACGAATGAAAAAACTTTTGGAAAAAGAAGTCAGGATAAGTTAAATAAAAACAAAATCCAATACTCTTTTTCATTTCATTTCATAGCGTACATCAGCTCGGTATCTCATGAAGTCTTATCTCTCTCTAGCTGGCGAGGCTGAAGAGGAGGAGGGAGGAAGTGGAGGAGTACGAAGAGACAATTCGCACTCAGCGGTTGGAGAACATCGACAGTTACAGCCACGCCCTGAGAGAACGCAACGCAAAGCCTCAGGTGCGCACAAATATCAAGATAGCTTTTCTTCTATGAGCAAAAGAAAAAGGGTTTTGCGTCAACATGAACGTGATTGTTGCCAAGAATAATACATTTCAATGTTTCACGGTGTGATCAAACCAAACGTGCGTTGGCGAGATATCCTCAGTTCCATTCTTACCTCTGCAGCCGGTGGAAGAGCAGATAAAGGTCAAAACGGTGATACTGAGGCTCAAACAAAGAGAGCAGATGAACGACGCAGAGCTTCATAAAATTAATTTGGCTGAAATGAAGAAAAGGATTACTGGGTAAGAAGGATTTTTTTTTATCTTTGGCACACACACACACACACACACTGAAAATGACCCGCCACTCAAATTGAAAATTTGAACAGAATTTTAGTTTATGGTTGAACTGTTCCTTTAATTCTGTGTACCTGATTGTTCAGCACTGACTGATATTCAGTAAACGTATTCTTGATTTTACTCTGTACTATCGGGCTGTGCATCTGGTGTCCCAGTTTTTACAGCATGAATGACAATTTTAAATCAAGCTGTGCATCTTTACCAGGATGACTCTGATATGTGTTTAAGTAACATTCACAGAATGATTCTCACAAATATCACAAAAAAGCTGAGGACAAATCCTATAAGACACAATGGCAATGACCGATATTTCTACTACTTTTCATGCCAACGTGTAACCATGGGAACATCGCATGTGTTTCACAGTCAGGCACGTGTCAGTGACACGGTCCAGGTCCACACTGTGAAATGGTCCAGGTTCACAGAATGAAACGGTCCAGGTTCACAGAGTGAAACAGTCCAGGTTCATACAGTGAAAGAGTCCAGGTCCACAGAGTGAAACGGTCCAGGTTCATACAGTGAAAGAGTCCAGGTTCACAGAATGAAACGGTCCAGGTTCACAGAGTGAAACAGTCCAGGTTCATACAGTGAAAGAGTCCAGGTTCACAGAATGAAACGGTCCAGGTTCACAGAGTGAAACAGTCCAGGTTCATACAGTGAAAGAGTCCAGGTCCACAGAATGAAACGGTCCAGGTTCACAGAGTGAAACAGTCCAGGTTCATACAGTGAAAGAGTCCAGGTCCACAGAGTGAAACGATCCAGGTTCATACAGTGAAAGAGTCCAGGCTGATTAAACTGGTTAAATGTCGTGGTTGATTTTGTTTCTTTGCGTGGACTCTGTGTTTCAGTCTGGAGCGGGAGCTGAGGAAACTCATAGATAAGTATCGCGGCCAGGAGAGACAGTTCATGAAGAACTGCCAGCAGCTGTCTGAAGAATACAAACGCTGCATCAAGCAGTATGAGGGCATCAAGAGGAGAAACAAGTCAGTCACTTTAACATCACTCTGACGTCCAGTTTCCCCTCACACCTGAACCCTTCGCTCTTCTCTTCACACCTGCAGACATTTTGCGGCTGAGAATGCCAAACAGTTTAAGGAGATGTGGCTTATGAAGGAAGAAGAGGTGAAACATTTGGCAGAGACTGCGCTGCTCGTCGACTCGCTGATCTCCAGGTACGTCGGTGTCACCTGGCACGCACCCTCGGTGCCCTTCAGGGAGCTCTCCGGTCCCGTCCAGCCCAAGAAGCAGGAGGCCGAAACCGTGAGCACGGACGTGACGTGTGAGGAATCTTCAGCGGTGCAGAGTGAGAGCGGGACGGAGCTCTCGTCTGAGACCATCAGGAAAGTCATGGAGCTGATGTGTGATGCAGCGGTGAGGAAACATTAATCGCTAGTATACACAGTATGAAGGTGCAGTTTATGTTTCATTTTATGATTTAACACAAACACACACATATATATATATATATATATATATATATATATATATATATATGTATATATATGTATATATATGTATATATATATATATATATATATATATATATGTGTATATATATATATATATACACACATACATACAGTACATATATTTGTCTTGGAAAGTCTGGGATATTAAGGAATAGTCATTGCCGCTACTGCTGCCGATCCTTTACGGTAACAATTTAACTCAAATCCATTTCTTGGATCATTTTCAGATTTTATACCCGCTTAGACAGTCGGCTCCATATTTCTGCCACTCGGGGAGATTTATCTCCAAAGTCACAGTTTTAGGCCAAATTTTGTTGTACATGAATCGACTTGAGATATGTCTTGTATTTATCATATTATTTCACTATAATGGTTCATATTTACTGCTTTTTTTTTTGGTAAACACGTTTTCTCGTCCATAACTTTTCCACCGTCAGTGAAATTGTGTTTAATTTTAGCGGCTATGAATTGAAACAAGGAAATCTGTCTTGTTTTATTACTGAGCTCTGAAAAAACTAGTGAACCGTATTTATTTTCATTAATGAGTCATTATGGGAACTTGTTTTAGATCATATTTCTGACTTCATACTAAAAGTAAGATTGAGTCAATGTTGACTGTTTGAGATTATTGATGAGTCACATTCAATTTGAGGAGTTAAATAAGGGAAATTGTTTGTACAACACGAATGTCTTTGTAACTCCTCGACGCAGAGCGGGATGTCTTTAAATATCAGAAAAAACAAAAAGGATTAGTCTGCATCTCAAAGAAATGTGGTATATGTCCTAAGATCTAAAGGCTGCTATAGCAAGTCTAAAGATGACCTTATTTGGTCCAGTGCTGACCAATAAATCTCATTCTCATTACTATGATCATCAAGCTGGTCCCACACTAGCATCTTTAACCAAACATCTCCTCTCCTCACACCTCAGGGATTACTGATCGAGGAGAATCCCCTGAACCGACTGTGTGACTTGGACCAGGACGAGCAGTCACTCTGGAAGCTAGCTTCCTTCTTTGAGGTGAGTGAAATTTTACCTTTCATACAAGAAGTTTTGCTCTAAACTGAATTATATAGAAGGATGTGATTTTTTATGTGAAGCTCATGGTGCTCCGAACATGAGTAAACATGAAAAAGACATGAACGTTAAGAATGCTAATGTAAAATAAGATGGTTACTATAACCACCTGATGATAAGGGTTGTAAAAACTACCAGTTCCTTGCTCCAGAGGTCTTTTGGCTGAGATTGGGCAAAGATTGAGACCAAAGAAGCAGATCCTAAATACAGGAAGGGACTTTAGGCCGTACCAAGAGATTGACACCTCAGGGTGGGGTTTGGGTTATGTAGTTGTTATTTTGTTAGACCTAGGTTTTGTATTTGAATACTACCTAACCCTTAAGCCGTTTGATTCTCAGGACGCTAAGTTGTTGTTACTCAGCATGCTAATGGCCTGTTAGCGCCTTGTGTACACAACCGGTCTGATCTGCCAGTTTAAATACCCCTCTTTTTTTATGTGTGTTTTTTCTTAGTTCTGTTATGTCCTTTTGTTTAAGTTCCTTAATTTGCACACCTGAGTTTGGTTCTGTTCATTTGACTCTTTCACGTGCTTTTCTTTGTTAATTGCTTGTTTTTTATTTTAAAACTTTCCAACGTTTTGGTTAATCAGGCCTACTTTTCTGACTCCACCTGTGACTCCTCCTGCCTTCTAGCTGGTTCTCTCATAGAGAAATGACCAGTTAATATGAAAGTGGAGAGAGTTTTATTCATATATACATATATATTTAGTATAATTCCCTCAAAGCACAAGCAGACAGAAATGGTTTGATTGAAGACTTCTGTCCAAACCATCGTGAAAACTAAACAAACCATATTTGAACCATGTTCCCATAACATAAAATATAATACGCAGAGCTTCAGGAATCACATTTACTAGAGTAAAATACCAAATAAATGAAAAAGTACCTCGTTGGCTGAGTGCTATGACAAGGGAATGTGTCTTCCAGCCTTCATAGGTTTACTTAAACTTCCTAACTTAATGGCTGTTGGGACCAATGTAACCTTCCCCTGAACACATGGAATCTCTGACGGCTACTAGCTTGCAGATGTCTTAAGAGGGAACAGCCTTTTCATTTCACCATATGAGTTTAGACTTCAAAATGATATTACTGTTACTTGCATTGAATAAAATAATGTACGAATATCAATTCAACTTAAATATGTTCTTAATTATGACACTCTGAACAGTTGCATTTAGCCACCTTGACTTCCCCACCCACCTAAAGGCTCCAACGGGGGGGTTAGGATATTTGCTCATCACTTCCCAAAACTTTTGCTGTAAATTATCTGCGGGGAGTGATGAGGTCGGGGCCTAGACGCCAAATGACATGTTTTGCCGTTGTAATAAACAATGATAACGTGAGTTGTATGTATCAAAAAGATAAACTGAACCAGAAGATAAACTGGACTAAATACTTTCTGTCAATCTGTATTAGCCGGATCGTCGAGCTGGCTTGAAATAAAGGCATGAATCTTTTTTTTCACCATCTTTTTGTTTTATAAATGATCCTCCTGCTGCATTATTTTCTATTACTCAAGTGGGACTTGAACCTTAGATAGTACAATGCATGAGTGATTGTGTGAGAAAATGCTGGCCAACCAGACCTGCTTGTTTGTTTTCTCTTCCAGACTTTTGGCTTCAGTGAGGAAGATTTGCCCAAACTGGCGTATTTCTTGATAAATTACAAACACCAGCAGGACTTGCAGTCTGAGGTTAGCGATGGAAGCCTCACCAGAAACATCGTAGCACTCCGCTAAAGATAACTGTAATTCACTTTTTTATTATTTTTGCACTTGTCCTCAGTGTTCTGGCTCCATGCAGGATGTTTGTGCTGAGTCAGGAGAATCTAGTTACAGGGCAGAGGAAGTGGACAACGTGACGTCTGAGCTGGTCGTACATGACCACGTAGTCCTAGCTCTGCAGAGTTTCTACAAGCAGCTCATGAGGTAAAAGTCTGACCGCATATATTGCAATAACCAATGCTCATTTAACTTTTGAATGTTTGTATATTTATCAGATACAACAGTTTTGATCGTTTTTTCTCAGAGTATTACACATTTGTAGAATACTGTGCTCTGATTGGTTGATATCTGTTGCAACTAAATAGAAGACCGTTGCGGGAGCAACAAGTTCTTATAATAGGACTCTGCTAATCATAAATCAAGCTGCGGAGACAAGTTTGGCAAATTTAACATTGAGTCGCTTGGCTCTGGTGCCTCTGTGATATAATGAGATCTTTCTTAACTCTGAGACATGATTACATGCCTTTTGTGCCTCAGGGACATATAAACGGGGTTCTAGTGCCTCTGGGACGTTATGACATGGGTCAAATGCATTTGCGACTCATCAACAAAGTTTTTGCGTCTCTGGGATGTAATTACGAGGCTTTTGCGTCCAGTGCCTTTGCAAAGTAATTATAAAGCTTTGCGCCTCTGGGGTGTATTGACCAGGGTTTTGCGCCTCTGGGACGTAATGAGGTGGCTGTAGTACCTTTACAAAGTTCTGATTAGGCTTTTGTGCCTCTGTAATGTAATGGCATGGCTGTAGTGCCTTTGATGATGAAACCTTTTAGGCTCTGGGACATAACAGCATGACTCTGGTGCCACTGTGACATAAGGATGTGACTAATGGTCGCTCTGGCTGCATGTTCTACCATGGAATCCATTTAAATATCTGAAATCCACAAATAATCTTTATCAATAGAAAACATGAAGCGGGTTGATGTCTGTGAATTAGATATTTCTTACTGTTGACACATGACTGACATATTCCTTGTCGTTCTAAGTGAAAGATCAGCTCGTCAACATCACAGCGTTCAGCATTTAGAGGCTCGGGATGCTTCGGAGGATAAAGCCTACTGGGAGAGTTTCGCCAGCATCATCACAGACGACAGACAGAAACTCTGGGGGATGGCAGAGAACAAGATGAGGGAGTACCAGTGAGTTGCAACCACAGGCAAAGGCATATTTATTGTGTATACATATATATATATATATATATATATATATATATATATAAATATAAATATATATATATATATATATATATATATATAAATATAAATATCAGTCTGTAGTCAAAAGTGTGTTTTGTCGTCCTCTCTGTGTTCCAGTACGGTCCTACGTGAGGTATCCGAGCTCATTCCTGAGACTCAGCGTCTGGAGCAGCAGAACAATGAGCTGCGTTTTCTGCTGCATCAGTCTCTCAGCTCAAGGCCCTGAAACCTTTTGAAATGTGCAATTATTAAACTTTCTTTTTCAATAAATTAATAATATTAATAATGTATGTTTTGTTCATTTATAATCAGCTGAAAATAAGGATCTTTTTTTCTTTTACATGAGCTTAGAATGAGTCCATTTTATCTTCAGGGAGCGTTGGATGGAAAACTGAACTTTTCTAGGGAGGGATTTTTGGGTTATTAAGTTAACGTGGGATGCGAAGAAACGCTTCATCTCTAAAAACCGACGAAGAAGAAAATGAAGACTGTTTGTTTTTGTTTTTTTATGAATATGTTGTTACCTGAGGCCATGGTTCTCTGCTGGAAAGTGATGGATTACCCCCTTTGGGTTGGGGATGTGTTTCTGCCTCATTCTCAAGTTATAGAAAAATGGAGCATTAGATGGACAGGTGATTTGGTGCAGCATCAGCTGTAATGTGGTCGTTGTTTTGGGCCATTGTGTTGAGAGAACTGAGTCGTAAGGCAAAGCTCTCAATTTACCAGTTTATCTACGACCCAACCCCCACCCACAGTCATGAGGTCTGCACAGTGACCGAAATAATGAGTACAGGGATAGAAGCGGCTGAAAAGAGCTTCCTTTGAAGGGTGGCAGGAGTCAACCATAGAGATGAGGTGAGGAGCACGGACTAGAGCTGCTGTGCCTTCGCGTGGAGGAGAGCCAGTTGAGGTGGTTCAGGCACAATCAGAATGCTTCCAGGATGCCTTTGAGACGCAACGGGGTCCAACTGTGAGTAGACTTCAGGTCCGACCCAGAACTCTGGAGGGACTTTATATCTCGTCTGGCCTGGGATCAGCTTGGGATCCAATGGGATGAGCTGGAAAGCAATGCTGGGAAGGGGTACATCTGAAATCTCCTGCTCGGATTGCTGCCACTTCAAACCAACCCAGAATAAGTGGAAGAAAATGGGATGGATTAACCATTTATCCTCTTGTACATTGTGGGGGCTTGGATTATGGGGAGGAAATGGAGTATAAGGAGGAACCCCACGCAAACATGGAGAAAACATGCAAACTACACACAGGAAGACCCCAATGCCAGAGGTGGATTTGAACCCGGAACCCATAATGCAGATTAAAAAACACTGTTTTGTAGTACTGAAGGGAACAGATTCAGAACAACTTTCAGATTTGATCTAGCACTTTGAGATTTGATCCCAATGTAAAGTGCATTATAAATAAAATGTATTATTATTATACCCCCTTCCACACACAAGCAGGGATGTGATACATTGCCGTTATAAAAATGTACATCAAACATGTCGTCCATGGAATTCAGTTTATTTAAAATTGCCAAAAACAGACAAAAATAAATAATGCACACATTCCAACAGATATATAAACACAGAAGTTGTCGTAAAAACAGGCAGGTTTTAGTGCAAAACGATAACTCCGGAACTGGTGAAACACATAATCCACAAAGTCTGAAACACAAATGAGGTTGAGACAGCGCTGTCTGACATACGGAGCTGCAGTCTGAATAACCAACCCTCGTTTTACCACTCGACTCAAGTGCACTTTAATCCTATTTCCACATCATCCGTAGTCTGAACAATAACCAGGCTGGTGATTTGGTCTGTGGCGAGCTGCACAGACGGTCATGCCGACACACCTGACCTCAGTTTTCACATAGAAGCATGCATATTAACGTAGAAGAAGAAAACAGGAAGAGTCTGAAGTATTTGTTGCTTTCTGGAACTTTTTATCCAGACTTAGTCATGTGATATTTGCAAATAGTGAAGAATATTCCTCTGCGGGGATAAACCGTCTAAACATCTATGACACTTATTAGCAAATACTCTCATGACCAAAGTCTGACTCTGTCGCCTTGATTTGAGAGGTTTAGCATTTACTGCTGCATCTTAACTAAACCCTGTAAAAAGCTTAATTATAGTTGAATTAATCTTGTTCAATGTCTCATTGAATGTCATAGGAAAATAGATACAATTTTTGCTTCTTGATTATTCTTTAACTGTGCAAAGACCGCAAGAGCTTTCATAATAGATTTTTAAAAAGACAACACTTTGCTTTAAACACCCTGAAGAAAGTGTGTGAAGCGGGGAAATGAACAGTGAACCATGTGTGTATAGAAATAGAATAATAATGCATGTGTCCTCACAACGGTTGATATAAAGTATACATTAACTTAAACCATCTTACAGCCACTTACAGCCACTTTGCTATGGGTGGTAGAGTGAACAAAGAGAACGCTGTCATTATCGGCTCATGACTTTAAAAAAAACATTTTTGGAGCTTTACAACAAAATAGCGTAGCAGCAAGAAAAATACAACTTAAAATGTCAAATCAATTTGTGATTGCTGCCTTTTGTAGATTTAGGCTGGCTCTGTGTTCTTTTCCAAATTTAAAACGAGAAATTCCCGTTGGGGAATATTAGGGACTTTACACTCTGCAGGCTACAGTGATGATTTTAAGATAATTTCAAATAAGTTGTGCACAAGTTAACCTCTTGTTCCCCAAAGATTATATCTGGATGGTGCAAATGAGATAATGTTGTTTTCCCATTGATGATATATTGTGCACATGATATATTTCTCTTGTTCCCATGAAATCATTTGTTTACAAGAGATTATTCTTGTTCCCACAAGACGATTACTAGTGTATGTGAGATAATGTATTGTTCCCACAAGATAAAAGCTTGTGAAAAAAGTTAATGTCTTTTGCCAGAAGATGATGGCTTTGACAAAGAGGAAAATATTCTGTTTCCACAAGATGGGATGAGTTTATTTCATTACATCATTGTATACCTGTGCATCTAAGATGATATTTTTTCCCCACTAGATAATATCTTATGCGCGCAAAATAAAAAATTCCCCTTACGTGACTTAAGAGATTCTGTACTTGAAGGCTAAAGTGATAATATAAAGATAACAGATAATGTGGGCACTGGGAAGACCATCATGGAAGACCATCATGGAAGACCATCATGGAAGACCATCATGGAAGATGGCCAACCGGGATCAATATGTTCTTACAAGAAAATAATATCCTAAAGGGACCTTGTGTGCTCAGTTCTTGATGGCTAATGAAAATTTCAGTTTAAATATAAAAACAATTGTGGATCTCTTGCTTCTAGAGACCGTTGTGCTTTGAAGTTCCAGAAAGATTTGTGAGGTGAACCGGCATGGCGGTGATTAGATGCTGACGTAAGATTCATTTTTTGTCTGATGTGCTCTTTTAAGGGGTCCTTCAGCAAAATGTTGACATTTTTCATATGTTCCCTATTTACCAAAATCAACAGCAGATATTATAGCAGACAGAAGAGATCTTCTAGCATCACTTGAAATGAACGTCCACGCAATCGTCTGACCACGGACACAACACTTGGACTGAGGTGGAGAGGCTGTAGATACGGATAAAGGAAAATTCACTGTCCCGAATCACTGGGGAAAGGAAAACTGGGTCACTCTGGGGCAAACGATTGCTTGTAGTCAGTTCAAGGATGGAGTCCAGATACTGAGCAGTAGATTTTTCTTTTAGGCCTGGACTGGATAGAGGAGTTATAGACAGTGTGTTCGCATTCCACCTCTCCTATTCATCAGGCCAGCCACCCCACCCACTTCTCCTCCCGTCAGCCTCTTAGGCCCCCAGCAGCTTTTTGACGAGGTAGCCCGGCATGCTGTAGAGGAAGAGGCCCAGCATGATGAGCAGCAGCAGGGCGAGCACGATCTTGATGATCAGCCACTTGTAGCGGTTGCACACCAGGTAGCGGATGGCTTTGAGCGGGCTCAGGAACCACAGGAAGGTGGTGTCTGGGCGACTACAGGGTCAGGTGGAGGTTTTTGAGGCAGAGGAGTTTGGTGAGGGATGATAAGAATGGGAGAGGAAAAATGGAGGAGAAAAGGAGGGATCTGCTATTAGTGGTTAGTAAGTTGCACTGATGCTATGTTTGTAGATCACAGCACTGAGCGAGAGCTGAACGTTATAGAAACGTGTTTGCACCATCAACATGTGGCTCAATGGATGGATGGATGACCAACAGCTCCAAACACTGATGCATGACCAGGGACAATTATGATAACTTCAAACGGAATAACAATAGTACACGAGGCAATAAAAATACATTAAAACAAAAATCAAGGAAGATGATTTAGCAGTATTAGTGTTAGTTTCTCTGTAGTTTGAATCTCTGTAATACCAGTTTCTCTGTAATTTCATCTTCAATGTAGTGTCAGTTTATGTGTAGTGTTCGGTTTTTCTGTAGTTGAATATCTCAATAGTTTAAGTCTCTGAAGTATCAGTTCTTCAGTTTCTTTGTAGTTTCGGTTTCTCTGTAGTTTAAGTTTCTATGTAATTCCAGTCTCTGCTGTGCCAGTGTTTCAATGGATTTAGTTTCTTTGTAGTTTTTTAGTTTTTCTGTAGTTTCCTCTCTGTTATTTCAGTTGCAATAGAAAAAAAACGGACTGATTTTGATCGTTTTATATCTATGAGTCATAAGAGTGCTGCTGAATGTTTCTGTTGGGTCATGAATGGGTCACAGACTTTGATCTACACACAGGAATGGTGTTTGCCAAGATGGATGAAGAAGTTTGACGTGTTTTCTCTTTAAGCAGACACTTAACATCAACATGTCTTACAAACTGGTTATATCTCAAATTGGGACAAATACTTGTTTGTTTATCACATATCTGAAGTCTCACGCTACTGGCCTCCATTGCATAGCAGTCATGGAGGGGTGCATGACAGAATCTCTATAAACAGTTACTGGTTATGGCTGAAAAAGGCTCCCTGTGATCCTCCATGCTGAACAGTTGGTCACTTATAAGATATGAAATGGCACTGATTGGTAGCAAAAGGCACAGATGCTAACTTAAAGCTAAAGCAATAGAGGAGCGACAGAAAGTTAGGAAAAGAAGGAAACCAAAGCGTTAGCAGGACAGGAGAGTCCAGAAAGTAAAGACATTAAATAGAGCAGCAGAGACAGTGAGGAGGGGGGCAGTGGCTACCAGCACGTCAAGCCCCCAGTATCTTCTTGACCAGGTAGCCAGGGATAGAGTAGAGGAAGAGGCCCAGCATGAGAAGTAGCAGCAGCAGCCCCAGGACCTTGAAGATCAGCCAGCGGTAGTTGTGCCAGATGAAGTAGCGAATGGACTTCAGCGGTCTGAGAAACCACATGAGACTGGTGTCCGGGCGACTTTGTGGAGGGAGGTAGAGAGGGAAGAAAGAAGGGAATGCAGATGGCAAAAACAGGCAGAAAGGGTAAAGAGAAGGGGAAAGTCACAGGAACAAAGGAAGGAGGGAGACAGAGGGAAACAGTTGAAGAGAAGGTCGGAGGGAAACGAGTGCAAAAGTCTAACAGAGGCCTTTAGAGACTACAAAAAGCAGCGGAAGGTCTTTCAATCTAGTCGCACTGCTTTTTGCAATGTGAGTATTAATTACTCAAAATAGAAATAGACCCTGTACCTTTTCATGGTCACACAAGCATCCTCAAATTCTAGAGTTTAATTCTACAAATATTGTGAATAAAAACACAGTCTTACTTTGGTTTCTCCAGTGGATCGGGCTCATTCCGTCCAAGACCTACAGGACTTTTCTCCGCCTCTTCTGCTGTCACCAGATGAAGCTCCGCCTCTACTTTACCCTACAATGACAAAATATGCGTTTATCTAGAAAGCACGCCGCCAAGCAAATCTTATCTTGCCGAAACAGTGACCCTCCTAAACATGCCTTTCACTGTCATGACCTGAAGAGGACCTGAAAGAGTTCTGACAGGAGAAATGTCATCATTATTTCAAGTAGAGCAGAGGTAGAGCAGAGTAGGGTAGGTGGTGGTGTTTTCTATATTAGAGTTTGTGGAAATAAATAATACAGTATCCATACCAACCTGCCGATAAGCATTAAAGTCTGACCGCCTGCTCCCCTCATCAGGACCCACCTTTCCTCAATACCTCAAACCCACTAAAAAACGTTTAGAGTTATCCTGCTCACAAACATATAGACAAAAAAAAGGCACTGATCCCATATCCTTGTGGGGATTTGATACCTTCCTACGCTAAAACTCACTTTTACTCATCTTTCCCACAACTCCCATCCATCCATCCATTTTCTGGAACTGCTCCTCCGAAGCAGTGTCCCAAGGGGCTGGAGCCAATCTCAGCTGACAATGGGTGAGTAGTGGAGTATAATTCGCACTTACCGTGTCACAGCTACCGGCAATTTTGCAATCTTGTATATAAAATTCACACAGACTGCCCCCCTCTCACCAGGTGGATTTGAACCCAGAACTTGCATACTGTTGGGAAACAGCTGCCATAATTCTATTTTCACACGTTACGCAAAATGTCCACGTTGCTCTACTTTTGTGAATGTCACCAGAGATCCTTTGCCCCTCTCACACTACTAATGTGAACCCACAAATATAAGCTCTGTTTCTGGAGGGAATACAGATGTTGTTTTCCACTTTGTTTTTCAGCACATGATTATGTTTTGGTGATGTAACGTGTTTTGCAACCTTCTCTATGCATGAGAGTGATGTCAGAATGTGGCGAGGCCCTCTCCTGAAACTGTGTCCGTTATTGATACCCTTGTTCCTTTATTCTTTTGATGTTCCTTTGGGGGTGAAGCTGGGAGTTTTGAGGGCTGAACAGAAACTCTGAAGTGGAAAGCGCAGGAGATGACTGGCTACAGCGTATTTGAGAAAGTTTGTTGGAGTTGTCGTTAGATTTAGTGGGTGGCACCATTTCGCAAATTAATGGAGAAATCTGCATGAATATTTCCTAAATGTTTGGTACTGGTGTAAACTCCCCGCTCAGAGTCTAGGAGTGTGGAGCAGAGAATAAAACAACGTGCCGAACACATGAAGAGAATGAGAGAGGAAGAAGCAAAGCAGGTTCAGAGATACGATTTTGCCCAAGGTGGATGTTTGTGTGAGTTCTTTTTTTGGTTCACTCTGTTATCAGCAAGACAAAGTAGCACAACTGCTGCTCTGTATTTGTTGTGAAAGTCATAAGAATATCTGAAAACCAAACGCCTCTGGTCACAGACAGCAACAATATCTTTCTTCCACTTACGCATCATCATCCACACGTTCTGACGTTTGGAGGTTCTCAACGTCCGCAATTTCAAATGGGATGAAGGACACAAGTAACATGCATTTGCATCAATCCCATTATTAGCGTTGCAACATTTCTGTGTCCGGGGCTGAATTTGCTAATTTTTCTATCGACTTTGAGTATAAGTAAGCTGCGGGTTTTGTGTGGATGCAGCACATAGGCATTGGTGGGTCCCGAACCCCTGCAGGCGTCTGCCAACACGAGATTCTCCTGTTCCCACAAGATAAACAATCTCCCCTTAAAGGACCTACACAAGTGTGTCCGGATCTCTACCTGAGTGTTTTAAATGGAAGATTTGTGAATCACATTCAAGATGACTATTTCACAATTGGTCGGACTCACCGTGAGCTCCATCTCATCGTTCTCGTCGCGGGCTGCGAATGGCCACCACCCTTTGACCCTCTTCTGTTTGAAGATGGAAATGGTGGGCAGCTCCAGCTTGTTTCGTATCATGTTGAGGGAACACTGCTTGGCAGTCTTGGCACCTCGAGGGAACCTGTTTAGGTCCAACTCAATCGCGCCTACATGTGGCGACAGTCAGACAATAAGAGTGTTGAAACCTCAGGCAGAAGGTCTTAAAACAGATTCAAATCCAACAAGTGAGTTTTCCCTCCAGTCCTCACCCAGGAAGTCATCGGCAGAGAAGTGGTCGGCGTCCCAGACCTGCAGCGTGAGTCGAGGAGGTATCTTATACTCGGTCTCGTCCCAGGAGAACATGGACTCTTTCTTGGAGATGACAATCTTCTCCTCAGCCATGAGGTAATCAAAGGGGAAGACAAAGCGCCAGTTAAAGTTGCCCTCTCCGGTCAGAGAGTGATAGTGGACATCCGTGTCCTGCTTGTCCTCCTGCTGACCCTTCAGCCATCTACAGGAAGCACCATCACAGAGCAGGGTTAGGTTGACCTTCACATTCAGTGAGATGAGTGGATTGATTTGATTAGATTCTGTCAGTCATGCATAGAGAAGGTTAAAGATGTGGGGAATTTTAATTAATAGTCTGCTAGTTAGCACTTTTAGATTTGATCCAAATGTAAAGTGCATTATAAATTAAATGTATTATTATTATTATTATTATTATTAGTTACAGTATAATAATTTGGTTGATTTGAACACGAATCAGGCTGCTAACAAGAGAGATGATGCGAATAGGTCATAATCAAAACATAATGTGGCTCCGCAAAAAACAAATCGGATCAATGTACCTGTGTGTGTGAGATGAGGGATATCTAAAAGTCTGATTTGATGTTGGAGTGCCACACTATTCTCAAACGCCATGCAAACACCAAGCTTGCAATAATGCAAAAAGTGATAATTTTCCTGCTTAAAGGAAGAGTGGAAGAGTTCACAAAGATAAAAAGGAAAGTCCAGTCAGTATCAACTCCAACCCCCCATGGAATAGCAAATGCTGTTGAAATATTTTAATTCATAAAAACCTTTCTGGAGATTCACAGCAAAACAGAGTTGAAGCATCAGCTGAAGAAAGTGGGTACTTCAAATTGCAACGCTGTTTACTTGTGAAGTGCCAGAAATATTTTGTAAACTCAGAAACTCGCCTTCGGTATCTGGGTGAATAGATATTGACTGAATTTTAATTTTGGGAATAAAATTCATCTTTAAATTGTATAAATAAATTAAGTTTCAAGTAAATATATTATATTTACTATTATTTACTCTCCATTGCCATGTTTACACAGAACTTTCAATAATGCCATTGTCTGATAATTTTCATCAGGGCCAAGTTCTTACAGCGCTGCATTTCTTAACATCGATAAATCTAAGATGGCAGCGAAGTCGACAAATCAACAAATTCAGCTGTGTTAGGATTTGATGTGAGTCCGTTAAATTGGATGGGGGTAAAATTTAGCTGTATAATAAAATGTCTGCCATGAAGAAGGTCTATCGTTGGGACAAGACTAATGTTGAAACTTCATTATCATGCTAAATCATTCTTTACATAAGAGATTCCAAATATCTTTCAGTATTTTTAAAGTCTTCATATAAAAACTACAACCCAGGCTCCAAACACAAACATTAAATATATTTTAAAAAACAATTATGTTTTTAGAGTGTCAGTGTGTAGGATTTAGCACGGATCAAACCACAGACATTTATTATATTGCATAAAAGAATATTTTTAGAGTGTCAGTGTGTAGGATTTAGTATCAATGTGTCTATGGGGCTCTGTTTGTTAATGTAGCTAATGCTGATTTTAACTGCAACATTTTGCTACATATATTTGCTCCAAATGATAAATCCAAATATTAAATCTAAATGTTAAATCTAAACGTTCAATATTATATCTAACCCTTAATGTTAAATCCAAATTTTAAATCCAAATGTTAAATCCAAATGTTAAATCTAAATGTTAAATCTAAACGTTAAATATAAACGTTGAATCTAAATCTAAACGTTAAATCTAAGTGTTAAATCTAAGTGTTAAATCTAAGTGTTAAATCTAAGTGTTATCTGTATATGTTGCATCTGAATCTAAACATTGAACCTAAATGTTTGGAAAATATACACATTTATACTGAAGACAGCAGAAGTTCCAAAATAAAAGCTTCTTGAAGAAAACCACTTCTATCCAAGGTAAATGCAGCTTACCTTGGATAGAAGCTGCACCAAGGTGGTTTCTGAGCTAGTTCTGGGCCAGTGCCTAACATGGAATAGGCCCTAAAAACAGGTGCTAAAGAGCAACCAAAAGTAAATTAAAAGCAAATTAAAAGCAAGAAGCAGTGATGTCAGACACCGGGGTTTTTGTAGCAAACCAACAGTTTTTGTTTGACATGTTTGAGAAGCCTGAGTGAGCGAATGTCGCATCTACCTGAAGAACTAAAAAGCATGAATCAGAAAAGTTTGATGTTTTTATAACCGATGTGGTGCTAATTGGACACGTTAAACATGAATATAATTGTTTTTTTCTTCCAAAAGTTTTTATTTTGGACAGTGTAATTTTGCGTGGATACTAAACATTTAGGTTCAACATTTAGATTCAGATTTAACATATAGATTTAACATTTGGAGCTTAATGTGGCCTTTGTTGCTGTTATAATCAGTATGTGCTTCTTTTTCGCCATAGGTTGCACATGACATCCACCCCTCCATTTTGCAACCTTCAATTTTTTTTTCGCAGGTATTATTTGTTCAAGGCCCCTTAACTGACCCGCAGAAGAACATCACAGACACGTCACACGCAGGATACTGTCAATATGGAAGCCACTAAAGTTAGTTTGAAGGCTTTTTTTTTTATAGTGAAAGTGTTTATATAGATATTTACAGTGTAGTGATGTTTATAATGTTATAAATAACTTTTCTATAGTTATTATTTTATTTTTTTATTGATGCTTTTATCTGCGTTTGCTTTGTAGCACTTTGAGATTTGATCCAAATGTAAAGTGCATTATAAATTAAATGTATTATTATTTATTATTATTATTATTAATTAAGTGAGGTTTTTGACTGAAAAAGCTACTCCGGCCAGCGCACCTATCTGACAAATTCACTTGAAAATGACATCCCTCGACACTAAATTAGTTTTAAATAACGGGCTCAGTCTAACAATTTCTGCCTTTATATCCTACAAACTGAACCTTTACACATAATCAGCAGAATCTCGCAGTAAGCCGTATACATGATCAGAGTAACATTTTGCTTTTGACATTCGATATAGTTTGATTAAAAAAAAGAAAAGGGGTGAATTTAAAAAAAAAGAAGAATATTTTGAATTACTATGACAAAAATTAAGTATTTGATACTAAAAAATATTACATTGATAAAATTGAATTAATGTTCATTTTGATAAAAATATTTAATTAAATGAAACATTGCTTTGACAAAGTGAGAGAAAACATTAGTTTGAAAAAATATGAAAATGGTAACTGAAATCTTGGGATTTGGCAAAAAGGAAATGCGTTTACTATAAATAAAACTATTATTTCACGGAATAAAATACATGACAGTTTGATAAAATCAAATAAATAGTTTTACAAAAGAGGGAGCAGGTAGTCATGGACAAACTTTCAATCTCAGCCAATCCGTGAACTTCATTTCCCAGATTTATTGACAACAAATATAATTACAGGTTAAAAGGCGGTTTGATCCTGACTAAACCTTTTAGCAGCGTGCTGGATGGAGAGTTTAGGACAAGCCAGGCTTCGTGCTGGATGGAGAAGTGCCTCTGGAAGAGGGAGGATGGGTGTGGGGTTATTGGTACGAGCCATGCGATGGAATTGTGTATTTTACCCCCTGACATAGATGTCAGACATCTTCTCTCCTGTCATGAAAGCATCGTCCTCTAGAATTACGTCATCAGTGTTCCAAATAACAACACGTAGCTCAAAGCTAGACACCATCAGAGCATTGACCAGAAGAGAGAGAGAGGACGACAGACAGACAGACGGACAGGAGACACACCACAAACACAAATACGCACACAGAAAAAAATGGAAACAAAACAAAAAAATAATGATTAACTGCAACAAAAAATCCACACACAGCTCACACCCACGGGACGAGGCTCGGCCGTCGCGTCCCTCTGTACCTACCCCCTGACAAATATGTCACTGGACTTTTCCCCAGTGAAGAAATCATCGTCCTCCAGAATTACTTCGTCTGTATTCCAAATAATCACCCTGAGCTCATATCTGGTGTTGGGAGGGGAAGGAACACACATACATATCGTTGGACTTATATTTAACAGGAAATGGCTGACTGCTCAGACAGACTCACAAGAATTGAACCTGTGGATAAAACTACATATTATGGAGAAAGAATCTGAAAACATTTCAAAATTAAATTAAATGAACAATCCCATTAAATGACATGATTCAGTAGATCATTCCTACAAATAGTATCCTATTTGTCCCATCCTGCTCCCACCTCTTTGGTTTCCGTGGCGATATGTCGATGGCGGGTCCTGGAGCAGGAATGTCCATAGGAAACATGTCCACCCACATCTCAATACGGCCCTGTGGACGCACACACACTTATCAATTCCATCTTTGAAACAGCGCTTATACAGCACCTTTCAAATAGTTTTCGTTCCATTCCAAGAATTACAAGATTATTAACGGTTGAAATTAGTTAGTCTCTACTGAAAATTTTTTTAAACTCAAACCCAAACAGTAAATAATATATAAATTCATTTTTAATGTTGATATAAATTTTTTTTGGGATTTTTTTGATATAAATAAAAAAAGGTAGAACTAAAAAAGAAAAGAAAAAGTAACACATAAAATCAAGTCGAAAGTAATAAACAAATAAAGTTGAATGAATTGAATAAAATGGAGTTCAAATAATAAATAAAATGAAATAATTTCCCTGATGTTCCAGTGGTGTAGAGAAAACGTGTCTTATATCAGTAAATGTTATCTAGTTTACTCTGAGGAATAACTAAAAGAGAAGAGCTGGAGGGTCTGAGGAGGCATTTCTGACATAATCTCTGTTCTGATAAAAAGAAAAGTAATAAATAACCAGCAGACAGACTTTAGAAAAGGTGTAAGTTTTCAACCTTGTTAGAATGTTTAATCAAATGTAGCTGGTTTATTTATTCTGTGGTACTACACCAGAAAGGAGAGCATTAAGGCGGTTGAAGCGGTGGACATGGTACTCAAGTGTGCTCACAGACAGAAATGGCATCACTTTGGAAATGTTCTTCAAATGAGAGAATTTTGTTTTTTTGATAATTCTGATATCATCAAAAAAATCCTTCCTTAATTTGTTGCTTTGCCTCCACGTAGTTTAAATGTCATCCATGCCATTAACTGGTTCCCACCTGTTCAATGCCAGGTTTGTCCGGGTTCAGTAGCGGTCTGGTCTCCACATGTTCGGGGACGAGCTTGCAGCCCACCCTTGGGATCTCCTCCCAGTGGTTCAGCACCGTCAGAGCCAAATGCTCCTCGGTCTGCTTCTTCAGACCTGAGATATCAATGCAGGCAAAACAGAACTTTAGCCTGATAGCTCCTGATTTGATTACGCCAGCAGACAAATTGGTACAGTTTGGCGCCTTTGCCATCATCACTCCCACACAAATGTTCACGCAGAGATCAGGAATGCACCGATACTCGTAAGGAATATTGGTCTGATACTGGACTCGTATACTCATACTCTAAAATTACTCCAGAACAACCATACATGTGATCACTTTATGTCAAGGTAGTATTAAAGGATAGGGATTCCTTTTTTCAGTACACAACAGGAATAAGGAGAAAGGAAGAAAATATGATGCTAAATTTATTGTAAACACATCCAATAATTAATACCACTATGATTGTACATTTATATTGTTTAGATGTACGTAGGACTATTCGCACTCTTACCATTTTCATCCTCGATATCTGTCGGTCCCAGGAAGAGTCGATTTGCCACCTTGACTTTGCCTCCCGGGCCATAATGAGGTCCATCGATCTTGCCTTCCTTGCAGAGTTTCGCCAGGATCTGACTTGGCTTCATGGGGTCACGCCACACATTGTATCCATGGCTGACATAAAACAAAAACAAAGCCATGATGTTTGGGGGCTCTACTGGTGGAACTTTAAGAAAATGACAGGAATTATGATGTTTCCCCTTAAAGTACAGACTAGATTCTGGCAGATATAAAAGTTCTTAGTGAACATTAAACATTACTAAAGGACTCTGTTGTCCTCGGCTCCTCGGTGGTTATAATGTAACGGCTAATGAGTGTAAATTGTGTTTTGGTTTTCCACTATAACTAGTTAAATAACTATGATTATATAACTTATAACTATATATATGTTATCCATAAAAGCAAACGGGCGCTCACACAGAGTAGGCGGATGAAATGCCACAGGTTGCTCTGTATTTGCTGTAGAAACGATTCTCCAAGTCGATCTTTGTTTCTCCAATCAAGTCGTCGGTTCCGACCAGGTCCCAGTCGTACACAGACACCGTTAACATGGACTCCATGGGGAACCGGGCCTCAATGTCAAATGATCTGAGGGTAGACAAGTGGAGTACGAACCAATTAAGTCAACGATTGTCTGTAGGGACACAGATGAGAAGCTTTCTCTCAACATACTTGCCAAATACAGGATTGAGCTGTTTGGAGATGTAGTTCTCTTTGTCCTTGACATCTGACTTTCCCAGCTTTATGACGACGTACGGGTCAGCCTTCCCGTTGATATCAGCAGGATGAAGGTCTGTGGCCTGAGGTAAACAAAGCAGAATCAGACAAGAGGGCTCTCCGTTAACAAAGTACATGGGATTCAGTCTTACTAACTAACAATTCTGTGTGTATGTGAATAAACAACACAAATGAATCTCTAAAAGCCCGTGTTCTGGGAGTGACAGGAGGACCTTTGTCGTCAAATGATCTCCCATTTGTGTGTGACGGTGTGGAGATCCTTATGTATGCAGCGACACGGTCTTATATGCAACATGGGAAAGACACTGAGCATGTTGCTGCTAAACTGTCCTCCACTTTGAAGAAGAATTGGAGACCACAACCTTGGCAAAAAGGTCCAACACCACTTGAGACCACAACAATGTCTTGCTAAAGATACAGACGTGCATTTAGCTCATAAAGATTCCTGTGAAGACTGTGGCGACCCAAAACCTGACTCCCTCACATGATCCACATCCCCTTTTCCCCATGAACGAAGGGCATAAACTCCTCGTCAATCTGACTTCCTTATATTCTCACATGACCTTAAGAAGCAGATTCTAAGCATTGATTCTACTTCTTGACAACTTTTAGAATGTAGAAAAGTACAGTATTTTTAGATGTTGAACTTTCTCTTGTTAATGGTGTTTCAGTGCATCTGAATGATTTGTTCTGTCTCCCATAGTGAAAGCTATAGATGGGAATTAGCTCATGTCCATCTGTAGAAAAGATTATTGTCTCTTCGTTGAGACTAAAGGTGATCTAACGAAAGTTCAGCCAAAAACACTAAAACTTAGAATGGCAGTTCTCTCTCCTCCCTCCTAGCTGAAATCCAGCTTGACTCGCCATCCTTCTCAGCTGTCATCCATCGGAACTAAAACCACCTCTATTAGCTGCTTATTCTCTTCTCTCTCTAGCCATCACCTCTCTCCTCACGCAAACCAATCACTCAGCTGCTCTCCTCACGCAAACCAATCACTCAGCTGCTCCTAGTTTTAAAAAAGGATCTCATGCTGCCAGTGTGGTAGACGCTGCTCTTCCCCTCCGGCACCATTCTACACCGCAGATCTTTAGGATTCATCCGTTCTCCGGCTGCATGTCTCCAAGGTCTTCCATCGCCGGTGTCTAAACTCTGGGATGGGGATGAAGGTGCAGGCTGTGCCTATTCTGCTGCAGCTCAGAACAGATCACTTACCATAAACAGAACTCTCCGCTGAGCCATTAAATAAACACCAATATCCTTGGATTCACTGGTCTTTCCAGGTAGAAATGTATTTGTGATAGTCGCCGACACATATAAACAAGATAAACTAGTCTAAAAAGTTATTTAATCCTAGGTTTTAGCTATGTAATAGATTTGATTGGTCACTCACCCGAACCACGTAGACCCGGACAAGTACGTTGATTGGGTCGTTGTGAGGAATGCTTTGGAACATCCCCATGTTAAGATCAAAGCCTGCCTCTCTGGTGATGTCCTCAGGCAGAGGGAGCTTGTACATACATAAGGATCCCTGGGTCATGAAAAAAAGAAAAAGTTAAGTTATTCAGTTTTGTATTCCGTCAGCTGGTGTGAGCCGGGTTTTTCCTGCCACCTTAAATCTGCCAACAATCCTGTCGTCATCCAGAGCGTGTTCGTCATCATCGCCAGTCTTTCCTCTGTACAGGTTGAAAGTGTGGAGCCAGTCCTCAAAGTTGCCGTACTCGCTCTCCAGCTCCTTGTTGTACATCTGCAGATCAACAAATGCCACGTGTCTGACTGCGCGCATGTTTCCTGTCTAAAGGCCGCCGCAGTCGTCACACTCACCAACAGCTCATCCACTTTGGCTTTTAGCGGTTGCTTCTCGCCGCCGTCGCCTGCCTGGCCCTTTTTCTTGTCCTTGTTGCTCTTCTTCTCCCGGCTCTTGTCCTTTGCTTTGGAGCCTTTCAGAAGAACGTCATCGGGTTTGATATCTGATCGTAGGGGTGAGTGGAGGTGGGCAGCATATGGTCGGGGTCATGAGGAAGAGTGACGGTGTTGCAGGCAGAATGAAACGTGTCATTCAACATGAAAGCTGACCATATTCAAATACAACCATAAAAAGTGATAGAGATAAAGCTTTCTATAAAGTAAGGTGTTAAAGACATATTTTTAATTTTTGCACTAATGAAGTAAAGTAACAGGATTTTGTGATTATGACTTAAACTTTATCAAGTAATGCAACGTCAGCACCTAGGCCACCCAGGCTTTGTGATGATCAACGCACTGATACCGCTATTGGTACTGATATGGGGCTCGTAAACACATACTTATAACATTATTCACATACCCACACTCAATACAACATTTAAGCAACTATAACACCTCATGGCAACCAATTCACAGCAAATATACCACTTATTGACAAGGATACCAGCCCACAGCAAAGATAACATTTAATAACAATAATGGTACCTATTTATGGAAAATGATGAAAAAAATCTTGTCCTCTGATCAGTTGAGGAAAATGAATAAGTCAAGTAGCCTCAGCTATCTTTCTTAGATATATGAGTTTATTATAGATAGATATCTAATGACAGGCAGACTCAGGTGCGAGTCTTGCCATTTAGATCCAGCAGGACCATTATATGCTTACAATGTCAGCCCATCTACCAGGGCGGGCTAACTTGTCCTTCAGACAGAATGGTGCAAACTTGTTAGACATAACATGATGAAAAGATGTCAGAAACAGACGTAACTACATCACAGCAAAGTCACCACTTTCAGGGAATGCTAACCCTTTATGAATGATTCCAATTTACTGCCATGACGCCTGGCCACTACCTAGCCATAACATGCTACTTCCAGAAACTTAAATTTCTTCACCTGAGACAGCAACTATCATATATATATACATATATATACATATATATATATATATATATATATATATATATATATATATATATATATATATATATATATATATATATATATATATATATATATATATATATATATATGTATATATATATATATGATATACTTATACTTTTTATACTTTTATACTTAAATTTCTTCACTTGAGACAACAACTATCATATATGATATACTTTTATATAATATAATTTGATATACTTTTATATAATGTGCTTTCATTTGCTCTGATTTTCTGTCCCAACACAGTCTGTCAAGGCAGATTGGCGCCAACCTTGAGTTGCTTCTGCTCAAGATTTTGCCTGTTAATACCCACTGTTGCCTAGTGCTTACTCATGTGGGTAGAATGAAGAGTATGATCTACACCTACTCTATTTGGAAAGTGCCTTGCCATAACTTTTATCGGGATTTGAAGCTATACAAATACAATTGACTTGGCTCTAAAATACTATACAACAAGATTTGGGCGAATTATTAGCTATAGGAATTGTTATAAATTATAAAGTCTTTTTCATCGTCATTTCGTGACTTTGTTACTGTTGAAGCTAATATATATAAAAGTAAGAAGTAACTTTTAGGACACAAATACTGGTAATAACATGTATAACAGTTCTATCTAGGATGGATTTTTGCTGCTTCTTTACATACACACAGTTTGTTTAAAGAAGGTTTTTTCAGCCAGTAATGGAGCATTACAGCAGATTATTTTTGTTTTTATGTAGTATGTGAGTATGTTGTGTGCAGAATCAGCATTAGTCAGCTTTCATGTACTGCAGAGCAGGAGGTTGTGCTAATGGAAGAAATGGCGATGGATGTGACTGAAGGATTAATCTGTAGGAGGAGGAGATGAGGATGCTGCAACTCCCACCTCACAGAAAGACTCAATGAGTCAGTCTGACAACATTCACTCCTGCCAGTACATTTATCATAACCACTCTGTACTTAAGTCCATACTGAGCAGGAAATCAGAAGATTAATATTGTGAGCATTCACAAATCATTTTTAGGCATGAATGAAATAAATGAATTGAGTTCACAGACAGTATCTCCAAAAACTGCTGCATGCTAATATTTGCAGACTTCTAGAGTTGGCTATGCTCACATAAGAAAAGAGAACCAATCTTTCTCCCACAATGCATTGCACAAAGGAAACAGAGGACCATTTCCCTACTTGAGAACGTAAAATATGTGGGTCGTGGTGAAACGGCTCCCGGAAATCGAAATCCTTATGATTCATAAGATAAACAATTTGATGCAATTAAAATGTTAAGTATAAAAAAATAAAAAGTACAACATAGTGAAAAGCATTTGCAATTTTAAAGCCATTCTAGAGGTGGTTGAACACACAATTTTATGTGAACCCTCCTAAAAATTATAAGAATTTGTAACTATTCTTCTTCTTATGTTTTTATTACTAGTTACTTAACCCTCAGTAATTTATCTAATCTCTAGTCGACAAATCCCCCCCAAAATGTAATATAACAAGAAAAGTAGAATTATTGAAGCACTGAATGTTAACTTTTCCATTATGAGTGGAGCCCCCCTAAATGTCTGATCCTAAAATCCCCCCTGTGTTCAACATTACTAGATGACTAACAAAGTCATCTAGTAATCATCCGGGCTCATGGGCAGGAGGCCCGGCTGATGGTAGAGTTGAAATACCTGCAGTTTCTGCAGCTATCTCCAGGTCCTCTCTGTCCTCCGCCTCAGCCTGTGCCGCCTCCTGAGCCCTGAGAGTCTGGAAGACCAGGCAAGAAAAAAGTTGGAAGGACTTCCAGTGTGGAAGTCAACATGTGGTAGAACATGGCTACAGATCCAAGGGGGACAGAGAGGATGTCAAGCTGAATTACTTCAAAATAAATGAAGTAAAAAAATAACAAGTGTTACCATGCTTAGAAAATGTATTGCAGACTTGGGCCATAGATTATTTTTATATCGTCCTTTCTTTCATACTTCTCTCCCACGTTCCTGCTGGCATGGACTAGGACTTTCTGATGTTCACACCTATCCGATACTACCAGAGCACATCTTTGCTGTTGGCCTATCATCTTGCTGCTGTTGCTATCTGCACCCTCCAAATACACATCCCTTGGCAGTCTTTGCAGACTCGCCACGCGGTGGTGGTTGATGACTCAACAGAATCATCAGCCACCAACACCACCAGTCTCAGGATCTGATCTTGGATTTCCTTTGTTGGAGTCTTCTGTAGATTTTCAGGCTGGCAAAAACTCAGGCATTAATGAAGAAATCTGCATGACTTTTCCCTAAACTTAGGGTACTGTTGTGCTTTGTTCTTTTGATGTTTTACACTGGAGAGGAACAGGAAATGACAGAACAATGTCTGTTCAAGAGAAAAAGAAACAAAGCAGGTTCAGATGTAGATTTTGGCCCTTGGCGGAGTTTTTGCGCTCTCGAGTGCTTTTCCTAGTTCTATGTAAATTGGTCTCGCTATCTATTATTCAACAATGTGAACAGAATTAACTAACAGGAAGTGGAGCAAAAAAACATTTTCTATCCTACTTCTTGTGAATTGAAATAAAAGGCCACAAATAGATGTAAGAAAGGAGGAAGACATTTTTCTCCCCCCTAATAGTGTAGATGTAAATAGAGTAGAAAAGTCAAACCTCCATCAGTGTCTCTATTGAAGCAAAATATTTGGACCACCAGTCCAGGACTCTCTCGTCTGTCTCATCCTCCTCCTCCACTCCTCCTTTCTTTTTCTTCTTCTTCTTCTTTTTGTCGCTTTCCTCCTCAGTCTGACGAAAAGATACTTAGTTGATTCTCAGCGGCTCAGATGTTTCATTAAGAACGAGGCACCAGTTAGCACATGTGTTCTTTTCTCTGTTACTCACCATGTCAACTTTAACAACCCCGTCTGACGTCTACAGTAGAGGGGCGTCACATAAAACGACACAGGGATTAATAGAAACAGTGGATGGAGCAGGTCGGAGGCAAACATGAACAGAGGTTGGTATAGAGGACAGATAAAAACACAGATTCTACAACAGGAACTGGTTCCACAGTGCATGAAGTCAAAGAAAAAGCTTACAGGGTCTAACTTGACGATTGTGTCCATCTTTCGAACCGAAGGCTCTGTTTCCATGTTCCCGATGATGTCACCTGCGGGGCGAGAGAGGGTGCGGGAGGAAAGGCTGGGTGAGGAGCGAGGCTGGGAGCCGCCATTGGTAAGCACCATATAGCCATTCATGAGCTTAGCTGGAGGGAAGCCAAGATGGAAGAGACAGCAGACGGCAGGAGCGGACAGGACAGCCGACAGCCAAGGATATTCAGGAAAGGAAAAGAAATGGAGAGAGAGGTCAGGACAGGAAACAAGCAGAGAAATCAGTAAAGTAAATGAAGGATGAGTGGCCACAAAGTTGGATCCGCAGTATTTAAATAGTGTTAACCTTCTGTGATGTACAGAATCTTGTTTTTGTGATGTTATCTAAACCTTCAAGAAGCCTGTAAGAGGTTTAAACTAATCTAAAAATGATTTGCAAATATATTTTCCCTTGTTTGGTGGGAACTAACAGGTTTTTGTTCAAGAAATTAAGGAAAAAAGTTAATAAAATAATGTCCTCAATATGAATTTGCCATTTCATGTTGTCTAAGCTGGAAGGCAAGAGCCCCCGTAGTACCGGTTTACGTACGTTCTAAAACTCAACAATGATCATGAGCGCTGGGAAATCATTGTAAGAAAGATGTCGCAGTCACAAGTAGACGACATTTGATTTATCCATAAGGTGGCGGGGCTCAGCTTTAGAGACAGGGGGAGGAGCCAAAACATCCTTGAAGAGCTCGCTGCAGAGGTGCTACTCCTTTCTTCTGAAAGGAGCCATGAAGAATTCCTCCTGGGGGCATCCCTTTAGAGGTTTTCTGGGCACATCTATCTGCGGTCCTGTTTCCACCGAGGCGGTTACCAGGCCGGTTCCGGCCAGGACCTAACTTGGAACCAGTTCTTAGCTTTTCCACTGGCCCTGGCCTCTAAAAATCTGTGCTAAATACGAACCAAAAACAAGCTGGGCAAGAAGCAGATGCCAGTGAGGCTTGGCTCAGCATAAGAGTTAAGGTGATTGATTAAGGTGATTGGACATCTTAGGGAGCTCAGATTGGAACCTCCTATGGAGGTCTTCCAACTGGACACACCAGAATTCAGTTAAAGAATTACATGTCTCATCTGTCCTGGGGATGCCTCCAAATTCCCTTGGATGAGCTGGAGAGCGTTTCTGGGGAGAGGGACATTGGAATCCCTGCCTGTCCTGCTGCTACTACGGCCCAACCCTGATTAGTGGAACAAAACGTTTGGATGGTATAGAATGGCTGTTTTAGGGTTCATGTTGGTATGACCTCAGACCCTTGATGGTTAACCTAATGCCACTCAACTCGGGATGGATGAAGAATGGATGGATGAAGTTTTAAATATCTGAAACATTTATAAATGAAAAATGTAATCATATGAGAGCTCTTAATAAGAAAATTACTCGTGACCTCAGTCCTTTGTTTATTTACTGTATATATTTATTTCCTCAGAAGTCAGGGAAAATAAGTCGGACCAGTGTGAAAGGAGAAAAAGAACCTGCTCATGGTTTGACAATTTTGAGGAATTCCATTTGCAAAGGGTCAACTGTTATAAATGCTGAATGTGGCAGCAGTCAGCAACTTTTTAAACGAGTGAAATTCATCACCAAAGTCATTCCTCAGCTGGAAACAGAAACGTATTTTTGGTATTTCACTTTGCGGATTCATGTTTATTGCCTCATGTTTGTTATGGTTCTTGGCTTCATGCTTATTTTCTACTTTGAATGTTAATTTCTCTTGTTGTAGCTCTTGCTGCATGTTTCCGATATCTCCCAGTATCGTCACCATGTTAATTGACAAAACAGGATTCTCAACGACGAACAGCTGAACACCACACAGACAGAACATTCCATCAATAGCAGATTATCACCTTAACGAAGGATAGTTAGGGCCACCTTGAAAAATTAAAAACGCAAGGTAACATCTGTAAAAAATGGTAATTTTCTGTGAAAAAAGGTTCATTTTAAGACTGACAGGAGGGAAGTTTTGCAATCTGGGCTTCTGTCATCTACTGTTTTAGGTGTTGTGCTTTGCCACACACACATACGTGAAGTAGTCAGATTACTTTAGGATCACTCTTTATGGTTCAAGCCTCCATCTACATTAAGTGACGACTAGATCCCTTATTGCATCATCTCCTGCTCCAATCAAATGGCATGATTTCAAGTCTATCCGGTTATTTCTTCGGAACAAACCCAGTTTCTTACATCGCGTTTTCAAACATTTGATACCTATAATCATGTTGTGTTTATCCGACAAAAGATTCGACACAGTCTGTCTCGGCTCAGTCTGTCATTTCAGTTATTCATCTTGGATTCTTGGGTGGATTTAGAGATCCAGCCCTTAATGGTTTAATGACGTTGATTCCATTGATCGTTCCTCCATACCTTTGTTCTAAACTGATTACGCACTGTATATCAATAAAGATTTTCATCTTGAATGTTTCTTTCATTGAGATACGGACTGTGATTGAAGTGTTCCCTTGATTTCTTTGAACAGTGTGGTAACATAAATATAATCCTTCACCTGCAGTGGCCCAGTTGTTGGAGGTCTTGTCCGGTGTGGTGTAGGTGAAACGTCGGAGGCTGGTGACAGCATGAGACCCCACCAGGATGTATCGGCCGAAAGCCCGGCAGTCCACCACCCGGATGTTTAGAGGAGGGTGGAGGAGCTCGTTCTCTGGAAGGTCCTTAGGACATAAGTTAAAAAGACGAGCCGTTCATACTATTTATATATTATTATTGCAATAAATTAGAAGGAAGGCCAGTGTGTCGTTTTCATTCCAAGGAGATTTAAAAGAAAAGGCACAGTCAAAATCTAAATTCACTCATTATGTGCTTATTCCCCTACTAGTGAAGTTTCTTATTTTGCACAACCTTTCAGGAGATTAACAGATAAACATTATCCTAAACAAGTAAAGAAGGAGATGGGAACTTTCTTCAGGAACCTGATGGGTACTCAGTATACATCCAAGGCCCGATATTTATTTATGCAGTGGTCGTCCATCTTTTATTTCAATTGCAAATTGTGAAGCACCTTGAATGCAGCGTGAATTGTTTTAAAGGTGCTATATGAATCAAGTTTGATTGATTGGTTGCTCTTTTCAGGGTCATAAACCGCGGCAGGTGGCCGGTTCATCACAGCGCCCACACACAAAAATAACAATTCACACACTCATTCAAACCTACGCAACATTTAGATCCGCCACCGCTGATCACTTAAATCGCATGTTCCAAGACGGTGGGAGGAGGTTGTAGCACCAACGGCAGAATCCGGAAGAAGTCTCAAAGCTATAAAAAGAGTGTGATTAAAACCTTTAGAAATAAATTTGTGATCTCCGGGTTTCACTGTACATGCTGTATGGAGTCCTTCTTCTTCTTCCTCTTCCTCTTCTTCTTCTTCTTCTTCTTCTTCTTTGTCTTTCGGCTGTTCCCTTTTGGGGTCGCCACAATGGATCATCAGTTTCTATGAAAAAGCTGGCACCCTGCTGGCTATCGGTACTGGTGACGGCATTAACCCGAGCCTCAACCAATCTGGTCGGTGATGGAGTCATTCTATGTTTTGTACATTTTGAAACAAGTCTCCATCTTCATCAGTTGTTTAGGATAATTAAAGCTACGTTTCCTGTAAAGCTCCAGAAATGTTTTATGAACAAGAAACTTCACCTGACTTACAGAAATTTAATTTTTTGTGTTTTTGTAACAGAGAGTTGCACTTACCACCTCAAACCATTTCACCAGGGTGCTGAAGTTAGGGTTTTTCTTGTAGTTTTGGATGAGCACCGACTGCACACCTTTACCTGCGCACTCTATGTCCACGCGTGGCCGATCCACCTGAGCGAGGTTGATCCTCTTCAAGTCTCTCAAGCCCCAGAACAAAACCTGTACCACAGAAACAACAGCATTGGAAGAGGAACCTTCAGAGGTCAACAAATCTTATCTTAGTGCTGGATAATTGAATATTAGATATACGTAAGAAAATGATAACAGGCTTGGGATAATCAATCTCTGATCAATCGCTGACCTTTTTTTTTTTTTTTTATGAAATAAATGGGCTTTATTTAAACACGATAGTATTAAAATTGTTAATATCCTAAAAATTATATCCACCATATGTAGATGTTAAACTAACTTAAAATTACGATAGACCTTGTACATTAAACCTCAACATATTTTACACATTCTAAGGCCTAAAATGCAAAATGATCAAAGTTTAGACCCTGTGACTGTGTGTCAGTAGGTCAGAGCAGTCCTCCACTTATTGAAGGTTGGTAGTTCCATCCCTACAATCCCTCATAGTGTCCTTGAGCAGGACACTGAACCCCAATTTGCTCCCCGGACGCCTCGTTGTATCTGCCCACCGAGAACAGAGAGAGTGAGTAGAATAAACACATAGTAGTCCGTGGTTAAACTCTCACCTCTATGCGGTAACGACTCAAGACGGGTCGAATGCCCATGGGCACAGGCAGGATGGGTCCATGCTCTGAGTCTGTTGGGCCTTCAATGGGAGGAAGATCAACCCTCCCTCCTTGACCGATCTGATTAAAGGGTGGGAGAGGAAGAAAAAACGTGAGTCACATGGTTTCTCTGTTAAGTCTTTCTTTTCCTAGTGCAGAGATTAGAAGATGCAAACAAAGACGTTTAGCATTACAAACATTAGGGAGACAAAGTGGGATGAAGAACGAAAAAGAGAGAAGACAGCACCTTTATTTGAGGGATAGCAAAGCTATGGACGGAAATCAGAGCTCGCCTAATCGCCTCCTCATCGAAAGGGATCTGTAGGCAGTAGGAGGAGGAGGGAGAGGAAGGAGAGAGAAGATGGACACGTCACAGGAGGAAGAAAGATGAATATACAGAATGTCAGTGGAGGAAGGTAGGCCTGGCGACATTATGGCCGAGCAAAAGTTCTGAAGATGCAGAATGAGGCGATAAGAGACATACAGTAGAGCTGGTTGATAGAAGAATTGAGTTTGAGATGGAGAGGGATCAGAACGTTTAGCAGAAAGAAGAGAGAGTGTAGTTTTTTTTTACGAAGGAGTATTAAAAAAACAAAACATAAAAAATAAAAAATAAATCCAATTTTTACGAGAATAAAGTTTGAATTTTCCAACTGCTTTCTCGTATATTTTTTGGCCATAATATTATGACATTAATCTTGTAATCTCAATTATTTTGATTTAATTCTTTTGTTCAACTTGGTCCTAATACTCCGTCAGTTTTTCTAGATTTATAACATCTTTTTTCTTTTCATCATCACACTGAGCAAGTCATTAATGATTTTTCATTTCTGCCAATGGAATCCGTCAGATGTGTGACACCCATGTTTGTGCACTAGAAAAAAAAGTTATTAACAGGTTATGAAATTAAATGTGGTGGAGGGATGTAGCTGGTGGAAAGGAGTAGACTGGATCTTCAGATCCTGCCTGCATGCGTGTGTTTGTGTGTGCGTGTCTTTGTGTGGCTGCATGCATACATGTGTGCGTGTGTGTGTGTTTGGCTGCATGCATGTGTGTCTGTGTGTGTGTTTGGCTGCATGCATGTGTGTCTGTGTCTGTGCGTGGCTGCATGCATGTGTGTGTTTGTGTGCGTGTGTATGTTCTTGCAGACGTTACCTGCAGCAGCTCAAAGGCGGCCAGCAGTTCCCCGGCCGTACTGTTCCCTCTGTAGACCTGATAGTACTCCAGCTGTGGGGGGAACCTCGGGGGGCCGTAGAGTTCGTCACACATTTTGACGGTGGGCTTTGCAAAGGTTCGACCTATGAAGTCTGCCTTGCCCTGAACACCACAGTAAGATAGTGGAGACAGTGAGGTGACAAGGGATGGGAGTTAGACACACAGGTGAGGGAGGTGCAGTTTCCCCAGCGACCACTTGGGGTCAGTATGGGTCAAAGTGCTTAAAGATGAATAAAGCTTGAAAAGATGAGAACACGTCTTATGTAACCCAAAATTACTAAAGATTATATTGTAATAAAGTAAAACAAGCATACTTATTAAAAATATATCTAGATACAGCTGGAAACAAAATTATTCAACCCATATTGTTTTCATCTTTTATGAACTTTTATTGACAACTTCTTCTTCTTCTTCTGTCTGTTCCCATCACAGCAGATCATTTATTCCCATCTTGCTCTGTCCTCTGCATCATCCTACCAATTGCATGTCCTCTCCCGCCACATCAAGACAACTCCTCTTTGATCTCCCCTTTGGTCTCCAGACTGGCAGCTCAATCTCCAGCATCCTTCCACCAGTTCATCAACTATCCCTCCTTCTCATGTGTCTTAAGCAGTCTCTAAATGATTTACTAATTCTTTTTGCAGTTCATTTTACCCTCTACATATAGCAGGTTTCCAGCAAATGAGCTCCAGAGCATCAGAGGTCCACCACCATGTTTCACTGGGATGTTCTTTCAAGCATCTGCTTCATTCTTTCTCCTCCAGACATAGTGCTGATCCACAGACCCCAAAAGATCCAGTTTAGCTTCATTACTCCAAAGAACAGCATAACCAACATTTCTGGGTCTTATCTACATGCTTCTGCGCTACTAGAGAAACTTTTTCTGAAGTTTTCTTTGCTGAAGTAAATCCATGATGGTTGACTTAGAGTTTTAACAACATCTCTTGGTGGTTGCTATTCTTGGGTTGAATAATGCAGAGATTACAGCAGTCAGGAAAAAGGGGTACTTTGAGTGGAACATTAAAAAAAGCTGCTGAGCTGCTTAAACTTTTCTTACATTATTTCACTCATCATTCATTTCATCCACTTATCCGGGTCAAGTGGCAGCCGGAGCAGAATTAGAAGAGCATTTCAGACGTCCCTCACCCCAGCAACACTTTCAACCTCCCAGGCCAAATGAGATATATAATCCCTCCAGCGAGTTCTGGGTCTACCTCGAGGTCTCCTCCCAGTTGAACATGCCTGGAAAACTTTCATATTGAGGCGTCCTGGAGGTTTCCTAATCAGATGCCTGAACCACCTCAACTGGCTCCTTCAATACAAGAAGGAGGCGCGGCTTCACACCACGATCCCTCTGGATGTTCGAATTTCTCACTTTATCTTTAACGCTAGGACCAACCACCTTACGAAGGATGCTCATTTCACCATTTTCCTATGTAATTAATTTTTTGCAAACCGCTAATAAATAGTAGACTTTGCCAATAAACCTAAAACATAAAGGGGGTTGATTAAGTTTGCTTATTTCTTAAATGTACAAGTCACATTCTCAAGTTTTATCTTCTGAGCTCATCAGCCACTCGATGAAGCAAAGAAGCCACGCCACAGCAGAAAACAGCCATCAGTATCTATTAAAGCCTCTGTTCCAACACAGCCTCTGCAGCTTCTAATGCCTCTGTACTCTTTAGGCCAGCGCAGCGACAGGAAGACCAAGAGCAAGGTGCAGGGTGGAATGGGATAAGCATGGACAGACAATGAGGACAGGAGAAGCAGAGCACATATATTAGTGATTACTAAAGCCTGAACTGCAGGTATTGCTCAGTCCCTGTATGGTGCCTGGCACAAAGCTCCTACCACAGTGTCCTGGTCATAGATTTCAACCACGATGATAGGTGGGTCGTCTCTCAGCTCACTGGCCTCCCCAAACAGCTCCACGTCATCAAACACCAGCAGCTGGTCCCATGTAGGGCAGAGGGTCTCCGTCAGAATCTGCAAAAAACACAACTTAGTTTACAAATGATCAATACAAACACACCTGCAGAGGTTATAGTGCAATACAAAGGCAAAGTGCAGTATCTGCACCTTCTGTGAAAGATTATTTATAAAAGCGATGATGTGATTGGTCAGAGGTGGTAGTCATCAGATCTGGCTGGGTCTAATCCAGCAAGAACCAGTAATTAATGCAGTTAATAGTAGTTCTATGGATTCAAGGGGTGAATACTTTTTCACAGCATGGTGCAGACACTCGTGGTCGTACCTCAGTGACCTGGCTGTGGGTGGAGAAGAAGACCCGAGCGAAGGGGTCCGACAGCCCACTGCTGTCAGCGGCAAACAGACTGCGGGCCTGGTACATGTGAGCTCTCAGCTGGAAGACCTGCTTCACTGTCAGAAACAGACATGCCATATTATTTGCACAGTGAGTTTACACTGGAGAAAGAAAATAGAAATCAAATGTCTGTATGGTGTTCTGACGGTGCAAAACAAATGTTTATTTATTTGGATTCTGCACTCTGTAGATGATCCCTGAGACGAGGTTACTTTTATTGAATGAAAATGATCTTAAATCATTACGGTAGGAAAGATGCGTAGTTTGACAACATTTTGCAAATCTGTTACTGATCCATGAAATATAGATCTGTGAAAAAAGATTTTTTTAAGTCGTGAGCAGCAATCACTTTCTGTTGGAAGGACGGTCATACTGTCATACTTGCAGTTTACAAATTTGTTCGAGGGCTTGTAAAAGTGTTTCAAATTTGCTAAATTAATGTTTGTTTTTTTGATTTTCTAATTTGGTTTTCAAAATTTCAAATTTGTTTGACCTTTTGTTCAAGTCTTAATAATTGTTTTTTGATCTGGTGATTTTGGTTTTGGAATTTTTGTCTTAAAAATTGTAAATTTGTTTAACCTTTGCTGAAAGTTGTAAAATTGTATTGAAATTGTAACTTTATAATTAAATCCAGTAATAACAACCTAAAGCAAAATGCTAGATGCTAGATGGTTAGCAGAAAAAAGATAATGCAGGGAATGAAAACAAACCTACTTTAATGAAAGAATGAAACCAAACTTCCAGATCCACGACCCGGCAACCTTAAATAATTTCTCTACAGCTACATTTACTACTGACAGAACTCAATTAAGACCTGTTCTGATTAATACCATCACAAGGACAGGTGGAAATTTCCCATGATGCATTGAGGATGTATGTGAGGTCTAGTCAATCAGTCCTCATTCTGAGGTGGTCCACCCACATGTGACCAAAGTCTTTTAGCAGCACTAATGTAGCATGTTCTCAGCCACATCATTCTAACTGACCGCCTCTGAAACATGAGGAAACCACTGCGGCAGATATAATGGACGCTGCCGGTACATCTGTCTATCTATCACTGCAGAGCAGGAGGAGACGCATTATTACAAAGTGTGACCTGACTCAGAGGAGTCCACATGTGATCACAGCAGGTTCTTGTTGTGTACTTACTGTTGTAGATCAGGCTGACGGGCGGCTCAGAGTGAACACTTGGACATATCCTAGCAGCTCTGATCTCTTCAAAACCATTAGGCAGACCGTTGAGGAAGTCCTTCCTCTGCTTGTTCAGTCCGAGCCACAGGTAGAGCTCCAGCTTGGCCTGAACGGTCCAGCCTGCAGGACCGAACCCCTTCTTACCGGGCAGCTGGGAACACAGATCAAAACAGCAAAAGACTGATGAACCAGAATGTGTGAGATGGTTTCTGCTGTGTTGGAACATGGTGTAGTCTATACGTATTTAGAGGCCACTTCTTTGATCTTCTCTATGCCGCACCAGTATTTACAAGTCTCTTTACCATTGATCAATATCTTCACTACACATAACTACTGATCACAGAACAGAGCAGTGAAGAAAACATGGTTTTAGAAGGTAATGAGGGAATCTAAAGCTGTTGGAATAATGAATAGTGGCAACATTTCCCTTATCTTTCATCTGTTATACAAATCTTTGCACATTTAAAACACCTCACATCAATGTCTGACAGGTGCAAGGTGTTGTCCAAGGTAAGTTTCACAGCCAGATGCAAATGTACGTACACCTATTTGTGCACCCATCAGAGTGCTCTGTCTTAGATTGAGGTGAGGTGCGGCACACTGTTCCCTTGAGGGGTAAAGTAACCAATCCTGCCATCATGTATGAATGATTGCACCCTTGCATTGTAGCCTTCTCTACCACTGAATTCTTTTTTGTGGGTGAATGGATTTGTGTTGTTAAGAGATTCGAGTGATCGAGCAAACTCAGATGTGATTGTACAAATGATAAATGGACTGTACTTATATCGCGCTTTTCTCGTGTGCTCGTCCACTAAAAGCGATAAAACGCGAGTCAGCATTCACCGATTCACACAAACATTCACACAGTGATGATAGAGGCTGCCATGCAAGGCGCCACATTCTCATCAGGAGCGGTAGCCATTCATTCATTCACATACCAATGGAAAAGCTATTGGGAGAAACCCGTGGTTCAATATTTTGCTCAAGGACACGTAGACATGTGGACTGCAGTGGCCAGGACCGAACCACACTCTGAATACCAGTGAGCGGTTGTACTGTTGTGGCTTATTGGTGTATTTGACATCTTTCATCGTTTGTGGCACTGTAATATTGCAATGTGTCCTTCTCACTTTAACAGAGAACATCAATACTGTTCAGAAACTCTTGAAGCGCACATATCAGTCACAACATCAGAACCATTATCTGGTATTAACTCCGAGGCTGATCCAGGTTAAAGCACAGTCTATTTACCATTCCCTGGAATAAACAAATAATTTAAAAAATCACTGTAAACTTTGATTATCCAGCAGCGTGGACTATTATACTCAAAGAAAAAGGTGATTGAGACGAGGGAGAAGTGCGCAGAGAAAGCGAGGAATAAAGGAAATGCTGGAGTTTTTATTCACCTACTCCAGTTTTCTTTGCCCAGTGGCAGAATCTGAGAGTTTGTGATGAAGGTGTGAAGGTTATCAGTCCTCTATTTTAGAGGATTTTCCAAAGACTTAAGATAAAGCTGAAAAAGAATGTAATGTGTCTACTTACAGACACTTACTGACAGATGTTGACCAGTAAGTGTCTGATTTGGACCCTGATGTAGAAGTAGAGGAAGAGTTTCTTGAGCCGTCTGTGTCAGCCTCTGGATAATGCTGTGGAACGCAGCTTAAGAAATAAGCAGTAGGCAAAGATGGTACCTTGAGGAAGACAGCTTTGACTTTGCAGCAGTCTTTTCCCGTTTCTTCATCCACCATGGAGTAGAGAATATCTTTGGAGGGAACGCGGGCGTAGGCGATGCGCTTGTTGTTGCTCATCATCCAGATGAAGACGTCTGGGATGCTGTGCTGTGGCTAGTAAGGAAAAATAAAAGGACTGAATGACTTCCCTTCGTCCAGGATCGTTCCCTAATTCATGTCATTTTCCATGCAGTGGAGTGTTTATAGTGTTTAAATACAGGCTTTTACCTCGTCAGCGAGGAACCGCAGCTTCTGCAGGAAGTTCTGCACCAGCTTGAGCTTATCTCTCACCGTGTTCTTCTTCACCTGAGTGCGGATCTGCTTGGCCTGCTGGCCCATGCTGTCCTGTAGGAGGAGAGATGATGACGCATACAGTTTGGACTCCATTCATATTTTATATAACTAACTGCACACAATGATAGATTGTAGCTACAGGCAAGAAAACAATACAGTCATTTATATTCTCAATGTGCAGAGGTCTGCTCACAGCACCTCACTGGACTGTTTTCAAACAGCAAGCTTTAATCAACCAGGGAAAACATGCGCTCACTTTGCTTTTCCTCTCAAAATCAGATCTACTGAAAATTAGTAGCAACACTGAAACAAAGGATTTATGAGTTCCAAAACCGAAATATTGAAAATTCATCACACAGAATTGATTTCCATGGCACAGACCACGGGCATTTTAAAATCCTAACCAAGTTAGAAGTCGGTTTCATGACGAGAATCTCTCATTTCAAACAAGCAAACACACCATGAACAATTTGTTTGGTCATTGCAGAGTCCACACAGACACACCCATAACACACATACACCCACACACACACGCACACCACCACACACACACATCATTCAAACTCTCATTCAAACCCATGGGCAATTTTGAGGGACCAGTTCACCTTTATTGCATGTTTCTGGATTGTTGGAGGAAGCTGGACTACCTGGAGTGAACCCACACGAACATGGAGGGCACTTGCCCCAAGGCCAGAAGTGGATTTGAACCTTCTTTTTTCTTTTTTGTGAGGTCATTTTTTTAGTGTGAATACATCACGCATAATAATGTTAACTTATAAAGGACTTATGTCTAAACAATCCTTTTCACTGGTTCAGTTACTTTAGATTCAGCAGAATATTTAATCTGTTGATTGTTTGTTTTGAATTGAGTAGTCTGGGCAAAATAATTAGTCGTATTAAGACTGATCAGGAACCAGTTAAGCAGGTTTGGGAAACTCTGTGTGTGATGTTTGCTAAGCGTGTTCCTCCATCGCCTACATTTGATTGGGAGGACAAATCACGCTAGAAAATTAACCTGGACTGTTTCACTGAGTGAACCTGGACTGTTTCACTGAGTGAAACTTACAGACTGGTATACTGTAAGTGCAGTTTTAGAAATCTTTGCAAAAACATTTTGCGAGTTGATTCTAAATTGGGTAACCCACTCATGGTGCACATTTGAATAGTTTATTTGCGTTTGTGATGTCATAACTAGGGACTGGATAAACGGCAGCAAAAGGCACAGAGGAAAAATAATAGTCAGAAAAAGTAGAATACATTTTCAGAATGGTTTGCACAGTCAGGCAGAACAGGTTTGAATAGTGATCCTGGAAAACAAAAAGTTCAATCAATTAACCCCCCCACCACACACACACATATCAAACACACACACAAACTCCTCTGAATTCCAAGATTTTCCCAAAACTCATACCATCTCTCTCATGCAAGACTTGAGCCGCTCTCGATCCAGTTTGGTCCTGCCCGCTAAGTTCACATCCTTGTTGGCCAAAGTCATAAACCGACTGGAAACACAGAGGAGAAAACAAACTATTATCATCCAGATAAGAATGTTAGTTTTTATTTGTGCTAGTTTTGGGGGAATTTAACAGAACCTAAAGAGACAAACAGAAAAATAAAGACTCTGCCGGTTTTCTCTCTGCATCTGTGCCGTTCGTCCACTGAGTCACAGTGGTGGTTTTAAAACGACTCCATGACGGGTGATTATGTTTATTTATCTTGCCTGCAGCCGACGCTGAGCTCCTCAAGAACTCCCCTGAGTCTGCGCTCTGGAAAGGCCTTCTCCGTCTTCATGATCTCCTGCACATCGTTCAAACCCTCCTCCTGTCGGCAAACAAAACATTTTAAAGCTGAGGACAGAAATGAAAAAACACTCACACAGTGCTTTAAGAAAGAATCGGACCCGCTCCTGGTTTCTTGTGAATTTGTGTGTAACTCAGATGAAGCCGAGTCAGATCTTCAAACAAAATCGAACCTTATTAAAAAAAGAAAAAAAGAAAAACGATTCTCGGATTTATAAATTACCTGTGTGAAAAAGTATTCACAACCTCCCCTGAACTTCTGTGATTTTGGTATAGTGTGTTACTGGTGAGACGGTCTACTGAAGCCATGATGTGGTTGAACAGGGCTGCTAGTGATCAGGTCTGGTTTGGTCTAGTCCAGCTGGAACCAGTTCTTAATGCAGTTTGGCAGGTTTTAGGATTAAGTTCTTTTAGTTCTTCTCTCGGTGAATACTTTACTTTCATGCCGGTGAATTAACTTTTGGATAACATTTTTGTCTGATTGAAAAATATTAAAGACAGGTATGATCTCAGGAAACTCTGTTGGAGATATGGATGAAGGGAACGTCTTTTCTGCTTTCGTTAGTTCCCTTAATCACTTAAAAAACACTGAACCGGCTTCCAAAGAAATTGTGCAGGGTTGGGGTAACATGGGTTATGTCTCATTTAATTCTTGTATAATTCGTCGTGTTTGTCCGTGTTGTATAGTTCAGTCTTGGTAGAGATGGTTGACTCAAAAGAATGCTGAGCTAGAGGAAGAGAAGTGAAGCCGATCCCGCCACCAGAACCAACATTTAGACATCCGTCCCTTTTACACAGCCATCAAGGCAGTTAACGCTCCAGGGTTCGATTCAACCGAACTAAACAAGGCTGGTGCAAACAGGACCTGAGGGAGGGGCTCTATATTGTAGCGCTGTTGTGTGATCTTTCGCAAGAAGGTGTACTGAGAATGAAGGCGTCTACCGACCAGCTTGTCAGCGATCTTGTCCATCATGTTGGAGTTGTAAAGTCGTCTCCTCTGGTCCTGCCACCAGCTCCTAATGTAGACACACGGCTTCTTCTCAAAGTAGGGAAGGTGGAAGTAATTCCTGTGAAGTCGGAAGAAAATAGTCCCCAGTTAAAAACCCTAAAGGAGTGATGTTTCCAAATTTGCTCTCTAACGACCTTTAACCCCTAACCTGTCGGTTATGACCGGCTTCATCAGAGGCGTGGAGGAGACGGACACCAGGTCGGCGTCTTCGTCCACCTCATCCTCGCTGGAGCTCTGGATGAGCTCGTTTCCCTCTTCCTCACTCTCCCCGCCTTTCTTCTTCTTCTTGGCCGATAAGGGCTTGCTCACGCCATCTATCTGGTTACCATAGTTACCTGTTATGAGCAGAGAGATATTATTGATTACCAAATTCTTTCCCCTGAAGGCTAAGGATGAATTATAAATTAAATGTATTATTATTATTATTATCTATGCAGGCAGAGTTCAGTTCAGAGTAAATCCATGAACAGGGTGAAGAGAAGGTTCTCGTACCGATGCTGAGCTCAAAACGGATTGTCTTTTCACCAATCTTCCTGTCGATCATGGTGGCCTCCAGGAAGGAACCAAATAGGAAGAACTCTTCTATTTTCCCCGTGGCGCTCTGCTGGCGTGGAGAGTAGGTCAATTAACAAATAAACTGTTTTATTGGAATGGAGTAAATATTGTTTTGTTTCCTGTAGAAAAATAGGTTACCCATCTTCTCGCTTCCTCTCTGAAAGAAATCTGTCAGTGTATTTCCATCAGATCAGCCATGACATTATAACCACTGACAGAAGTAGTCAGAATAATACTTATCATGTGGTTACCTGAAAGTGGCTGGAATATTTTAGGCAAGAAGTGAACATGGATCCTGGACTTGTTGTGATGGATGCAGGAAAAGTGGACAAGCTTGACTTTGTATTATTGGATGCTTTTTTATTCTTTCAAGATGGCACCACATGGTTTGGCAGTCTGTTGCTGCAGCTCTGGATACATTTGTCTTTTACTGTAATTTGTGAATTTTTGCAAGCATTTTTGGGGTTTTTTCTTCAGTCTGGAGATCGGACTTCATCATCATCATCTTGTATTCATACCTTAATCTAAATTTAATTTATACCTTCAACATGTATGTATATTTTTATTTTTACTCTTCATTATATTTATTTTCATAAACTATACATTCTAATTATAGTAAAACTTCTTATTCACTGTTATCCATCCATCCATTGCAGCGAGGATTGCGGTGAGTGTGTATAAATGCTAACTTTAGCATGCTCGCATGTTCAGATTGAAAAATCTGTGATTATTTTTTGTAGGTAGTAGTATAGTATAGTCACAAATACCGTCGAGAATCTCCAAATGTCACACATCAGTAGGGATGCTGATAATAAGTGATTAAGCTTATTGGAGCTATCTTTCTTCGCTTCCGGATTATCAAACCAATACAAAGCTGCAAGTATGTAAACACTGGTCAGGTTTGATAACAATGAAAAAGTGGAAAGAAACTGTAATATTCCCGGAACATAAGGGTGTTTAAATAATCCCAGGTGTAATTCACTCAACAGAACGCAGCATATTGAGTAAGTAGAGCGACAACAAATGAAGCATTAGACCACCTTTGTAGGTTCTAACCACTGCAGACCAGTGGTTGTGATTGCCATCAATTTGGACCTTGTCAAAGGCTACCAAGAGATTAAAAAGTATCTCAGATAAATGTAATATTTTGTACTGAAGTTAGATCAACTTCAGTACAAAATGTTTCTGCCTCACATACGCCAACCACTGATGATCAGTGTTATTCTGACTTCACCTGTCAGTGGTTATAATGTTATGGCTGATAGGTGTATTCATCACAGCCGTTAAAATGTCAGTTCCATCTCCAAAATCAGTTATTTACACTTGAATAATGCACGAATGACCCGAAACCTCTGATGGCAAATGAGCTGCAAAAATAATCTAACATGAAATTTTCAGGTTGGAGATACATGAGTTTTCCTCGTAAGCCGACTCAAATCAATGCTGGCCGTCACTGGTCTTCACTGACGACTCATTAACACCATCATCCAGGAGTCTGGATGCACACTGGCCCTGAAGCAAAGTGTCTGAAGCTGCTGATTTCCCTGCTGAGCTCTGAAATACTCACGTGATCGTCTCCTCTTGGAGTTAATTCAGGAGGTCAGGAGGTCAGGAGAGGAATAACAGGTTAACAGCCCTGACGTTGTTAAATATGAACCTCAAAAATAACCGAATGATCCAAGCCCCATGTGGAGTTTGGTCCTCTCACCTCTGAGATGTTGGAGACGTTCTCCACCTGAACGTCTGTAGAGTTGATGATCTCAGGTGATGTGGTGTCCAAGATCTCCACAGCAATGGAGAAGAGTAGGCGGGCTCTGAAGGAGACACCTTCTCCAAGACCTTCATTCAGGTCCTGATGCTCGTCCATCAGAGTGTACTGACGGGTGGAGCCATACATGTTGACCCAGGCTGGACCCAGAGTGGGCAGGAACCCTGGAAAAGAAGGGATACTAACTCCATCAACTGTTATAAAGAAAAAAGCTGTGTGACTCGAAGGGAGTGACGTACATCCTAATCTTCACTATGGATCTTTGGTTTAGTAAATGCTACATACTTTATTGATCTAAACGCCATCCCGAGCTAAGCCCGTACCGTCGTTAGCGACCGCAGTCGATAAACACTGTAAAATATTAACTAGCACCTGATGGCCAATCAATGCTTTCAAACCAACTGGGTGTTCTGACCCACCTTTGTCGCCGTCGTTTGAAATCTTTCGTAGGTCTATGAAGTGGGTTCCTATGGCGACGTCGTTGACCTTATCGGAATCTCGTATCTGGACCTTGATGCGTTTGCAGAGCGGAGGAAACAGCTCGGTGAAAACCACCTGCTCGTTCCAAATCGGTTCATAGCTGCTCTTCTGGACTGAAGTCTTCCCCTGGAGAAAAATGCGGAAGAAGACTTTAGGTGGAAAGTACGAGCACTCGAGCAGCGGGAGGTTACCTGGCTTTAGTCTTTACCTTGCTGTCGCTGATACTGTTGTTTTCATAATATTAAATAAAAAAGACCGAAAAACCGGTCACAGGTTGGATCATCTGTGATGATCCAATCTGCCCTAAAGTTCGGTTTTGTTGTGTGAGTTTCTGTACCTTCACTACCCACGAGTAAATCCGCTTCTATCCTGAAGACATCTAAATGTCAAATGTTTATACTTTGTTCCAAAGGGAGGGATTTTAATGACAAAATACTGTTTTTTGAACATAACTTCCTAACCAGTGGTCCAATTCAGTCAGAATTTGGTGTATTTGATTCAATTCTAGGAGATGCATCTTGTATATATCATGTTTCACTCCAATAGTTCAAATTTGACTCACTAGGAGGAGCATTTTATAACCTTACGTTTACTTTGAGGAGTTCAATCAGGGGGATTGTTTGCTGGATTGGGGGCTTTTTGGGGATATAACCTCGCTGTCGTGGGACAACAGCATAGACTAATTATGAGTTCAAACCCACACTAACCACAACGCTTCCATTGCTAGTAGTAATAATCCCTCACAGACTGATAAAACCTATTCAAATACATAGAGTTGTCTGTGGGAATTACTTTCTGTCCAGCAAACTGGACTTGAACGTAGGGGTCCACCAGGTCTCTGTTCTCGCCAATGAAGGCCTTCTTCACATTGGCCATGATGCTGGTGTTCATCTTAGGAAGCCCCTCAGCACGATAGATCTTTACGTAGAGCCTGGCCCACTGCCTCTCTGCTGGTATTCCCTCCGGTAGCAGCAGGTTCCTGGAAGAGACCAATTATGGATTCAATGAGTTTCACTCAGTAGTAACGAGAGACTCTGGGAATCCTTAGAACTATAACACAGTTTAGGTATGCAGTTTCATCAATTCTTCAAATAGTTTTTTATATACTTAATCTTCTTCAGCCCATTACCCCTCTATGTCGTCTTCGTCGGTCTCGTTGGCCTTGTGTGGCGTCTTGATGGTGTCGCCCTTCCCAACGACAGCGATGTCACACTTTATGTATCCTTTAGACCCGGCTGTGATGTCATCAGGATCAGACAGGATTGCCCACTTGTGGTAAAACTGATGTTCTGAGAAAGATGTCAATCAGTCAGTTAAAATCACACCTGTGTGTTACTATCTAATCAGATTTAAATATCGGAGGTCCGGCAGTTTACCAGGTTGGGAATAAACAGTCCCAACGTCCATCTTGAAGGTTCCCACCAAGGTCCCACTCCGGAGCAGGTTTTTAGAGTGAATGACCTACACAGACAGAAAGAAAGTGTCTCATTAAAAATCAATAATTATTCACAAACTCAAAGTTTAATTGGAGAGAGTAATAAATAATACAAACAGTGAATTTTGGTTATGGAGGAAGTTGACTCTGGGCTTTGTGATAAACAATGGAACACCTTACCGTCCTCACCATTTTACATTAAACACCCCTAATTACTCTCAGATTATCCCCTCATGTTTTCAAACTTTCATATGGATCCCAAAATATTCTCTGCTTCTCCTAATCATCTTGGAGTATATTTACAGTATGCAGCAGAAAGCTATAATTTCTAAATTTAAGTGTCATATATAAAATTTCTTGAGTGTGACTCGGTAACTCTACAAAACTAAAATGAATTCTTTCAAACTTTTCAAAGACTTAAACACTGAAGTCTCATATTTGATAACGAAGCACAAACAAAGCAAGTTGACAAATTAACCAAAAGCATCCATATATTTTGTCCTTTTCAACAAACATGGAGATGTTCCGGCCTCATTGCATCGGAGCAGTAGAGAAAATAGAGTCAGGTTATTTATAAACAGGAGGTGTTCTGTTATTGGTTCAGGCGTTCAATTGAAAATTCACTTACTGAAGTTGCATAGTAAATTAAAAAAAAATCAAATTCAAAGAATATGCTAATTTCTAAATTTGATGAATCCTTCTAGACCTAAATGAATTCATTAGAATGAATGTCTCTCTCATCAATGGATATAACCAATAATCTACCCACCAAAAGCTGATAATTTTCTTTTTATTAAAAGCCTTAATATTTTTGCTAAAGGCTGAGGAGTTAAATGATAACTTGAATAAACAATAGTAATACATATTACATTAACTTTCATTCGTCTAATGGTGACACCCGTAAACACCAGGGACTTCACACCCCTCTCTGCTGCATGTTTTATAATTACACTCTAAAATATTAGCTGACATGCATCTTTGTTCACACCAAAATCAATAAAATTTTCATGTTATGTATTTCCATGTTAAATGTTGCTTTAAAATGTTTCCACCCTGTGGGTATGAAGTGATTAACTCTAATTAAATGTTTACATTCTTTGTGAAAATTTCTAAATAAATCATACTTGAATAAAAGGAAGTTAGAAACTGAGGTAAGAGATGCCTTTATGCGCTAAACTTCTTCCTCCGAAGAACTCACCTTCAAATAAAGTGACGGCAGCTGAACCGTTTATGTAGAATGAGCCATGAAAGTTTTTTAGATTTTTAGTTTTTAGAGTACTCACTGACAGCTTGATGATCTTGTCAAACATGACATCAGGAGGGACGTGGAAGTCGAAGACAAAATACTGCAGAGAGGAAAGAGAACCTCAAATCATGCTCTCCTCATTATCAGCTCAGCTCTCTAAAGCTCTCAGTTTGGTGATCCAGCAGCTTCTCTGTAACCATGGTAACGGAAACGACTATGAAGGATGTACAGAGACATGATCACCTTGTAAACCCCTAAGATAATCAATCATGAGTTTAGGCCTAAACTTTTTTGTTTTACATATGTTTACCTATGAAACATTAGGTTACTCATAACCTCAGAAGAAGGTTATGGGTTCAAATTCAAGGAAAAGGGATAATTTATGGGCTGCCAGTTCTAAAATAACACATTCTGAAATGAACAACAACACTTTGACACATTTAATTTCAAAATAGTGTCTACATAGTAGTGTGAAAAACGATTGACGGATGGAAGTATGCACGGGGGTAATACGGGGGTAATATTATTCATATGGGACTGAAATGATAATGACAATTTTCTCCCTGGATGCTTCACACCAACTGCTCCTCACTCATTGGTCAAGCTAGTTGGACTATACTGTACTGGATGATAAAGTAATAATAAAAAGTTTGCATTATTATTATCTATCCATCCATTGAACAAGGTCATTCTAAACCTCCCTCTCCCGAACATCCTTTCCAGCTCATCCTGAGGGATCCCGAGGTGTTCCCAAGTCAGATGGGACATGTAACCCCATAACCCCACCGGGTACTGGGTTTACTCTGGGTTACCCTCCCACTTGGACGTTTCTGGAAAACCTCCAAAGGGATGCACCCTGAGATGCCCGGTCCATCTCAACAAAGGACAGAGGAGGAAGTCTGAGCTCTTCACCGTATCTCTAAGGTTGAGTCCAGCCACCCTACGAAGGAAACTCCATTCATCCACTTGTATCCTTGACCTCATTCTTTCGGTCTCTACCCAGACCTCAAGATCAGTTGGAAGAGTTGGAACTTAGATCGGCGGGTAAATTGAGATCTTTGCCTTACGACTCAGCTCTCTGTTCACCAGGATGGACCGATACAACAACATCATTCCTGTAGATGCTGCAACAGCCGCCTTCCATCTCACGGCCCAATTTCACATCGTTCTAGATAAGACCCAATGATTGATAAACTCCTTCACTTGAGGCAGCAACTCAACCCAAACCCAGTGTGTTTTACCGGTAAACCTAATAAGCAGTGGGGGTTGAATCATTTCCTGTATATAAATCATTGTCTTCTAGCAGGATTAACGTTTTGCAATACCCACCTCGTTGAAGTACGGACAGTTGGTGGACTCTTTCATAGAAGTGTACTTCTTATCGTCTCCGATCTCCACACACACCACCGGGTCCATGTTGAGGCCGATCAGCTGCCGGGCCTCTATCACAGTTATGCTGATCTGATGGGAGACATCGGAGCACGCAGTGAGTTCACCATCATCAGTAACAATGAGCACAATTCAAAGGTAAAATAGAAGCTGTTTTCATCTTCAATTAAATTAACCTGCTTGGAAACTTTTAGATTATGTATTTCACGATTTTCCAAATAATCTCAATTTATCATAATTTACAGTGTGAAGGCAAAATATGGATAAACTATGGCGGAATCACACACCTGGTAATCCACTAGTCGCCCAGAGCTCGGCCCCATCTTGATATCCGGCTTGGACCTGAAGAAAATCAACACAGTCTCTTATTGTTTTTCAGGCTTATGGGCTATAAAGTGACATCACTGTGCAACCAGCTTATTTATTCTGCAGCGTCAGGAGTTTGCATGGCAGCCTGGTGGCAGAGTGTAGCACAGTAAGAGGATTTTGAGTTCAAATCCAGCTCGGAACCTCTGCTGAAGTTTACAGGTTCTTCCAACGTTTACATATGTTCCCTCCAGCTACTCTGGCTTCATCAAACGATTAACAATAAATATGGCTGAACTGGTGACTCTAAATTGCCCATGAATACGAGCGTGAATGGATGTTTGTCCGTTGGGATAGGCTCCAGCCCCTGCATGACCCTGGACAAGCTATGTGTTTACTGAGAATGAATGAGGGAGTCAACACTTTGTCACGTCATCTAACTGAGGACCATATCATCCATTCTTCGACCAGGTGAATGCCTGCATGCCTCCTTGTGTGAATAAATATGAGACCTCTTATTGGAGACGTTGGTTGTGAGGGCAGTGACAGACGCCAGAGAAATGGTGTCAGGTTCCAGTGATCCAGCAAGACGCATCGCCTTCCGGTCCAGGTCGTCCATATCTAGTACCGCCGGCTCATCTGAACGATTGAAAGAAAGTAAATACTCTGTTAAAATTAAATTGCGTAGGTTGATTTTCTTTGAAATTTCAAAGATATAAAAATACTTCATTGTTGTCTCTGGTCTTCTGAAGATCGACATCTGCATACCTCTTGTCGTACTTTTAGCCATTTTTGTTTAATCTTTGTTAAGGTATTTGTGTTTTCACCTGAATAGTGTAAGCTGTCATAAACTTCTTTTGTTTAAATTTCATCTTGGTCCTATGTGAAATGTCGTTTTTATTTTATCATATTCACCCGCGCCTTTGCTTTCAGGTAAAGAACCTAAAAACATGCTGAGATCATGCCGAAATTACCTCAGACAGCAGATTGTCATCTTAGTTATGGCTAATCCTTGTGGACAAATATTTTACATCAGTTTGTTGCTTTGTCCACAAATCAGGCGTGATTGAATTAAAGGTGACTGCTGTTCCTCGGTGGAGGTATGTAAGCTGCTGAGGGTCATTCTATTCAAATCCCGGAAAAGTTGGGGATATTATGGAATCCTCATCATCACTTGTCCTCAGCAGATGCTTCCTGTAAGCGCGATAACATGAGAACGATCTCATGAATGGGCCTTTATACCCACTTAGACCGAAGTTAGAGAAAAGAGTTCTTGGTTGTTGAGAAGAAAGGTAGGTTGTATATTTCCGATACTAAGGGGAGCTTTATCTCCAAAAGTTTTGGGCAATAATCTCTCAAATTCAGACCTAATTTCCAATTCGGTTAATTTACACCAAATTTGGTCCAATTGGGTCTAAATTTGGTGTATATGAATTGACTCCAGGAGGTCTACCTCACTGTGCTTTACTGTAATCTTATATTTGACTCAATACAAGGAGCTTTTCTATGAATTAAAATAATTCCCGAAATAATATCCCAACCCTTGATCCAATTTCATTCAGAATTATTGTATTTCAATTAGATCCATCTGGTTTGTATCATAAGTTACTTGAAAATATCATACTTAAATGAATCAGGGTAGTTTTTTTTATGTTCTTTTATTACAGAAAAATACTGTGGAAAAATTTTGCATTTCATTTGAAGAATTCAAACAAGGGGATTGTTGTACAACGCAGGGGATTGGTGACTTTCGGGGGTATACCACTGCTGTCGGGGACATCAGCGCAGGACTATTGGTATTTTAAATCAATATCAAATGAATGAATAGCTATTACCTTAAAATTTCCTTCCAGACAATTTACGAATTTACTTAAAAAAGGGAAGTTATATTAAAACAGTCTGGGTGTTTTCAGGTTGTTTTTTTTACCTTTCCTGTGGTCCTCTTTGGAGATCTTGATCTTGGAGAGCTTCATAGCTGAGAAAACTCCCCTCCCTGCTCTGGTGGGCGGACAATAGAAGGGAGAAAGGAGAGGAAAATCATTTAATAAACACAATTGTCACATCCTCCTCCTACAGCGATCAGCGTACATCAGTTAACTCCGCTACCAAACTCAACTTGACACCATCAAGAACGCCATAACATCCATTTAGTTCATCTCTGGAACCCAGTCAGACATTTAACTCTCTCCAGACCCACAATGACCAAACAAGAGTATCTAGTGTCTCCACATTGATATTAACAGGATCACATATCACCACAACAACAAAGAGTATGTGATGTCATCAGCAGGACAACAAATAATGGTCCTTAATTATTAAAAACGGTCCAATTTGCTGCGGATAGGGATACATGTCAGAGAATTCATCAATAGGAGGGGTTTCCTGTTGTTTCCTCCAGTGTTCAGAAGCTACAGAGCTTCAAACTTATTCATGGCATGAAATAAGTTTAACGTAAAGACACAATGTCTGTAGGATAAATTCACAGATGAGAGGCAAGAGAGATTTCAAAGTAAAAGACAAACGGACGACACATAAATTTAAAGGTAAAAGCCCACGTCAATCAAATCAGGGCCAGTTGGAACTCAAAGGCATGCTTTTTGGTCCATCAGAACCAGCATTTTGTGCTACAGTAGCTCTTCAAATTTGACAACACGAGCTAGCCTCCACTCCTTACAAAGATCAGTAAGCCTTGGGTGAACATGACCCCCTCCCTGATTGAGCAGCTGTCTTTCCTAAGACCTCTTTGGTAGCTACCAACCACTGCAGACCAGGGACCACCAAAACGACCTACAGTAGATCATTATCCTTATTAAAATGCATCATTTTTTTACTGCTCCCAGCATCAACTTAAGGATAAAATATTAACTTCCTGTTTAATTTATCCCACCTATACTCACCTGTGCCATTGTAACAGTATAATCAATGTAATCCACTTAATCCTTCAGTGGTTATACAACTAGTTGATTAATAAATGAGTGAATCCAGACGAAATGAACAAGTGATTCATAAAGTCACCTTGGATTAGCAATTACATCAGACTTATTTGTATGTATTTCAGTCTATACATTTAATTCACCTGCTTAAAAAATCCCATCATTGATTGATTTTTATGGTGCTCAGTCACTGTTCAGCACATGTTGGATGTCACAATAGGACATCAAAACTGAGGATAAACACACTTAAAAAGCTGGAGAAAAACATGTTTCATACATACCAGAGGAAAGAGCACTGATCCGCAGGAAGGTAAGATTAGCATAAATCCACCACAAAAACTTTCCTCCACAATCTTTAACACAATTTTGTACTATGTGTCTATAATATTCAGCTGTCAGGTGTGGACAGTCCAGAGCGGCCAGGCTGAGAACAGGTGGGCAGATGAGTGGATGATGATGCAGAGAGAGGAGGAGGGAGGGAGGGAGGGAGGAAAGGTGGTGGTGGAGGAGTTTGGCTGTAGATGAAGATAGAGGATGATGATGGAGGGGGTTGAGCTCTTTTACACCATTGGATGTACTTGAAGTGGGTCCAGACAGGTCCAGAGATCATATACGGCAGGAAATTTTTGTCCCATCACATGTTTGGTCGACAATTAATGAAATGTGTTGCACAGCCTTAGTGATATGGAACATGGAAATCTTCAGAAACTTTAGATTTTAGTCAAACTGCACTGAGCTTCTACCAAAAATGGATGAAGAGTGGAATATTTTTGGATTCAGAGGTGACGAAGATTTACATCCATTAAAGTTAATTTATGTCTATTATGCAAAAAAAACCAACTGCTTCACAGATTTGGAAGAAAGGTTGGGCTTGAAGCAACAAAGAAAAAACAAACAAACTAGCGAATACAATTGTTTTTGTAAGACGAGCCGAGCCGGTGGAACATAAGAGGGCTTTTTGGACATTTGATCACTCATAACAACAACACAAATTAATACAGGAGAGTGTGCCTTTGCAAATCGGGGCCCCAGTTTATGTCTCCTAACTCTTTGTCATTCCTTTCACGCTGTCACGTTCATTCCTTCCCCAGCATCACAGTCGGGACCACAATTGTTTTCATTAGTCTCTCATCCTGCTGCTGTCTTTATTAATTATGACTTTCTGCATACTTCTACGTGTTTCTTTCACCTCTGTATCTCTGCCTCACAGATCCATCAAAGTGATCATTTATCAGTCTCAGCAGAGTCATCGGCCACGACCTCCACCAGTATCCAGATTCCAAGTGTTGATATACCTGCTGCTATTAAGGGCAGATACAATACCCAAGTGAAAGATGAATAAAGGTAAAGTACAGTATAAGGTGAAAAGGTCAACAGTACGGGAGAAAATGGATGACCTCGGCTCACGTAGATCTGTTCAAATGTGCTGTTTACAATAAGGAAAGATGACATACATATTATTGGATGATGTTCTTATTAAGGCGATTCAGCTCTACCTTAAGTAAGGACCAAAATCTGGTGTCCAAACAGCCACAGAAGAGAAGAGCAGGAGACTTCCACTGTTTACTTATCCATCTTTCCCTTTCCTCCCTTTCTCTTCTCTCCTGTGCATGGCCGAGTTAATAATAAATACAATGACAAACATCAGAGACAAATGCTTTCAGCAAGATTACATGCTTGAATTCAGAATGAGGTAAAAACTTAAAAGTTTAACGAGACCGTTCTATCGGCTCTTTTAATCTAACCTTTAAAGGATTCCCGTGTTCAAAAAAAGAAAAGAAGGTTTCAAATTAACAGAATGTAAATGTACTAATTCCTTGTGAAGTTTGAAGAAAATGTAGAAAATTTGGGACGTACTTATTATTATTTTTTCCCCTTTTCCTATGAAGCCAGTGAAGAGCAGAATGACTATCATCTAGACAGCAACATGTAAGCAGAGAACATCAACCAAACACCTTCCATTGAAGCACATTCAAGCTTTAGAGCCAATGCTGATAATAAACTTAACGTATTTTATGCAAAGCTGTTGCATGTTTAAAAAAGCGGAGGACTCAGAGAGAAACATAATGCTCATGTGAGCTTAGAGGCTGCCAACGAACCGTTTGTCTGGGAGTGATTGCAGCTGAATCAATAATGCATGAGGGTATGAATACGTTTCCTCTGTATACGCGTGTTTGCAGCAAAGATGAATGATGAAGCGGATTTATTCGGCACTGTTCAATTTGCATATGCTTCTTTAAGCGGAGGTTTCAACCCGTGCCGAGAACCTCACAGATATGTTCTCATCTTTAAAGTGAATGTCAAGTAGTGGGGTGAGGATCTGAATACGGTCGCAGCCGGTCCTCACCAGTTTCCTACTCTGAAAAGGGGATGTTCCCACATACTGTACATGACATACAAATTCATCTCTTAGTTCCCCTCTTTTAACTGCAACATAAACCCACGACAAGATTCAGAAACAATGGAGCACCAAACACTACAGAATTTCATCAAGATTCTGACTAAACATCCTTCCTCTCATACCTGCAGGACTTCAGAGGTTCAATACCTCCTGCGATCTATGACTCACATCTGACTCCAGGCCCCCTCCCACTGATTCAGTCTCCCACTGATTCAGTCACTTTGGTGACTGATTTGTCCATTGTGGACTTTGGTGACCAGTCCAAATCTGGTGGTGACTTTTAAAGTATTTCAAAGAATTAAAATTGGAAATTTTCCATTTGTAATGATTCTCATTGTTATTTGTTTGTTATTTGTTTTATTTGTTTTTCTTGTTTTGATATAATAGTTTCACAGTTGCTTCTAGCACACCTGGCCAAGAACCATGTTTAGGGCACCATACACCTGTACACAGTTCTCTGCTCAATATCATCCTTACTTGCATTTTATTTATATCCATGAGTTCTCTCTAAATGTGGCATTGACAAAGAGGTGGAGACATTTTCTTCACTCGTTTTCCTTGGTGTGCCAAACTTTCTCTTATGTTGATGAAAATAAATGAATAAAGGAAGACGCTAAAAAAACAACCAACCCCTGATCTATAATTCATTGAAGTGTTCCAAACGTTCCACTCTGGAGGTTCTTCTGAAAAGAGTGAGATACTCTAGACACACCTATTCTGTCTCTCTCACAAACATACTGGATGTTCTTGGTTCTTCCTGGACTGGATTGCGACTATCCACCTGAGAAACACAGCTGGCGAATGATAACCCCAGATATAGCAGAAACCTTATTCAACGTGCTGCAGCGACTCTCCACTCCTTACTTCTTCCTTCCTCTGCTGCAGGGCATCAAACCAGGGCTGTCAACTACTCTCGGCTTTTTAGAACTATGCTTTGACAGTAATAGATAAAAGAGAACATAACTTGGGACGGTTTGGAGTGTGAGTTGAGTTTGGCCATTTTATATTTGTCTTATATACAGTATGTTACATACTGTGTATGTCAACCTTGTCTGATGCTCACCTGGCATCAGTCGAGGAAGGTAGACACTCTTCACATGGCCACCTTGAATAAAAAGCTTTGTATTCTTTTGACATGTTGTCTTCTCACGTAAGTTTTATCTATTAAATATCCGTAGAGACTTTAGAACGCCAAACATCCGTAAGACTTCCAGGCGTTCCATAAGAACGGGCGTGTATTGCGTTCTCGCCTCAGGTGTCACATTTTACTTTCTGCTTCTAACTATGTCCCATTTTGGTACTTCTTCCTTTGAAAGCTAAATTTGGCCAATTTCAATGACTCCTTCATTGTAGTCAACAGATGCGTCCATTTTTCTTGCTATTACTTTCATTGAATCAAGAGAGGGCAACTTGGTTGTATCTTTGATCTTCTGTAACTTCCTGACTGAGCCTTGAATGTGCTTTTGGAGTAATTATGGGAGGTTCTTCTGAGAAGGTTCCCTATTGTTCCATGTCTTCACCATCTGTGGATAATGTGTCTCACTGTGGAACTGTAGAGTCCAGGAACCTTAGAAACAGTTTTTGATACCTTTCTGGTCACGTCTTCCCTATAAAGCAAAAGAAATATGTCTATTGTTTTATTCCTATATGTTTTATTCCTTCAATTTGTGTACTTCCCTTCTGATTCAAGTGTGTGCCCTGTGTTTGTTTTTAACTTGTTTGTGTAATATGTTTTGGTGTTTCAGTGTCCCTGATTTGCTAAACCATTACAGTTATGTGTCGTTGTGATACTGACGTCTCTCCTCTGCGTTTGCTTGCAGGGGGGCATTATTCTCTGCCTGTGGTCTTTGCGTCGGTTTCCTTCATAACTTCACCCTCATTAGTGTCACTACATAGTGTTATTCCCTCACACCAAAATTAAAAACCTGCTTTTAGCCTTTGTGACCTACATACAGCAAACAAACCCTCTAGGACAATTTTTGTTTTTTTTCGTATGTAGAATAAAAGCACATCCGAAATATTTGAGGCGTAGATGATGCAGCGTCTTCTTAATGGTGACAGAGTTTAAGACCAAAAGAAGAGGGACAAAATGTTGCACATTGATTTTTCTTTGAAGATCCATTTTAATTTTTTATATTCACTCCGAATAGCTCTCTTGCATTTTTTACTCTGCTGTTGCATCAACCAGACTGGAGAGAAACATTTCTGGACAATGTACTCCCATTCAGAACGCTTGGAACGCCTGCAGGGACTAAATGTTCCTTTCGTGAAATTCCTTATAATGTTACGGTAATAATTATCTTATATCAAAATAATCCTGTCTAATAATGAGATCATAGGGACATAATACAAAGTGAGATAAATGAGCAAGCAAAGCATGCTGAGGCTTTTCTCGTTTCATTTCACTAAACTGTTATAACGCCTCAGCTCAACCGTCCCTATCCATAAATCTGGCAAAATTATGTATTTTGAAAATTTATGTCGAAGCTTTCATGTAGGATAGTTAATATTATTTTGCTCAGCAACAAAGGAGAGAGAAGAATCATGATAGAGTTCTAGCATTAAATTCCAGGTCCAGTTACCTAAGGCGATTTGAAAAGTAAAGGAAATATTAGAAAACGGCGACATGTGTCGGCTTAGGCTTGATTCAGGGTGTCACAACCTCACGTTTCCTTCTACGAGCACCAGTGGTTTGAGGAAAAATCAGTGCTGCTACATTTAAGTTTCTCCATTATTTGTTCAGCATTGAAGGACTACTGATAGTTGGGTTAGGGACCCTGTACCTCCTCCCTGATGGGTAAGGAGGAGAGAGGGAACAGCGAGCCACGGCCCTAGGATGGTGGTGAGGTCCTGATGGTGGTGAGGGGTGCTCTGTAAACTTTCATTTCCAATCTTGTTTTCTGCTGATTCCACACAAACAAAAACTAGTCAGAAATACTGTATTCCATTTATTGAAAGTAAGACCGGCGATTTTGGCTAAGATGAAATTAAAAAGTGCCGGGCTTTCTGTGTGTAGCCCACCACAGATAGATGTGTGCATGCACCAAAAGGTTGAGTCCTCCATGGTTTAAGCCCGGCTGCCATATGAGAATTCACCACGGGAAAGTAACACATAGCCTGTGCTGCATTCAGGGGCAGATTGCAATGTCACGTTAAAAAAAACAACTCCAACACTGAATAAAATAACACCGAGACACAGAGCCATTACTTTCATTTTATTGTTACACTGGGTTTTCACTATGATATTATGAATTGGCTGTTGTTACCGAACAAGAATTTGACTATCCCTGATGTGACACAGCCTGACGTGAACCAGAACATAATTTCTAAATATTTGTCAAACCCGGCCCGATTTCGAGACTATTGGTCGAGTCTGGCGTAAACCTGGTGAGACTTACGTTTTTAACCAAACCTACGTGAAGTTAGCTTTCCAGCTACTCAGTAGACCTCGTAGTTTGGGCTAAGATGCTAACTTTGTGTTTAGCCTTGCGCTTTGCGTAGGCAAACTAAAACTACTTTTTAGCCCATTTATTCCATTACACTTTGAGGCACAGATTAAAAAATACCAGGCTATGATGTCACCGGGCCAGATCTCTGCTCGTCGTAACATGAGCTGCAGCTATGCTAGCGGGTTGTGCTGCAGCTCACTTTATAAATTAAAATGTTGGAGAATCGTCATACTTCTGAAAGGAGAACGTAAATACCTCTGAAGTGAGTTTGCAAACTTTTTACGATTAATAGCCCAGGCCTAATCGAAAGAGAAACTCTTGAATTTCACACACTGCGCCTTTATTTTTCTTCTTCTTCATCTTTCAGCTATTCCCTTTCAGGGTCGCCGCAGCCGATAATCTGTTTGCAGCCATAGAAGGGTACCCTGCTGAGGGTATTTGTTAACCCCAACCCCAACCAATCTGTTTTGGAATCAGTGTTGTGTTCTGCATATTCATTTGGCCATTCCTGATGCAACTCAACCCATTTATCTATTTTCAATATGACTATATCAAAATCTGTATAAAAACAACATGTTTCTGCTTTAGCTAATATACGTGTTGCTGCTGTGGGAATGTTTCCACAGGGAGTGGATGATGCAGTGAGGAAACCCACTGAGATGAAAGACAAGCGGTTTGCACTGATGGACACATGAATAACACGCTGCAAAAATCCTAGTACAATAAATAAATCCTCACTTGTTTCAAGGCATCATCCTCCCAGCAGAAGATTGAGTTTGAGTGACGATTTGATGTTATTCAAATAAATCATGCATATTTAAAGGGTTTGAATGAATATTTACACACACTGTATGGGTTTCAGCAGAACTGTTCTGCAAAAGAAAAAAAAGAATTAAATAGAATTCCCTCTTCTTATTTTTTTTTTTAAAGTATGCTGTCAACCCAGAATGTAACCCAGTTTCATCCGAGGGCTTGAGTTTGTTCTCCAGTAGTTGATGTTCTCAGATCAAATGACGCTGTTCATCCGTTATCTTACTGTCTGGCATATGTGCTCCTCTTCATACACTATTCAGCAGATCTGCTTCACTGGCACTAAAGCCATGCAGTGGGTGATTTATTTATTAGGAATAACAATACCCCTGCAAAGTCTATTCAGCCGATAGAACCGCATGCGTCTTCATGGGCACCACCATAAATCATCAGGTGATGGGAAGCTGCAGAAAACAGTGGGTTGGTCAACTTTAGGAGGAATTTCACCCAAATGAGAAGAAAAGGATGAATCGTTGTGTTTAAAAGAGCTGCCTACGGTCTGGTCCAGAGGTACTGTGCAGAAATAATGGAATTTCCATGTTCACTAGAAACTGCAATAAACACAAACTCTGCTGAGAGCAGCGACCATGACATTTAAGCTGCAGGTGTTATATCAAAACTAGTCCTCGTCGGTGGAGCTCCAGACCTCATGGAGATGAAGTTATTCTGTTCAGTCTGCATTCGTGAGTTAAACCGGGACAGAAACTGCCTCAGAAAAACCCACAATCTAGAAGTTTGAGCCTCTCAAATGTGAAGAACAATCTCTCACAACGACAGATAATTCTTCTGAAAATACAGCCGTTGTCAAACATGCACAGTACTGTGATGCAAATTATGTTTTAATCACGGGGAAATATTGTGGTAAAATATTGCCTTTGCAGAGCGGAGGAAAGGAAACAATTGGCAAAAGTGCACATCAAAAAGAGGTGATAAAAGTCTGACGGTTAGGATGCAGGAAAAAAACCCCGTGATGATGTGAACTTCCTCTGTCATTCACTCCTCTCACACAAACTCAGTCTTGATTTCCTGCCGTCTTTGTCCGACGCTGTTGACTGAGACGTCACCTGCTCGTCAGCCGGTCACATCTATCAACAGCAACACACCTTCATCCTCAGCCGATCCTCTCGCTGCTGAATTTTTAAATGTGATTCGCTCCGAATCTGCACCTCTATCTCTTTCCTGCTGCTGTTACGTTTTCCCTCCCTCTCTCCATCACTGCCTGGTCTTCACAGATTCCCCCACTTCATCATTCATCAGCTTCTTGAGCAAAGCTTAAAAGAAACACAAAAAGTAAACTCTTTACTAAAATACAGGTAATACAGTATGACCTGTGGAATGCAGCAGTATTGTTGCTTTACTCAAGTAAAAGTGAAAAAGTGCAGATTCAGCAATGTATTCAGACTAAAGAGTAGCCTTCAAGGCGATTTTGTGCAAAATTATCTGAACCCTAATTTCATGTTAATATATCTTCTATAATTTTTCTCCATATATGATTTTAATTTAAAGGAAACATTTTGAAGAGAAAACATAAAGCGGATATGGTATATGTTAAGTTTCTTGTTTATTTCTTCATCTTCCATGTTTTACATTTGATGACTTGTTTTGTCTGACATTTTGGGACCACTTTGAAAACTAGATGATAAATATCAAGGGATTTATCCTAATAAATAAATCGGAAACTTGATACACAAAGACATTGTCTTATTCATTCTCTTTTTCTATCATGGAAATCATGCCATGATAGAAAAAGAGAAATAGTATACTAAGGAGAGTCTGGTTTGAAATGTGAGATGTACAGAAATGTAACTTAAATGGTTGGAAAAGGTTGGAAAAGTTTTTAAGAATAAAAACTTAATAAATAAATAATATATTCAATTATGTATAGTAATGACTTAATTTGTTACTTCTCACATCTGCTCCAGCCCTATTAGACTCAGCAGATTCATCGGCCACCACAAGTGTCTGGACTCCTTTGCAGGATTGATTTAGAACATATGCCCCTCAATTACAATTTTCCCTGAAGATTCTGAAGTGCTTTTTAAAGAGCAAGCAATGAAGACGCTTCTTTGAGACCCCTTTTTTTTTTATATACACCGAGTGAAACAGCGGCGGCAGCGCCACACTGATGAGTTTTAAGTATAGAACTGTGGTTTCACATGCAAAACAGGTTTTACCTTTCCAGAGCGGCACCAAAGTCCATTGTGACGTCTTACACATGTGTCGGGTGGCACTAAATAAGATGAACATGGAAAAAACGATTGTATTTCTTCGTTAGATCCCGGCTGATCTTGTCTCGTCTTGATTTTTGAATTATATTCAATTCACGACTCCCCAACAGTATTGATTAAAAGCAGATTTGTTAACTTGGGAGGAGGTTATTAATCATTCACATGTCTTCCAGACAAAAGCCCCATGGCAGCCTTCACAAAGTTTGATTGACAGCTTTTTGCAACCCCAGTAACCGGAGGAGAAATGAGATTTCATTCCTTTGTAATGGGGGAGTCGAAGTCCTTTCGGAAAGACATTTGGAAATGCAAGCGCTGAATGTAAGTGGTGTTTCAGCATAATCACTGGTGAGTGCCTGCCCAGCGTTTTTTACTCACATGCGCGGTGATGGTATTTAATCATCTAGACTACAGCACAGAGTTTGTTTTTAATACAAACTCTCAAGAAATTAGGTGGGAAAGTAAGAAATAATGAACTCAACAAACACGTCCAAGAAAAACCGACGCTGTGAACAAATTAAAATGTGTTGGAAAACATTGAAGATGATCATTATAACCATATATCCCACAACAACAACGTGGATCAGAACCACGGATTTCACTCTTTAATGAGCAGGAATCGACCAATCAAAGAGCTGGGAAAGGCTCCAGCCCCCGCGACCATGAACTGCATACGAGGTTACGGAGAATGACTTTGGGGACGAAACGTGTGGACAGGACTTTCTGCTTTTAAAGTTACAGATGATGAAAATGTTAACATTTCTGGTGAACAACTTCACAATTTCTGCAACTTGCACAGAAATCCTCATTAAAGAGGAGGTAGACGTCTATGAAAGTCTCTGAGCTGGGTACCTGGGTATTCAGAAAGGTTTCTGCTTTGGTGTTACGTCGAGGACGTTGATGTTAACGGAACATTTATGTTGAGTTTACCACACAGCATCGACTCACTAATAACTTAATGATTGATAATGACGTAATGATACAACGTAAAGCCAGAGTAAAACCCCTCAGAGGGACCAGTAAGGCTTTGGTGTCGCCTTTTCCTCTATCCCTCCCTCCCTTGTGTCTCCAGTAAAGGAATAAGCCTGAGTTATTGTCGGCTGTTTCTTCATTAAAAGCATCACATTAACAGAAAAACCAACCCTGATCACACCATAGACGCCCACCTTCTGATAAAACGCTTTAACGCTCACCTCTCAGCTGTTCGCAGCTCTTCCGATTGATTTGTCGGCACATGTAAACGCCATTTGCAATTAAACCGTTAGACGCGAATACTATTTCGGAACCATTTCATTTTAAAAGAAGAAAAGTGTCCAACTCCTCTATGATGCTTGATGATGAATCTTCATGGGTTCGGTTACATCTACCTCATACTGCACAACTTTCAAGTGTTTCTCCACAGTTCCAAATCCAAACACACTGTTACATAACACCCGTGGAATACTGAAAACTCAGATAAGTTAACATTTCCTGCTTTCTTCTGGCATTTTCCAGTCTCTCAATCTGCAGACCCTGAACAAGTTTTCCTTTTAAGCCTCAAGGCAGCGCAAAGAAAGGTGCTCTTTTTCAACAAAGTAAAAAAAGATGCCTAGGATAGAACTCAGCCTCGCTTACGCACAATTTTTCACCCGCTCATTCACCGTACAGCCTAAAATCGGACTTATCGATCTGGCTGCGCGGATAGTCTCGGAGAAAATCGATACCTCCTATGGATTATTCCACAGTCTATTCAGAAGAAGAAGCCCACGGATGCACAGAGAAGAAACGCAGCACACAGGGACTTCCAGGTGTTTAGACTAAATCTACATAAACCTGTACAGCATGGGGTTACCAGCCTGGCATCGTTAGCTACCAGTGCTGCATCCTAAACAGATCATGCTACTTTGTAAGATTTAAGGAAAATTGGATGCTTATAAAGTTGACAAGCAACCGCATCCCCAAAAATTTCGACATTTTTACAATACCATCATAATATTTTAATCCAGGTGAGGGCTGTCATAGATTAAGCCGGTAGGTCTCACCAATAGCACACTATACCAAAATAATGAAAAGTTCCAGAAGGGAAGGTTATGGCAAAGGTTCTAAAGCCGTTTCTAAGGTTCTGGGACCACAGTGAGACACATTATCTTTCTGGAAAAGACTTGGAAAAATACTGAACCTTTACAGATGTTGAGCACTTTCCAAAATTCCTCCATAAACACAGAAAACTCTTTCAGGGAGTTACAAAACAGAGAATACACCCAAGGGCCTGCATGGTTCCCTAATCTGAATAAAAGTCAGAGGACATTGCTCCACTGTTCCAAAGATACTGGGCATGAATAGCATCATGGGAGAGTGATGAGGAAAAAAACACTGCTGACCCAGAAGAATGTTAATACTCATCTGAATTTTGCTACAAAACACCTTGATAACCTTCTGAGCTTTTTACCCAATTGTCTCTGGACCGATGGGTATAAAGTTGGGTGATTTGAAAATAACAGGTCCACTGTCAAACACAGCACTTCACTAAAAGAACATAATAGCCACGGCAAAATACAACAACAACGGACAACGGCCACCTCATCGTGGTGGAGGGGTTTGAGTACCCTAGTGATCCTAGGAGCTTTATTGTTGGGGGCAATTTGCCCCTGGTAGGGTCTCCCATGGCAAAGAGGTCCTAGGTGAATGGTCAGACAAAGAGCGGTCAAGACCCCTAATGAGAGGAAATAATAGAGGCTCATGAACCCTGCCCGCAGTATTACCGGGGCCCCACAATTGAGCCAGTCCCGGGTTATGGGTCCGCCAGCGAGAGTCTGGTGGCCGCGCCTTCACCAGCCGGCCCGGTCGGGTTTAGCACAAAGCAGGCACATGGGTCCGTCTTCCCGTGGGCCCACCACCGCGGAGGAATCCCAGGGGTTATGGGCCCACCTCTACACACAGCACTGGTTCTCAACCCCTCCTTTTCGATGGGGGCTGCACCCTCTACTAGGCTGGAGTTGCTTCAGGTGAGAGGCGGAGGACTGGTGTGGGCTTACTCTTAGCTCCCCAGTTCTCTGCCCATGTATTGAAGTTCACCCCAGTGGATGAAAGGGTTGCTTCCCTGCGCCTTCGGGTTGGGGAACGGGTCCCGACATTTGTGTGCACTTATGCGCTAAATGGCAGTTCAGAGGAACCCCCCTTTCTGGAGTCCTTGGAACGGTTGCTGGAAAGCGCCCCAACTAGGGACACCATTGTCCTACTGGGAGACTTCAATGCACACGTGGGCATAGACAGAGAGACCTGGAGTTGCATGATTGGGAGGAACGGTCTGCCTGATCTGAACTCTGGTGGTGTTCAGTTACTGGACTTGCGGCCGTATGTTTGGGACAATAGGGTGAAGAGAGGAGCTGAGCTGTCAATTGATCACTACCTGGTGGTGAGTTGGATCAGATGACGGGGGAGGAAGCTGGAAAAACCTGGTAGGCCCAAACGAATAGTGAGGGTCTGCTGGGAACGTCTGGCCGAGGACTCTGTCGGGATGGTCTTCAAATCCTACCTCTGGCAGAGCTTCAACCATGTTCCGGGGGTGGCGGGGGACGAGGACACTGAGTGGTCCATGTTCCACGCTTCCATTGTCGATGCGGTTGCTGAGAGCTGTGGTCGCAAGGCTGCCGGTGCTAGTCGCGGCGGTAATCTCCTCACCTGCTGGTGGACACCAGAGGTGAGGAATGTGGTCAGGCTGAAGAAGGAGTCCTACAGAGCACGGATGGCTTGTGGGACTCCTGAAGCAGCTGACAGCTACCGGCAGGCCAAACGACACGCGGCTGTGGCAGTCACAGAGGCTAAAACACGATCGTGGGAGAAGTTCGGTTAGACCATGGAAGAAGACTTACGGTCGCCGGCGTGTCAGGGGGGGAAAGCAGTCATTCGCTCACTCTGCCTACGGGGTTGATGGGGACTCGCTGAACTCCACTGAGTAAGTTATCGGGCGGTGGAAGGAATACTTTGTTGATCTCCTCAATCCCACCAACAAATATTCCCAGGAGGAACCAAAGCTGGATGACTTGGAGGTGGGTCCGCTCATCACTGGGGCTGAGGTCGCTGCGGCTTTTAAATAACTCTGAGGGGGCAGCGCACCGGGTGAGGATGAGGTTTGCCCTGAGTATCTTAAAGCTCTGGATGTTGTGATGGCGTGGTGAAACTCCTCTGCAACATTGCGTGGACATCGGGGGCAGTACCTCTGGATGGGCAGACTGGGGTGGTGGTTCCCCTTCCAAGAAGGGGGACCAGAGGATTTGTCCCAATTATCGGGGATCACATTCCTCAGCTTCCCTGGGAAGGTCTACGCCAGTGTACTGGAGCGAAGAGTCCGGTCGATAGTTGAACCTCGGCTTCAGGAGGATCAATGCTGTAAACATTTACATTTTGCTGTTGTAGCAAATATCTGCTGTTGACCCTTTTGAAGGCTCCTGAGTCCACAAATGAAAGCAACAGTATTGTTAACCATGAACTGTGAGGGGTTTTATTTATCTCACAGCGGCCTCAAACCGCACAAAGCCATGACGCTGCAAAAAACAATATTTTCATAATGCTGGCCCAGAGTTCAGAAGAAATTTAAAAAAAAGAAAATTTGAAATGTGTATCTCCATAACAGCAACATCAACAGCACAGCGTTAACAATCATTACTTTTGCAATAGTGCATCAATCCGTCAATCACATCACATTGGAGTTATTTTCTACCCCCCACGTGCCTCATTAACACAGCTGCTGCTCACAATCTCTTCAAAAAGTTTGCAGTTTGCTGTCAACACAGCCTGATGTAATGTAATATGGTGTAATCTAGCTGTGATGGGGATAGTCTGGATGTTTGACTCACTTCCTGAAGGTCGGTATGGATCCCGTCAAGGATCGTCCAGGAGACGTCCCTGAGCTGTGGCTCTGTCCCGATAGCAAGCTCTCCGTTTCAAAGGCAAAATACCCGTCACGGTCGTCAGGAACATCCAGGTACTCCCCGTCGCTCCAGACACGCCCTGCCGCCTCCATCGACTGGTATCTGATCTCTATGGTAAGACTGGTCTGAAAACAGAATGAGATCAGGTGTAATCGTTATTAAGAGGGTTAATGAACCGTCACCTTTATATGTCACAGAGCACTTGTTTCACTTCAGAGGTGATGTTTTAGCAGAATGGGATGAACCAGACCTGATTAATTAACAATAATAATAACATATCCTCTATTAATCAAATACAGTCATAAACAGCATAACATAGTAAAATTATTCTCTGAGGGAGCAGTGAATAGCCCCATTCGAAATGAACAGTGAACATGGGTTTCAGGGTCTTGCTCAAGGACCCTTTGAAATGTAGACTTGCTGGGGCTCGAACCTGCGACCTTTCAATCATCTGATTGGGAGACCTCCACACTGAGCTACAGCCTGCCGGTGCAGGTGTAGACAATGGTAACTCTGACATATTCAGACCCCAAAGACTTCATAATATGTTTAATCCACATACATCCTCATCACATGCTCACATTTGACAAAAATAATCCAAAGACCCTTGGTAAAAAATAAATAAAACAAGTTAAAAAAAGTTTTATAAAAATCCCTGTTCTCACCTCTCTCTCATTATGGACCTTCACATAATTGGCTTAATTTTTGCTTTCTTTCTTTTTGCACAATCCTAGATTTCTATGTGACAATAGGTTAATGTCACATCCAAATATTTTAGTATGTACAAAAAGCTATCCCTAGTTGACATAGATGGTATTTGGCAGAAAAAAAACTTTGGGTCCATTGTCGACCCAACTGTGCCAAACAGACAGTCCTCCTGGTCCTATCCCACAAAAAAACAGTTAGATAACATGAACTTTGTGGTATTTCGATCTAATCTGTTGCATTAGTTATCAAAGAGATTCTGAACGTATACAGTGCATATAGAGGTTAAGCAAGTACAAAATACAAGTTGTGAAGTTAATTTATGTTCATTTTGACGATGTAAGCCCGGTGAGGTTTAATTTGAAATAACAAGTGGGAAGAACATTAAATTGTCAAATAAGAGCCCAGCTACGAAGATGTCACAAGCTACCTACTTCTGGTGCTGGGCCAAAACCTGGATAAATGGGGTGTTTTCTGTCATCCGATGTAAAACCCATGACAAATCAATATACAGGACAAGATTGAAACAGATGATCCGCTGTGGCAACCCCTAAAGGGAACAGCTAAAGCAAGTGATGCAATCAGACGCATCTAACACTCCTGTGAGCGGAGCGTCGTCTCTGTTATACTATCTTATATGAGGACATTGAGCAAATAAAAACAAAGTGTTTCATGCCTTTGACAGCATCCCGCGTAAAACCTGTGCTAAATCAATATGCGGAACACAAAACTGATTCCACACCGGATTGGTTCTGAACTGTTACTGGTACTGTTAATAATAAATAATAATAATAATTCATTTAATTTATAAGGCACTTTACATTTGGATCAAATCCTTAAACTCTCAAAATGCTTAAACTTGTTAGACAGCATGAGCTAACGTAGCATGGTGGCTTGGATCAGTTTTAGAAAAAAGGTATAATAAGGAGCTCAGACATCCCGAGGGAACTCATAGTAGAGCCCCTTCTTCGTGTCAAAAAGAGCCAGTTGATGGGGTTCGGGCATCAGATTGAGATACCCCCTTTTGGAGGTTTTCCACGTCAAACTGGGATATAACGAGTGATAGACAAAAAACTTGCTGCAGGATCTAAGACTGGAAACACTATGGCTCCAGTCTTAGGAGCATGAGAGCTTTGCCGGGGAAAGGGACGTTTCGAACACCCTGATTGAGCTTGCTGTAATTGTGACCACAAATATTACTACTATCCTGAAGAAAGTATTTAATAAACCACCCAATTGGGAACTTCGACCAAATAACAAAATGACAAATCCAGTCTAAACAGTAGACACCTTCAGGACTAGCCTTGACCTTTGACACCAATCCATTTAAATGTGGTGACAAAATGCTCTGAGCAGTGACAACAAGCTTGAGCAGGACTATAAATCATCTTGTCTCTGTGGTATTTACTGGTGGAATTCAGATTGATGGTAAATGTTAGTTTAATCAAGTCCAGAAACAATGATGACACTGTAGTTTGTCTTGGATGTCTGCTGGGGACTTGTGTTAGGATAAATATGATCCTCATGACGATTTCAATTTATTAAGGAGCAACCAATTTATTCTCCTGATAAATACAACTGTGGAGGATTTCGTGTATATACCAATTCTTCATCTCTTTCTCAATGCAGCACCTCTTCTTTGTCGCATTCATCCAAGGAGAGCAGCTAAATTTGTAACTATGGCAACCAGGCCAATGCAGTCACTGGTAAAAATGCTGCTCTTAACTGGAATTAGTTCCTCCCTGCAGGGATATGCTGTACATGTGTGTGTGCGTGTGTGTGTCAGTGTGTGAGAGAGAAACCCTAAAGCTCTCCTAAAAAAGGCGTCATCATTGCAGAAACAGCACATCAGCACTACCAGCACCCTGGGGTGCTCTAAAACTTCGAATGATGAAGTTCTTCCTTCTTCCATCTTAGTGCACCGCACAGACATTTTCACCAATCAGCCATAAAATTATAAAACCCTGAATCTGACAGGTGAAGTCAGAATATCATAGATTATCTAGTTATCATGCTGCCTGTCAGTGGGTGGGATAAGTACCTTCAAATGTAAAACCAGGATGAACTCTGGGAAGAGAGCAAGCCTGCGTAATTCTTTGGGCAATGTTCTGCTGTCAAAACCTGGGTCTTAAAATTAGTGTGAATGACAATTTAACTCATAGCATCTACCTAAACATTGCTGCAGACCAAGCCTCCCCCTTCAAGGAAACCATATTCCCAAATGGCATGGGTCTCTTCCAGCAGGATAAAAACACAATCTCTGAACTACAGAAACGGATCAGGACTGGTTGGAGGAACACAACAACCAGTTCAAGTTGTTGATCAGAATTTCCCTGATATCAATCTAATCCAGTACCAGTGGGATGTGCTGGATAAACAGATCCATGAAGGCCCAACCTCACAACTTCCAGGGCTTAAAGGATCTGTTACTAACCTCATGGTGCCAGATAGCACAGCCGGAGGATCTGTACAGTATCAGGCAGATGGTTATAAAGTTATGGCGGATCATTGTAAATTCACCAGAAATCATATTCGTACTCATCTTTTCCTCTGTGCTGGTCTTGGTTCCGCTACTATAAACCACAGTTAATAGAGTGTGTCCCGATCATTTTTGAAGTACTGATGTTGTGCTTCCATCGGATGCTGGTTGAATGCTGCTGCCTTTAAATAAGACGATTGCCATCACTCCCTAAATGCCTTGGTCGCAGGTGCAACACATGATTGATTTCTTCTTTGCATCTATTCTCTTGTAAATGGATCATGCTGGGTAGTAAAATGAATTTCATTACTACAGCTGTAAGCAATCATAATTCCAATCTGGTTCTCATGTTTAAATTAGTAAGAATCAACAAAATATTCTATAGTGGCTTTTCTTAGCTCTTCATTTAAGCGCTACTTAATTATTTAAATATTTAAACTCCAGACTTTGTTATTTTTTTTCAAATGGCTGCTCCACATTAAAGTAACCTCGATAGGATTTAAACAAGATTATATACACCAGAACCCAAAAATCCATATTAATATATTTGGACTTTAACAAGAAATTCAAATGAACCTATTTGCCTATTCCTCTTTAGTTTGCTCTGGTGAGTTTAATAGACTTATAAAGAAGAATTTGAGGATTTTAAGGATTTGATCCAAATGTCCAAAGTGCGTTAAATTAAATGTATTATTATTATTATTATTATTATTATTATAAGAACTAAGTATTAGCAGCCGGATTCTGGATCTGGCTGACGATACAGATTACTATTTCTCCTCACATTCTCGCTCGATCGAGCCGCCAATGATCCTGATCTGCCTTCCAGTACTATTTTAAAGATTGATGTGATGGCACACATCTTCCTCTAATATGAATGGTCGTAAGTTTTCCTCCCTTTTTTACCGTCTGTTAAATCCAACAAGTCCATTTTATTAATGTCAACTCACAAAAAATTACAATCACAAACACGTTTTGAAGTCCTTCAGGAATCCATCTGCTGTCAGTTAACAACATTGGTGACGGGCAGACTGACGCACGAGTAGGACGTGGATATAATAAGGTGTCTAGCAGCGGCGGTTTTAGGTTGTCTAGGCGAACCTCCCTCTGTGTAATTGTTAATGTTAACAGACTTTGGTACTGAGACAACTATTAACAGCCATTCACATGCCATAAAGCTCATTACTCTGTTTTGATTCATTCATAAACACTGTAAATAAATATAAAAATGTCATATTTATTACATATTAATGGTGCGCTGCCCCTCCCCATCTTCCCCCTCTGACAGCGGCATTTTCTCTCTGCTGGAGGGAACCTGTCTGCTAACAAACAAGAGGGGAACCCATTCCTACCAGCTTCATTGACCCACATGTTGACATTATAATTGACGTATCATACAGCATGAGCGATAGGAAACCGATCAGTGACGTCATCTTTCAGATTTTTTTCAAATGAATGTGTGCAGCATGCCATACCCAGGCTAAGATGCCGCCCTGTGCGACCGCCCATGTCGCCCTTAGCTAAATCCGCCACTGGTGTGTAGACAGCATCAATGACTTTTTTACATGGTTTACAATCAGGATAAAGTTTTGTTCTCGTGTATTTCTTTGGTTACGTTATGAACACGGCTTTCATTTTGATTGTCATTAAAAGTCTAATTGCTCTTTGATTCATCCATATTATCTATCTTCATTCTCTAAAGCCACTAATTACAATTTGACACATGACAAATTCTCTCAGATCTTAGGTTTGGCCATTATTCTTGCATCCAGAACCAACTCCAGAACAAAATGTTCCTAACCGCTTAAAATATCCCCCCCACTGATTGGTTCATCAATGCGATTCTGACTTCACTTGTCAGGTGGTTATAATATTATGGCTGATGAGTGTAAGCCAGCTGATCCCATGTACAAGGTTTAGGAAATCTAGCCGTTACATGAGCTCGTAAACAGAGATGGTGCCGTAGCCTGATGAGCATCAACAGGATATCGGACTTGATTGAAACCCTAAAAGAGAATTTTCTTAAAATCAATTAAAAAAAACAACAACATTGGGGAAAAAAAATAAAATAATTTTAAGTAGCAAAAACTCATTAAACTGAGCCCACACAGCAAAGATATATAACCATAAAACCCCTCATCCCCTGCATTTCACAAGCAATTCCCCTGATTGTACCCCTCAAATGACATGTTAGGCTGTGTACGAAAAACAGCGTCTTCATTAAAAAGCTTCCCCTAATGAGTTGAATATGAACTATTAGTAAAATATGATAAATATGATAAATACAAGGTAGATCTCCTCAAGTCGATTCATATGTAACACAATTGGATTTAATCGAACCAATATTTGTCAAACTATCGCCTGAAAACTTTTGGAGATAAAGTCTTCCCTAGTGTCGGAAATATGCAATCGGTCTTTCCCAAAAATCAATCCAGTTCTTCCTTGTCTATGTAGATATAATATTTGAAAATTATCAATCCAATAGTTTTTGAGTTATCTTGTTACAAGAAGGATTAGTGGCGGTGGCAGATACCCCGGACTTTGCAGGGATATAACCAAACCTAACCTAGACATCAAGTTTTAACTTAAGTAGGCATAAAATCCTTAAGAGGTGCAGGCTTTCCTTAAGAGTTGACATGTATAAATATAATTCCCGGTGTGAGATGACAGACACTGACCTGTCTAGCTGTGAGGGGATCACCCAGGAGGGATGTTAATACCCGTTATGAAGAGGCTGGACAGCTAATTTTCATCTAATCCTCACAGCGGCCTTCTCTGACGAGGATCTTTAAACCGCTCTCAGACTTTGTGAACTTTTATTTTAAATAAATGCAAATTTAGCTTTTGGTCGGCGGTTACACAGACTCTCCACGAACACACTGTCAGCTCAAAAGCTGCAACTAAACTCTATTCATTTAGTATACGGGATGTTTGGATCAAAAAACTGAGTTTATGGTCATTCTATTATGTATTAAACCAAAAATAAAGCAGTGATATGAGCAGACTCTCCCGTGTGAGTATGTAACTATGACGTCAAATTAAATCAGAGTTATTCTCAAACTTTCACCTATATTAACACTTTAACGTCCTGCTCAAACGTTTGGTTGAGCTCATTTCGTGTCATTATTTCTTAATGAAAAATGTGTGCCTCAACCTTGAATATGACCTGGTGGCAGCATGTATGTGCTAAAAAGTAAGGGGCCGGGATGGGGCCCTGGAAGACACCTCAGGTCAAAGGGGGCCGGAGGAGAAGATATGGGTAACATGGCTACTGGGAAAGCCCTCCAACCAAAAAAGTCGATTAAGATTCAGATAGTTTTCTAAAAACGTCTGACCTCACAAACGCAGAAAAATGCAGCGGGCACATTTTACAGTTCTTGTGAGATCGTTTCTGATATAAGATTTAGCAGGAAAATAACTCAAGGCATCCGTTACATAGAATCATTCATGGTCATAACAGAGAAAATTTGTCTCAAATTCAGTAGTTCCAGGCATGGCTGAACAGACTCGAGTTAATCAGAAACTTTTTTGCAGTGCATTGATTACTGAAGATGATTTGTTCACGGTCCGTTTTTGTACACAAACATTGGGCTAAACATTAATCAAATAAGTCGACATATTGTAAAATACACAGGCTTTAAATTTAATTTTTTAAAAAATGTTTTTATTAGACTGCCCAGCCCTTCTGTCCAAATATTTGACCTTTTGACATGTGAACCTCTTGCTATCACCTCCAGGTGCAGGATGGTTTACTTTTACCTTTATTGACATGTTGTTGTCGTCGATTAGCGTGTCGGTCAGCGCGAGGTGTCCCTCCTCAGCCACCTTCTGGAGCACCATGCTGAACGTCCCCACCAGCCTGCAGACACCAACAGAGAAACATTCATCGTAAAGAGGAATCAGTGCGATCAATACGTGTATTAGACAGTGATTGTGTCCTTTGTGTTTCTCCTCTGCAGCCCGACTGTCTGCAGAAGTTTCTCACACCATCCTCCCCTTGCTGCTTTATTTACTTGTTCAATGCAAAAAACCTACCTTTCATCGAACGCCGCTCCGTCTCACAGCGTGCGGGTGAGAGAGTGCGTGGCGGTATAAGTCACGGCCGTGTGGTGGGCGTTGACGATATTTACTGAGACAGACATGGAGTCAGTCTCATACAGGCTTTATCAGCGGCTCACTACAGTATGTCACTCCTCACAGTAATTTAAAGGAGGCAGAAACACAAAAACATGACGCCGGTCATTCTTCCTCTCCCTGAACATCCTGGACTTATTTTAGCACTTTGAGATTTGATCCAAATGTAAAGTGAGTTATAAATTAAATGTATTATTATTATTATTATTATTTTTCTACTGAATAGTGAGGGGTGTAAGTTAAGCTAAAATTACTGTTTAACTACTATTGGAGTTCAAATCCATTTTTTTCTACTTATTTAGGGCCAGCTCGTGCAAACAAAGAGGGAGATTCCAAACGCCATTACATTAAAATGGTCAGAGTACCTCTGATCTGTAAACTTCTCAGTTTTTCCTGCTTCCAACACAACAAATTCTTGAAAAAATGATCACTCGCTGCCCAATATACCCCACCCGCTGACAGCTGCCATTGTAACGAGGTAATCAGTCTTATTATTTGATTGGAGTTCACCAATCACTTGTAATGTTACGGCTGCTATCTGTACGTTTTAAGCTTTAGCTGCATTCTGATTTGTTGTTCTGGCCATCCGATTTAAACTACACCTCCTATGTTTTCAGTGATGTTTGTCTCACAGCACACAGAAAAGAGATCATCGATGAAAACAGACTGAAAAACTTTGGGCAACAATAAAATAAAAGCTAAACGATATATTATAAAAGCTTTTATTGTTCAATTCAGGGCTGCAAACAATTCTGGCGTTAATTCTCTAAATCCCTCAACAAATTTCCGCATCAGGCCGAGATTCTCAGCCCCCTCCAAAGTTCTTATCAGTGGCCCCGAGGACAGCTTACATTCAGACATTCAGAAGGTTAATTTCTCACGTTTTCACTGTTTTTTAATTTAAAAGTAAAGCCGAAGGCTGCAGAGACCCAAGACTCTTCAATTGCAATTCATCTTTCACCTTTTACTTTTGAAAGTAAAACACTTTTCAGGCCCTGTTTACACAACATCATTTTAGCTGAGGACAGAATGTCTTCTTCTCTCTTTGTGTCTCAAAAACGTTACACGTGAGCGTAGAGATGGATCCGCAAGAAGGTCTGAAAGTGTTGTCCTTTTTTTGCCGGGTGGGTGGATAGCTGTATACCTTTTCAAAATCAGCACCACAGAAGAAGACAACCAGGAAGTGTAGATGATTTCTGCTCGGCGTAGAGCCTGCAGCAAAAAACAAAACTAGATGCTACGACATTGTTTTTGTTGTAATCCTGTTTGTGCAGGACCTTTAAGCTAAAACTGTAACAACCACCGTTCCAGTGGGGCCGCGACGACAACGTTTTCACCAGAGTTACGTTTGGCCAGTTTACAGAGAGATGAAAACAAAACCAGATGCTCCGACATTGTTTTTTTGTAATCCTGTTTGTGCAGGACCTTTAAGCTAAAACTGTAACAACCAGTTTCAGCTTAAACAGAAGCACCTCAGAAGAAGACAACCAGGAAGTGTAGATGATTTCTGCTCGGGGTAGAGCCTGCAGCAAAAAACAAAACCAGACGCTCCGACTTGTTTTTGTTGTAATCCTGTTTGTGCAGGACCTTTAAGCTGAAACTGTAACAACCACCGTTCCAGTGGGGCCGCGACGACAACATTTTCACCAGAGTTACGTTTGGCCAGTTTACAGAGAGATGGAAACAATAGCAATAATAAAAAGTTGAAAACTTTCCCTGAAAACACTGTTGTCATGTAAAACCATCACCAAAACACTAGAAAAGTGTAATGTGAATGGCTAAGTTTGGGAATCTCTACTGTAGACGTCTAAAAGGTCTAGAAGTGCTTTCTAATCCGACTGTCTTACTAGCAATGTAGCATAAGATGATGTGGCCACCATTGTTAAGGTTTAGTTTAAGGTTTAGTTTAGTTTAGGTTTAGTTTAAGGTTTAGTTTAGTTTAGGTTTAGTTAAGGTTTAGGTGAAGCGTCAAGGTTTGAGCTAAAAAAAAGTGTTAATTAAGGTTAGGTGGACTTAAGTTTTGACAGGAAACAATCCACTAGGACTTTGGCTTGTTGTTTGGATTTTAAGATATCAGTTTGATTCCTCGGCTGTTCAGAGATGCTCTCTAGAACATAAACGCGAAGAGAAACCCAGTACGGCCAGCCAATTAGAGCTGGTTAATTATTTAAAGAGCTTCCACCAAAATGGTGAGTTGTTCTCAGAGCAATCAGTCACACACACCGAAAACACACGCACACACAAACACACACACACACTGAGCCAAAGCCACATGTCATTTCTATTGTAGTGCTCACTTACTTCATTTACACACACACACACGCATGCACACACACACACACACACACACACACACACACACACACACAAACACACACACACTCCAGTCCCTTGTGTACAGCAAACACAGCTGGGTTTTTAATTTCACTGCATCTGTGAGAGGACACCTATTAAAATCGAGCAAAATGAACATTAAGAAGAAGAGAAAGACAATCACTTAGCTGTTTATGACTCTGCAGGGAGAGATAATATGATAGAAGATGAGAATGCAATCGATAGCTTTACCACTTGGCATGCAGCCATACCCACACACACACATACATGCACACACACACGCACACACACACACACATCTGACTAAGGCATGAGAAACATGTTGAATTTGTCCGACTTTACACGCTTGAATTGAATGAGGAAGACGAAGGTCTGAGAGGATGTCAGTGGATTTGTGAGGTAAATTTCTCCTTATAGGATAAACTTTGTCGACTCTAGGTAATCTAGAATACTAACCCACTGTTTCTTTTTCCTCTGACAGATCATTATGTCTCCGGCTACTTAAAAAAACAAACGGTCAGAAATGTCCTTTCAGCGTGTAATTTGTGTACAAGCTCTGAATAATTAAAGCGAGATCAGGTTCTGCTTCACTTTTTTACACTTAAAAAGGTGGCATCCATTATTAATCGAAGCTCTGCAAACAATTTGCTTTCATCTGCTTTATAATTTACATCCCCCTTCCCGTTCCATTTGTTTCATTTTTCTCTTGTGAGCTTCAGGTTTCCTTTACAAATAGATGATGACATAATCTGCGGCTCATGTGGATTAAAGCAGAGGTTAGGACAGCTTTGAAATGTAAAATATTTTTCCGCACTGAAAGGATTTCTCGAGGTTGCATTAATCCAGGAAAAGGCTGCAGGTTAATCTTTTGGAGGACGGCATGGAAACATTACAGCTAACAGTTGGGTTTGATTTGGACTCTGATGAGCCAAAGAACAGCTGAGCACACCAGAGGAAATGTGAGCACTTAACGAGTATGCCATTCTGAGTAATAAATGGATCACTCAGAAGCCAGAACTGATGAAGAGTCCATTAATTCCCAATTATGGACACCTCAAAGGGCATCTGTCAGAGAACGTCAAGCCTGAAATACAAGCTCAAAGGGAAGCATTGTTAGGTCAGAGGTCAGATGTAGCCCAGAACCTGATGTCTACCTTACCACCTTGCCAGTGACAGATTGACCAACTCAATTGCTGATTGGATTGCAATGGAATGAATGTGAGAGTTCTGAATGAATGCATGTTATCAGAGACGTTGATCTTTTAAGTCAGTACTTTCTGAGTAACAGCCAGTGAGAGAGACGTCACAGAGAAGAAAACGTTGCTGCCTGAGGTTAAGATCTCACCTCCAGTTCTTACTGAAGGACAAACATCCCCCAGTGACCAGCTGTTCACAACTGTCCAATACTACGGTGACTCACCTGTGCTGATAGCCTATCTTCTTACTGCTCCATTCATCCATAAAACTCACTACATGGGGGCCTGGAGCCTATCCCAGCTGACATTAGGCGAGAGGTGTGTACAACCTGCACAAGCTGTCGGCTCATCACAGGGCCGACACCGAGACAACAATTCATTTTCACACCCTTCATCTTTCCAACCCTACCCAGTATTCACGAACGCCATGATTTCAGCAGCCTCAGCAGAGTCACCAGCCACCACCGCCATCAGCACCAGAGCACTAAGGTAGTACTAAGGTCTATGGGGGCTTAACATTCAAAAATTACCCATGAAATAGTTTGAGTTACCATGTTAACATGAAGGATATGTGGCAGATGCGGCGGGGATGGTTATTCTATTATATGGCCAACTTTTTGGCGATATAATTTATTAAATCTATTCTGAATTTCATATTTAATGGGTCCAGTAATTAAAAAATATTCCAAATAAAGTGATGTAATTGATTCTGATGAAAATAATGTTTGCTTTGGGTACTGTTGTGTTTTGTTGGAGGTTTGAGCTCTCAGAGTGCTTTCTAGTTGACAACTAATTTAGTTCTAATATCAAGGTATCTGCAGCCAGCCCATTAGAAATGGAGAGCAGACAGTTTTATTGGAAGTGTCCATCAGCAAGATATCCTACAGCCAATCAGAATCAAGTATTTACCCTGACTATGACATAATCAACTCGCTTCCCACTGGTTTTCAGGAATGCAATCTATCGATTCACACAGACACTTCCCATACATACATTCAGCACATGCACGCACAAACGCAAACACACATACATATACACACACACACACACACACATTGCATAATAGACTTCTCTAACCACAAACAATAGAAAAAGCTATTACGAGTTTTATGGGGCTGCTGACACTTGTTGATGTCAGCATCCATCAGCCTCTCACACTGATCTGTGTCTGTGGTCATCTTGTGGTTTCAATACTAGCAGAGCGCTGCTGCTGCCGCCTCGCAACAGGATGGAATCCTTATAAAGAATTGGACATAAACACAATAGGACCCCTATCCTAATCAAATGTTAGAAAGTGAGCAGGAGGGAAAAATGGCACACAGCAGAAATGATAGAATGTTGTCCATTGTGGATACAATATAATTAGAGCCTTTTTTGACTCAAAAAGTTGTGAACGGATCTAGAGTCGATCTTTTTGTTGAGGTAGGTCATAGAGTTTCACAACTCAGCCACGACACTCCTGGTGTCGTTCCCCCTGTTTGTTTCTTTTCGGTGTCTCTCTCTCCCTCAGTATGTGTGGATATGGGCACCTGACTATCTGCCTGGCTCCTCACCTGCCTCAAAATCTCCTTATGTCATTGCTCAACCACAACCCCGGCCCTATAACCATTTTTCACCAGCAAATACAACGACCAATGCAGAAGCATTATAGGCTCACTGATATATGAGAACTATAATCCCTAATGTTTTCTCCTCAAGTGCCCTTTATGATATTTTCTCCCTGTGTTCTGCAAAACTTCACGTTTCCGCCTTCCCTCCTCAAGCCCTGCAATCTGAATTTCTCCAGCCATCGAATTTCTCCCCATCCCAGCCTCTGTCTCCTCCCCAGCAAACAAGAAAGCCTTTTTTCAAAGAATTCACTTATAACCTTGTTAAGAGTCTGTTTCTGGGTCCAAACCAAAACTCAGCCTTACGTAAATCCATGTAATGATCTGGATCATCATCATCTGGAATCGGAATCATCCGATTTCTTTTAAGAAAGGGATAAGATTTTTGTTTCTAACTTCATGGATCCAGCTAACAACCTTTTGGCAAAAATGTATAAGATCTAGCTCACATTAAATGATCTGGATCCAGGTAATAACCCAGATCTGGGGATCCAGATAACATTTTGAGACTGGAAAAAAACAAACTACAGAAATCAACATTGGAGAAAACATCATCTCCTTTGCGTCCAATAGAAATAACTAGGCCTATGCTATCATCTCCAACAGCAAGGGTATATCCCCAAAAATTCCACTATCCCCTGCGTTGTACGACACAATCCACAGATTGAACTTCCCAAATGAAATGTGGAGTTATGAGCACAGAATGTTTTGTAAAAGTGCTGCTCACTCAGAGTGGCGTGGGTGTTGGGTAAGCACAAGATGCTTTTTCTCCCATAATAAGCAGCAGTGTTTGACACAACGTAAAATAGTTTTTCATTGCACTTTGATTCCTGAAATCTTGATATATTCGTTTACCAAAGCATTCTTTGGTGGGTTTGTTTTATTTGAGTATTTATTTGAATTTATGTCAAAATGGAAATGGCATTTTATTTTATTATAGTATGTATTTTTGCTGTTGCTTTGAATGTAACAGTATTATATGGCTTGTGGCTTGACCGACTATAATAAATGGAACCTTGACTCGTTGAAACATTTTTTGGTGGACCTTTAACATTTGTATTTGAGTACCCCTGTCCTATTTAATAATAAGTGTAAACAGAGATGATGTCAATATCGAAAAAGAATCACAAGAATGTGTTTATGCTTGTGGAGAAATACAAAGTTTATACTAGGCATTAGTTTAAAATCCGGAGTGCCAAATCCAGTGCTTCAGGCAAGAGAGAGAATTCAGTAGCGGAGGTTTGTCAGTTTGTCAGTTTACCTTTTTAAATGCAAGCTTACAAACCTAAACTGTTGAATACAGTAGAAGAGGTGAGATACTTCTGGAAGAAGAAAATGATTGTTTTCAACAATCAGATAGGAATCAGACAATACTGCATAAATAAAACACACAGTCACTGCAGTTTCCAATGCAGTGGGTCGTACTTCCCTGGTATGGGCTTTGTGCTATGAATCTGTCTGTGATAAATGATGGTCTGGTGGAAAATCAACCATTTCATGCTGCCTCTATCACCACTTCCACCCCGTCTCCACAGACTGAGCAGCTTCATCGTTCCTCAGCCATCACAAACATCCCAGCAGAGTGTAAGCGGCAAAGATTTTCTGACAAGGCAAAAAAAGGATTCGGTGGTTCAGTTTAGAAATGTTTGGCAACATGTGTTTGCCTTCACACCAGATGCAACATCTACTCCCAAGGGTGAAAGTCAAGTCTGTGAGCCGCCACTCAACCCCCAACTCTGTCGCTCATTTTTTATGTACGCAGATTTGGTAGAAGTGCGGTGCTTCTCATCCAGGTGCACTAGGATGTAATTTGCATCTGAATGAGACATTAGAGATGTTCCAAAATAGGTTCTCGTGGAGCATTTTAAAATTTTATATCCACAATGACATTAGTATCGGTAAGTCCTGGAGTGATTTTGGGAAGTGTCGGATTTACATTTCTGGCACTAGGAGGAGCTTTATCTCCAAAAAATTTTTCGTACATAACTTCTTAACCTTTGGGCCGATTTATCCCAAATTCCAGGCATGTGAATGGACTCGAGGAGATCTATCTTCTATTTATCATATTTTACTCTGATAGATCAGATTTTAGTCACTAGAGGGAATTTCTCTTTTTCTACTACATAATTTTGCATTTGAGAAGTTCTATTGAGGGATTGCTTTTGCATTGCAGAGGAATGGGGGGTCGTCGAGGACGACAGCATAGAGCTAGTTTTCAGCCGATGTCATTTAAGCCAAAATCAAAAATCGCAATGCAAAAATGATTCTTTTTCCCACAGCCCAGCAGCCTTGGTAGTATGTTGTTGGGAAGGAAACTTTCTTAATAATTTGGCAGCATGACAGGATTAACATGATACGGGGAGAGGTGTGTTAAATGACTTGTGTACCTTAGTGTGTGGAATTGATCTGCAGCTGCTCTTGTCTGTGTGTGAGAGGGTTTTTTTTTGTGGAAATCCTTCTCCCTTCTCTTGTCCTAAGTGGTTCTTCAGGTATTTAATAAAACTGTTGTATTGAACCTTTTTTTCACAGCACAGTGTCGCTCATATTAAAACATTTACACACTGCAAGACAGTGGAGTACCAGCATCCCTAATATTTGGTGTGCCGGTTATGTAATCACTTTTAGGAACGTCTGCACTGAAAAGTGAGAGCAAGATGACGGAGTCAGCAGCACAGGTGCCTCATAACGAAAACTTTCTGGGTCCCCATCCACTTCTTGCCTTTGGCCGTTTCTGTGTAGATTTTGCATGTTCACCACATGTTTGCATTGGTTCTCTCCAGCCAGCTAATGCGGGACTGCATTTCATCCAAACTATATGCAGATCATCTGTTACCAGCATTGTGATGAGTCATGCAAAAATCTGTGAATTTTCCCACCAAGCCCACCCTCTGGGAAAAATCAATAATCTTGATTGCCCCTTGATCCCAGCCTTTGGCATTGGCGTCCATTATTACAGACTGTTTGAGAAGATCTTTGCTGTCCTGGTATGATTTTGTTTTCCAACATCATCATGTTAGGGTCTGGAATGCTCAAATCAATTAATTCCCTGTTCATCTGCACATTGATCAAAAACGTGTGCGCCCTCAGGACACTATAATTAATTTCTGAGATGATGCAGCCATCCAGTGGTGTGACCTCTCTAAAAACACAAAGAGCTGTGAGACAGGATTTATCTTGAGCTGAATGAAAAGAAGTCAGACTAGCTGTTGTTTGACCCGAGGGCTGAGAGCAATCTCAGACTGGTGCTCATTGTCAATGAAGCCATCCCTCCGTTCTGCTCTTATGACCACCAGAGATGTTATAGATGTAACACTCGGCTGGAAGACCTGTGCTGAAGACTCCACACTGCGATATCGGATGCATTTTTTCTTTGCTCAGACTTTTGGTCTGTTGTCGTCAGTCTTTGCAAGAGGTTTGTAATCAGAGAGAAAATACCAAACTCATTTCTTTTTTTTTTCTTTCTATTTTACCCTCTGGTACACAATTCTGGATCCCCAAAAAGTAAACTGAGCCGTTGTGAGCATTAGTTCACGTTTCTGCCCATTAAGATTTTCAACACTAGGGCTGAGTGAGTGACTTCATACTTACTAGTCTGGACAAAGGCAGAATGTTGACATATCTTTTGCACATACACAATTTTAGTATTTGTTCTCTTTCCATTCATGCTGGCTTTTTTTTTTTTTATCAACAAACACTAAGGTACAGAACAAAATGGATTTGGATGAGTTCAAATCTGTCTGGACAGCTTTTATGATGTATTTGTGACATATAGTGAGTGATGGAACGTCTCCAGCTCCATGTTTGCTCATTTTGTTTATGTGTTACCATACACCACTCTATGTTGTCATGTTACATGATATTTAGAGTCGCATCATGTGACATCACATCCTGTTTTAGTATTTTTATATCTTTTATGTATGCAGCACAGAACAAAGTTTGTTTGAAAGTGGGCAGAAACATAAAGTCAGTTAAACGGCTCCTGCTGCTTTCACACAAAGTAGAGTGATTGAAATTTTTCGAATCGCTCTACGAGGGATCATTCTAGAATGAGTAATGTAGGCCCATAAAGACGGGTGAAATTATCCATATATTTCTTTCCACTATTTCACCCTTATTGCAACTACAACCAAAGTAAACACAACTGCTGCTTTGGTTGATGGAAGTCATAGATACGCCTGCAAACCAAACACTGCCGTGTCTGAGTTTATTATATCATATTATCCAGAGGGGGACAAAGACAGCTCTGATAAACTTCCTCCTCTTCCACATCAACGTCTTACTGACATGTGGACAATTTAAAATTTTGAAATTCTGCGCAGAATTCTCCAAAATTCTCCACAGCGTCACATGAATTTCCCGCTTGCGTGAAATAGTCCACCTTAAGCCAATGAGACGACCTGAGTAGTCTCACTCATTCTGAGTAAGTCACATATACCTCTTTCTCTCTCAATAACCACTCTTTGCACATGTTGGCCGTCACAGAGATGCAGGGTGCATGCTGTTAAACCCACTTTAGACTCTGATCATTTCAGGTCTTGCGCTCTGGAGGGGTTCCCTAGCTGAAAATACAAACATTCTGCTTTCAAAACACTTTTGGCATTCACGGTCTTCAGTTTCAATTTTGGAAAGAAAAGCTGATGCTATAAAGAGCTGTTTCCTCTCTCGCTGGCAGAGAGCGTACCTGCCAGTTGGTTATCTGCTGTAGTCCTTGTGGTGTGTTCAAGTGCATCTTTTTGGCATCGTCACAGGTGACATGAAGTACTGTGTGTTTGTTGTATATTGTTCTTTCATGTCATTTCATTGTTTCTTCGTCTTAACACATAATTAAGGATACTGGTCATCTTAAACCGGGCTTACACTGTATACTGCCCGGTCCAATCATGGCGCACGGCCACAACAGGCTACAGGGACCATTGTGTTGCGGCAACTTGTCACTTTTGACAAGTTTCGGCAGACATAGACTGGTAGGTGGCTAGGACAAAGTGGACAGTATAGATGGGGTTAAGCTAGCTACGTTAAACTGTATAGAGCAGTTACATTTCAAACCCAAGGTCTGCTGGCCACATCCGGCCTGCAGAACAATTATATCCAGCCCGTGAGGCGGCACAAACATTGAAGATACTACAAATCCCAGAATGCACTGAGCTAGCTGGTACATCAATCAGTGCCCACGCTCCCTCCTTCTCAGCTCCTCTGCTGTGAAAAATCCGTGTTTATCCAGTCACTTTAATGAACATTAAGCTCATCCTTAGGAGGCTATGCATCCTGGGAGAGGATATGGATTAAAAAAAAAAATGTAAAGCTGAATAATAAACGTATTAGCAAGTCGCACAGTCGTATTAGTAAATGGAATGCACATTTAATTAACCAGCGAGTGCTATCACGTCCTCCAGCCATCCAACATGTGTAAGTACTGTTGCGAGAAGAAAACATTAAGTTGCTTACATTTAATTGGAAATGCTCCTGGAAGGTATTCATTCACATGACTGTTTTCTGAGGAGCAGCTGCTCCTTACTGCAGGAACAGATACGAGAAGCAACAGTCTACTTTTACTGTTTTAATATGGCAGAAGAAAGAAAACGTCTTAATCAGCCAAGCCATTAACAATGGTTATCTAAACTTCCTTTTTGTTGATATTGTTAAATAAAAACATAATTATTTTGTATGTAATTTGAAAATATAGTTCTCTGGCTTTTGTGATGCCTGTTAATAAAAACTTTGCATCGGAAATGATTTTGTGAAACACTGCTTATACAGAGGGAATAATAATTATTCCCTATAGTAGGGATTAATTATGCAGATCTTTTTTGAATTTTAAATAAGAATAAATTCTCGTAATACCTCAGATTAAACATGACTTGCTATGTCACCGTGGCGACTCAGATGCTCAGAAGCCACTTTACACAGGTGCAATTAGAAAGGAAGGAGCTGACGTCAGGTGATCGGGTCGTTGCCCTGCTTCAATTGTGCATATACCCGAGTCGGACATGTTAGAAAAGCATCAGATCATCCGACGGCTGTCTTGGAGCTTTATCTATACGCTGCACAACAAATGACACCAATCAATGCCTGACCTGATGGTCGTGGGGCCCATAATCGGGCTCAAATCACACAGTGCACACCTGCTTTAGTTGTGCTCTTTCATGGAGGTGTGCAGCTGGTAGTACTTTGTTGTGAAGGAATTTGTTTTGTCCAGGCCAAATTACATATATACCATTTATATCGGTGTATGGAGCCTCCCTAAGGGTGCTGTCATCTGTGTCTCAGTGTATTTTACTGCCAATTTCCTCTTCTGTCCTCTAAAAGTTTGTGATGAGAGGAGAGTTTTTTTTCCCTTGTGGCATTCAGGTGCAACTCTTTGGCCCCGTCACTGCTGAAATAAAGCAACGTCTGTCTTTGTCGCCATAATTTCTTTCACGTCATTTTTTGGTGCCTTGGGCCTAACATGTACTAAATGCTATTGGCCCTGTTAAGCTATCTTTTGCCATATCAGAGGTGGCGTATGAGTAAACTGCTTTGCTGATGTCTTTTACTGCATTTACTTTTACTATTCAGTTTGTGTTTTTATCCACTTTGGACTTGGATGACTGCGTCCAGAGCAAATTTCCCTACGGCAATAATAAAACACATCTTATCTCATCTGTATGGGGACGGTGCTATAAACCACAAATCCTCCTAGACAACAATAGATTTAAAAAAATGCCTTTAATGAATCCAATTCTCTGATATTCCTCAGTGAACCCCATGGGAGTCACTCTTACTCCAGGTCGAGTAAGCCACCTCCCTCTTTATTCCAGCGCTCAGTAACTCATACATGAGGCGCGGACAAATATAACAGTGCATATGTCAGCCTTGGGGGAAAATGGATAATGAAATGTGGCCTACATCCCACTACAGCGCAGAGACCATCATAGATCATTGCTCTGCCTTTGTGTGGTGGTTATTTGATCTCTCGGGTGGCTGCGGGGTGTGACAAACTGGCCTTTCAGTGTGTCGGTACTGGCTCAGCAGTGATGAAGCAGATCAGTTACGCTGATAATGATGCTGCCGGTGGACATGTGGAGCAGGTTTGAGAGCAACACAAGCATTGAGTCATTTTGAATTATTTACCCTCATAAATGAGTGTTGTTGTGTTTATATGTCTCAACGTCGCTGCCTGAGTGTCTCAGCGTGCAGAATAACTATTTTCACTTCTATATTATGCATGTTTCTTTCTTGTTATCTCTCATTTCCAAAAGGGGAACTGGAATCCACCATGTCTGCATTCAAAACCTTTTTTTCACAGCTGCCTTTACAAATGAATAAACAATTGGAGATGCAATTTTTCCGTGTCAGAGACAGAAAAAAACTTACTGAAAGTGGTAATAAAATGGTAATAATTGGGTGACCTTGAAGGAGTATATGTCTGTAAGAGGTCAGAAATGTAGGTGGGTGCTGACCATGAATCAGTGCTGCAAAAAACATCCAGAGGGGGAGTGATTACCTGGACACACGTGTGGTAGTTTCTGGGTGAGAACCATGAATCGGTACCAAAAAATGCAAAACTACCAGTTTCTATTTAATTTCTCAATACTTTCAACTACACACAATTGATACTTTTGATGTCTTATACACATTTTACATTTCAAACTTCAAAGGAATGGCATACAAAATGAGATGCCCCCTCTTTCCCTGCATGAAGAAGGAGAGAGAGCAGAGGGAGGAGGTTGTCTAGAGGCCCGGGGAAGGTCAGGTTGACCAGAGTCATGAGCCACATTTGTCCCTCTATTTGTTTAAACGTTTGGATTAACTTCGCCAATGCTATGGGCTCTGAAAAGCCCCCAATCTTCTGCTTTGAACAAACAATCACCCTGATTGAACTCATGTATTAAAATATGAAGGATCCAAATAAACAGCAGAAGCGATGATTCCATAATATCCATGACTCTTCAGGGGCATAATTACATATTATAGCATCTGAGGTTGAAGTGGGGAATTCCTCCCCAAAACACAACCTTTTCAAAATCGATGCCAAAAACATTATCTGAGCCAAAATGATCAACAATAAAAATCAAATTCAAAAGTGAAAAGACTTAAATGTGACTAATGAAGCCCGAGGGCTGAACTTAGTTTTAATGACAGTGTGGGTGATGTGATACTTCACACTTTCACACGTCTTCCAATTAAACTCCGCTGCTCTAATCACCGGATTATTATCCGAACGTAGGATATGGAGCGACTTCCTTCCAAGTCAAGCTCTCTAGGTTTAAGATACGGACTTCAAGGGAAACTTAAATGAAGTAGAAGAAGAAGATAAAAAAGCTAAAGAAAAAAACTAGAAGTCAGCTTCCACATAAATTCTTAAAAGTAATGAGAGTGTTGTGCAGACCCCTTTGAAGCAAGCTTTAGTGCCAGTGCATGGCTCAAGGGCACTGTGGTCATTAATATAAGATGTGGATTTGTGAATTAAAGAGAAAACAGTACGCATGATCACATGATCACCCTCATGACATTTTTGTGCCTGGCAAGACTACAATTACATCAAGGGATTCCAATGGGGCAAATTATTTGAATAACGTAACTATTTACATACTATTTATTTAAAACGTACTGTGTTTCGTACATAGTGTAAATTAGCTGTTAAGGGGTGTTTGGGATGGAAGAATTAAGGGAGCTTGTAGATGTCACCTCAAAACGTTTAAACACTAATACACTAAATACACTTAATACACTAAATTGCTGTAACATAAGCACCGCCCTGGTATCCCTCCCTAGTAGAGCTCATGCTCTGTGAATTCTAACACCTTTCAGTCAGAACAAACAGGACGATAACTTTATCAGAAACTTGTGCTATAGTAGTTCTTCTATTGCAACACAGGTTGGCGTTTTTAGCTGACATCAATGAGCCTCGGGCGCCTATGAACCAAGTCTCTGAATCATCACTTTCATAGGTACGAAAATCAAATCAATTTTATTTATGTAACACCAAGACACTTTCCAAAAAGAGCAGGTCTAGACCATACTCATAATTCTACTGAACAGGCAGAAACCCGAGCAGATCCTGACTCATGGTAGGCAGCCTTTTTTCCTTGACAGGTTGGATTGAGAGAGAGAGAGAGTGAGAGAGAGAGTGTGCACTGCAGACCAGAACAAGACCTGCCGTCCTCGAGATGCTCTGACTGGCTAATCTCGTTTGGTCCTTTTCAAAGTCATTCAGATCATTAAAAATTGTCAATTATTCCTGCTTATTTCAAATCAACTGTACTTGCTGTCAAATGTATCCCACCCTCTGACAGGTGCCATTTTAACGATATAATCAATGTTTGTCGCACTTCATGCGTCAGTGGTTATAATGTTGTGGCAGATCCGGTTGCATCACTGTCTAATGACACCCTTTGTAAATCTTTTCTAGGGGGGCCTCCAAAATTGGACCAGTTTCTTATAGCAGTTTCCCTCTCCTGCTGGTTAGAAAGTTGTGTCTGATTAGGTTAAGTTGCTATTTAGGTTGGCCATTTTTTTCTTGAGGGGCCTAAACATGATCCCAGTCTCTCTCTTCTGCTGGAGCCGTGATGCCGTGGCCGGCTGGAGTTCCAAGTTTATGTGTAATGTGGTCATTACTGAGAACCTGCTGTCCCTCCATTACCTCCTTGGGTTTGAAGTCTGTTGAATCACAGTTGAGTCAATTTAGAACAAGCTCTCGGGGAATACTGGCTTAATCTCCTTCATCTGAGCAACATGAGTCGTGTGATGGTCTGAATTGGTCACCAGCTGTGACAGGAAGTCAAGAGGGGCTCTGAACACATCACACTTTATCCTGAAATGTTGTTGAGAGTGGTGAACGTGATTACTATGAGCCTACCTGTTGGAGAAGACTTTGCTGTAATTGTAGACTTGGATCTCCAGCATCTCGTTTCCATCCAGCGTGCTGGCAATGGGCCACCGAAAAGTCTGGGAATTAAAAAGAAAAAAAGAAGGACATTTGAGCTACAATTTAAGATTATTTAATTATTCCATCATCCATCAATTCATTCTTTGGTTAATGAAAAATGTAATTTTTGTGTCCCTTTAAAATCTCATTTCCTCCATATTTCACAAATTGAGTCGAAAATCAAATCACTTGTAAAAAAAACACATCTCATGTGGATGAACTGTTTTTGGTGCCTGTCATGTCTTAGAAAACTAGAGGCAGAGGATTGTTTGAGTATTAAATACATCTAAGACATCTAAGATCTATCTACATCTCTCATACTGTCTTATCATCGTGAGCCAGTACGATGATTAGACAGTATCATCGTACAAAAAGTGCATTACAAACAGGCAGGTTAAATATCAACTTTACTAAAATATCTACAAATGTACAATATTTGAAACTCGTCTGCCAGAATCCTAAAAAACGTGTGACACTTTTATGACTCCCCAAGACAAATTCACAAGCAGGGAATCAAGCAGAATAACTATATCTTATACACAGGAACAGAAATGTGTTCTATGAGATGTGCCCACAGATTTCATTATGGAGACAAAAGTCATCAATTGTCATCACAACATTCATCAATTGTGAATGTGGGTGAATATCTATTTGCTAAATGTATTTTCTTGTTATTATTGTTGTTGTTTAGCTGCTGACATTCAGCCTGTGATCTCCCTCGGAGTGATGGTCGCTGGCTGGGGTTATATCTAATTTCCTGGAAACCGTGTTAGAGTGTGAACGCTGCAGATATCGGCAGAAGGTGGCCTCAGCATGGTGTTAATGATGAACGGGTGACAGCACACACTGCTAATGGGAGGATTAACACACGTGCCGACACACACACTGGAACTCACATGACTAACACACACCCTCTGAAAACATTATGATTATGTTTTCTTAATCCAGCCTGGAGACAGTGGGGATTCCTCCGGAGTGAGGAAACAATCGTTAGTCTGCTACAACACAAGCATGGGGACAAATCTATCTACACATTCCTGCTCTCAGCTCTTTGCTCAGGATAATGTCCAAAGCGGTGCTTATCACTATCGTCACACACGTAGAACACAGCACGCAGACTAATGCTGATTCATGCTGCCACAGGCCCCCCCCAACGGACAAAATGGATGAATTTCCCACAATGCACCACATAATATACAGAGAGAGATTCCATTAAGGTTAAAAATGGGAAACGTTTAGTTTCTTTTTAGCTGTGAAAGCTAAACCTGCGCCAACGCCACTAAAACCTCAGAAAATACTTTCCAGCTAATTTCAAAGTAAAATAAAAACTTTATGATCCATGATTGATATGAATGATCATAAACTCTTATTGGAGGTTATACCTGCTCTCTGTCTGTGTCTGTTACTATACTGTGAACCAATATGTATTCCACCTTCAGGTGTGCAGTATGTAAATGATGGGCACCATGACATCACCAGCTGTGTCCCTTTAAGAATGTGATCTTTTCTTATTGTGGTGATAGTCACATGTATACCGATCAGCCATATCATTGTAACTGCCTGGCTTATATTGTATAAGTCTTCATACAGCTGTTTTCACAGTGAAGTATAATTCTGTTTATAAATCTCTAAATTGAATAAAATTGGCCAAAATCATCATTCCTTTGGGCTCTTCCCTTTAGGAGTCGCCACAGTAGATTATCCTTTCTGAATATTGATTTAGCATAGCTTTAACAGTAGCTGACACAGCCTTGCCTATTCATCCAGGCTTGTAGCTGACACTAGAAGTCCACTGACGTGTGATCCCCATGTGGCTCGGTTAAATAGGCCCAACTCCCAATTAAATTGGCCTAAATCAGGCCTTTCAATTTTGCTGAAATAGTCTATAAATTAAAAAAGTCTACAATCTCCCTTTGACATTAATGAAGTATGATCTTTTCTTCAAAGACAGACATACACAATATGAGGTGGTCGGTTTTGATATTATAGTTAATTGATGTTTCACATACAAAATTATGCCCTGTAGCTTTTCACTAGCAAAGAAAAAAATAATGGCATACACAAAGAAATATTATGAACGTAATAAACTCCAGCTCTAGTAGGCATACACGGTTACCGGGGGATCAAGTGCTTGAGCTTCTCTCAGTATTCCTGCTTCATGCATCATCAAATTAGATGATGAAAAAAAAAGAATATGTTTGTCTCCCTGCTGGATGATCTGTCACAGGAGAAAGTCCTGTTGGACTGTGCATTCTGTTTAGATCCGTGGCCGGAGAGAAAGAGATAGTGAACTGGGTTCATGGAGAGAGAGAATCTTATTGGCAGAGGTTTCCCGCAGTCTGCCATGGGGATTCAACTCAGCCGGCAAGGGTAGGCTAGTCCCACAAGAATAACCTCCATGACGCTACATCCCATCCTTCCCAATTAAACTTGAAAAGTTTATGGGTCGATGGTGGTGGACGACTTACTGTGCGTCCCCAAACATCACCACTTCCTGAGTGCAGTTGGATTGAGAGCTCGACATAACCCTTATCCTCCTCTCCTCCTGGGTAAGGAAGGGCGGGATTCCATTCCCCCGGATTCCAGTCTCCACTTTACCACGATGTGAAAAGAAACAATTATGTTTGTTTGTAGAAAACAACAACATACTATTTCTAAATATATCTGTGTCATAGAACATCATCCCTTGACAGGATACTTGACATTATTTTGACTCTTGAAAGCCACCATAGATTCCTGCATAGGAAGGGATGAACTGAGGTAAGCTATTGGTTGCAATCTGGAACTTCAGAGCTTGATACCACTATATTTTACACATTGCACCTTTAAATAACCAGACCTATGCTTTCCCCCCGACAGCAAGGGTATATCCCCAATAAGTACCCAGTCTTAATCCCCCCGATTGTGAAAATTTTTAAGTAATGTCCACAGTATTTTTTTGGTTAAAAAAATGTCCCCCTAACGAGTAAAATCTGATTTATAAGTGTCCAACCTGATAGAAGATGGATGGATCTCCTCGAGTCGATTTATATGCACCACATTTGGACTAAATGGAATCAACAGCTGAAAAAATTATGCCCTTGACAGATTTGTAGGTAAAGCTCCCACTAGTGTCGGTAATTAGACACTGACCTCTCCCAAAATTTACCCAGTTCTTCTTCCCATCAAGGTCTATGCTGGTATAAAAGTTGATAATGATCCATGAGATAGTATTTGAGTTGTCATGTTAAAATGAAAGATGTGCAGCGTCCGTCAGCTAATCAATATAGAAAACAGACATAAGAATCTTGAGCTGCCGTCTGTTTCTCCTCCTCGCGGCGCCACAAACCATGACTAATGTAAAACTGCTGCAATGCGCTTCCTCTCAAATCCAGTCTGCTTTAAAAGCGTATCCCAGATTGTGTGGACCGTACAACATTATTCTGGGAAACCTTTATCCTGTACAATGCTCTAATGGCGGTGTGAGGCAGCTCATTAATAAGAACAGGTGTGATGTTCCTACCCAGAAGCCCTGAGGCCTAGGCGACCTATCAGAGGGGCAAATGCTCCGCTCAAATGCTTCTATCGCCACTGTGATCCCACGCCGGATCATTGTGGCGAGCAGGGGGAAGCGATGACCTGGTCGTCCTCGCTTCCCCCTGCTCGCCATTCTTTCCTGCATAACTCAGGACTGTTGCCATGGACACAGAGGAGGAAAACAGCTGATGGTTCATTACAGAGGATTTGTTGTGTACATGATGCAAAACGGGAATGGCTTCTCCTTACTGTAAGAGCATCTTCCTGCAGTCAAGCTGCTTTTACAGGCGTGTTGGTCGTGTGATGATTCTGCAGGCTTACATGTGTGTGGATAAAAGGATGAGAGGAGACTGCTGCGAGAGGAAGAGGAGACTGCTGCGAGAGGAAGAGGAGACTGCTGCGAGAGGAACTATGAGCCTCCGTCTCACAACAGCTGCCTCCATGTGCTGTATGATATTTTGAATAATGAATGCTCTGGGTTCGCTGTCATGTAAGGAGCAAGATTGAGCAACAGTAAATGATTCTTGTAAACATAATCTGAAAAAACAACAACTTGTGTCTGCTTGATTAATGGTCCTGCAGTAGCAGGAATACCAATGTTTGATATAACATATATATAGAAGAGCGGCCCGGGAGCAGCGGTAGCACAGCTGCCTTAAAGCAAGAAGGTTCCGGGTTCAAATCCTATAATCCTGTTAATAATAATTATTATTATTATTAGCATTATCATTATTAGTATCCTGGGATCCCCAGGATGAGAAGGAGCGTGTTGCTGGGGAAAGGGATGTTCAGGGTCTCTTCTAGTCCTGCTGCCGCCGCAGCCCGGCCCCGGATAGTATAGAGGAAAGTAGATGGATGGATCCTATTGTTACAGCCGATATCATTGTTGTTCACTCTACTGTCACCCTCTCTCTCACTCCCTCGCCCTCTCTCTCTATTCCTTTCCCTCACACTTCCTCACCTTCTCTCTCGCACTCTCTCTCTTTCTCACCCTCTCATTCAACCCTTCACCCTCTCTCTTGCACTCTCTCTCTCACTATCTTTCACCCCTTCACCCCTCTCTTGCATTCTCTCTCTCCCTCTCTTTCACCCCTTCACCCTCTCTCTTGCACTCTCTCTCTCACTATCTTTCACCCCTTCACCCCTCTCTTGCATTCTCTCTCTCTATCCCCCCTCCCTCTGTCTGACAATCCTTCTGTCTCTCTCTGACTCTCAACCAAACCATTGATGGTAACATGCCGTCCAAGGTCGCCTTTGTTGTGAATTTGCGCTTTTACATAAAACTGATTTGATTTGAAATTTGAAATTCGGTCTGAGTTTGCACGTTCTCCCAATGTTTGCCATGGTTCCCTCCTGGCACTCCAGTTTCCTCCCACAGTCAAAAAACGTGCAACATAGTGGAATTGATTACTTTAAAATTGCCTGCAGGTGTGAATGGTTGCCTGTGTTGACTGAAACACTCAAATGAGTGCCTAAATCAAACTGTAAGAATGTATTTAATTTTATTGAGCTCAATGTGAAAATGGATCGGCTGCTTCTTCGGAAGTTATACAATCTCAGTTGTAAATAAACAAAACAAAACAGTTGGAATATGATGAAAAAATGAAGCTTAAAATAATGAAAAATGATTCCATGTCGTGACATTGGGGGTATTTGAGCTGTTGTGAAGGAGTGTGGCTTGAAATTTCTTTGTGAGTTTCATGATAAACTTTTTTTGCTAAAGATTTCAAACCTCATAACACAAATATTATGTGAGATAGATAAGACAGACTTACTTTTCCTCTGAGTAGCAGCAGTAGATTTTTCTTCTCCACTGAATTATTAAATCAGCTTTGTTAAACCGCAGCAGGCTTTACACTGGGCGCCTGTCCACACTCCAATAACAATGGGAGTAAATAAAAAATAAAAAAAATGCCATTTGTCTCGACTAGATTGAAGGAAATGTTTAGAGCTGGGAAAAAAGTAAACTTTCAACACTTTAAACCAAGTGAAACCTGACTAAAATACTTGAAATGGCGGATCACTTGTTTCCATCTTGCCCTGTCGTCTGCATCGTCGGCTGCCACACCGACCAACTGCATGTTCTCTGCATGTTCTCTGTCATCACAAACACAACATAATAATGTTCTGTTTTTTTGTCCCTGTCATCAATTTGTGTTAATGACTTATTATTATTTTTGGCGTTTCTGCAGTACAGTCAACAATAAAAAATAAAAAAAAGCCCATTCAGTAGTCCATTCTGAATAATAAAATTAATATAAAAATAATAATAAAGGAATAATAATTTCAATATAAAATAATAATAATTCATTCATTCAAATGATAATATCTTGCATGTGCTATTATATTGTTATTATGAATTAATAATGAGTGACTGTTAATATTATCTAGTATAATATCCAGTATATGTAGTATATAAAATATATCACTATAAAATATACTGGATAATGTAATAGTCATTATATTTTGGAATAATAATAACATTCAGTATATTTTGGGGTAGCATTCTGTACTATTCTTCATTCTTGAGTTAACTTTTGGAATAAATCAAGATTACAGGGCAGGAGTTTTTCAATATTTTCAGATTATGGTATTGACATTCTGGCTCCAGTAGAATGTAGATCCGTCCATTAGTGCAGCAACGACAACAGCGTGTGTATCAGTCCAGTTAAAACACCATTTCTGATAGACTGAGAAACTGTGATTGTCCGATTCGCTTCATGCTGCCCCCATCTCCATCCTACGCACCAACCCCCCCAACTCGGTCCCAATTTACTTTTTCGAATTGGACTGTCAATCCTGATTTTGCTGCCCATACCTGTCTTGTTTCTCAAATGTCACTGCAGGCTTCAATCTGTCTGCAGTCATTTCCCTCTGATCTACAGCACGTCTACAATAAATAAACAACAAAAGTTCCGTGGAGACGAATGGGTATGGATCCACACTGTCTGGATATATATATTTATTTATGATTTAAGAAGCAATACATTTTTGTTGAAAATGCTGTTTTATAACTTAATGGTTGATTTCTATTGTGGAAGGAAAATATCTGCTGTAATGGACCGGCGGACCAAACAGATTCCACATTCCTTAGCCAGTTAATTCAAAGGAATCACATTTTCACGCCGGACTAATAGAACTTCAATTAGCTGCTCAGTTTCTGCTGTAGACCACCCGATGGTGCAGAGATAATGAACAGCGCATTTGTCAAGTGAGCAACTCAACAACTCCAGGAGATAGAACCCACCTCCCTTCAAAACCAGAAGTTCTGCCATCTGTTCATCAGATGTGTTCACCCAGATGTCTGGTGCAAAACAAAATGACAAAACGGAAGCCCATCCCGTCGGTGCTCACAATTATGATAAATTAAAACACTGTTATAAGGACATAACTTCCAAACCGTCAGTCCAATTTAATCCAAATTCAGACTTATCTTGTATATATCATATTTTACACTAAAAGTTCATATTTTATTCAGATGTGGATCTTTTCTATGAAAACACTTTTCTGACAAAAACCAATGAAAAAGAAGATGAATGAGGTTTTGGCTGCGTGACTATTTTGTGTTTTGACAAATCGAGGATCAAACTTATTATTTAGCACCAGAAAAAGTAACGTAGCTTGAAAACATCAAAGATGGAAAACATGAGGACCGCACTCTTGGAAAGGTTTGGAGGTAATTGGTGCAGACAATGCACTCCGCCCCGGGGATTCAAAGGTTCAGAGCGAAGCGTTGTGGAAACTCTGCGCCAGGACCTTTCCACTTCCAAAGTCCATGAACCGAACTGCAAGTTCACCCCCTCATCTCCAACCGTGATCCATTGCCAACAGAGTTGAATCTCATTTTTAATCACTCACAGCTGGCTTCCACAAAAGTACGCCCACCCCCTAGCCTGACAGCCAATCAAATTATCCAATACAAAAGTTGGGACATATCACTAATAAATAAGATCCTCCATTGTCAAAATGTGACTTTTCGTTTGGGAACACTGCGTGAATTCTTGAGGAAATTAAATTTTACACACTGTACCTTAAAGTTAAAATTGCTGTTGTATTAAAGAGGAGCTACAATGATTCCAATCAGGGTCCCTCTCTCATGCTTCGTTGCAGTTTCTAGCTGTTTCCTTGAAATTCCACATTGTTTTCTGTTTGATCTCCTGACTCACATTCCTTTCGTTTCAGGCTCCCCTTCCTCTAGTTTTTCCTCCTTTAGTTAATTGTCCTGTCTGCCTGATTGTGAACATCTGCGTCTAGTTGACCCTTGACTCCCAGTGTATGTAATATGTTTTTAATCCGTCCCCATGCGCCATATTGTGTCAATAAATTCAGCGTTTTTCCAAGATTTATTCTTAGTGTTTAATGATACTGACCTCTGCTTTTTTATTATCACCAGTGTTTTTGAATCGTGCTTTTGGGTCCAAACTGGGGGTCCAGTCTAACATCGCTTGAGCTAAAATAAGGTGGGGTCAGTCTAATTAACATATAAGAGTCTTTACACCTTTAGCGCACCAGCTGAGGTTATTACAATATATCTAAAAATTTAATTCTGAGCTTTTGTGGAATTTTAAGAGCTTACTTTAAGCTTCTGCCGTCCTCTTTCTAAGTGGAGGTAGATAGATCAGGTTGTATGAAGTGTTCCAACTGTAAATTCCTATTTCTGTTGCAGGATTTTTTTTCAGCTTCCCTTCCACTCAAAGTGAGGAAGAAAAGATTCTGCACAGATCATCATTTATTCACAAAAACCGAGGACTGGGAATGCACCTCCCCGGAGCAATTCTGAATCTTAAAAAGTGGTGAAATTCATCCTATTTTTAGCACCAGCAGTATTCCAACACGTGTCAAAGGCGTTGTCTCTTCTCCAAATTGAAGCATCAGCTGAAATACGATCACTCGATGCAGATCTAATGCATAGCTTAAAAGTTTCTAATGTTCCATATTGAGGTTTATTAGGTTAGAATCCTCACCTTGACAGTGATGTGTTCTCATATAACTCGTATTCTTTACTCAGGCAAACTCACTTCATAAATCTGATTTGAAAAAGGAAGTTTTGCAGTGGTGCCTCATTTTCCCACTCTCTTTGGTCAGCCAGAGCGCGCCTACGAAGTACGACATGCAACAGAACCAACATGGACATTTATTTTGTAAACAATGCTTTTTTCATTTGGGAATCATACACGGATATTTTGCTTGTTTTGTTGGAGCGTCTTCAAGATTTACGGTTGGTGTTTAGAGCTGACCCCCTCTCCTAGAGATTCTACACAACCAGGAAGTATAACCTCTGCCTGGGTTGAATACTTCAGAGATGCTGTGTTACAACCATTTAATAATAGATGTAGCCTTCGCCTGGAAAAGAGGTTATCGGGAGGGCACCAAGCCACCCAACACTCTCGACTAAACGAGGCAGCAGTGGTGGCCAAATCACTTTCCCTTCCAGACATGACCCTTCTGGTGGACATATCAGGTCCATTCAGTTGTGTTAGATGAGCTACATGATCCCTCAATTGAGTTCTGTGTCTTCCCCGGGGTCTCCTCCCAGTTGAAAGTGCCTTGAGAACCTTCCCAGGAAGCTGACCTGGAGGAATCCTTATCAGATGCAGGACCCTAAGAAAATAGGAGCGCTTACTTATCTTTGCAGCACAGCGTTCCTGTATGGGACTGTGGATTGTGCAGTCATAGAATCTCCTCAGTGCGTTAGTCCTTCTGCTTCCTTTGGTTTACTCCCTTCAGAATATTCAGTGAGTCGAAAATTAGTTTACAAACGTAGTTTGTGGGAGAAGCACAGAATTACCCCAAAAATTTGTGAGAACATCAAGAGATTATAGAGTTTTGCCAAATAAGGATAAGACTCATCAAAAAGTAAGAATGTGCACTGGGTGAACTGTAGGGGTGTAGCAGCTGGAAGCAAATGGAGAAGGAATATTCTTTCCTTTCCGTATCAATCCTCCTTCCTTTGTCTGAATAGTTCAAACCTCTTGGCATCCAAATGCACATCTCTAACCAACCTCTTGTAAGCAGGCCTGCCTCGTTTGTACACCCACTAACAAGGCTACGTACAGTATCTACAGGTCCACACTCAGTGAACCCTCCGGCCACATACAGTACATGCAGAGCTCTCTGCTCTCTGCTCCAGTTATGTCTAAAACGTGAAGGGGAAGCCCTGGTGTACTGCAACTAAGAGCCAAATCCCACCATGGAATGAATAATGAATACAGATCCTCCATCCCGCCTCTCCGCATACTGCTTCAAAGGCATCAGGATAGTCCATGCATAAAGCAGCAAGCCAACGCTATGCTAATTGCCTCCAACTCCAGAGGCTGGACTCAGCCTACTGAGCCATGCTAGTGTTCCAGTGCTGAGCAGGAAGATGTCAGATGAGGAGTCGCTCAAGTGTTTGTTTGGGGGTGAGGGGGCAGGGCCACCAGCAGCATTCAATAAACACAAATGTACACCAAGGGAAGTCATCCTAACGGAAGCTTTGATGCCCCATTGATGCTGACCCAGGATAACAACCTGCCCGGTGCGACAGGGTCGAGAAGGCAGTTCCGGGTAAGGCTGTCGAATATGTCAGATTATTTCTGACACATTTTGGCCATTTCATTCTTACATATTTCCCCCCAAAAAACAACTGTGTGTTTTTCTCCTGATTAAAACGAAAACAAAGGCTCTTCTTATCAGCAGAGGAAGCAGCTCTCTGCTTGTGAGCGGATCAAAGGGAAAAAGGTTCTTCTTTGTAAAAGCAAGCGACTCAGAGAGAGTAAAGACCCGTAGTGAAACCTCCCGTGGGAGAGTGCTGTATGTGCCTGATGCTCCATTTATTTAGTTTCACATATGTTACTTTGTCTCTCGCTTCTGCTTTGCATGGATTTATTCCAATTCGGCTTCTAGTAGGCTTGTGAATCCATCATAACACTGGTTTCTCCCTGTGACAGGAGCGCACAAGAATCCTGCTGGGAATCCCAGAATCCCAAAACAGCCGTAATCCCTTTTGATACTGAAATGGTGCAACAGCAACACGATGTAGAACTTTAACACCCAACACGACTAACATTAACTTCCAATAACATTATTTGGAGATTAAGCTCCACTTAGTGCCGGAAATATACAACCAACCTTCCCAAAACCACTTCTTCCTCACTCAAAGGTCTATTTGAGTGCAAAATTTGAAAAGGTTCCATAATCGCTCCCTCAGAGATGGGTTAAATGCAGGGATAAATAAAGTTGTACTGTGTGTATGTACTGTGTAAGATGTGATAAATAAAAAAAGGTAGTTATTATTATTATTATAATTAATAATAAAAAAGAAGTTTTTGAGTTATCATGGAAGCAGGAAGGATCTACGGTGGCTGCAGACGCGACGGATGCGGGAAGTAGAGGAAACTTATCAGAGGTGTTTGTGTCCACCCTTTGTATAATGTTGTGAACTCAGACATGGCGTTTGATTCCGAGATGAACGTCCTTGACATGACAAAACGTACAAAGCAGCAGTTTTTTACTTGGATCATGGCTGATAACAAACTCAAATAGTGGGGAAGAAAACCTTCCTCACGCGAGTGATGCAAATGATCCAAGCGAGATTCCTGCAGGCAAGCCACACAAATACAACTTATAAATTGATGCAAATGTTCACGTTACTTAACTTGTTTGGTGTCAATGAAGCAGAATATGTCTGTCTTTGCTAACACTGAACAAAACAACAACAGAACAGTGCCACACCTGTTCTCTTTTAAAGTTATTCCACGTCTGGAGTGACCTCTTGCTTCAATCAGTACTCTCTAAAAAAATATAGGTATATTAACATTTAAAAAGAAGACATTTTGCATCCCTGTTTCACGACAACTGATGTTGTTCACTGCTAGCTGTCAGACATCACCCTAAATACCCAAATTTAATACATTTTCAATGGATTTCCATCTTGGTTGAGTTAGCTGCTAACTGCGACAAGCTGCTTTCTGCACTTCTGGTCGTCAGTTATACATATAATACATCTGATGAAAGTCTTGCATTCATAAATGTATCCACTCCATCCAACTGGGTCTATCTCTGCCGCCAGGAGCTACATGATGTTGCATCGTCTCCTACGTTTAAAGACATTTTTTATTTTTATTTTCTTCTGCGTTGAGTTGCTATCAGCCGCTAACCGCTACAAGCTGCTTTCAAGACGTCGGGTTGTGAGCTGCATGCATAATATGTCATCACCTATTCTGCAGTTCCAGCACGTGTTTGTACAGATGTCCGTTTCACATCTGTTACTACCCAGAAGTGCATTCTCAGAGGTGGAACATTCCAGCGCCCCCGGTCTGCCTCAACAGCATTTACACAGAATAATAAGAACAGACGGGTGGAATACACCAGACCCACGTTGTTAAGGGGCTAAAGTTAAACTAAGATGAACAGCCTGCACCACTAAGGCTCCAGCGAAAGATCCTGAAGATTTAGTCAGTTCTGAGGACATTTTAGTCTGCTATACTTTAAGTTTAAATAAAATTCACCTCTGGCAGAGGAGCTTTTTAAGGGGATGATCTTTCCTCGCCGCAGCAGTGGGGATCCTATTTTTAATTATAACAGAGTGTTCAATATCATGCATGGTTAGAGGCCTCTGGCAGCGCTCCAAGACCCAAAAAGACCTTCAGTGAAGAGACGACAGCCATTAGAGACACATTACGAGAATCAGAAGGACTTTAAGTCTGAACATTAATTATGTTACTCTTACTGGTGCTCTGTACCTGCAGGTGTGTGTTTATGTGAATGGGCTTTGACACTGTTTTAGAGCGGCTACATCGTAGAATCCAATATAAAGAACGTTAGTCTACAAAATAATCCATATTGCAGTATTCTCCTTAACAACTCCTCAACTCTCCTAAGGAGGATGGGAAAATTATTTACAAGAAGCAAAAATCTGAAACAACTTCATTTAGGTAAGTCTCCTGCAGGCGTGAGACCTGGAATTGATTGAAAATATGTTATTTACACTCTTTATAAGCTGAAATATTCTCTCTGGCCTCTGAAATAAAAGTACGCATGCAACATGTGTAAATGTGAGGCTAGAGGTAACAAGAGGATCAAGAGAGAGAGAGAGAGAGCTCCGCCTCACACGGTGACTGATAAACAGAAAAATGTCATTTGATGTTAGATCGGATCCCAAAAAGACACTCATTGCTGCCCGACCTCTCTATGATGTGTGTGATATAACTTTCTAGTGCGAGCGCATTGAAGTATGCAGATAGTTTGAGTTTATTATTATTGTCGTTATGAGTTCACCGAATGCTGACGCTCAGAACAGTTTAATTAAAGCAACATCCTCAAATGTAACGTTTTTGTACTTCAACCTTTTATTGTATATCCAATTCAGTATCTAAATCATAAATCGTGTGTGTCATGCCATGGGTTGATATGTGGGTGCATGTGGACAGGAAAGTCTAGGAAACATTCACATTTGTCGTCAAGAAAAATGTTTTTATGTGCATAAAGTAGTCTAGATTTCTCAAATCAAACTATTGTATCATTGTATTATAGTCACACAATGCTAGATCAGAAGCAGCAGGTATTATTTAGTCTAAATTGTATGTACTTGAATAAATTTCATTTTGCAAATTTACTGGAAAAGAAGTGCCGAAATGCATCCATAAAATCTTTAAAACTCTTTATGATAAAATTCTTCAAAGGTGACATGTTCCAAGTCTAAAACCACGAACTGATGCACCAAATAAAAAAAGACTCCATTATCTACATAGCATCGACTAAATATTGACTTAACACCGGCTTCATTTACCAGACCTGCAGCCTGTTTATCTGCAGGGGAGGCGGGAGGTTGTTGTTTCTAATAAGGTAAGACATTATTGCAAACAGGTGATTAGTAGTAGGTGGGTTGGTAATACAGGAAATTAAGACACTGACTTCGTTAAAGTGGGCCTCCTCCTCGCAGTTCTCCGCCACACGACTGAAGAAGGACAGACCTGCAGGATGAGAAGAAAATCAGACATGAAACAGATGAATTATTCAATAACTATGAGGTAATCATACATATTTCAGTTTTAGAGGGTAGAAGAAAAAACAAATTTGATAATATCATCATTTATGATTTAGGTTATAAAATACACAATATTAGCTCGATTTTGCTTTAGGATCTTAATATCTCCTTGAGTCCATTCATACACACTGAATTTGAATTAAACTGGACAGGATGAGCGATTACAGATAATGACAGAACGACGGTTGGGAAGGTATGTCTGTAAAACAGTTTCCGACTCTAGGGGGAGCTCTAGGGCCTTGAGAGTAAATTAACCATATTACTATACTAAAGGAACCATTTAAGAAAAACACAATTTACATACATCAAATTTGTACCAAATTTCACCGATGCTTGAGATTTTATGGCCCATAAACCTTTTGCGATAAAACTACCCATAATGTCAGAAACATACAACCGATCTTTCCCAAAAACACTTTTCCTCACACTAAGGTGTATGTCGGTATAAAATTTGAAATTGTCCATTTAATGTTTATTTTTAGTTATGTTAAGAAAACAGTTTTTTTCATGAAAAAATGATCGCGTTCACACGAAGGAGCTGCTGCGGTAGCGTACGCGGCGATGACGGTTCTACAATATCTTCGACTTTTCGGAGATATTTTTTTGAGACAAAAAGGAATTTGTCAAAAATTTGAAAAGCCGGAAAACATTCAAACTAATTTTTGTAGCAGAACCGGAATTCTCAGATTCACCTGGTGATCCTCTGAGAGCCACAATAGGGTTTAATATTTGCATTTTTCCAGCCATAACATTAAAACTGACTCCTTAATATTGTGTTGGTCCCCCTTTTCCTACCAAAAAAACCTTATGATGCACTTTATGCTAAAGGGCTGATCACATAACCTCCAATTCTCATGTGTGGAAGCAATTATGAATCCCATCTACGGTTTAATACTGATAATATAGTACATGAGAAATCTTTATGTTTGTTTATGAGTTATTAATTCGTTATAATGTACAATGTAATCCCCGGATCACACATTACTAATGCACTCTTCACCTGCAGTTTCTTTTATTCATTCATCAATCAAAGCATTCACTTATAATTAATTCATAATTATTTGCATTATCTGTTTATGGTTGGTGCTTAGAATAAAAAAAGAATAGTATAATTAGTATTTGACAATTACTTGTCATACAATTTGGAAACATTCTTGTATTTTTCCTGAAGCACAGGATCAGGATGACGGTCTGTCAGAAACACGTTTGATGTTTGTCAAGCCCATTAGTCTCACTACTGTCTCTTATCTGTCTACATTGGGTTAGGAATAGAATGGCAGTGAAAAGACAAATCTATCTAGCAGAAAAATACACAAACGATATGAGCTGGAGCGAAACGCAGATAGTTAAACAGCTATACAATATGGATTACTCTTGGACAGGATTAAAGCAAAACCACACAAAATAACTGGGTTTCAAAGAAACTAAAAGGTACAGATTCTATTTAAATGGTTGGAGAATTTTATTCTGTTAGTTCAGTGTGCATTCAAGGTTATACCATTCAGTGGACGGGTGTCTGGTTCCTGCTGCGACCCGTGTTCACCTGCCTGCTTTGTGGTGCTCATGAATGGCGCCGTGCTCCTGTGTGCGTTCTGCTTTGTTTTAGATGTTTGCTTTCTGGATCATTGAGTGGGTGTTGATGTCTGGTTTCAAGTGTGCAGAGCTGGGGGAAAGTAAAATACATCGGACCCGTCGGGTTTCTACTAGTCTCGTGTCTACATCAGAATAAACTGGGCCTAGTTTTAAATTCATTTTACTTAATGAAGCAAAATAGTTCCCAAGATCTTAAATCAAAAGTATTCTAATCCCCCAACCCAGCCCGTCCCCAAACGTAATATGTTGCTGTTCCACATTAGGGACGCAAGAACTAGAACCAAACCCTTCTGATAACTGGAGATCATTTCTCTGACATCACTGTGGTGGAATTTTGGCCCATTCTTCTTTGCAGAACCGTTTAGTGCAGCCCCACTGGAGGGATCTGTAAGCAGGAAGTGATCTTTTCAGATCCCACCACATTATCTCAAGATACTTAATTCTGGTCCATTGATCCATTCAGAGATGGACTCACTCTTCTATTTGGAATGAACAACTTTTCATACATCTCCAATCCACTGACTGATGACTGATGACTGATGACTGATGACCTTACATTCACCCTCAGAATTTCCTGGCAGATTGCAGAATTCATGTTTCTCTAAATGTTGGAGAGTCTTGCTATCTTCCACAACATTCCACTGCCACCACGATGTTTGACTGTAGGACTGATGCTGGGTTTGGTTGACAGCAGATTGAAGGGGACCCTTATCTTCAAACACTTCAACTTACTACTAGTTAGATTCTCCTTTAATGTCAAAAGACCATCAAGGTGTGTTGTGGGTAAATTCATTAATGCCCTCTTCGGCAAGCAGTGGCTTCCTCCTCACCACTCTCCCACGATGGCATTTTGCCCAGTGTCTTTGGAATAATGGAGCCATGACTTCTGACCTTTACTGGGCCGGGAGAAGCCTGTATTTTAGTCAATGCTGTCAATTTAGTTTGACACTTCCAAGAAAAGGTTTCACATCGCTCCTGGAGGGATATTGGAAGGGTGGTCAACCTCTATGAGGGGTTCATTATTGCTCCAAAACTTCTCCATCTGTGTATAATCTCTTTTACTGTGACCTTAGAAAAGGCTGTGGAACCCATCCCAGATTCATTTGTCTTAATCACATTCTTTTCTGTCTTCTGTCTATTTTGTCATAGTGTGCTCCTGGTGAGACCTCGTCCTGCTTCTGAAGATGGTCTATTGAAGTGATGATGTCACTGAACAGAGCTAGCAGTGATCAGGTCTGCGTGGGTCTAGTCCAGCTGGTACCGGTAAGTAATGCAGTTTGGTATTTTTAAAAGAAATCTGACACAGTTTCATATACCATACACACACACACAAAAATAGAGTAAAGCAGGAGGAGTTGCCATACTTGTTCACAGCACTGTATGTAGGGTGAAGCTGGAGCTGGAACCCCTTCTCTAAAATAAACCCGATACTTCTGTGTCAGAGTGGGAGATGTTCCTCCTACATTATACACCACAGAGGCATCACTGTCATTCTATCTATATATCTGGCTCTAGAATCATGCGAAGCTCACGCAAGGTTCTCCACAACCGATTAAACAACACCCAGCTAATCAGGTTGCCCTCGTGCCTTGAGGGAAAGAAATAAAACGTCTGAGAGAGGAGCATGGAGCGGCCGTGAAAGAATGGACCTGCGCTGGAGTAAACAAAAGGAATGGAGGTTTAGGTTTCCAGCAGAAAGGATGATGAGCACTGTGAAAGATTCTCACATAATTGGACGGAGCACAGATTTGTCTGGACTTAACGGAAACCACTGAGCGTGGAACGGAGAGCTAGATGCATATAAGATGGTCTATCTAGATGTTCACGATGTAATGACTTTCCCTGTGTGACTCTGAGCATCCCATCATCCCCACTGTGATTTCATTTAGTCTTATATTCTAGCTGCATTATGAGCCGTATGAGAGAGGGTGTTTATCCTAAATGGAAACATAATTCAGACTCAGACACCTAAACAGATTTAAGTGTGCCACAGGGAAAAAGAGGGTTGGAGGATACTAAAGACTTCGGTTGCCTTCATAAATCCAGACAAAGGCATGTCTGAAGCGTCTCTGTTTGGATCAAACTGAACAATGAACCAGCTGTAATTTATGTAGGCGCAAAGAAGATCTTTGATAAAATTTATAAAAATATAGATCTACGGTTTCAATTTTTTCTATGGACATCAAAAACCCAGACGGACAGTTTCAAGATAGACTTTCACCTGGAGGGGGTGTCACTACTCCGACTGACTTTTTATAAAAAAAATGCATTTTCTAGTGTCGATCCGAAGCCCGGATGAATAGGGGTGGTTGTGTCAGGAAATTCGTCGTGACGTAAAAACCTATGCCCAATCAATATGTGGAATGAGTTGATCCGCTGTGACGACCCTAAGTGGAAGAGCCGAAAGAAGAAGAAAAGAAAATGAACACCAGCAATCAGACAAGTGATCATCTGGCTCTAAAATTCATTTCTGAGTTATTGCCACGAAACCCCCAATAAGTACCGAGAGAAAGAGAAAGCCATAATGATGCAAATATTCGTTTTTCCATAATCTTGCTAGCAAACAAACACACAAACCAACAAAGGTGAAAACATCACCTCCTCGGTGAAGGTAATAAAAAAAAAAACAGGCAAGCAAGTCAAAAATAATATCTCATTTCCATGGTTACCTGTCAGTGTTAGGGATATTTAGGACAGAAAGTGAACATTTTGTCCTTAAAGTTGTTCTGGAACCGAGTAAAATGGACAAATTTGAAAACAGCCTAACTTTGAAGGTTCGCACCGATGAGAGGGTCAGTGGAGGTACTGCGGCAAATATTGCTGATGGAAAGTGAGTCTACTAGTCTGCAAGAATACTATCAAAATGAATCTTCTCCAAAAAAGAAAGAAAAAACCTTGTTCTATATTCTTTAAAGATACTGAATCAAAGAATTTGATTTAAAAAAAAACAACAACCTCAGTGTAGATCTTGGTTCTGACTATCAGGTGTGAAAGCAGCCTTAGTTAAGTGCAAACTGAAGATTATGATCAGTATAGATTGTCATGAAGTCCAGTCTGGAGCGTCCAAAAGCAGTCTCGATGTCATAGAGGTTTAATAGAAGGTAAGTGACACCGAGAGAATTTGGCTGAAAGAGGCATGATGCTGTCGAGGAATATGTTTAAGATTTAATGTCTAATTCCGGTTGCAAGTCCCAACCTCTGAGAAGCTATAGCCGGAGTGTTCCTCTTTGATAAAGCCGGGAGCTGCAGATAACGGGGTTCCTGACAGACTTGAAACTAAATCAATTAAGTTTGGATTCCTTTGAAGCAAATTTAATATGAAATCCACGATAGGAAACGATCATTTTATGCCTGACAGGACCGAGAACTCTAAAGTCTCCTTTGTTACTTTTTAATATGATGCCTTGAATACACTGAATGAAGTACTCTCACGAAATGCTGACCACATGGAGTCAGCCCTGCCTTCCGTGACCTCGCTCCAGCAGCCTCTAGGAGTTTTGAGATGTCAAATATGGGTTGACATGTTCGGAAGCGGGCTGGGTCTCCCTGGCAGACCCCTTCCTCCCCAGACCGGACGCTGTTTGAGCTGAAAAAGCACTCAGGAAGCTGGACTGATTGACCGTCTGAAGGGAAAAGCAGGACCCATGATTCACTGGTATTAAACAGACTGTTGACGCAGGAGTGTGGAAAAGAAAAATGAGATCAGAACATGAACATGAGATCAACTAAAGACTACGGGGAACGGAATGGAATGAGGGCAATAAAATCTGAAATGATTTCACCGTCTGTAGCAAAAGTCATTTTAATTGCTAATGAGGACATCAACGTCTTTTAACCCTAAACTGGGACTTAATATTGTCTAGTGTTGTGAAATACTGCATAATAATTGAACCATTAATAGTCTTGTTTCAAATTGCAACTAAACATATCGTGGTGATTTAGTCCATGATGGTTTGTTCCCACTGCTCTTCTTAGGGCTGCTCTGTTCCTGTTTGCAGCGGTGATAGATAGGTTGTTAGGAAGGGTCCTCATGACTATGATGTTTGCAGATGACATCATAATATGCAGTGAAAGTAGAAAACCGGTACAGCTGAGCTGAGACGGAGGTCAACTTTGGAGCCAAGTGGATTGAAGGTTATAGGTAGAGAGAGAACATGTGTGTGAATGAGAGCGGACATGGAGGGGTAGTGAGGGTGGATCGGTTCAAGCCCTCGGCCTCGAGGTGGGGAAAAGAGGGAAAGAGGGCAGGCAGGGTGGATAGGATGGAAAAGAGTCCCTGCAGTGACTTGTGTCGGTACTTGCAGCGAGAGGGAAAGTGAAGGTGAATAAGACGGTAGTGAGACAAACTATGATGTGAAGTGTGAAGCAGACAAATGCAGAGGACAAGAGGATATGGGACAGAAAACCCGAATCGGCAGCAGCCTGACAAAGAAGATCTGCTGTAACTATTACATATCATCTACTTTGATAAACGGATACAATGGATTCATCCACATGTCTCTCCTGACTCATGTAAGACGTTCCACCCAGTAGGCCCATAATTCAGCTTCGACCTAATTTTTGCAATTTTTTTTACGATGCACAATTCTAGACTTTGATTAAACACTAGGTTTATGCCACAGCTACAGGTTGTGGTTTGTGCAAATACCTCCCCCTGGTGGACATATGTGTTAATTTACAGTCAAAATCTCTCTATGGTGTCACATTTGAGTAGGCTGGCTATAAATGAAGAGTCCTCCTGGTCCTGTCTCACTTAAAAGTGTGTGAAGTAAAACATGAGCTTTGAGGTATTTCTATCAAATTTGATACAATAGTTATCAAAGAGTTTCTGAAAAAAATTCAGTAATTGTTTATTTCTTGGTGTCCATTGTTTTTGAGGATAGAAATATTGGTATTTTTTTTCGTTAATCACATATTAATCACACTTAGTAACCGGTACAATATTACTGACACCGAAAATAAAATATTTTAGGGCATACCTGTCCATAGACACCAAGGTGATAGAAATACGCTGTCTTAAGTTTATGTGATGTCATGTAGGCGGGGCTTAACTCATGAGCAGAATGCATATGTGCTTTTTCCACAACCATGTGTCCTCACATGAAGAATTGAACATAAGTGATGAGCAGTAAAAGTCTCCTGTATCTTTGACACGAGCCAAAATAACAGAGAAAAAGACTTCAGCTCTTTGAATTTGCTCAAAGATCAGCGCCTGTGCCGACAGTTAAACCGTGAGGAGCAGCATCTAATCGTTGACTCCATGACACGGTTCATGTCTTTGCAACACCCTTGTGGATTCACTGCCGCAGCACTGAAACCCATCCCCTCTCTCTCCCTCCCTCACTCTCTCTCCCTCACTCTCTCTCTCTATGGTGTACACTCACAGTCACGGCGCTGTGGATAGAGGCAGAAGCAGTGGAATTGTTGTAACATCCTACACAAACCTGATGCTGACTTGAAGAGCCTAATGAGAGATCCGCTGGGACTGAACACCTGTCAGAGAGTGGAGTGTCTAAAACATATTCATGATGAGCCCCCGGTGAGTAGTAGGAGCGACGGAGGGGGGTCAGGTCTTATAATTATGACGCTTTAAAAGGCCAGAGAGCAGGAGGACAGTCAATCACCCCCGCGGTGCAATAACCGGTGTGGCACCTTCTTTAACAATCAATGCCATCAACTCAGCCATAACATTATAACCAAACAGAAAACCCCTGATCGTAACCTTACCCTGGTGGCTGTCTGTGGGTGGGACATGCTGGACAGACAGTGAACATTCTGTCCTGAAGTTGATGTTGGAAACAGGAACGATAGATAAGCATGAGGATCTGAACCTGCGACAGAATCACCTGTGTCTAAGCCTCACTGATGGACATGAGGAGTCGAGGCTCGCCTGAAAAGTAAACGCCCGTTCTGACAGAAAAGTGTGAGAACCCAAAATGCATCACAGCCTGCCTATGTGGACCCCCGGCCTCTGCTGATACCTACAGTGGGCTCATCAGCATCACAACTGGTCCAAACAGCAATGGAAAACGCGCTCTGGTCTGATGAATCGCATTTTCTTCACATCATGTGGATGGCTGGGTGCGTTTGCATCACTGACCCAGAGAAGAGATGTCACCAGGATGAAGCAAGCACGGTCATCCAGCAAGATACAATGGACCATGTTCTGCTGGGAAACTTTGGGTCCTGCCATTCATGTGGGTCTTACTCTGACACGTGTAATTGCCTACACCTCTTCATTGAAACGGTATTCCCTAAGACAGTGGCCTCATCCAGCAGGATAATGCTCCCTGACACACTGCAGTAATGGTTCAGGAATGTTTTGAGAAACACAACAACCAGTTCAAGGTGTTGACTTGGCCTCCAGGTTCCCCAAATCTCAATCCAATCCAGCATCAGTGGGATCTGCTGGACAAACACTTCCGATTCATGCAGGCTCACCTCCCACTCAATGTTATGGCTGTGAGTAAATTACCCCAGGAAGTTAAAACAGTAATGAGATCAGGTCACTCTTTCTCAGGGATGAACGGAGCCCATTTAAGCAGATTGTATTTTGGATTATGGCTAATGGCTTTTTATAATAAGATATGCACCATGTTGCTTTGACAGAATCTGTGTGAATAAACCAAATACTTCCCAAGCATAATAATGTGAAATAGACTTCCCATCGGCTTGACTTAACGTCTTTCTCTCTCTCGGGTTTTTGGTCCTTCGATAAAAGAGCCGCCTACATTGAATAGAACTATTCTTATATCACATGGATTTTTATTGATTACCAAAGGGATCCACATAGTATACCGTACATCAGAAGAAAATTGATACAAACTTAGATTTACTGCATTATCCAATGTATGAAATTTTCATCTAAAAAAAAAAAGAACAAAATTTTCATCTAATTTTATTGCATGGATTCATTTATTTCAAATGTATCTAATGGAAATGGATTGAATAATTAAATTAAACAAAACAGTGGTTAATTACAAGACACAGAATTTGAAAAACATTACTTTTACATTTACATATAACATGTATAACCTACATTAAAATCTATGATGTTGATTTAGAAGTTCCTCTCCACTTTATTTCTAGTAATTTTAATAAACAAAGGAATTATATCTATAAATTTGAATTAATGTGATGTAATCAGCTGGTAATTAACTTATTTGCATTTAATCAATTTCATAACAAAATGCTGAATTAAATATGTTATAAATATTAAATATTGAACGTATACAACAATGTTCAATGGAAATATCTGGAAATGTATGCAAGTTCATGCAATTGAAATACTTAAATTCAAAAATTTGGGGCTCTTATGTACTATTTGAGCCTAGTAGTAACATAAAATTGAATCCGTAAATTTTTTGTTTCTAATACTCAGAGACTACAATGTCAAAAATGTTGAGAGATAAAGTCTGGATTGATAGTAATTTACTGTCATTTTACATAATGACACTTAAGGTTCTAAATGAAGTGGAAACTAAATAATGATAAACGAAGTAATATGTTTATTTTGGAGCATTTATTCTTACACTTTGATACACAGTATCGATTTAATTTTCTTTATTCTATGAATGGGTTTTGGTCTTAGGTAAAAAAGGAGCACCAGTGGAAGGGTGTCCCCAACTTTTACGCACTAGAACTGATCATTCTCAATTAGGGCATTAATAAAAGCGGTGCGCAGCACCCATGGGTGTCCCACTTTCAACAGGCTGCAGCAGAAGAACCCTTTGGAGAGGTGTCCTACCTCTGAAGGTAACTTTGGCGATCCTGTCACCTTTCCCCCGCAGGTGATTGGCCGTCTTCACGTGAACCATGAAGGCCATCATTGGTCCGGAGGGATGGGCCGAGCAGATTTGCTCCACGCGGATCAAACTTGTCTGGGTTTGGTGCAATCAGTGTTGTGGTGATGTTCAGGTGAGGCACTCCCTGCGTCCGTGCGCGTGAATCCTCTTCCATCCAGGCAGCACGTGGAGGTGATTCTCTGTAATCCACTCAGAGAAACAAGCACGGAGTGAATTCATCTCCAGTGGGTGCACAAAAACATCTCCTCTCCTCTTTCTCTGCTCCTCGCTCTGACGCGCCTCTCCAGCCTGGCACTGGGTTTTACTCCAGCAGAGAGGAGAGGCAGGAGGAGAGGCAGGAGGGGGAGGGAGGAGGAGGAGGAGGAGGAGATGGAGAACGGGTTTAAGCGTCGGCCTGGGTTTTGCTGCTCCCTCTGAGCGTTAATCAAATCGGTTCAATTCTCGCATTTAAAGAAATAAGAAACAATTATTGTTATTATTATATTTGAGTGTTTGCCTAAAACGTCGACTTAAAGCTTTTTCATGACTTATAAAACATTATCCCACAAATTCAGTGTAGATGGTTATATGTTTTAGTCCCAGATTTTTTTAATCCGCAGTTTTTCTATCGTATTGAGTCAATGTGAATAAATAAATGAATTTAGTCTGATAGCATTGAATTCATACACATTTATACACTCGCTATAAGACTCATGCATTTATTTTGACCTCTGAAATCATAATTCAAGTATTGTAGATAGCAGCAATGTATTTGGAATCACAGCACCAGCCATAACATTATAACCACTGAAGGATACTGGGAATAGCATTGATTATCTGGTTACCATGGTTACCTGTTAGTGGGTGAGATAGTAACTGAACAGTTTGTCCTGAAACTGCATGCACAAGGATATAATAGACTTTCTCGTCAATGTTTATTTTATAGCAACATAACGCAAAGCAAAAATAAGAGTTTTCACCTGTGGTGTTTGACATACGCTGGTAGTGTCTTGTATTTTGGAAACATATTTTTCACAATGAAGTTCTGAAAAACCACAGGCGGCAGTACTTTCCTGTAAATGACAGATTGAAAATGTTTTATTAACAGTGTACTCCATGAACTTCATCCATTCCAACCCCGCTGTGGACGTCTTTTAGTTTCCATGCTCCTCTTCCTGCAGTCCAAGTGTAACATGTATCTTAATTTAGGGATTTTAATCTTGTTTTTAGCAGGATTGTGAATACAATGATCTCATTTTAAAAATCTCCTCCACACATTGTATTAAATAGTACAAATGGAATTATCTAATGTTATTCTAAAAAAATTTTTTGGGGGGGGGATAAGGGAGTAGACTGCATTCAATGGATTTACCGATACATTTTTATGCCTAATTTGAAATTTTTGTTTTTGTCATTTTAAAATACATATTACATATAAATTTTAGAGAAAATGTCTTGCAGGAATATTGCAGCTGTTTCTCCAGGGACCATGGAGCGTGTCGTTTCTAAGCTGGAGGCGGGGCGGTCAACCAGAAAAGTTGCCAGACTGGTGAATTTGCACCATTCCAAAAGTCTATGTCAGCATTTGTGGAGCCAGAGGAACAATTTCAGACCACGATGGAATGACCCACAATCCTGTGATAGGCCTGTACCTGACAAAACAGTTAAATGATCATCTGAGGTATGATGGACGTGGAGCCTGATGACCTCAGACTGATGATGGTCTGATGCTCCAGTTTCTGGAGGACAATGATGTAATGGTTCTGAACAGGCAAGCAGTGAGCCCTGATCCATACAGATTGGTGCAGTCGTGAGTAGCAGCGCCTCCGAGGAAGAAGGGGTCTAAGTTTGAAGTAGTGATTTAGTGATCCTTAAATCCCTGTAGGTGTGAATGTGAGTGTGAATGTTTGTCAGCTCTGTGGGGGTCCAATGTCCGCTGGGATAGACTCCAGCCCACCAGCAACCCTGAACAGGGTAAGTGGTCTCAGATGATTAATGAAGGAATAAAAACCTGTGGTGAGAGTGGGTGTGTGTGACAGCGTGAACATCTTCCAAAGACAGATGTAGCTCCATATGAGGGGTAGACCACTATCCCACTGGATGACATCATCTGAAGCTTCCACATCCATGAGGAGGATTACTGTCCCAACAATATGATGATTTATATGGTGCATAATCACAACAAATGTTATTTTGGGGGGATTTTGGGGTGAAACTGGAAAATCCAGCAGAAAACCCACGCAGACATGTGGAGAACATGCAAACGACACACATTTCCACTTATTTAGCACGTTTAATGACTCAACTCAAGATTAAGTCTCAGTGACGGAGGTTAAAAGTTAAAACACCATGTACTCAGAAGTGATCCTGAAGTTGAATCTCTCTGAAACATAATAGGTCTAGGCTGAAAAGTCCATTTCAATTTCATTAAACTGAACACGTAACCACCCGCTCCACCTATTTTCATTAAGTTGCTTTTGTGTAATAAGACAAAATCGCATGTAGACACAAAACTCACACTTGTCAACAAAAACGGGATTAAGAAGTGGAATTTGCGCCAACGCGTCACAGTTCTGGAGATTTGTGTCATAGAGATTTTTCAATCGGAGCAAAAGAAAATCTAATTTCACTGTTCACACCCACACCTAGGGGCAATTTTAGTGTGACCAATTCACCTGTAACACATGTTTTTGGACTGTGGGAGGAAGCCAGAGTTCCCAGAGAGAAACCACCCAGACACAGGGAGAACCGGCAGACGTGGATTCGAACCCGGTACATTCTTGCTGTGAGGCAAGAAGGAACCATGCCTCACTGCTTCAACTATTGATTTAGGTTATTGATAAAGGGTTAAAATGTAGATTAGGCATGACTTTATTCTTTTGACACAGAGTCATGTCAGATGTCCCGGCCCCCCAGGGAACATCTGAAGGATACATTGTCAGAGGAAGTGAATAGATGTTATGAGAAAATCTTTTCCTAAGATTTTTTTCAAGCCAAGTATTAACTTTAGATTTATCTCCACTCTCTAATGAACCATACAGTGAAGGACAAGAGAGATAATATTTTTTGAGAAGACTCGTCCTTAAGAGAGCAGGAGGCGAACTGAAGGATCTTCCATGAGTCTGCAGTGGCATCAGCCACCTTTCATGGTCTGGTCTGCCGGGGCAGCAGCATCTCAATAGCTGAGAGGAAGAGACTGAACATGCTGGTTAGTGAGAGCCAACTCTATCTGGGTCGTGTGATAAACACAACCTGCTTTAATTTTGGTATTTTGTGTATTTTTGTGGGTCTTTTAGCTCTCCTTGGCTAGTTCTAAGAAGTATTTTCAATCAGATTGGTCTTACCCTATCGGCAGAATTGTTAATGCAGAATTGTAATGCAAGACAATGTGACTATATCGACTATATTTGAGAACTATATCTACGATATCTGAGGACATGGGGCTTCTTTCTAGTGTGGCTGTTCTGCAGTGAACATACAATGTCCACATATCCCTTAGGCTTCAAAACAGGATAGTGGCGGACTGAGATTGAACCTGCGAGCGAGCTACGATGTTCCCTAAAAACTTCCTGTTAAATTAACCACCCTGTTTATATTCCAAGACCTTCAACAATCACAGAAAATTCAGAAAGGTACTTCCACAGTTGTAGAAATAAAGGGTCCGGTTCGGTGTCTGTAAATGAGGTGGTCCCAAAACAAGAACAACCAAAAGACACAGGCTGAATATATGTTTAAGAATGAAAATACTTCATGTCTATGAACATGTTGAGATTAGTGTCTGCTGACAGAACTGGAACACTCCTATTTACTCTAACAGCGCTCACACAAACCCAGCTGGACAGTCAGTCGAAGTAGATCCAGCAGAGATGGTGGAGTTCATCACCAGCATCTCAGCGCCTCACTCTGGTGACATAAATGACCTCAGGCGTGATAATGAGACATGACACTTTGAACTCGTTGCACTGAGCTGGGCTTCAGAGATTCTCTGTGTGAATGTGTGTCTGTGCACATTTTGCACATTTTGCACATTTTGCACATTTTGCACATTTTGCACATTTTGCACATTTTGCACATTTTGCACATTTGCAGGCAACGTCTGGCAGACACTAAGATCTGATGTTAATAATTTTGTTTTTAAATACATATTACATTTTGTGCTGACTCATGTACTATTGCTCTCCGCTGCAGTGTTTGTGCGGTATAGAGAGAGAAACGTCAGAATAAGAGCCAGTGATGAGTTTAAGCAAGGTTAAGGTTAACGTTAAGGTTAACGTTAAGGTTAACGTTAAGGTTAAGGTTAACGTTAAGGTTAAGGTTAACGTTAAGGTTAAGGTTAACATTAAGGTTAAGGTTAACGTTAAGGTTAAGGTTAAAGTTAAGGTTAAGGTTAACGTTAAGGTTAAGGTTATCGTTAAGGTTAAGGTTAACGTTAAGGTTAGGGTTTTCAGCGCAGACACAATGCAGTATAAACAAGACTAGCTGTAATTATATCTCTTAAAAGTAATGGAATCGTGATCGCCGCCGCACATCCTTCGTGTTAGCGTGATAACTCAAAAACTATTTCATGGATCATTATCTTATTTTAGACCTACATGGACCCTAGTACAAGGAAGAACTTGAGTGTTTTGGGGAAAGTCCAGTTGTATATTTCTAAAAAGGGGCAGTTTTATCTCCAAAATTGTCAGGCCATCATTTTTCATATGGTCCAACTTAGTCCTAATGTGATGCATATGAATCAACTGGATGAGATCCATCCTGTATACATTGTGATTTACCCTAATAGTTCAAATTTACTCACCTTTATTTAGTCCAAATGTGGTGCATTGCAATTGACTGGAGGAGATCTAGCATGTTGTATTTCATTGTAGAAGTTCAAAACTGACCCACTAGGGGGAGCTTCATTTTTTTATTTTTACGAAAAACACTGTTTTCCAGGTCTACCTCAAAACTATGTCATGGAATTTTATGCCTAAATAGACCATAGAACACTGAAGAACTGGGTAGATTTAGGGAAAGTTGGGTCGTATATTTCTGAAACTAGAGGGACCTTTGTCTCTAAAGGGATTGGGCTATAATTTCTCAATCATTGATCCAATTTAATCAAAATGTGTTCCATATGAATCGACTCTTGGAGATAGATCCTGTTTATATCATATTCTACACATATTTTAATATAATACTTCATGTTTTACTCACTTTGGGTTGCTTTTTTTTTAAACTAAAAATACTGTAGAAATAACTTATTTATATATAATACCATATTTATATATAAAATACAATTTTAATATAAAATGTCATTCTATTCAGCCTTTATTTACTGTTTTAATCAAAACCTGCTTGTGTCTACTAAACACTGAAAAACCATTTCAAGCACAAAAATAACTGATCAATCTATTGGAGAAAGGACAAAATCATCTTAGAGAAGATGTAATTCGTCTGAATCTTGTTGAATGCAAAAACCATCAACAGTGAATTCAAGCAGATTCAGAAAAGCCTTCTTGAACTTGATGATTTTGCAGTGTATATTAAGAACCTGGCCAACAGAGGGAGTATATCAGTCTTGAGTTAAATCCACTAAGAATGAACTCATATGGTGGCAGATAGATCAGTAAATATGCAGAATGAATATCTCAGAATATTCATCAGCACCTCTGGGTTAAATCCTCCAGCATGAATAAGAATATTAGAGATGGATTAACCTCTGAGGTAGGAAGACATGCGGGTTCAGGCCGCTCATCAGCTGGAAAATTAAGATTACTTAATGAAAAAGGTCAAGAAGGTTCAAAGCAAAGCCAGAAAATCTCTGGGTTGCGTGTTTGTAATGAGTGGAAGAATCTGAGACTCATAATAATTGCAGTGGCTCCTCACGGAAAGGAGGTTCTGGGTCCAAATCCAAACTTCTCTGTTCAGAGTTTACATGTGATCCAGCAATAATGGTTAATAGGTGCCTCAAAATGTCCTTAAAGATGTGAGGATGAATGCCGGTTTGTCTCTGGTTATATCACGCTTCCCAACCAATGTCAGCTGGAAGAAGATCCAGACCCGGAAAAGATGAAGAACCATAGAAAATAAATGCATGTATGAGTTCTGGTGAATGAAACAAAACACAGAAAAGATTGAAATTAACCAAAATATTAGTCACATGTCATCAACAAGACATAGACTCTAGTCTTCTAGAAAACTACATCTTCATTCAAATATGACCTCTCCCTTCTTTTACAAACCCGGGCTTTTTAGCACCATCTGCTGGTTGAACGACTTCTTTCGGAAAATGTGTCCTCATCTGTTGGCCGCCTCTAGCTCACATTTGGTGAAGTGATGGTGTCATGGAAACGTGTAAAATGGATCAACGGGTCTGCGTGACTGGAACAGAATAGGCAGGTTAGAGCTGCAGAAATGTTAGAGGTTAATACAATGAAAACAGAATATTTCTATCGAGAAGAGGAAATATTTTTAAACAGATTAACAAGAGCAGAAAGAGCTATAAAGGCATACTCGTAGTAAACAATAATCAGTGCTGTTTCTTTAAGAGCGACAGAAGAGACACTAGAGTCACAGTTCATCCCAGAGGCACTAGAGCCACGTCATTAGATCAGAGGGACTGTGGAGCCACAGCATTACATCACAGAGGCCATTACATCAGAGAGGGACCGGAGCCACGGCAACGAGTCACAGAGGCTATTACATCACAGGGGCACTAGAGCCACGTCATTACTTCACAGAGGTACTAGAGCAGAAGCATCGTCACAGAAAGAGGTACTTACTAGAGCCACAACATTACGCCACAGAGGTACTAGAGCAGAAGCATCGTCACAGAAAGAAGTACTTACTAGAGCCACAACATTACGCCACAGAGGTACTAGAGCAGAAGCAACGTCACAGAAAGAGGTACTTACTAGAGCCACAACATTACGCCACAGAGGTACTAGAGCAGAAGCATCGTCACAGAAAGAGGTACTTACTAGAGCCACAACATTACGCCACAGAGGTACTAGAGCAGAAGCATCGTCACAGAAAGAGGTACTTACTAGAGCCACAACATTACGCCACAGAGGTACTAGAGCAGAAGCATCGTCACAGAAAGAGGTACTTACTAGAGCCACAACATTACGCCACAGAGGTACTAGAGCAGAAGCCTCGTCACAGAAAGAGGTACTAGAGCCATGGCATTACGTCACAGAGGAGATTATGTCACAGAGGCATTGGACGTCATTTCATCTCAGTGTCATTGTCATTCAGCCACATACACATTATAAAGTCGAGCGAGATGTTGTGTCTCATGGACCAGTAAGATAAAACATACATCATAACACAGGCTATTGACAAAATGATAATGAAAGTAGTTCTTTCTCTATGTTTTCACTTGTAATGCTCACTTGGTTGTGTTTGCTGCAGTGGTTGACTGTAATTAAATCATTGCTGGTACAACATTTTTACTAAAGTATGGGATTTAAATACAGATTTGAGGTCATTGTTCTTTACCTGCTGTCCAGTGAAACCCTTCAACTTCAAATATGCTGATTCTGAATGTTTATAAAATGAAGAATTAAGCTTTATTTTATGGGTTTAAAATACTTTTACACCTAAAGCTAATTAAACATTTTACAAGGCATCTTAGATTATCTGAATAATGTGTATATATATATATATATATATATATATATATATATATATATATATATATATATATATATATATATATATATACATGTACATGCAGTACTCCAGAATTGCCGCTAGGGGTACCCGTGACACCATTTGATGAATCACAGTCCCACCTGTTGTTTTTATTGATGGTTAACGATAAAACAAACAGTCATTAAGCAAATATTGAGAAAAATTATTAAGTGAACATTGTAACATATTTATGACAAATAAATGAGGTGAAATGTATTTTTAAATATGTCATTAAAAGTGAAAGCCAAGGCTTGGCGAGCTATGCTTTGCGCACACATTTACTTTTACATGAAGAAAGTTTACACCAAGGAATATAATGATATAGTAGTTTATTTCTTAGGACAAAGAATTAGATCACATGGTGGAATTTTACTTTTTGAACTGAAAATAACACCAGCCTGCAGATCAGGACACCTTGCAGCACCCTAAGATGTGAGATTAACTAAACTGATGACGAGTCTTCATATTTAAAGACATTTTATATTCAGTTCAGCTTCTTTCCAATCAGAAAGTAGCAGAGAGTTTATGGATACTGGGGGAGAGAGGGGAGGAGAGAGGGTGAGAGCTGGTCTTCTCCCAGCCCACTGCTGCAAGAGTGCACCACAATCACTATGGCTCTAGCTGCAAGCAGGACGATCTTGGCACTATTCGTCACCTTTTGTGCATCAGGATGCGGATGGGCAGGTAGTAAAATTCTTTTTTTTAAACTTTGCAATGCGCAGACACACCGTTTGCACAAATGAGTTGCTTATTTCTGTTGCTCTCTTCCCCCCTTTTTTGTTTGATGCAAAAGTTTTTTCACTGAGTTTTGTGCAGAACATTGTTTTTCATTGCAAACATGATACAAATATGCAGCCAAACTAAATTTGATCCTGTGAAGGAAGAGGGAACTGCTAAATGCATGTGTGCGCGCGAGCACACGCCTTTCTGCGCGTGAGCGCATTTTCACGAATCACTATATTTTCTGCAGATGCTATTTTAATGAGAAATAACGGGGTGAACTGTAATTACAATTTACTCATGGTGCACCAGAGGCTTTAATTCAGTGTATTGAAACTGTGAAAGAATTGTCTTTAATCACAGCAAAACCAGAGAAAATAGTGTTCGTGGAGAGTTTTATGAGCGTGGAACAAGTCTCGCCTCATGCAGGAGTTTTCTCCAGCAGTGATACATGATGGACTGATGATATATGTCATGAAATAAAACTTTCTTTTGTCTAAATGAGTGACTAATCTGGCGGATGGTGACGCGTGACCCTCCTCTAAAAGTCAGTTCATGGGAGAATAGAAGTGGTTTCTGTCAGCCTCCCTCTGGATTCAACTCTTCTGGCTTGAATGTCAAGCATCAACTATTATGGACGGATGGTTGAGAACCCATGTCACCCACAGCCAAAAGTGATAAAAACGAGCCAAGGCGATTTGTAATCAACATTTTTTCATTTAATATATTATCTTCATCAAATGGAATTTGATGAAAATATTTTTCCAGACCATAACATGCATGTTTTCTCAAGCTTCTTTACCCTTTAATGCCCTCACCAAGAATAAAAAAACTATGGGGAAATTATTTGTTTGCATATATGATTTCATTTATTAATTAAATATCTCACTCTACTCTAATTTCATATAAAATGACATGATCAGAAAAGTCCGACTTTCATGGAAATAAGTTTATTCTAGTTACATTAGGTCACCGTTACTACCTTCATCATAAAGTAAAATATCCTAACCATTTTGGAAAATCATGTTCTTAAGAAATGTTTTAACCCTTTTTTTGTTTAAATCAAGTTAAATAATTCTGTTAAGTGAATAATCACATCCTTTAATATGCCCAAAATATACTTATTATCTACTACTTATTGAGCAGGACTTTCTCATTAGTTATCGTTAGTGGCTCATCCTTGGGGGGTCCTTTCACTCGTGGTGTCCCCCACAGCTGCAACCTTGGCCCCTTACTCTTTAGTATATACATGCTGCCACGGGGCTTTGTTATAAACCGGCTCGGTCAGGTGGCAGATATTTTTTAATAAGAAGTAGTGACTCAAAATTTGCTGAACAAAACAGCTGAGCGGAACATTAAAGGAATTAAAGAAGCAATTCACCCAGAAATTGAACTTGAGTTATTTCCTAACAAATTCAATTCATTAGAAGTTCATTAGTCTGCAATATTTAATTGGAGATAGCCAGACAGCATAAGAGCATCAGATGAATAATATGTCTCCCTCTGTTTCCTGAGTGAGACTCAGGACCGAATGCAGCTCTGCCAAGGCCTAACATTCCCATTTATTAACAAGCTCCATCCAAACTCAAACTCACAGCCCAGTAACAGACCACCGTTTAAATGTGGTGGATCTGGATTTTTATACGAATCTTCACTAATACTTTCATACATAGCAATATCCTACATATGCCTGATGTTTAATCTACATCCATTGATTATCTACTGTGATTTGATTTTTTTTTTTGAAAAAAAGAGCTATTGCGCAATAACAAAGAGGATAAGAAAATAAATCCCGGATTTTCCCTTTTATTGACATCCACACCAAAATTGAATTAAAACAATATAGAAATCCTTGCCATACAATTAATGGGCTCCTTTCCGGCCCAATATCAATCCTCTCACCAGGCCCTTAAACAAATTTATTATGCAGTTTTTGCTTCAACCTGTTCACCATCTGACCAACCAACGTACCAACCGACAACCACCCACTGAACAAAAACGTACTCCAGATCACTAGCACATAAGCCGTTCAAAAATAGGTGATTACTGGTTGTCTGGAAAATCTGCTAGCTGTCCAAAGCTGATCCAGAATGAAAGGTTTTATATGAGGTTGTAGGTAGTGGCCATGACATGATACAGCTTTGACATCATTGTCCGTGTCAGGAAGTCCCTAGAAGATAAAGGATTTTGAGAAGAATTCATTTGCACCCTTTAAAACCTGAATCTCCCTGAGCGTCCAAGCCAAAGACATCAGCATACATCCCATTTGAGGAACATGCACCTGTATATCCCTCTGTCACCAAGATATACAGGGATTGGCTTTTTGTCTTTGCTACACCTCCAGCCCCTTATTATACAAGTCATTCACTTCTGCATCTGCTTATGGAAGCCATTTTCTTAATACATTTTGTTGAAATATGTACTTCCAGTATCTCATACTTTAAAACGTTCCACTAAGAGAACATCAGACCCACGGTCAAACATAGATGTGGCAGTGGAATGTTTTGGAGATGCTTTTCTGTTTCAGGACCAGGACAACTCTCTAGCACGAGATTCTGTTAGAGAATGTCAGGTCATCAGTCAGTGAGTTACAGCTCACCTGAAGTCCACTCTCAACCCTCTCCTGTAGCACTAATAGATGATATCGATGACGTATGCAGAGATTGCAGGTTCATAGTTTTCTTGTTTTAAGTTATAAATGGAGAATTTCCACATTAAAACTCTTTTCATGCCTCTTTGTTGTGATATGAGGTGAACATTATCCCAGACCCAGAAAGTTTCCCTTCAAGCTGTTGGTGCGTTGTGGCTTGTTGACCTTCTTCAGATGGGTTACGAACACTTTTAGCTTAGAGGCTAGACAGACTTTCAGCTGAACAACAGATTTAAATGGCATCGAGCATTAGTTTGGGGCTTTGGGAGACTTTTCTTCGTCTGCTCAGGAGAACGCTGCAACATTGTTTTCCTTTGAAGCTTCAGAAATATATTGCAGACTAGGTACTTTTGAGTGCATAATAACCAAATTTTGAATTTAATGAATTCGGCAAAAAACCTCAGAGAAAAAAGCTCACATTCTCCAGATGGGGAAAATATTCAAAATATCTAAAGTGCAGTAAAGTTTAAGCAGGATGTGAACCTTTCTGGCAGAGTTTAAGAACCACCTTTTCTTTTTCTCCTCTTGTTTTCTTAGGTTTAATCGGAGCACTTATATTGTCAGTCGATCTTTAAGTCTCTATACGTCTCCTCCAATGCGAGCCCTTAGTCCATTACGTCATCGCTCTCTGTGAATACAGGCAGCTGCTATGTGTTGTGGTCTCCCTCTGATTCATTTTCCATCTTAAAAAAAGTTCTTTCATGCAAATCTTCTGCAGCTTTCCCTCTTTATATCTAGTCACACCTGGGAGCTACTTGATACGGCTGCAGTTCATTGCTGCGAGCCACCGTGCAGCTCCTTTGGATTTAAGCTCCTTCCTCAAGGCGATTCTAAACAGTAGTTGGGGCAGAAAAGGGCGTCACACCTCACTTTCCTCCACCCTGATGTCACCACTTTGTCAGTCTGAGCTTCTTCACGTGGTGGATAAAATTGGGCCTGAGGGACGCGACGGCGGGAGCAGTGTGCAAGTAGAAAGAACAGAAACATTGTGTAGTCGGATAATAAATAATGTCGACTTCTTGCATGCAATCACAGTCCATCAACTCCTGGAAAGTGTGAGCGTAATTGGGGCAAAGAGAAGGAGCGAAAAGAGGGGATCGTGTCCTCGCAGGCCAGTAGAATTTAATTTCTCTGCTCAACTTAACATCCAAACGGCTCATGACAGATATCGCAGAAAACATTTTTTTTTAACATTGGGAAAATATGGCATATTAAAGAGCAGGCAGGAAGAAATGTTTCTAAAGTTTCCCACTACACTGAGTATCTTTGATCAAATGACATATTTACTGCCCCCCCAACCCACCTGCAGCCTGTCTGCCTGTCAAGCCAACCAGTGATGGTATGTCTCGTGCGATGATGTCATCTATGGGCCAGGAACACATCTGTCACAGCCTTATAGATGTCAGCAGCCTGTTCATAGCTGGTGTTAACATCCATCAGGGGTGAGATGATCACGAAAGGACGGCGGTGGTTCACACCTGGCTGTTATATTGTGACTCCACGTGCATTTTAAGTCACGAAAATTGAGGCTCAACATGCAAATGGTGTTGTGAAAAATAATTGGATCCCGTCCTGGTTGCTTTTATATTTTCTTTCTCAGACTAAAATATGTCGGACCTTCAAACTAAATTATATTTATGAAGGAAAAAGGTTATCCTGTACCTAAAATATGAACTAAATTCTTAAAACTACCAAACTGCATTAAGAACTGGTGCCAGCTGGTCAAGACCCACCCAGACCTGATCACTACCAGCCCTGTTCAATCACATCATCACTTCAATGGACCAATTTCAGAAGCAGGAAGTTGACTCCCTGGTCTCCCCAGTAGCACACTATGCCAAAATCAAAGGAAAAAACAGAAATTGATCCGACTGGGAAGGGTTCCAAAGCTGTTTCTAAAGTTCTTGTTGCTATGATTGTATCCAGGAAGTGATCCCGATGATGAATGCGATCGCATGTATGATTAAAATGTTGTGTGTCATATCAATGTTAATATTTTTAATTGTTATCAGTATAATTATGTCTAAGACAATGATGTTCCATCTCTTGTGTTGCACCTGCTACATTTCCGGACTGAAGGCCTTACTTGACTGTAAGGAATCAGAACCACTTCTCTCCCAGGTCTCACCCTGAGGAACACCCCTTGAGGGTCAACACCATCCAGAGTTATTTCCTCTTTCAGTGATATTGTTGTGAGACTTTTTACAGACACATACCCTGATCAATAAAGACATTTTACTACATCTTTGGCTTGGTTTTGTGGTGCCACAAGTAAACCAGGCAGCTGATAATACTGATGATAGTAACAGATCTTCTGAGGAAGGCTAGAAACATGAAACACCTCATCAGAGATATGACCTTTGATTCATTTAGGAGGAGACCATCAAGAATGAATCATATAACGGGCTTTTTGCCTAAAACTATAGCACTCAGCCTTTGATTTCAGCTGTTTAAGCTATATATATTACACCTACTGGTTGTCTGATCAGGATAACACATCAATCATATGATGTCTGGTCTGTCTGCCTGCTGATTGATGTTCTGGTATGACTGAATCAAGTCGGAGGCCAACGACTGTCTCTGGTCCCGGTCACAGTCTTCTGGTGTGTCGGCTTCTTTACAAAGTTGATTACTGGAGAGACTTTACTGAAGGTCAGAGGTGACGGGAGTTAAATACTGACAGAAATGCAACCAAGAATTTTGTTGCCCCTGGCAACATTTGAAAACAACACTCTGTTTGTAATAATCCGCTCATAGCAGTAGAGCCAAAAAAACAAAACCCGAACTTGAGTTTCATATTTTCTGTGACTATTTTGCTCACCGTTAACACCAGTCAAGTCGGTCTTCTGTCTTGGCTCAACTTGGTCCAAAAATTGGCAACCAGACTTCCAACCTATGGACAATGTAGCTTACGCAAGTTGGTTGAATAAGTATGGTTGGGGTTGGTTGGGTTCATAGTTGGTTGATTTTGTTGGTTAATTTGTTGATTGGGTTTGTAGTTTATTGGTTTGTTTGTCTAGTTGATTGGTTTGGTTGTTGGTTTGGCTGTATGATAAGGTGCGTTCAGGTGGATTATGTGGTTGATTGGACAGCTGGTTTGATGGACTATGCAAAGTAGAGGAGAACATTTTGTTGGAGATCTGGATAGAGTCATGGGTCTTATTCTTTATTTAACATTGATTGAGAGGATATTTTTTGACAGTTCCCATAATAATGTAAGAACTTCTCAAGAGATTGCTATAGCAGAAAAACGGGACGTGCATAGTCTGAGGCAGCTGGTTTTATATATAATGGATGATGTGCTCTTCCAACAGGCGACCCACAGTTTCACACAGTCTGAACAAATGTAAATGAGTTGAACGTGTGACTCTAAATGATCAGTTTTTGTTGGTATGGATGCTTGTTTGTTTCTATGATACACTGGTAACTCATCCGGTAGGAACCCCACCTCTTGCTAAATGTCAGCTTGATTAAGTTCCATCCTTTTGTGACCCTGCACAGGATGAGCGTTTATAGAATATAGATGGCAGGAGGAAGATTACACAAACAAACACTATAACGCTTAGTTTCAACATTGCTTTCTTCCACCTCTCGAAGTTGGAGAGGAAAGTCACCTCAGTTAGTGTGTGTCGCCATGACAACATATTATATGAACATATATGGAAGACCATGACTCCAATGTAAGAGAATGGACAATCTTGGGGGCCTCCGCTAGCCTGTTAACCCCTCCACACACACACACACACACACACACACACACACACACACACACACACACACACACACACACACACACACACACACACACACACACACACACACACACACACACACACACACACACACACACACACACACACAAACATACTAACACACTGATGATCCCTGTTGCGGTTGGTGGTTTGTAGAAGAGGATATTCATTTTGGTTTAATGGCCAGCTCATCAGGGGTCAGAGGAGGTCCAGTGTCTGTGGTTTCGTGGCAAGTTGAGGAGGTGCTCTTGTAAAAGAGGAGCAAATTGCAGGTGCATGAAGGTCAGTATTTTCTGCATCAGTTTAACAAGAGACCTCTGACCTCAGGGCTGACCTACAGATGCTTGTGGTAGCAGACGACACATGCACACACACGTGCGTCTGTCTGTTTGTCTGTCTGTCTGTCTATGTTCACACATTTTGTTTTTTTTACCAACAAAAGAGACTTAGCCTCCTGCTCTGCCTTCATATTACACAGATGTAATACTTTCCACTGTCTGAGTCCATATGCCCATCACTCCACCTCACATTCCTGGACGTGGCGTAAAAGGTGTTCTACACCGCTCAAAGAATTAAGGGACCACTTCATCATCACAGTATAACATCATGTGAGGGAAACTTTTAGGATCTGTCCAGCAATTGTGAATCGTTTCAGCTGCTTCAGCTGAAAATTCTTAAGATGAATAAAATATTTATAAACCTCCTTCGATTATCAGTCACAGATTGACTTCATTGCTACATCAGCTCTGATGTTGTAGATTAAATAACAAAATAACAAAATAACATCAGATGAGGTATATATATTACCTCAACCTTTGAAAGTTAAAGCAGTAATATAGTCCTACGCATTAATGCATCTACACTATCAATCCTGTATAACAGTGAAATACTGAGAGCGACCATCCTACTCCTCAGTGAGTACTTTTACTTCATGTAAAATTTTGTGAAACTAATACTTTCATACTTTTACTTTAGTAAAGTTTTGAATGCAGGTCTTTTCCTCCTAGTGGAGTGTATCCAGATTGTGGTATTTGTACTTTTACTCAGGTAAAGAATCTTGATACTTCACCCACCACTGTCCATATGTGCCGTGAGAAGGTTTGCTGTGTCTCCCAGCACCGTCTAATAGTCTGAGGAGGGTGGAGGAGATACCAAGACACGGGCTGTTACATGTGTAGAGCAGGAAAAGACCCCAGAAGATCAACAACCAAGCAGCAGGAACGATATCTGCTCTGTTGTGTGAGAAATGGAGGAGCACTGTTGGACCCCTCCAAAATGACCTCCAGCAGCTACTGTTGTGATGTTTCTGATCAAACTCTCAGAATCAGACTCCATGAGGGTGGCATGAGGACCTGACGTCTTCCAGTGGGACCTGCACTTACAGCCCAGCACCATGCAGTTGGAGTGGCATTTGCGAGAGAACAGCAGGTTCGCTATTGGCGACCGTTTGTCTTCACGTGTGCCATATCCGTTTTCCCTTCATTTTTTTGAACAATGTAGTTTCTCATGGCAATTCCCTGAAAGTCAAAATTAGGATTTTACAACCACTATTCTGTTTTCCAGACTGTTTATCCAGGGATGGAAATCCTGCATCTGCTTCAGTCTTGATTTAATCAGTCAGACTTTGGATCATAACTTTCCAGAGAGGCCAAATGACAGGATGATGTCTGGACAGAGAAGCAGATCTTCTCCCAAGTCAGACATGGCCTAAATGGAAAAAGGGTGGATGGGATTGAAGTGAGTCCAGGCTTGAGTCTGCAGCCAACATCTGATAAACTAGACTAGAGCTCCTCTTGCTGTGATAATGAAAGTCGACTTCTGAGGGTTTGCCACCAATAACAATTAGACCATCTCTCGGCGCGTACGGCAAAGTCTGACAGCAGCGTAGGCCTCTGAGGAGGCGGGCCTTCTGTAAATTGCTCCACACCAGGCCAGGGTGTCAATTTTTTCTAAATGTGTAAAGCAATAGCCCAAATCCAGCTGGTTGCACACCTGCTGTCAACAAGAGTTAATTGCCGCGGAGGGCTTTTGTGACAAACGTAAACTACTGCGGTAAGCCTTCAGAGAGCCCAAACACTCCTATGAACCAGCTGTTCATGAGAAAATAGTGACGGTTATATGTGACAGCGATAAAAAGCCAGCATTCTAATAAAGTTTGCAGCACTTTTTTTTGGAATTACTGCAAATCCAGAGGCGGTTCAAAGATGTTTTGCCCGCCACAAAGCATTGTTAACATACTACTAAAAAAAATAATAGACCCCGTTCAATCATCAAATTACATTAAACATAAAGGTGAACCTTCACGATATTTTTAATTGTGAGCAACAGCTGGAAAAATGTTTGCAAATGTATCCATCTCGAGCCGCGACACTGCAACCAAACTCTTCATTCTATATGGAACTTTGGCCCACTCTTCTTTACAGAACTGCTTCAGAGCAGCCATATTAAAGGTTTGTGAGCTAAACTGGTCTTCCAGGCTCTTCCACAGCACATCGCATTGACTAAGCCACTCCAGAACGTCAATGATTTTACTACTGGGCTCATTGTCTTGCTGCATGACTCAGTTTTGCATGAGCTTCAACTCACAGACTGATGACCTGATGTGAATTTCCTGGTAGGGAGTAGAATTTCTGTGTCCCTCCATTATGTCCAATCATTCTGGCTCTGAAACAGCAAAGCATCCACACATCACAATGTGCCTTGTGTGCCCATGACCCTGTCCCTGGTTCACCTGTTATCCTTCCTTAAACGACTTTGGTAGGTACTAACCAGGGAACACCCAACAAAACCTAAAGTTCTGAAGATGCTCTGACCCAGTAATCTAGTCATCACTATTCCGGCCTCGTCAAAGTTCCTCAAATCCTCATGCTTGTTTATATTTCCTGTTTCCAACACCTCAGCTTCAGGATAAAATGTTCTTTTGCTACCGAATATATCCCGCCTACTGACGGGTGTCATGGCAATGAGATAATTCACCTGTCAGTGGTTGTAGTGTTATGGCTGATCAGTGTAAACCACATGTTGTCCCCAATCTGGAGAGGATCCAACATTGATACATGTGTGCCTCTTTTCCTCAGGAACTAGAAAGAAACTGTAGAAAATGCAGGGAAATCTGTCTTGTCAGTATCTTTGTAGTTTTGGTGTCAAATCAACCAGATATTTCATTGGTTTTATTCCCACCAGTCCGATGACGCTCCTTATAGAATCTTTGCTGGTTTCCTTGTTAGGGATTAAAGACATAAAAGGGACAATACTTTGAAATGCACAGATGTTCAGGAAGATGGGTGCACAAGTTGGATGTTTTTAGCATTTTTATTGGTGTTTTAGGTAAATCCTTCTTCTCATATCCAACCTAATCCCAGGCCCCTGATTTTACTTTATTTTTAGGGGATGGAGAGCCGTCATTCATATCATTCTCTCTTTTCTCTGCTATTCTGTTGCAGAACCTGACTGGAAGTCATGGAGGTGCATGTTTACTTTCATGTTCATGGTCGACAGTGGAACCAGTAACTGTATAATAGAGGTCTGATGTTTTGCTAGTGGAATGCTGTGTTTACATCAGATGTAACAGAACCCCTGTCTTCTAACCGTTCAACTTTCAACTCCACTACCTCACTAGAAAATTCTCCCAGAAGCCCTGAGGGTCATGTTCCTCTGGTTCGGCAGTGGCTTTTTCCTCGCCACGCTCCAATGATTCCATGTTAGTCCATGTGTCTCTAGAATATTGAAGCCATGAACTCTGACCTTTACATAGTTGAAATAAACTCAACTCAGAGATTGCAGAATCATAGAAGTGAGATTCTAATGTCAATAATAACACTATCAGGTGAAGATATCTTCACCAGCCCGGTGCCAATCTCAATTGGCTTAGTCCCCTAACCAGGACGTATCCACAAAGTCCAGTACATATACCAAGCCCTAGCCCTATCGCTACCCTTGATGGGGTGTTGAGTACTTCTCTACCAGTTGCTTCATGGCTCTCTGTTGGCTCATCCGGGTCAGGCCATTAGCCCAAAGAAGTTGAACAGCAGATATTCCCACAAAGCCTTCTGCAACTAACATCAACATAATGCATGAATGCAGCACTGGGCTGATTCTCTGTACTCTAATGCAGTTCAGAGTAATTGAGCCGCTTGAACTTGTGCTGCTGGCAGCCGCCCAACTCCTAAGGGACTGAATGATGGGACCTTCTTCACACCACATCTGGTCTGAGCATTGTTTGTGTGAAGTAGAAAAACAGAACTTAAGTCCCGAGTAAACATGTTGCATGTTGATATCACCAGCCGCTGTAATAACGAGATAATGATCCACAGTTGGAGGAGGGTGTGGACCTGTACTGTCGGACAGATATCCAAATGAAGGAGGGAGGGGGGAGAGAGAGGAATCTTTAATCAGACCGGATCTGTCATGGCTAGAGGGCAAGATTGAACATTCAGTGTATAAGACACAGTCTGGGGAGTTATGTTACTATACCAGTTAGGGGAATGCAGATCCTGAACCTTCACCTTAGCATAGACGTGTCATTATCAGGAAGATTATAAGGAGGGAAAAGAAATCATTCGTCTTGAACTTTATCCGAGGAATGCTTTGTTTCAAACGACTGAAACCTTTTAGAGGCCTGGAGACTAAACTCACCATATCTGAACAAAGGAGTCTGTGTTTGGAAATTAGACTGGCTGAACCCAAAAATGCGGACAAGGTGATAAGGCCAGAAAAAATGTTTTGAACATTTTAATGATGAAAAAACAAAATACTCCAGATCAGGAAAATCAGTGCAGGAACTTCAGCAAACAAGTTTTCCTCGACACGAAACGAGCGGGCTGAGCGCAGTGGAGGTGAGGCTGAACCTATGGATAAAAGAGCTGGGGATAAAAACTGGTTCAAAGTGAGCATAAGGAGTACTAACTAGTTCTAGGCCTAAGCATATAAGAACCACTGGTAATGACGGTACAATCAGGCTAAGTCTTGTGAGGAGAGCCGGTGTCTTATAATGCCGCTGTTTGTAGATGAGCTTGATGATGATGAACAGGTTTTCAGGTGGGTGACGGCTTGAGGTATAAACCAGATCACCGCACACAGCCCGTCAGCAATGCAAAAGAAAGAAACACTAAGAATACCAAGACAAATACTGATGCTAACATTCTGTCCTTCTGCTGTCTGCCCGCCAAATCAGAACCTCGGGCCACGGGTCGAACAGCTCCCTGTCCGACCCATGGCTGTATCTAATCATGGAAGACTATTATCTCTCACTGGGAGGTTATGTTTCCACTGTGTGGTGGGTTTCTGGTTGGGATGTTTGTCAGTAGAATTATGCAAAAACAACTGGATGAATTTCCTTGAAAGTTTATAAAAGGACAGAGTACAATCTAGGATATTTGAACCTAACATTCCTTAACTTTGCGAGGACATTTTTCAACTTAATGGGCAAAAACTACTGATCTGCTTTGCCCGATAAGTCATGAAGGGGTGGGCCAGGAAAGCTAAGGTAGCGATGGTTTATCCATTTGAGTAACAATTCACCGATTCTTTTTTTTTTTGCTTAAAACTGTGGAAAAATTCCAAAGTTATGTTGGAAATTCTCGCCGTGAACTTAATCTGTAACCATGACAATGTAACAATTCTTTATGCAAAAATAAAATTCTGTACTTATAATATTTCTGCTACTAATATTCATACCATTGAGTAGACACCACAAACATTAAACAGTGAGACAGTCCAGGTTCATACAGTTAAAAAGTCCAGGATCATATAGTTGGGCAGTCCAGGTTTATACAGTGAAAGTGTCAGTGTAAAAGTGTAAGTTATAAACAGGGCTTAAGTCAAACTGTTTCCATGATCGTAAACGGGAGTTTGTCAGAACTCTGGTTTGTTTGGATGTGCTGTTAACCAACGTGGATGTTGTTGGCGTACTCTGCTCCCGTTGCTTGTTCATTTTTTTTTATTGCAGAAGTTTGTTTCATTTATTTAGACAACTCTCCCATCACAGGTAAAGGTCCTGTCCCGGCTGCCTGAAGCAGCACCAGGTCCATTATCATGGTTAACAAGATTACGATTCCCTGTACGATATTTATAGCCTCAGTTCTGGCCTTAATCTCTTTGATCCACATTGGTCCCATGATCTCAGTGCTGGTCGCTTTTAACTTCCTGCCAGGGCCTTTCAATGTCTCTCTCCCTTTTACTGGCTTTGTTCCCCGGACCAACAGCGGAGGTGGTCCACACATGCTCCTGGGTAGATGCAGGTGCTGAGGGATCCTTGAACTGCTTGTGAGATTACTACATAGGATTACTCTGCTTCTCACCAGAATAACTTTCTGTGCATAAATCAGTCCTGCTCAACACTTGGACCAACTCTGATATGACCCTCGTACAATTTTAGTCTTTCTACAGTGTCTTTGAACTTTACAAACCCACTCGGTGCCAACGCCTTGTCCTGGCCCTCGTCTTGAGAGACTCCGTGGGTATTGCTTCTTCGCTGTTTCAGTTCTCTTGGCGCTCTATGTCACCTGCACAAAAGCTTTTTATTTAAGTGACTGGTTTCCGAGAGTCTTCAGCTCTGGAATATATAACTAACGTTATGTTTCATCAATGCTGGACAAAGGAGGGAAGATCAGACATGAGTCGTTAGCAGAGTTGGTAGACACATTCTTTACTCAAGTAAAAGTAGTTTTACCCGTGAAAAATAAATTAAAATACAAAAGTAAAAAATAAAAAAGTACAGGCTCTGAAATTTTCTCGAAATTAAAAAAATACCTCCTTTGAAGGAAATTTCTACTGGCTGTTAAAACCTATTTAAACCTCATAGAATACCACTATTATATTTTAAAAAGGGATAACTCGCTGCATTTCTTTTTGTACACATCGTCAATTGGTGACTTTGACTCCAGAGAGACTTGATGCTAACTTGCAGACTGAGTTTCTCCCCAAATTCACCTTAACGTCTCTCATCTTGGTGAGTGTGTCGTGAATGATCGATATATCGAGGGATCGTTTCTACTGCGTTCTATTGTTGTATGTATTTAAGTAAATCAGACTGCAATGAGCTTCCTCAAAAAACCAAGGCAATGACGACAAATACAAATAAAACAAACCTGCTTAAGTAACAAGTCCGTTTTGAAAATGTAAGGAGTAAGAAATACTGATATTTGTGCCAAAATGTAAGGAGTAGAAGTAAAAAAGTACTCAGGAAAATAAGCACTCAAGTATAGTCATCCAAAAAATCTACTTAAGGACATAACAGAGTATTTGTACTGCGTTATTTCTCACCAGGTTGTTATTAAATTAAGTTTATTTTTTAGAAAGATCACAACGTAAAGACGCCCTAAATTCAAGAACGTTTGCGACACAATTCAAGGTGAGCATAATCTACCTGAGGACTCCATCAGGTGTCTTGAGGGTGACTCATGTTAAGGGCAATCACAACAGTTTCCACCACAAAATGTTGCTAAATATTGCAAAAACGTTGCACAAAAATAGCATAAAGAAGGTATATAGTATAAAACAAGTACAAAACTAATGCATAAATAATACAGAGTACAAAACGAATGCAACACTGATGCAGAATTAGTACAGAACTAGTGCAGCAATAGCTCAAAGATTGTGCAAAAAAAGATGTATAGTTCAAAACGAGTACAAAACTAGCGCATTAAATAAGAGTGCAAAACTACTACTACATAGTAAAAATCATCACAAACACAGTGCCTGATTGTTTGTGTTGCAGATTCTGCTGCCTATTAACATGTAACATAAAATGTAGATGTGATTCTGCGTTACTGCGATCAGCCATCAACATCATGTCTTTTTTTACTGACAGCATCAGTATGCAGGCTTTCAGCATGCATGCCTTTTAAACAGTTTTTGTGGATCCGTGTAACATCGATTAATTTTGCAACATGGATGGAAAAACTTTTTCTTTTTTTTTTTTCGCAAAGCCTGTTGTCACGGTAACTGGACCTTCCATCGGATAAACAAACATTCAGGCTTCCAGGCAAAACAGCATTGTTTTGTTTATCACATGATGAATAAAGTAATTTAAATTGCATTCACAACCTTTCAAGTGGTTGTTTATTATTTCCCTTCCTCTGCGGGTCCATTTAACAGATTACTTTCTTTCAAACAAACTCATTTCACAATTTTATACCAACCATGTTAATGTCATGCTCAGTTGTTTGCGTGGTCCGTGGGGGTAGTTGTTCTGTTTCTCCTGCACCGCATTAATCCAATATGCAAACCAAAATGTAGAACAGAGTAGCGATTAGCTTATGTTTTATTTTGAGTGAAATAGAGCGAGGGGATTTCATGTTGTTCTATATCTTTAGCTCTCGGGCTGAATCATAATAAAATGCCAGGTACAAGAAATACAGGAGAGACTGGACTGATGGTTCTGAAGGAGATGTTTATACACAGGGTCCAAAGGCTTTTACAGTAATGGACGGGACGTCACGCAAACCTGACTGATCCTCATTGTTTTGCAGCAGAGAAGCCCCCGCGGCCGCAGAGCAGGAAACAAACATCTGTGGACAGGAGCCCGAGGGAACCGTGGGAGCCTTCCATCCATCTGGATGGAAGACCTGTGGACCGCTTCGTCATCAGCTCCAGCAAACCCAACAGGTCTCACCGCTTATCTAAAGAGGGGAGGGACGATCGCTCTCACCTGCTGGAGGATGTAGGTAAGACGGAAACCATTAAATTATTTAATTAGTGGATGTACTGTCATCCAAAATTGCCAGAAAGAGCAGTGTGGGTGCAGGGGTGACATTGTGGGTGGGTCTAAAAGGCCTGGACCCACCCACTTGTACAGCTGATCCATTCTAAAATACTTGAAAAGATTTTAACTTTTTTTGTTTTTAATAAAGTGTTAACTTAGTGTTAACTCGTTTATTAAATGTCCATTCATTTGTTGTGCTTTTTATACACTGCAAACGGAGAAGAACAACATAATAACAATAATAAATATGTATTCTATTCTGGGTTGTTTTTTTCAATATAGCAACCAAAGGTTATTTATTATACATTCATGCAAAAAAGTTGTTTAGTGAATCAGACCGATAAATAAACACCGGAGTTTATTGTTTATGAAATGTTTAAAGAGTTTGAGACCGTTAGAGACTGTTCGATGTTTTTATTCAATCAACCTAAGAGTAAAAGTGATTAAATAAAGTTTAGAATAACCGTGCTCCATACCAGTATTCACATGATGGGATGTTTCTGGCCACACTGATGTAAAGTGAAGTTAAAACAACAGGTGAGAGTTAGCTATCACATGGTCACAGAATGCTTCCTTTAAGGTGACCATGTTTGAAAGTAACAGTCTTTTAAGGAAGTTTATACTTAAATAGTACTTAAATTGTAGATCTTTTTTTACACCCATCAGCCTCCTGAGGGAAATACTTAAGCGGTACAATGTTCCATTACGCATACCAATTAGTCGCTAAGCAAAAAAATAAAAGTTTATTCATAGTTTAGTTTAGTGCTACCTTTTTACCTCAGGTAGCACTAAAGGGGCTGAAAATATCATGTTTTTTTTATTTATTTTTCATTTCTTTATTATTATGTTGTTTTTTGTTCTGTTTCTCTTGCAAAGGTATGAAATTATACATGAAATATTCTTTTATTAATTTCTTATTTTGATTTTTATTCTAGTAATGTTTACATTTTTTCCCAAAATTGTAATTCTTATAATATTATTAGATTTTCCCCTATAAAATTCTGGGTTTATTAGTATTTATTTTTACTTATTTATCTTGTAATAATATATATCTTTTATCTTTTAACTTTTTCACGTAATATTTTACCTTGATTTAATATTATGATTGTTCTTGATTAATCTTGTAACTTTATGACTTTTTTCTCAAAATTATAACTATTATCTGGTAAATTCTAACTTTTTCTTGTAATATTAGAAGTTTTTCATTTACAGCTTTAGTTTGTTTTGTGTATTATTATATACAAATATTTTTTGAAAAATTATGACAATATTCTCATTGTATTTTATCCTTATACTACTACTGACAATAGAATAACTGACACCATGCAGACATGATTGCAAATAGAGCTCCATCTTCTTATCTGAAATTCATATGTTTTCTACTCAGCCAAATCTATTAATTGTTTGCAAACATTCCTCTCTCTCTCTCTTACTCATTAAATGTCTCTCTAGCTCAGCCAGTAGTCAGTCTCTCATTCCTTGAAATCCACTTTAATAATAATAATAATCCAGGTCATCCAAACAGTCAAAAATGTCACAGTTTCACATGAATGGATGTATTGATCAACACAATCCACAGCAACAATAAACCTTTAAATAATACTTTCTATCATTTAACACATGATGCTAATAATTGCATATTTTGACAGGTTTATAATTATGACATCTTGCCACTGTGAAGGGGAAGGTCATAATCCACAGATACAGCTGTCACCTTCATTAGAATCTAGCAGTTGTTTCTCTTTAGTGAGATGAAACCGCCAGAGGACGAAAAAACACTTTTAACCACATTAAGTAAAAGACCAGACGGATGGAATTCCTGGCGGCGTGCCTGGGTGGGTGTTTGATGCACAAACCTATTTTTGGCTGTCTATTATTTTTAGGTTTCACCATCGTCACTGGTTTTTCCGAGACCCGCCTTGTAAAAAATGAAACAAATCTTTATGTTCCTGCACACACAAACACACACACACACACACACTAACACACACACGTACACACATACACACGTACGTGGTGTTGATTCAGTCCAGTTTGCTTTTGTCATCATTCCATTTTCCTTTGTCCTCAGCTTCTTAGACTCAGACTCTATCCTAGTTTTCCACATCCAGACCCAGCAGAACTCCTGAAACCAAACCTCTTCTCATGTGGTCTGTTACTGTGTGTTTGTGGTGGGGGCACAGGGTGGTACCAGGTCATTCACTGTCTTCTTTATTGTGTTAAAATGTTCATCTTTAAAGATTTGTGTTCCTGTGTCTGTGTGTGTGTGTGTGTGTGTGTGTGTGTGTGTGTGTGTGTGTGTGTGTGTGTGTGTGTGTGTGTGTGTGTGTGTGTGTGTGTGTGTGTGTGTGTTTGCTGCACACTGCACTATGTGGCGACGGCCTTGCGGTCTCTCCAGCTCCGGTGCAGTTTGCCATAAATCTCTGGCAGGCGAGCAGCGTCTCGGTGTTGCCTTTCCAGGAATGCCTTGTAGTTCTTACGTTGTTGTTCCCATGGCAGCGTCAGCCGACATAAATTAGGCCAATGCTGTTGTCCCAGACAGTGAGGGTATACCTCAGCAAAGTCCCCAGCCCCCAGCGTTGTACAAGCAATCCCCCTATTGAACACTTCAAATCAAATGTGAATGCGTCCACAGTATTTTCTTTTAAAAAAAGAAGATGCCGCCCCTTGTGAGTAAAATATGAACTTTTAGATCAAATAAATACATACAGGATAGATAAAAACTGGAAAAAAAATTGGATCAATGGATTGGAAAAAATTGGACTGAATTGGTCCAAAGGTTAAGAAGTTATTTCCAAAAGTGGAGATGGATCTCCTCCAGTCAATTTATATGCATCAAATGTACTGAATCGGACCAATGGTTGAGACATTAGGAGGTAAAGCTCCCCCTAGCTTGGGAAATATACAACCGACCATTCCCCTAATCGATCAGCTACAGGTTATTTGGGTATAAACTTTGAAGACGATCCATGAAATAGTTCTTTAATTATCACGATAACGAGATGATTCCACAATATTCCAGACTTTTTTAGGATTACTTAAACATGGCTGTTTCATCTTGGACGTGTCTGACCAACCCATGCGAAAACTGCAAAGATGGAGTAAATGGAAAGAAGAGATTTATTAAACATAGAGGTGTCAAAAAGGGATTTCCAGACATTAAAAAAAGCTTCTTTTTTTATTGGAAATAAGTCTTATTATATTCAAGAAATATAATTGTGTCAAGTCTAATTTTAAGAAAATGTGTCTAACCTTTATAAGATATTTCAGAATGATATTTAACTAGTAAAAAGTGACTTATATAACAGTATAGTGTATTATTTTGAAGTACAATCAAGACTCCAAAATCCTTATTTAGAGTACATCTGTCTTAAATAACTGTCTTTGCAATGCTTATTTTGTCTTTCAGTTGCTGGACTTTTAATAATTCCTGCCAGAAAAAATGTTCTGACCCTTCTGGCGGACTTTTTCCCACAATACAAGACAATTTGATTATATTGAATAATGCTTGGCTTCTGTATAAGTGTTCACGGTTATCTCAATTTTTCTTCAGTGTTTATTTATCTGATAAATATTCCCTTCCCATATTTAAACAGAAATATCTCAACTTCTTACTCCTTACATTTTCAAAGTAGGTTTATTATTTTAGTAAATTATATTTATATCCCTGAACAGTCGGGGATATTATGGAAACGTCCACCGCTGCTGAAGATCATTCATGCTAATAGCGTGATAACTCACAAAATACATCATGGAACATTTTCAGATTGTATACGCACATAGACCTTAGTGTGAGAAAGAACTGCATTGATTTTGGGAAAGGTAGGTTGTATAAAACCAGAGGGAGTTTTATCTCCAAATATTTTCATTTCATAATTTTGTAACCGTTTGTCTGATTTAGTCCAGATTGGGTTCATATGAATCGACTCCAGGATATCTATCTTGTATTTATCATATTTTACTCTAATAGTTCATATTTTACTCAGTAGTGGTAAAGCATGAACTATTAGTTACAAAAACAATGTCAAACTTAAGTTGAGGATTTCAATCAACGGGATTGGTTGTACAATCATGGTATCGGGGACTTTTGGGGAATATACCCCTGCTGTCAGGGACCAAAGTGTGGGCCTAGCTATTACTTATTATTCCATTTATTATTTACTATTATATTCAGCCTCATCAATGTCATCATTGAAATGTTACGAAGCAAATGAACATTTTGTCCTGAAGCTTAGGTGTTAGAAAGAGTAAGAATCAGATATTTAACATATTGCGAGATGTTTGATACCAGGATAGTCGTAAGGTCATGAATTCAGTTGACCACCCAATATTATTTTGGATCGTTGTTGCCACCGTTCTCTTGATGAACTACTGGGTCATTATTTGAGTCTTTAGCATAACATAATTGAAAGTGTGAATGCTTGTGAAACTGACATAACTGTCTGCGGAGAGATGCTACCTCTACGCAACGTATGTGGGTGTCAGGTGGATGTGCAGGCGCCATCCTGATTCAGCTTTCGAGGAGGATTACCATGACCTGGACGAATGAGAATCCGAACAAAAGTTAATGCTATTTCTAATTGAAAGTTGTCAAAACCGGCAGTGACATCAAAGATATGGTTTCGCAAATAAAGTAATGCATAATGTGCAATTTTTATGATCCCCACAGGGGGTATTGTAATTTTCCTCCTCCGGCTGTACCGTTATGTTCGTATGTTGTCATTTCTGTACATGATCGGGTCTATACATCTTTTCAAAAAACATAATTTACTCAAAGGACAATTTTAATGAAATTTCAGGTATACTTTTAAGCAGCTCCAGAGATGTGCATATCATAATATGTTTCATAGTTTTGCTTAAGTTTAATTGTTTAGGCACATTTAAGTGATTTTTATGTCACCTTCATTACATTCCCAACTAAAATAGGTTAATATCTATCCACATCAGCATTAATTGAGTTGTTCAGTTTATTCCAATGTGGATATAGCAGCGGTGTATCATGCAATGTTACTTAAAATAAAAATAAAAACTATTCAAGTTTCACATCCATACTAGAATCTTTATTAAAATTCAATCACATCAGTCTGCGGACATTGTTATGTAGATGAACAACAAACTTGTTGATCACACGACCTTCTCCAGCCTCCAGATCAGGTAGCAAAGGTTTGTTGAATCTGTTTCTTATGAAGCGCCGCAGATTTACTGCTTGCATAGATTTCCTCCTGACAACATGACTTAACTTGATACCCTGTACTCTCTTTTTGTTTTTAGACCCTGAATGGGCCAACCTGGATGGCTTTGCTGTGTTGGGCGTTGCACCTGTCAGCAACTCATCAACAGGTAAACCCAATCAGGAGGAAACTTTGCCAACATTAGTTGGGTTTACATTGGACACGTCTTTCCGAATTAAACCTTTCCGAATTGCAATGTCGGCCGCCTGTTTATATGATTTGTGATCTTTTCCGATCCGGTGTTTAAATGCACCGACTCACCTAATCATAAACAGTTTGACACATACGCAGACGATCCACATTCCCGTTCATAATGTGCCGCTAATGCTTCGGTGAGTTTGGTCACCGAAGCATTAGCGTTCATTTAAGCGTGAAAATCAGGGTCTTAATTAAATTGATAGGGTCCAGCACAATGTAGGCTGGTTGCTGCTGCAGACTAGATGTCAAATAAAAACCTGTTTATTAGGTGTATATTTATCTTTAGTGTGTGGGGCATCTGGGGATTCAAGCAGGAGTCATGTAAACACTTACTTGTCCATCACAGCGCTAACAAAAATAGACATATGCTCAGTGGCATTCATACTTTACCCCAAGGACAGTTTAATCTTTCTAAACCACTTGACTGGACAGTGCAGCAGGGACTCGTTCGGATTCCAGACTGGCAGGATTGGGTCCAACTATTGAACCCGGCAGTGCTTCTGTGAGGCGACAGCGCTAACCACCGGACCACAAAGCCCTTCTGGAGTTTCAGCTCTATTTGTTTTGGCATATCTGCTCTGGAGACACAGATAATCATATTTGTTGGGCTTAAACACAGTCCAGCCAGAGAATCACTGGGATTTTGGCAATGAATGTTAATTCTAGACCAAAAACCAGTAAAAGGAAGAGGCAAAAGTACAGTTGCTACCAGAAATTGCAGTATCATCTTGCATTGGTGTCACGGTGCGATGGCAGCCGCCTCACCTGGCAGGAGTTCTGTCCGTCACCTTTTGGTCCGGGAATCGCTTTCTTCTTGTCCTCGTGCAGCAAACTGAAGACAGAGGCTTGTGGCTCAGAGCTTTCTGATTTGGAGGATTTTCAAGTGTGCTCTCCCTTTCTCTGATGTTTAATCGATTGGCCCATGACACCTTGGAGGGGCTAGATAGGCGATCCACCATCCTAGCCAGTCCTTCAAGTCTATTACCACTAATCCTCATCCTATCTCCTCCTCTGTCAGTCTGGCTTTGCAACTGCTCGTTGTCTCAATTTCCTCCAACAGCCTGGTTAGGTCTGTCACAGTTTTATCCCAAGGACACCACAATGTCCTCCCACCGACTGTCTTGGGGAGCACCTACGACCAAGTCTGAGGTTCCAAGATCCCCATTTGCTGTTCCGCAAGGAAAGACTAATATTACCCCAGCTTGTAATCATCCACCACCTCAATTCTTCTCTTCCTGTCCAGCTGGACTACCTAACTTGTTGTTCTTGATCAGAGTACGATGTGAGGTTAGAGGTTGGTGTCAGAAAATTCTTCTTATTCTCCCTTAGCTCAAGGACAGTTTTCTGTGAGATTTTTGATCCTCGACAAAAACCCATTTCTGCTGTCCTGCTTTGAAAAACAATCAAAATTTAAGTATGCATTTGAACAGGTTATGGTTAGCTCCTATGGTGCTTGACGAGGCTGGTTGCTGACAGTAATGTTAGCTTCAGGTGCTATGCTAGCTCTGACCTCCGGGCCCACAACTAAATGCTGTGTATTGAGTTGATATTTCAGGCTCCACGTACTCAATGACACCAACATTTCTATGAAAACAACAGCTCTCCTATCAAAAGTTCAGTCTGGGAGCTTTTTAAATGAAAAGATTCCTTTGCCTTGTACATCCATTATTTTTAAGCTACCGTAGACGTAACGTCTTCAGTGAGGTATGAAGGCAGTGGCGACACTCATTTTTGTATTTTTAACTGAGGTTATTTCTTTACTCTGCTTATTTTGAGTTGGTCCGGTAGCTAGCATAATCAGTTTGGGCTAAATAGATGTTTTTCTGCCTGAGTAAGCCCAGAGCGATATACTGAAATAAATTCAATTGTAGCTAGGCTTAAAGAATGCACTTCACAGTGAGACTGAAACCTTTCAATATCAGATGTGCATTTAGAATGTGCTCATATTCTTTCAAAATGGGTCTTGTGGAGGGAGGGAGCATAAGACGGGAACATTCCTCAGCATCAGCCTGGATTGACTGAGGAGGGTCTGGCCTGCAGCGGTGGTATGTTTGTATGGAGGCAGCAGTCGTAGCATCTCGGACAGCTGAGCTTCCAGGAAAAGACAGAGAGGATCTGGCAGTCAGAGTTGTTATGGTCTGGACTGTGTGACCGGGGAGAAATTATTCACTGTGATACTTTTCCACAGAGAGAAAAGGAGGAAGAAGAAAATACAGAAAGAATTGGCTGATTAAAACAAAATGTTTTCTTAGTCAACTAGTTCGAGGACAAATGATCAAACGGGTACATGATTGACCCGCGTAAGTTATCCTTTCTGAATATAAACAGATAGTTGGAATAAAACCACCATGAATATGGGGTGGATTTAGGCCAGAATTTGCAAATATATTTTCTTCTCAGTAGTAAAGCACTGCAATCCTATGTATAGGGCATAAAATAAAGCTATATCTGTACCAAAAGAAATCAATTTTATATTTCTAAAACTTGTGGAGACTTATTATCATACCCAGATGTACGCTCCATACAAATACATATTTTATTCAAGGAGATTTGAACTTATTATCTGGGTTTGTACTACGCTGCCCCAAGTCATATATACCCCCAGAATGAATATAGACAATGTTTTTTTTTACATTAGGATTTACGGTTCATGTCACAAGAAATTAGAGGAAATGTCAAATTTGACCTTTCCAACAATTATGATCATAAGATAAGATATTTAAAAAATCCTGGATACACACCAGATTCGAATGGTTTCTTGACGCATCCCCCATACCTCAATATGTTGAGGTAAATGGTTCAGTAGTCTTCGGTAATTATGGAAGATGTCAAATAAGAAGAAATACTTTATTGAACACATACAGCCATACACAGTACAACATAGTGAAATTATTTCTCTGCATTTGACCCATCCCTGAGGGAGCAGTGGGCAGCCCATTTGAAGGGCCCAGAGAGTTGGGGTTTCAGGGTCTTGCTCAAGGACCCTACGACAAGTATACCCTGGTGGGACTTGAACCGGCTACCTTTTGACCTTCTGATTGGGAGATGCCTGCTCTACCCACTGAACTACAGACGGCCCGTTATTAAAATGATCGGTCCCAAAATTTTATGGGTCTTATTATGACCGAACCTCTCTAGAGAATTTATTGAAAATGTTGTTTGTAAAGTTTAACATAATCCTGCTGACAAACAACCAAAATACATGGGTGTAAACATAACCCCCTTGGTACAGATGGGAACCCCGATTTAAAGACATCCATCCCCTTGATTACGCCCGGGTAGCAGAAGGCCAAGCAACTTTCTCCAAACTTCGCTCTCACCAGCAACACTCTCCAGCTCATACCCTCTAGGGAATTCAGGGTTTCTCCTGGTGGGAATTACCAGGAAGAACTGCTACCACCATCTTGCTCCGCTCAACACGAACAAGCAGCAGTTCCACTTCGAGCTTTGTTCAGAGGTCTGAGGTCTGAACCCTAGCTATGAAGCTTAGCACCACCAGCCTTGAACGTAGTTGATTAGAGTCGCTTTTATCATCCTCATTCATTTGGGCAATTTGGAGAGCACATAACCCGACATTCAAGACCTCCAAACTTAAAAAAAGATGCTTTACAAATTGTCACCCAGCAAAGCACATATCTCCACTGAGGCCCGAACAATACTGCATCACTGTGAAACTTGCCTCAACCTTAGCCCAACCTTTGGGTCTGGTAGCTTTTATGTAATTAGGCAAAATGTTAACAAATGCCATATTTCACAACGTTAAGCAAATTTGTGAAAAGCTCTTAAGTCTGACCAATTTTTCAGATTTGTTTGCCAATAAAGAAAGTTCTTTTTTTTATTGACACAAATAGGACATGTAGCAATGAAGAAAGTTTTTCATTGCTACATGTCCAACACTTGAACCAGGTTTTATGATGATCTATCAAGTAGCATTTGCACAATCCAAACTGCCTGTTAGTTTGCTTGTGGGACAGAGATGTAAGCATAATCTCTGGGGGCTGCAATTACAGATCAATTTTAGAACTTTGTGCAGATTTCATGCAAATTTCTAGAGTTTGAATTCTAAGAAGCTAGTCAATGCTTCTAAATCAAGCTTGATTTGTTTCTTACTTTAGTAAACGTGTAATGACACCTAAAACATCATCAACACCAAATATGTGATTTGTATGTGTATTCATTTAATTTATGGTAAATCACAAGTGTCATACAAATTATCCAATAAGATGAAACAGATGGAGGAAAATCTTGTAGAGAAAGATATGAAAGAAGAAAAGTATCAACAGTTATTGAAATTCCCAACAGCCTGGATCCAAAGGGGAGAAATCCTCTGAGCTGTGCTGGCAGGACAGAAGGAACGATAGAGACGGAAAGACTTAAAAAGCTCTTGCTGAGGCTTTTTCTTCCCCAGAGCTTTTCTGTTGTGCATTCTTACTCCTACTCACATCCTATTTTCTCCATCTTTGCCTCTTTGTTTTGAGGAAGCCCTCTGCAACGAAACTCTATCTTTTTGAAGTCATAGGTAAATATTTTGTTGGATGACGTTTCCTTCCTTCAAAGACTATCCCGCCCTGTAAGTTTGAATGGGGAAACCATTCATAATAGTATTTTTGACCCAATTAAAATTTTGCCAAATCCCCTTCTTTACCTCAGCAATCTGGCCAGTACTCCCCCAGCTGTGGGTGTAGCTATCCTGATGGAAAGCAGCAAAGATCCCTCTCATCTGACAGCCATTATGAGAGAGGGATAAATGAGGGATGGGAAAGAAAGAATAGAAAAGACAAGGGAGGGGTTTCTGTGATAATGCCAATTTTGTCGCTCAGCACATATGGCCAGATGATTGTCTGGACGTCTGAGAGAATGTCTGAGTGGTTATGCAAGGTGGAGTCGCCACTCAGATGGGATTGAATCAGGAATCAGGACAGCAGAAGCTGGAGATGGATGAGTAATTGGGCATATTTTCAGTCAGTGTTAGATGACAGTGACTAATTTAATTACAGCGCTGTGAAAAAGTGTTGGACCCCCTCCTGATTTCTTCTATTTCTGAGTGTATCTCAGACTAAACTGTGTCACATATTAAAATTAGGAATAGAAAAGTTTTAAGTGGGAATTTTGTCTAACAAGGCAAAACGTTAATCCAATACCTAAATCACAAGCGTGAAAAGTGTTCAACCTGAACTTAATGTCAAATTGTACCCCCTTTTGGAAGGTGTTCCACATCTGTGAAGGTTCCAAGTCTTTGCCATCTTCTCACTGTGGTTCTGTGGAGTCGCTGAACCTTAGAAATATCTTTGGAACCCTTACCTGACTGATGGATTCAAATCACCTAATGACATGTCTTTTAATGTTGGCATGATGCGCCACTGGTGACATCTACAAGCCTACTTCCTGCCTCTGAAGATGGTTTATTTAAATGATGTGATTGAACTGGGCTGGTGGTGATCAAGTCTGGAATTGTCTTGTCCAGCTGGGACCACAATTTATGTTGTTTTTTCCATTGCAGGGGGCTTCATCTAGACCCCATAGGCAAATCCAGCACAGAGCTCAGATTATGATTAAACTAAGGGCTCATAAGGATAAAATGAATTTTCACATTTCGACCTTTCTCATCTTGAAACCACCAACAGGTCTAGCCAGGCCTCCCAATACTGCTACCAGATATAAGCCCTCTGTGAGGCGGGCCACCAGAGTGGATAGAACCGCTGACTCCGTGGGCTTACCTCATACCAGGATACACAGGAGGGCCCCTCAGTCATCCTCAGGTCCCAGGCAGCCTGAGAAAGCCTGGACTGGATCTCGCCTGCTGGTGAGGAGACGCCAACACCTTGCCAAGCTTCAATCTGACCAGAGAAACAGAAACACGAAAAAACTGAGTAAGAGGCCTCACAATTTGTACTCTTTGCTACCAGACATGAGTTAGTATGTACCATCTTTAGTGTCCATAGTGTAAACCCTGGCCATGCTGGTATCCTTTTCTATTTGTAGCGTCTGAGTCGGTTCATGTGGTGTCACTGCAGGCTCACAATACCCTGGGCCAGACCGCACCGGCAAACCGAGCAATCGCTACCAAAACAACCACACCAGGTATCTGCAGGTTTCCATAGAATCCTGCATTCTTCTATTTATTTTTGTATTCTCACGTTGCGGTAATTACAGTCACTAGAGGCTAACCTGTTAAGGATGCAGTGTGTAAATTTGGGGGTAGCTCTTTGCAGAAATGGACTACATTTTTTGCCAATGTATAATCAACTGAAAATAAGAATTGTTAAAGACAAAAATGTAGAAAAAACCTTACATATCTCCATCAGTAGTGGGTCCTTTTCGATGGAGGTCACCATGTGGTGCTGGCATTTCTGTACAGTAACCTATGCTGAAATTTGGAAAATAGAAGATCAAACCCACTATTTAGCAGAATAAGAAGCCAGACAGCATGAAACCTTAACATCAAAGGATCTATGAAGACCCAACTCATTAAACTGTTGATGGAATCCACAGAGTCACCCAGGGGTATTCAACTTGGCGGGAAGGGAGGGTGTGCTTGATCCCCCACCGATCACATTTCCTCCTTGGTGGTGTGAAACAACTGGCTGCACATCTGCTCTGAAAGAGAGAGAGAAGAAGAGAAGAATCCTTTATTAGTCACACATACAGTCATACACAGTACAACATAGTGAAATTATTTCTCTGCATTTGACCCATCCCTGAGGGAGCAGTGGGCAGCCCCTCGTGGAGCGCCCGGGGAGCTAAGGTTTCAGGGTCTTGCTCAAGGACCCTACAACCAGTAGACCCTGGTGGGACTTGAACCGACTACCTTTTGATCTTCTGATTGGGAGATGCCTGCTCTACCCGACTGAGTGCCTGTTGTGCCCTCTCTCCTCATTGGAATAGCAAGCACTCCCACACCGTGCAGCCACCCTCCCCCCAAGTTGAATCACGCTGGTGGACTATGTGGACCTTTCTACGGTTTCATGAGTTGGATATTTATGTTTACCTACTTTGAAAGCAAGGTTCCTTTGCCCCATTCGATGCGCGGAGCTCCCACATCAACGGTCCACAATACATTGATGCTGAAAAATTATAATATTGGTTTTCTTATATGTAAGCTTTGACCTACTGTTTCACAGAATAAACAGATAAATACAATATCTAAATATAGCTATCTCAAGGGATCTAATCACTTATAGGCTAGAAGGCCACTGTAGATTGTTGTATTGGAAAGGGTGAGCTGATTGGAGTGACATTGTTTGCATGTGGAACTTCACCATTAGATACTACTAAATTTTACACACTGCACCTTTAACCAAATTCAGTGATCTTAGAGGATTGGTTTGGACCCAGATACTATTGTCTCTATGTATTTTTGTGTTTGTGTTTGTGTGTGTCTTGTCCAGAGCCACCGGAGTACAAGGCCCAGGACATCAGCGTTAGGGTCATGTCTCCTCAGTCCGTCTTGATATCATGGCTCGACCCTGCTGTTGAGATGGGAAAAGTTGTTCCCGGGGTATCCAGGTGGGAATCTGTTAATGAGACATAAAGGAAAGAATGCCAACCCTCTGCCGTGGAATACAACACCCTCATTTTCTCTCCACTTAGATCCTACACTGTCAGGTACAGGGAGAAGGGGGAATCAGCACGATGGGAATACAAGGATAGCAACCAGAGGAGGATGTTGATCGAAAACCTTGATGCAGACAGCATGTACGAGTTTGCGGTCAAAATATCTACAGGAGAAAATGAAGGGAAATGGAGCGTGTCCGTCTTTCAGAGGACCCCTGAATCAGGTTTGCATACTCACGGCCTGCTGACAATCACTTATAAAATGTAAATACACGTGATAAATTCTGATTTTCTTTCATAATTATGAATCCAGAGAACCTGTTTTTTGCTTACGAGGGAGAATTTATTCTTACAGAAAAGAATTTGCTCTTGCATAATCGTGTCTGTTAGCTCTCTCCCTCTTATAATCTCACGTCACACTTCATCACTTTCACTGACTTTCGCTCCCATTTGATATTTGATTCAAGGCTACAGCTCTGTTATGATTGCAGCTCTTATACCATGTCATAGCAGCTCCTGCGGTTCAGTGAAGCTACCATTTATTACCTGGCTCACAGCTCTGACTTACATCCTTACGTTCATATGTGATTTCAAAGAGAGGTTCCTGACAATGTATGGCAGTTCTCAGTCGGCATAAACATCTTGACTGTTTTTATATCCTTTAAGTAGTCATTTCCTCTCCATGTTCTCTCTGGTTCCTATTCCACTGCTCCTCCTTGCATTGCTGGCGGATTCTCTTCTCACTTACTAGCACCGTCTGGGCCACCGGAGAACTTTGAAGTCAAGCCATTACGAGGGAAAGGAACTGCCGCCATAGCAACATGGGATCCACCTGAGGAACCAAATGGCAGGATAAAAGGTCAGGATTGGAGGATATAGAATTAAACTGAAAATGGATTTGGCCTGTATAGTTGTTGTACAGATTTTCTTTTGTCAAAACTAAAACTAGAAAGCTCTCAATGCTACATCCCCCAACACTATCATTTATAAAACCTGAATTGACTGTATGATTAAATGAGCATCGATTTTAAGAATTAAGACCATTTTGAAACAGCAACCCTTACTATTTTTCAAGTGCAGGTACACGTTTTGAACTCCAAATGCGCATAGCCATAAAATGTCTTGACTAGGGCTGATAAAATCTACACCGATCTGCCACCTGCCACCTGCATTGTGTTGGCTTCCTAACCATAGAGCCTTAGCCCGTCACAGAACCTTGTCGCTGGTTCACCAGTTTTCCTTCCTCAGACCACTAATAGGTACTAACCTCTACACACATGGAACACGGAACAACACCTGCAGATCTTAAGATGTCCTGACTCAGACGTTTAGTCATCATTGTCAAAAATCGCTCAGATTATACGTTTGGCCATTCTTGAGCTTCCAAAACCTCAACTTCAAGGCAGTATGTTCACCCTGTATCTGGATAATCACTGCTATTCTAACTTCAATGGTTATAATGTTATGGCAGATTAATGTATGTATAACCTTTTCATATAAAAAATTCCATTAGTTGACATTACCTCTTAAAATCTCCCGACAACACCTGTTCCTGCTTTACATCAATACAGAGTACATCGTGTCTTATGCTCCGGCTATGAAGCCATTTGGGATGAAAAGCGTCACGTACCGCGGCAGTACTACCACAGCCACCATTGAAGGCCTAATACCAGGAGACCGCTATATCTTCAAGATCAAAGCCACAAACAGGAGGGGGCAGGGACCACAGAGCAAAGCCTTCAGTGTTGCCATGCCAGGATGTAAGTTAATCTAACTCTGTGAAGAAAGTGTGAGCATTTGTACTTGGAATGTAGAGTAATCTTTAATTCTTGCAAATTATTGTCTACTGTCAGCCAGCAGCAGTGCCTCGTCATTATCTAAAAAAAAGGACAGCCTGAGGACTAGCTATACTCCTCCCAAACAGGATACAAAACCTGAGGAATCTGACCTTCAGTCAACAGAGGTGCAAGAAGAACCAACAACACCCCAACCACGCCCTGCCGCACCTGTCAACAGACGCGTACGCCCATTAACCCACACACGTTCTTATCACAGCATCTTCTCTTCTGTAAGGGGTTCAGGCAGAAACTCAGGAATCAGAGGGTCATTCAGAGGAAGATCTCCACATAGAGAGGAGGAAGAGGAGCAAGAAGAAGTGGAAATAACAACATCTCCTCCGGTAGAAGAGACAACCACCATGGAGGTAGTGTCTCAGACAAAAGAACCGGATAACAATGTCTCCCCTGGATCTGAGGATGAAATTGCATTTGAAGAAGAGTCCCCAGTGACTGAGATCCCGAGCCTTAAGTTTCTAACACCCTCTCCAACAAAAAAGCCAACTCGTCCCAATCCAAAATCCAAAAAGCCGATTAGGATCAGAGTACATCAAAAACATGGACCCAAGGCATCTTCTTCCCTCTCACCTACCTCTTCATCCTCTTCAGCTTCTGACACCTCCTCCAATCCCTCCTCTCATTCTGATCCTTCATCATCTTCTCATATTCAAGAGTCAGAGGCCAGCAGGAAGGATTATGTAGCCTCTGCTTACACAGAGATCAAAAACACCGACGAGAAGCCCAACATAAAGTTTTCAAAACCCTCCACTACAGCTGAGAAAGACACCAACTCTCAGCAAACGGGGGCTACATTTACAGGTAGAGGTTCATTTTTAGCGGGGCGCAAGAATGGAACGGGGCTTGGTGTAAGATATGGTTTCAGCCGAAGGCATCCGGGAATTTTGAACAGAGTGAATTCAACTCGATTGCTGAATGGTTATAAACCTTCCATCACCTCACAGTCTAATATTACAAACAGAACTCTAAACCAAGCATCATCACATACACAAAGTTCAGCAACATCACAGTCCACCTTACCAGAAAGGATTCAGAACCCAAAACCAATAGATACGGCCAAACATAAAGAAACCTCTGATCCAAATGCATTTGACAACTTTCCGTCAACCTCAGAGTCAAAGTATCAAGGCCTTACAACTTTGCAGAACTCTCAATCTTCTCAGTCAACTTCAGACACATCATCTGAACAAGACCAAACCAGAGAGGGAAATGATGGCACAAATGCAAAGGCAACCAAAGTTGAAGAACATTCTTCAAGCTCTAAAATGCCAACAAAGAGGGAGAAAGAGCAAAAGGTGAGCAGTACTGAAAAGCCTGTGGTCACTCGTACCAAGGTTAACTCTTCACTTGCTGAAAGATTCCCTTGGCTAGCTAGTCGTTACCCAGGTATGTTTGGTTCAGGGATTAGGGTGTCATCTTCCAGGCAGGATGACAGAATCCCCTCAACCAGGGCTTCATCCCCGACATCCACTAGGGTTTCAGGGGCCACAGGTGCTGCAGGCGTTTCTAAGATACAGGAGACTAGACAAGATCTGAGAAATCCTTCCACTCTTGACTCACTAAAGAATGAGAATGCTGTGGCTTCTGTTAAACCTTCTTTGATTAACCAAAATAGTCAATCAAGTGACCGTAGAAACCCAACTACCTCATCTTCTTCAGCAGCTGCTTCTTCAGACTCTGATACACACCTTTCCTCAAGAGAACAAGAGGAGCTCACACAAAGAGGAAATCCTAATGAAGCTGATGATCAGAATAGGCCTAATTTGAGTGAGAGTAGTAGAGTCAATGGAAAAAAGGAAATGAAAGTTGAAGACCCCACAGCACCCCAAAAGATTGCTATTACAACTGCAACTTCAGAAGACAATCAGAATGTGGAGACTCCTTCGAGGACAAGACCTGGCTCCAATCCAACTCATCTTCGTCCTGGAGGGGGAGTGCATGGAAGGGGACGATCTCCCTTCCTATCTAGTAGGCAGTTTTCTGGATCTAGGTTTCCAATTAGACCACAACCAGCACAAAACCCAAGGCTGGGTTCTTCTTCAACTGATTCCTCGGCATCCTCAAATGTGCCAAAGCCAGTTTTGACTTCAGATCGTAATGCTGGCAGTAGCACCACAGTGACAAAGACAGGGGGATTAGTCGGGGGTAACTCCCAGTCAAGATCATTGTCAGGAGCATCTTCTTCTTCATCTAGAGACGTCTTTAGGGGCCAGGGGGGTAGGATTCGCCCTCCTACCTTCAGAGGCAAGCCAGCCAATGGAAATGGTAAGATCCATTCCTAATGTGCTTGTTATTAAAGATTGCTCGCTACTGTTTAACGAGTAACAATGATTTTATCTTGACAAAAAGCAAATTGAAAAATAATGGGTAGATGTGTGAGATTGTTGAATATATTACTCCAGAGTGACTGACTTCAAATTGTATAATTTGTAGGTAGAAATGGAAGACCCAACCTGACAGCAACAAATGAGAAAGAGTCTCCCTCTTCTCATGGAACCAGCAAAGTCATTGGTCAAAAGTTCATCACTGGACCTGATGGAGCCAAATGGGTAACTCAGTGTAATCCATATTTGGAATTTTACATTGTGAATAAGTTTATGGGCACAGTGGTTAGCACAATGGCATCACACCAACAAGTTGCAGGTTGAAATCCACTTCTGGCCCTGGCTCTTCCTGTGTGGAATTTGCATGTCCTACCCATGCAATATGCAATATAGGTGAAGTGGTGACCCTAAATTACCCATGGGTCATTCATTCATTCATTCATTATTCTTAACTGCTAATCCTGTTCAGGGGCTGGAGCCTATCCAAGCTAACATCAGAGAAGAGACAGTGTACACGCTGGATGAGTTGTGTGGCCCCATTACATATAAAGTCATTACAAAGTCACAAGTAGTTACAATTCCGGGCCAAATGATGCAGATGGTTCGTGAAAGACGTGAATTTGGGTCACTCATATCATTTGAGCTAGTAATTTGTTTGACTTTTTTAAACAAAGGCCTATGAGTGTTGAGATTCTCCAAATGTCAACTGTCCGGACATCAGTAGGACATTGACGTGGAAGTGGAGGAACTGTCTGTCTGTGTCTGCCTCAGATATGGCGACATTTGGATTTCAGACAAATCTGTGACATTTAAAACTAACTTTGGTCATTGTTGAAAACAGAGTGAAATTTCGAAAACATATATATTACGCATTAATAATCACAGCTTGTTGTTACTCACTCGAGTGATCAAAATTATCCTAAATGACGCTCATATGAGTAAAGCAATCCAAATTTGCGTTGCGTTTGATGTGAGGGGAGAACTGTATGACAGTATCGGTGCACCTCCTACATTATTCAGTCATACAACCTGTTGATTTTACAGTTCCCTTAAAGCCAAAAGGTTTGATTTGTTATTATAACCGTCTTCAAAATGGTACACATCAATTTTTGCCCGAAGTTTCCAAATGTTTCAACTACTGCATGAAAGGAAGAGGAGTACTAGTATGACTTCACATGAAATTGCAAGAGTGGCCATAGATCATATTTGATCTATGTATAGTTCGGTATACACTTTATGTCCCCAGGTGTTAGACTTGGAGCACGGATTTCTAATGAATCAAGATGGAAGAATTCTCCAGGACTCTCAGGGAAAACCCAAGAGAGTGGTGCTTGGAGAGGATGGACGCACCATTTTTGGTAACATGCTTCAGTCAATCTTACGTGAAATACTTCTATATACTATGTAAGTAATACATTTTCAATTTCTCTTCTCCTTGCTCTGCCAGACCTCATGGGCAGTCCACTGGTGAACCAGGATGGTATGGCTCTGTTTGGCCATGGTCGAGATAGCCGGCCTGTAGTCAACCCCAAAGACAAAGTTCTCATGGTTGGGGGGAAACCTCTAGTTGGATTGGATGTTCGTTACGTTAAAACCACAACCTCCACCACCATCACCACCACTATGCCTCCCACAACCACTCCTGAACCCACTACAACTGAATGGTTCATAGAGGAGACTACGACTGCAATGCCGTACCCGACCTGTCCACCTGGAACCTTCTCCAAAACAAATGAATATGGGGAGCCAGCGGTGGACCCAGAAGGAATATTGGACTGTTATCCGGAAGGTGGGTCTCTTTGATGAACTTACTTTGAAAGGTTTTTATAAATCCAGAATATGCTGCCGGAATGAAAGAAAACATGGTGTTTCACCAACTCTGCAGTGTTTTTATATGAGGTCAAGCTTTTTGAAGTGTTTTAGTGCCAGTAAAGACATTTAGAAGTATAACTTCACAAACTTTGTCAGTTGCATAGTTTTTCATGTCCACCAAAGGACTTTAGTGCTTCCTCTCTGTAACCACAGTGTCCTATAACTCCGTGGACTGTGTGTCTTTGATTAATTTGATTTGACCAATGTGTATAGAGGGTTGTTTTTTCTATGTGAGATCACGTGTGAGTCTCCACATCTGGGGCCTGGCTGTGGTCAGAGAACTGCTGGCTCAAATTCACTACGAGCTGTCAGATCCACGCTGCTATGAGTGTTATCAGACGAAGCCAAAGCATGACGCAGACTCGCACATATGTATGAAGACACAAAACACAAGTACTATAGCGATTATAGCATGCATGCTAGGGAATTTGATGACAATTAAATGAAAGTAAATATAAAATCGTATGATGCGTATTCATCTTACAGATGTTTCTTTTATTATGTGGAGCTATTTGAGAAATAACAATGGGGGTACTGATTCTCCTTAGTTACCATAAAAAATCATCTCATTAACTGCAAAAAGACTCATTATAATTGAGAAATTGTCTTCAGTAAACATTCCTATCGCAATTGAAGACATCACAATCATTACAACATCTGGTTCACGGCTATCTGGCATTATTCACTATAACAGTCTCTATTAGTGTTTTATGAAGTTTATAAGTTCAAGTAGTTTTGCCTATATAGCTGTGTGGATGTACATGATTACGCCGATTAACCATGTAAATGTAGGAAATGTAGGAGGTATCACTTTGAATCAATGGAATATAATATTTGTAACTTATCACCTGTTTTCTTTAAAGGATAACTTAGAATGAGTCCTTTATATCTAAAGTTGGAGCTTTTCATCTTTAAAGGCCAAAATGTTGCTCTGCTATGTGTTCAGTGGCCTCCCAGAAAAAAAACCATTTGCTCAAGAGGGGATTTTTCAACGTTTTTGAGGTTGAAGTAGCAGATACACAACAAAGGAACTTTTTGCCGCTAAAAGAGGAAGAAAAAACTGATGCATGAGTTGTTGCTGGCTAACTATTTCTGTTTTATGAAATATTGAGGATTTTACTAATTATTTCTCACAAGAAAGAGCAATGAGCAGTGCTCCCTGACCCCGCCTGGACCTTGCTTCCCACGACTGTGAACCGAGCAGCAAATCAACAACTTCTTCAAAAGTTGATGTTTTGGATGTTGGGAAAATGGGAGAGCATAAATATAAAATCTAAAAATAAATTTGTGATGGTTAGATGTCTAAGTCAAAGACACTCATATTAGCAGTCTGCGGTGGTTAGTATTTCCAGCTCTTGACTCACTCCTATTCCCAATTTTCGCATACCTTTTGGTGTCAGAACAAAAAACGTATCACAGAGCTGCACTGGCAGGTCTATCTTTCTATGTAATTGTGAATTTGTTGCTGCATATTATTCTACTTCTCTGACAGAGGAACACTCAGGGATGGAGCTGGACCTAATGCTTACTGAGACCATGCTGCCTGATGCTTTAGCTCATAAGACAGTTATTGGCTGAGTTTGGTTTCAGCCCAAACTGCTGCCGCCGGGCTGGGATGGACTATTTACTCCTTGTTTGTTTATTGTTTACCCATGAGCGGATAGTTCTGCTTGTTCTGTCTCTTGCCTGTCTTGACTTGTTCTCTCTCCTTGTATGTTTGTTTGGCAGGCTATTGGGTCACCGCTTGTTGGATATTTTCCGTTACGGACTGCTTCTAATCAGTTCTATTTCATAAACTGGAGCCGTAGTGCATGTGAACTTCATGACTAACTTCAGGAGAATGCCTAAGCTTATGATTTAATGCACTGTATTTGCTGTTCATAACATTGCTTTGTAATATGATAGATTGACCCCGGCTTCAACCCAACATTTGCCTAATGGAAAACTCAAGGGGTTTGGTCTATGTGACTCTTTGCAGTTTGTTGTTTCACAACAGGTGTTTGGATCGGTTGCATTTGAGTTTTTTAGCCTTTTTGAGTTTTGCTAGGGAAGAGTGTTGCAGTATTTTTCCTAGCGATTCCCTTCCATCGTTCTAAGCTGGTTGCATGTGTGTGGACCGTGACGTAACGATAGGGTCCACTGATGTAGCACAAGAAAAAACAAAGATGAAAAACGGGGGAGATACTATGCTCACATTTGTCAGCTTTGGAAACTTTTGAAACAGTCTCTTCACATGGAAAACATGGGTCGCAAAACATTAGTTAAGATCAATGCTTGGGACGTTCAGGGAAAGACGGTGTTCTTCACACATCTGCCCAGGATTCAAACAGGTTTGGCACCAAATAAGGATTAATGAAAGGCAGCAGTAATGATTGTGGATTTAAATAATCTCAATGACACGTGTTTTTGCCAGATGAGGAGACGACCCTGCCACCCACAACCACCACCACCGCCACCACCACCGCCACCACCACGGCCACCACCATCGCCACCACCGCCGCCGCCACCACCACCGCCCCCGCCACCACCACCACAACAACAACAACTACCATGACGACCACAGAGATCCGAACTCCAAAGCCAGACACCAGACCCTTAAACAACAGCCCCTCATCTGAGCTGGATCTCAGTGGCCGGAAACGATTCACAGGTAATGAAAGAATGTGTTTTTCCATGAGTTAATCACGGTTCCGTTCATATCACAAGTCTTATCTTTGCCTACATCACATCCAAGTGAACCGTTTCGGTTATTTTCTCTGCAGTCAAGACAGAGGACCCAAGTGCAGACATAAGGAAAAGCAAAGAAGCGGAACTCCAAGAGTTCAATTTTTTGGTCGGTCCAACACACTCAATTGGCTTTTGGCAAACAATGTGCATGCAGGGTCAGGCAACAGAGTCAAAAAGGCAATGTCGGTACATGAGTAATCCAGATTACCAAGCAACCAATCAAAACAAGAAAGCAGAAACTTGTGTGAAGTTACATACACACCTGAAAACCACCGTGTGTGACTTCACATTAATCAGAGATGGACGCAGACAATTCTGTTAACTTCCTCCACCTCCCCATCAACATCCTGGTGACATCTATACATGTTATGTACTGTCAACACTGGTGTTTGTGATAAACAAATATTTCACTCAAGTGTCAATTTTTCACCATGAGTAAATGACCCCCCAGCTTTGCAGTGACTTTTAAGTTGCCTTTTTGGTGACGTTTTTGTGTGACATCAGCACTTAGTGTATGTTTATGTGCAAAAGGCATTCAACTGCATTCACTCAAGCCTCATAGCCACAAATCAGATATTTTTCCAACGGTGTGAAACTCAGAGTTTTAATAATAAGAGGGTTTTGAAAAATAAATACCCAAAATTGCAAACAAACTGTGCCAAAAAGTTCAAAACAAGTCCAACAACAAAGGAGTAGTGGTAAACTATAAATAAATAAACTGTCCAAATAATGAACGAGTGAAATTTGAATTTAAAAAAAAAGAGAAATAACATAAGGAAAAAGACAGGAGCAGAAAACTACAGGTACATTCCAGAGACGAGACCGGAAGATTTGAAGGGACAGCCACACAATCAGGACAAAGGAGGGACAGGTGAGAACGTTCAGCAATCAAGGAGCCGGGGGGAAAAGACGCCGTTTCTCAACATGTTGTTCAGCCTTGCTGACCAGTTGTAAGTTCTAGCCAGTAAAGTACTGTTGCCAGCTCAATGTAGCTTTAAGATGTTTTTAGGCAATAATATATTTGTTTAAAACTTATATATGCGCTTTGGATATCCATATTTTGCCTATTTAAAAATGTACTCTGAAGTTTTCGGAGTTGTGAGCTCCAGCTCGCTGCCAAGTTGACCGGGTGCTCAGCTCTTAGAGTTCCCGCTGAGAGCTGCAAGACGTGGGCGCGTTGTTTTAATATGACACATTGGTTCGGGTGTATTCACTGATCATTTAACCAAACGTTTAAATCAGATTTCACTGATATGACAGCTGAAAGAGTTTTTAATTAATTAGTTAAATAAACCTTGTCAATGCAAATTTGCGAGGTCAACAATGTAATGTTTAATTACAAAAATTACATTTAAATTTTTTTTTAACAGTTTGTGCAAGTACATTCAAATATGAAAAAATAGAAAAAGATCACGAATACTGCAGCCAATGAATATATGTCTAAATGTAATTTAACTGTGTTGTACCCAGGATTTGTGTCACAGAAATGTTACGTGTCTTTTTAATCAGGATTGATTAATTCAAGCAAAATTCAATTCAGTATATTGAGAGGCCATTCTCCAATGGCCTCTCATTGGAGAATGGATATATATATATGGATATACAATCCATACATATATCCTTATACAAGCCAAAGAATCATATACAATGATCAATATTGTTTGATCATTGTTTGTAATGACCAAACAATATTTCTATTGTTTGATGATTTTTTATTTAAATAATCAATCAACAATCAGTTATGGTTTAGAGAGACGTACCAAGCTGGGGAGACAGGCCAGCAGGGTCTTTCTCTTCCTCCGCATCCCGGCTCATCTCTCCCAGATCAACCTCCTGAATTGTGCTATCCCGCCATTCGCCACTGAGCTCTGATGTCATGACAACGTTAACAAATTCGCTGCTGTTCCACTTGTACTGTGAACTCGCGGACTTCAGAAGTCTGGATTTCCCATAGTCCGGGCTTGCCAAGTCTGGACTTGTGGATTTGCGGACTTGAGTATTGAGAAATGAACAGAGAGGGAAAAAAAACAGCAAAAACATTGGGATTGGGAATCCAGAGAAGTTTATTCAAAAATACCAAGAATGAAAACAAAGAACACTAAAGAGAGATACAGTTAATGATATTGGAATAAAACACTGCTAAAAAAAGTAAGGGAATACTTAAATCGTAAAAGATCTCGATAGAAGCATTCAAGTTGAAAATCTTCATTGATATCCAGTGCGTAATTTGTTTAGACCAAAATTATGCAGGAACGATCAATGGAAATCAAAATCATTAAACCGTTAAGGGCTGGATTCTAAATGACACCAAAGATCAAAGTGAAAAACTCAAATCTCAGACAGAACCTCACATGACAAAGAGACCTCCTGAAAACATCTGGGCATGCTCTTGATGAGATGGAGAATGGTGCCCTGAGGGATCTTCTCCCAGACCTGGATCCGGGCTCCTGGACAGTATGTGGTCAGTGACAGTGGCATCTGATGCAGCGATACATAACGTCTCAGAGGTTTTCAGGTGGATTCAGGTTCAAGGGACATGAGGAACAGACCAGGGGAAACCCAGTGTACAGTGGACCAGTGTAAGGTCTGATAGTGGGTCTGAGTTTCATCCTGGTACCAAACGGCAGTCAGTGTACCGTTTGCTGGCCCGTGGAGTTCTTAGAGACCATCCAAGGATCTGTCTCACCAGACCACCAATGACCCACCACCAAACCTGTCCCTCTGGATGATGATCCAGCAGCATTACGTTCTCCACAGCGTCTCCAGACTAGGTCACGCCTGCCACATGACCTCAGTTTGAACCTGCTCTTATCTTGCTGAACCTGCCAATTCTGCTGTTCTCGGGTGAACACCAATTGAGCTCCACAATGTTGGGTTGTGAGCACAGGTCCCAGTGGAAGACGTTGTTCCCTCATGCAGTCTGTTGCTGTGAGTTTTGTCAGAAACATCCCATCAGTAGCCCACTGGAGGTTATGTTGTAGGGATTTGTCAGTGCTCCTCCTGTTCCTCCTCACACTGAGGAGCAGATACAAGTCTGGCAGCTCGGTTGGGGTCCTTCTATGGACTTGTCCAGCTCTCCTCGTGTAATGACCTGTCTCATGGCATCTCCTTCATGCTCTTGAGACTTTAATGGGAGAAAAAGCAAAACGTCTTGCAACTACACGCAGGGATAAGCCATCCTGGAGGAGGTGGACTACCTGTGCAGGGTCAGCGGGCTGCAGGTACTGCCTCTTGTCACAAGTAGTGACAAAGAAATCAGCAGAACACAAAACTAGAGAAGAGCCAGTCAGGAAAGATAAGTAGAGAGAAATGGATTGTGGCCACCACCTGCAGAACCATTCCCTATTTGGTGGTTGTCGTGCTTTTGCCTGTACATTGCACCTTTTGCCACTTTCATTTTCACCAAAAGGGTTGAAACTGATTCACAATCACTTGTACTTCCCAAATGGACAGATTTATATCCCAGAAGTTTAACTGGATTGGTGTCATATTGCGATGATTAAGTGTTCCCTTAATTTTTTTGAGTCGACTGAAACGAAAATTGGAAATGAGGAAAAACCTTTCAAAATAAAACAAAAAACAATAACACCAAAATTCCAAAAATCCAGGATTCACAACCTTAAAAAAAAACTTTTTTTTCATATCTGATCCAGTGATGTATTCATACAGCCCTTACAATATCAGAATAGTGTCAAATTAAGACAAAAAAAAACCCAAACTAAAGCAGAATAGAGTCACTTCAGCCTGGCATTATTTAGATTGGATGTCCTTTTAACAGGAACTTTAAAGTCCTCAAATCAAGACTTCATTTATTACATTCTTACATTCTAATAATGAGTGCCATTCCAGTAACCGAGTAGTTTGTGTTTTTACCCTTATCCATTAATAGGTTTTTTTGTTTATTGGTTTGTAAACTCCAGCAGAGTGACTAAAGCTAGACAGAGCACAGAGAGTCCTGAGCAAAGTAAGGGCCAATGATTATGACCAACAAATTCCGGTAGTCGAAGATATCGGTTAGAGAAACCTGATGCAAGCAAAACTCTTTATTATTTAGTTTACTCAACAAATACTACATGAGTGATAAATTGGTGATAATGGTGCGAATAAAGTCCCTTTTAACCAACAAAAACCTAGAAGAGATCTCCACATATGGTGGGGGCCCCTGAGGACAAAGAGAGAGAGAGAGAAGAGTGGACATCAACCTGGTCCACAACAGGAAGTTCAGTCATGATCCATGGAAGCCTACAACATGAGAAAGTTAGTGAGATGATTGGATGACACATTGTTTTTGAAGAATAAGAGAGGAGGAGAAGCTCAGATTATCATGGAAGGTCCCCTAGCAGTCTAAACCTAAGGTAGCCTAAGCCGGCCTCAAATGTAGACAGTGTGTCTGCTTCACAAAGTAGGACTGGAGGAAGGATCCACAGAAGTGGAGTCTGATAACTGAAGGCTCTGGAGGCTCTGGCTGCCATTCAACATGTAGAGACTCCATTACTCCCCGGCATCATACAAGCAGGGTTACTACTAATCTCATACTTTGACAAAGCCAAGGAGTGGGCATCAACCGCGTCCACAACAGTGGGTCCAATTATGATCCATGGAAGCTTTCTAGAGGAGAAAGCACAAAGTTTAGTAACATGCATGAGATAAGATATGGATGTGTAAAGAATGAGAAAGTGAAGAACTCCTCATCCTTCTGACTCTCCCATTGTCTTTTCAGTCCCACCATGGTATTGTTTAAATCAATATGCCTCGAGCAGATATGGAATAAACAATATTAACTAATAATTCTTCACAGTTGCGTGAATGCGCTTTGTAGTAAGATCCAGATGGACGCAGTTCACCACGTTGTCCCAGAAAACGACTGCAGGATGTTTGGGGCTATTAGGAGGCTAATTTATGCCATGCTGGGCTGATAGGAGAGTGGACATTATTTGAACTGTCATTATCCTGGTTCCCACCGAATTTTTATCCGAGCTCAAATGCCGGGGTTTTTCAGTTCTTCTTTATCAGCAGAAGGAAGAAATTTAATCTCTGTGAGGAGTTGGTTTAGCCTTTCAAAAAATAAAAACATCTGGACCTTCTGCTCGCTTTCATCCTGGATGCTTTAGAGCAACAGCCTTACAAACGGCCTGTGCACCGGCAGAGGGATAAATCTGCTCCTCTTGGTGACTGATAAAGTATATCACTAAATGGGTTGGTTGGCCTACGTATGGCTGCTCGTGCACATACAGTAGGAGCTTGTAACAGTCTGTGTGTCGATGCGTATATACTGACACGCGTTAAGACTCTTGGCTCTTGCAGACAGCCAACTATCTGCAGTGGTGGGAGCGACTGAAGCTCCAGTTGTTCCCCCCCAAATCCCATCCAGACTAGGGATTTTGGAATATCTCAAATATTCACAGCTGTAGGTCCACAGCTGGCTTTTCCAGAGTCGTTAAAATGGAGCAAAAAAGAAAGAGAGGAGAGGAAAACAAGTGAGCTTCAGTTCTCTTGTTGGAAATTGACATAGATCGATTATTTAAAAAAGACTAAATAAAGGAGACAGGCCATTTAAGTTCATTAGGAAGTGATTGTTTTATTCACTTCGGATAAATACATTTCTTTCCATCTTATTTCCCTGCCATCAGCTCACTACATGAACTACATCCAGAAGGACCCGTCTGCTCCCTGCTCCCTTACGGAGGCTCTGGAGTTTCTTCAAGTCGACATCATAGAGGGCCTGATGGAGAAAGACAATCTGGCAGCCAATCAGAGACAAGCTCCCCAACACAAGCCTAATAACCTGACTGTGGTCGCCATGGAGGGATGTCACTCATTTATCATCCTGGACTGGGCCCGCCCACTAAAAGATGACATGGTGTCAGGTAAGAATAATTACAACTGAGATACATTCTTATTACTTCTAATAAATTTGTCAATTTTTTCCTAATGTTCATTTGGCTTGTATGCCTATTATGCCCAAATTTATTTATAAAATAAATATAATTTATCTTTATTTCTCTGCTGTGATGGCACCTCCTACATTATTTTTTATCCAGTCGTTTTTTTTGACTCAAAATTTCAAGTTTTAACCAAATTCCACAAATTTGGTTAAAACTTATCCACAAATAACCAAACCTGAAGGTATACAAAATAATGCACAATTACGTGTATTTCCATCCACCTTCTGTTTCCCGAGTATATACTAGTTAGCCTATCTTGCTTTCTGTGTTAACAAAAAAAAAATAACAGTAAATAATCCAATTTGAACATATCAGATTGGATTCAATATCTTTTGCATTGCAAAGGGAAATTGCAGACTTCCTAAATCAGAAATATGTAACGTGTAAAATGAATTAGTCTATTTCCAGAGCTAGTCCCTTACTTTCTACTCTAATAATGTGTTCACAATGAATCCAACATGAACATTGTTGTAAAAACACAGCAAGACACATAATCCGCAATATTTGGTTTAAATGTCTTGAATCAATGTTCAAGCCAAAGAATTATACAGTTGGAATGAAAATTATTCAACTCCCATTATATATATCAGGTTTAGTTACCAAATATGCCAATTATCACCTGCTTTCAATAACTAAATTCCACAATAACAGTTTGAATAGCTCAACACAATTTCTATTTGAAGGGGTTTTTCCCCACTTAGAATGGTTGAACTCCTGAAGGACGAGCGTGTCTAGTTCTTTGTAGAGCTCCTTAAGCTGCTCTGACCTGCTGCTAACAAGATGCATATCCAGACACCAGCTACTGGGGGGGGCTACTGTTAAAACCCAGCTCACGAGAGAAAAGGGGAAACAACATAAATACCAGTTGTAATTCGTGAATACAAAGTCATTGAAATTAGTTTTGAGAAAGCAATACAAGTAAGTAACCAATGAGGGTAAAGGAGGGCTGTATCAAAACAAAGAAAATAATAATACCAAAACAAACCTAAAGCTAGCTGGATAACGAAAGAACCTGAAATAAAATCATCTCTACTAAACTGTAATCTGTCGGAAAAAAACAAAGGCAATTCAAACAGTGTGGCTGTGACTAGTGAGACTCAACGGACCTACGAGTGGCATCAAACTGAACCTGGTTCTGAGGTACCTGAGGCCTCAAACAAGAACTTTCACAGTAATGTTATTCCTTCATGTAGTGGTATCATCACGGTACGCTAACGAGCTGCACACCGAAACCAGCCACCAGAACTCTTGAATTCCCTCCGTTGAGATGCTGCCACTGGATTTATGGGTTGGACTTCATGTTGCCTCAATACGGCGTCCGCAGGCTCCCACTGAAGAGGGACAATGCCCCGCCTCCAGCTGTTATCCTGTGACATCTTCACAAATACATGGGATGGAGGGGGTGGTTCTGATCTCAGCTGTAATCGTTCCTGAGGAATCTTAGCCCACTCCTCATCGGGAAAAAGCCTCCAGTTCTGCAATATTCTTGGGTTTACCTGCCGCAACCAATACTTTCAAATGCCGTAATAGATTTTTCTCTGGGATTCAGAGGTCTGCTTGGAATCACTGTCCTTTGGAATGTCCACTGACGCCAACGATTTCCGTAGTCGCGACATTCCTTGCAGATGGCGAGACATTTTCGTCTAGGATTTCCTGATCATGATGGAATCCATCTTACCCTCTACACGCTGCAGGTTTTCGGAGCCAAAGGAAGCAAAGCCGCCTCAGAGCATCGCCGAGCCACCGCCGTGCTTCACTGAAGGTAGGGTGTTCTTTTCAGCATCTGCTTTACTCCTCCTCCTCCAGACATTCCACTGATCCATAGACCCTGAACCTTACGGCTTGGTTTCATCACTCTACAGAACAGTATCCCAAAATGACCATCATTTCTTAATATTTTGGGTCAGCTGGGGTTTACAGTACGTCCTCCAGTTCATGCATGAAAATATAATCATCAAGAGAAGAACACACTTGGTATCTGCAGCTTAAGTTAGTCTTTCAGGCTGATCTCCTTCGCATATGCGTGTATGATGAAGGATGGTATTCAGGCCGATGAATAGTTTTGAGTCTGCAGTCGTCACTAAAAGTAGAATTATGTGTTGAATGTAGAAATAACTATTTAAACTCCTCTTGTGTGATTCGGTTATTGCAAACAGCTGAAAAAATGACATTCTTCCAATGAAATATACAGTGTGGCTGGATAATTTTGCTTCAAGCTTTAATGTGTTACCACAATTTCCTCCAAACATGCTTTATTATCCTTTGAGAAAATGAAAATTTTGCAGAATTTTTGCCTTTGGCAGCTCTGGTTTGTACTTCTTCAGATAAAATAGGGCGAAGGGGAATTCAAATCTTTAATGTCGCATAAATAACCCTTGCGGATGCGTCAGCCTTTCATCTGTTGTGGTTTTGCATCTTTTCTCGGCCTGCTACCAGCGTCCATCCTGAATCAGGTTTTAAGAACTCTCTCCAGCAGTTTATTGCAGATAAATCGTGTAGAGCAGACTGGAATGAGGCTCCTGAGCTCTGACACAGTTTCCCGAGGAAAAAAAAATTTCCTCTGACCCCTGAAAGTGGTATATGGAAAAGGGAAGGAACAGAGAGGAGGCTACTGTCCGAGATGAGGCGGTCAGGTTACGTCTGTGTTGTCTTTGGCAGCATGTGGGATTGTCCATCCTCTGATGTGTAAACCAGATAGAGGGTCTCAGCTGTCCTCAAAGATTTCCTCATCTCTCTTTCCATCTGCTCTCCTTGGTGTTTCCTCCTCTGCCTATTTGTTCACTGACATCTTTGCTCATGATCCCAATATTCTCCGACTCTAGACGTCTTTCTTATGTTTTGTTTGAACCTGGACTGTTTCTTTTTATGAACTTGAACTTTCCAGGATCATTAGTAGTATTGCATCTGAACAAATACTCAATGTTTTCCCAAGGTTTTGTTTTTCTTTTGCAGTTTTTTTTTTTAAAATCTTTGTGCAAGTTATTTTGTTAATAGTAACTAAAACAGACATAATAGTCGTCCCAATCAGGCTGCAAATGTCGATGTAGAATTTGCATGTATGGTGTTAAAGGCTGGAACTAGATAGATGCAAAATTGTCATCAATATACGAAAAGACATTTTTAGAGACGCTGCCAAAACTCTGGGATTTGGAATATTATGCACGTTCTTTCCAGAGAACAATAATTTCCTGGCATTCTCACAAGCAATGAAACAGCAAACATCTGGACTCCTATTATCAAACTTATTGAGTTAAACTGGGGTTTATATGTTCTCATTTCAAGGTTATATTGCTATGGCTTTAGATGGTTGTTCACTTCTCAGTCTGAGTCATGTCAAATGATGCCCCATCCATCCAATAAAATAGAACATATTCTTGCATATCATCTTTCTGAGAACACCAATTCCATCAAATTGTTGTGAAGCTGAAGCTTCTCCATTATGTTTTGCATAAAATCAAAGACGAACTCATCAAACCCTATGAACATCTTTTCCTTATAAATTGCCATTTTGCAAAGACATATATCATAAAAACAGCAGATGTGATCTGACCCAAGCACAGCTCACTCATGCAGATTCAATCTCAAGACTGTATTTGTTATTAATGCCTATTTACTCAGGAGTCTAAGGAGTTTAAGGGTCACAGCTATCAAAACATGTGGATGGAAACAGCTGAAGGCAATAGAATGCCAATGAGGGACGTTGGTTTTTCCCTCTGCTTCCAATTATTCTGATTCATTAAGGTTTGCCACAAAATACCATGAACGTAATTCAGTGATTAATGAACTAGGCCCAACGGACCAGCTCCTCAGGAAGCATTTAATACAGAGCTGTGAAAAAGTATTTGACCCCCTCCTGGTTTCATCTACTATTGTACTGATCAAATAGTGAATTGTGTCACATTTTAAAACTTAAGTCAATTTGAGTTAAAGGCAACCTGAGTGAATCCAGAAGGTCCTTAAATGAATATTAAAAAACTAGCAAACAGCCTTAAGGCTAGGCTACTAACTGGACTAGACCCATCCAGACCTTATCTGTACCACCCTGCTTCAACCACATCATCACTTCAATAGACCATCGTCAGAGGCAGGAAGTTGGCTCGTAGGTTTCATCGGCAGCACACTATTCCAAAATCAACAGAAATTCTAGAAGGCGATAGATATCCATCGGTCCGGCAAAGCTGTTCCTGAGCTTCTGGGACTCCACAGATCCTCAGTGAGACACATCTTCTACAAATGGAGAAGACTTGGAACAAAAGTGAACCTTCACAAAGGTAGACAAATATTCCAAGATAATTTCTCCAAGAGCACATTGAAGTCTCACTGAGGAAGTCACAAAAGACCCAAAGAAAAGATCCTGCAGTCCTCTCTCACCTCACCTCAGTAAAGGTCAGAGTTCATGGCTCCATTATTCAAAAAATAGCATCATGGGAGAACGTTGCTGACCCAGAAGAACAGTAAGGCTCACTTGAATTTACCCACAACACACCTTGATGACCCTCAGAGCTTCTGGATGAATATTCTCTGGACTGATTAGTGGAAAATGTAGCTGTTTGAAGACAGGGGTCCTGCTCCATGTGGTGTAAACCAAACACAGCGTTCCATTAGAAGAATAGCAGACCCACAATCAAACATGGAGGTCGAAGCGGAATATTGTCGAGATTCTTTGCTGCTTCAGGACCAGGCAAACTCGCCATCATTGAGGCAACCGGGAATTCTGATCTCTACGAGAAAATACTGAGAGGGAATGGCCGGTCATCAATCTTTGAGTTGATGATAATTCCAAGAGTAAGTCCACTTCTGAATGGGGAGTGGTCTCGTCAATGTCTGGACCTGAACCCCATTGAGATGCTGTGGTGGGACCAGAAAAAATCAGTGCATGCTCCCAAACTAACCAATGTGGCTGCACTAAAGCAGTTCTGCAAAGAAGAGTGGGCCAAAATTCCACCACAGTTATGTAAGAGACTGATCTCCATTCTTTCGGAGGGTTTGGTTGCAGATGTTGCTGGTAAACGTGGAACATCTAGAGATTATGTTCAGGGTGTGGATATTTTTTCCTGCTGGTGATGCGGGTATTAGGGAACTTTATAGCCTTTAAAGGATATCATAATTTGAAACTTGTGTTTTGTGTTTACTGAGTTTGTTTTCTGAGGAAATTTTGTTTGATGATCCAATACGGTTGAGTAGTTTGAGATCAGACAAAAAGAGAAGAAATCAGGGGCGGGTCCAATACTTTTTCACAGCTCTGTTCATGACTCCCTTAAACAGGAGAGGAAATCCTACAGAGTTGAAGCCAAGAGTCTAAATAATCGTCTGTCAAGCCGTTAGAGCAGCAGTCTGAAATGGAGAAGAAGTGAAAAACTGAAGGAGGAAGGACAAAGCAGCTTCTATTTCCCTCCTCTCTCTCCTCAGCAGCCCGCTGTGTTGGGGTGACTCCAGTTAAAATAGAAACTCAGACACAGGCATCCAGGAGAAACAGTTGCTAGTTTGATGGTGTCTATAATTCTGAGATGAATGATGAAGATCCACGTGACCTCAGGTTTACTTGCCGGATTATGAGGATTGGTCTGCGTGAGAAGCGGTGAACAGGGAGGCAGGTTGGAAACGGATGCGGAAAATGCTGAGGCTGCAGTTTTTCCTGCCGGGTTTAATGCACGCGATAGACCACCTACTCACAAAACAGAGGGGGAAATAATTGTTGACACTTTCTAAATATTCTAAGGCAAAGGTTGGCATGGTAAAAAAAAAAGGTTGGAGGCTTTAGGATTTATCCTGCCTCATCTCAGGAAAAAAGGCGAAGAATCTGAAACCACATTTCCTGCCATTATAAAAAAATCTAGTATTTCACAACACATGCCCAGAAATTTTAAGTTCCTTGTTATTTTTTCAACAGTGTCTCGTCTCATCTAATTTCATCCTTTTTTTCGCCTTTTCTTTCTCATTGCAAAGTAGGACTACTGGTGTTCCATCGAGAAATTGTTTTTCTTCTCCCTTCTTGGTCTTTGCTTCTGTTTTTAACTTTTGTTGTTCGATTTCTTTTGGACAGGTGTGTGAAAGTGTGAGACATTAATGTAAGATTTTAGGCATTAACAGCAATTTTCATAGTACAGATATAAGCATTCTATTCTCAATCAATTAAGCTTTATTTGTAAAGCAGTTTAAAAACTGAATTTCTGCAGAGATTAATGAAAGAAAATAAGTTAATACAGGATTTAGAGTAAAGAGTAAAGTGAAAACTTTATTGAGCCTGAAATAACAAAAATTATCGAGAAGAAGAAATCGAAGAAAAAATAAAATAAAAGAGACAATTAAAATCAATCAATCAATCTCTATCTAAGTAGCACGTTCATAAGCAAAAGGAGATTTTAAAAAATGACATAGACAAAGTTAATACTAATGCACAGCCTTTAGAGTTGATAAAAAAAAACATGAATGAGGAGTTAAAGAAATTATAATGATTAAATTAATAAAAATGAACAAAACAATTTAGATTTGATTTAGATTTTTTTTAAAAGACTACATTATAAGGGACTGAAGGCATCCCTCCTAAGGGTTAAAAGAAAACGGCAACAAACAGGTAACAGGTAACAAACATTTAAAAATGGAATCAAACATAGTTCAAGAAGAAAATGAGAGAAATAAAATAGAGATATGTCATGAAATAGAAGAAAATCAAGTTAAAATAACTAATAAAGCAGAATAGTAATGACTAACAAAAACAAGTTGTGAATAAATAAGTATGACTTAACACCATAAAAATTAAGACAATTGACAAAAAACAAAAACAGAGTGGGTTCCCGCCCTTCTCAGGTCCTCTTGAGGCTGTTGCAGTGGTTCGGATCAAAACCGCTGGAATCAGCATCAAAGAGTGTTATAGAGAGAGAAACAAGAGGATCTGAAGAACTGTCGTCCTTCAGGAACCAAAAGCATTTCTGATTACATGAAGATCTTTATAAACTAATGAAAGCATTTTCAAACTGGGAAAAAAAAAAATATCGACAGATTTTTGCCTTAGGATCGAAGTTTTTCGTTTTCTGTTTGTCAATCCAAAGCACACATCAAAATTGTACCTTTGCTGATTGTACTTTCCCACATGAAAGTACAATGATATTTTCCTAACTTGTTTCAATTTGTTCAACATATATTGTCAGAACAGGTTAAATGTAACACAGATCATGTTGTTACAGCATTAGAATTGAAACTAGGAGGGAAACTTTAATAACAGAAGACATGCTGCATAATAGAAATCCTACTTTCCAACCCGGCTCTGCTGTCTGGCTGCTGCTCAGGCAGGAATCCAGCTTAAAATGATGCCTTTCATTCTCTCCCCCTCTCATCTTCTACAGGCTACATGGTCTACAGTGCTTCATATGACGACGTTCTCAACAACAGATGGTCTTCCAGATCCTCCAGCGGGACACACCTGCCTGTGGAGAACCTCAAACCCAACTCCCGGTAACACACGACCCACCTGGAGTGGGGTTTATCATCGCATATACATGCATAGTGTACACATGCTTGGAGTTTTCAGGTTGAGTGACTCCCAGCATCGTCGTAAACATGGGAGTCAGAGAAACTTACAAACGGAGATCTGCTCGGTTGCTCCATCCCTCACCTCGACCTGCGTGTAATGTTTACGATCGGGCTGCTGCCTCGGGTGCAGAGGCTTCATTGGCTGTGGCTCAGGAGTGTTTATTTCACTCAGGGAGTGTTTATATCATTATCCCATCATCAAATAATAATGCACATGACGTACATCTGGAGGTTTGCAGAAGAGTGGATGGAAGCAGGCTCACTGCTGGTAGGATTCCATGTTTGTGTGGGAATCTGTTTCCAATTGTGGAATTAAATGAAGCGAATGAGGAGAATGTGAGCTGAGTGGTGATACTGGACTGCTGGTTAAGGAGATCAGAAAACCCGCGAATCAGTTTGGCTAATTAGAGGCAGGTTAACACGCAGGAGTATGAACTGAGAGGTCGTAAAAAATAAATAAATTTATTTCTTTACTCATCGACTGATGTACATGAAACAAAGTTTGCTTGAAGTTGAACACGCTAATGATGCAAGGGACTATTTTAGAGCCGGTTAGCTAGTTTGATAAATTTAGGGGGTAAAAGAATCAAAGTAATCTTCAGTAATCTTCAGTAATCTTCAGTCAATGTACTCGGCGAGGGGTTGGTTTACATATTAGGCAGCAACGGAACATTTTTGTCCTGAAGTTGGTGTGCTGGAGGAAGGAGAAATGGTCAAGCATCAGGATTTGATGAGAACCAAATCATATGACTGGGTCAGCGCATCTCCAGAACTGCAGGCCGTGTTGTGTGTTCTGCAAACAAGTTCTAATATCCGAAACTGGTGTCTGAACCCAGCTCGACCCCTTTGGTTCCGAGGGGACCCTTGCTCCTTCGGCAAAGTATCCACACTCCTAAATAAAGTTACTAGAGAAAGACAGGTAGCTCATAGTTAGCGCTAAATCCAAGTTAGCGTTTGGCTTATGTAACTCTCCCATGCTCCTCCAGGGCACATATAAATAACTCCCATAGGGCCACGCGCTTAAAGAGAAAGGCCTCGCTCGTCCTAACATAAGCTTCAGCTAAGCTAACCAGTTTTTCTCCAGCTCATGTTCTGGATTAAATGCTTCAGAGTCACCGGACTTGATGAAAAGAGATCGTATATAGTACGCCTGAATCGAGATCTTTTTTAAGATCAATCGTCCAGTCCATAGGCAGGGAGGGTTCTAATGTTATGGCTGGGTGGGATATGATACAAGCTAGTCCATATATATATATATACTCATACACAAATACATATACATATATATATAGACATATACATATATATATAGACATATACATATATATAGACATATACATATATATATAGACATATACATATATATAGACATATATACATGTATATATAGTCTGGGGCCAGGTTTAACATATTTAGCAAATTAGAAGAAGTTCCATGTTGGGATGTATTCTTCTAAGTCAGTGGTTCTCGCCCTTTTTGAGTCGCGAAACCCAAGATAACTTTTGTTGGTGTTCGAGACCCCACCACCACCACTGCACACACCCCTTCACCCCCTCTCTCCGTTCCCTCCTCAATCCTAGTCTGGATGGATACAGCGCTGTCCACTGGGTGCTGAAAGCAAAAGCGGAGCAGATAGACTGAAAGACCAACTGAGAAATTCCCTTTGACTTCTCAGTCTTCTCCCTATAACGCTTGTAAATAAAACTCTGGCTCTAATTTCACACTCCTCCGATTGCAGAAATCGAAAGAAAGCGCAAAAACAACAACCAATTGAAGCGATAGTCATCAATGTGAGAGAGAAAAAGTTTAGGATAACAGAGAACTGCAGCAGCTTTGCCTCTTTGGACGAGCTTCCCCTCATGATTCCGAGTGATATTTCTGAATGATGTAATGAATAAATGTACGTACATCTCAATAGATATTTGTTTTTTCATGATATTTTGTTTAATTTCGTAAGTTTTAATAGCATATCTGCCGTTATCGGCCCCAGCGCTTCGCGCGTCTCAGGTGGTGGTGCTGCCTTCAGGCTTTCAGGTGACTCACCTTGAGACAATTCTTGCTGACCCAAGTCTTGAGTTGTAACACTTTTTTTTTGTGAAGCCATCGCTCCATTTTCCATCCATGCGACAGCTAGTGAACCTGCTGCTGCCGCTGGCTAGAGCATCATCAGCGCCAAAACACGAGTCTGTTTCTTTTTTTCTGCTGTGTGTGGATGAACGGAATCTCATACACTCTCAGGCACAATTCAACTCTTACAATCTCAGGTGATAAAAAGAATTTTGGACAAATAATAAAAGGGAATAAAAGTAAAAACCAGTCCCTATTTAAAATCATTTAATGTCGTATTTATTATTTAAATCTATAGTTTTTCCACAACCATCCGGCGACCCCTTGAATTCATCTTGCGACCCCGGTGGGGGTCTGGAACCCCCAGGTTGAGAAAGGCTGCTCTAAGTGATATCATCAGACCAGAAACCTTTAATCATCATCATCAGATGCTGATTAATGAGATAAATCTGATTAATGACCAAAAAATTGGCTTAAATAAACCTAAAATGCATTTTAAGCTGAATGGAAATAGTATCATATGATAAACATTTGTTTCATATGGTGATATTAGAATAAACCTGACAAAGTAAAAAGTAGCTTATTGTGTCTGGCCAAGATCAAGCTTTTAATTTGGTGAGGAGGAGTCATTTTCACCTTCCACATAGATCTTTATCTGAAAAAGAGCGTTGCTCTTGCTAGCTGGGCTACATGAAGCGTCTTGGGGTCTTTTCTCTGTTTTTAAATCGGGGCTCACGGTTTCTCTTCTCCTGCTGGAAACCTTCTCCGGTTTCTGCTTTAATTACATCATCTCCCTCCAGCTGCCTCCTCTCGGCTGATACTCGTTCTGGTCAGCCTCGTCACGTGGCTGCGATGATTGGATCCAGGCCTCACGGCCGAACTTGGTAAAGGTTTTTGGCCGGGGAACCGACAGACCGTGAACCTTCTGTGTGTGACCTTGCAGCCTGACGGAAAGCATGCGGCGCTGCGTGAATGAGCAGTTGCACAAACATGGCATACGTCTTCAGTGGAAAAGTTTGCAAAGTCTCAAAGTTGTCACTCGCTGGCGTTTCTAATCTAATAGGATTTAATAATTGCTCCACCACCCGTAGACTCACATTTATCCGTTCTCACTCAACACACCGTTCCGCTCGCTTTAATTTTCCACCTCTCTCCTGGTTCATGGCCTTCATTCTTATCCTCTCTTCCAAACTGGTAATCTCCAATCGCCTCCTTTCCTCCTGTCCTCCTCTCCTTCTTGCTTTAGTCATTTTATTATGGCTGGACTCGCTTTGGATTCACAGCGATAGAAAACAGACTCCTCTAAAAGCGTTGTGCCCAGTTATCTGCTATCATCATTAAGGTTTTTCCTCACCTTCACCCGAGTCACATCAACACTACAGGAATGACGCTTTAACTGCCTGACGTCTCATTAAAGGAGCAGTTCGCTCAGAAGATAAAATTCAGCCAATATCTACTCATGCCAATAGAAGGTAGCTTTTTATGAGCTAAATACTACCAGGACTTGGATTAAATAATAGTAGTAAATTCTTCTTTCTTCATTTTTTGGGTGTAATGCAGAAAATTAAAGTTATTTCGTGTTGTGGCACATGAATCGTATTGTGCGCTCACCTTTAAGCAAAAGATCCAATAAGAGCGCGGGAAATCAATTGAGGATCTGAGGGCTTCTGGAAGCTGTAATGGCAATAAAGTTTTTTAAATGAGGGTACATATATCTATATATACACATATATATAGTGGCTATTGCAGGCTATGTGAAGTTATTTTCTTTAAATATGTTTTTGAAAACATCAGTCATGTGTAATTCCTAAAATTCTTGGTAAAAAAAAACAAAACAGGTAGTTTGGCTGCAATAGCATTTCATTCTTCTCGGGAAATAGGTCAAGTGTGTCTGCTCCAAAGTGTGTATGAAAAGCTGAAACTGTGACCCAAAATGGGAAACAACCAAAGAAAAGATAAAAGGGATAAATGGCAAATATGTCAAATGTAATTTCTATATTCTATGCCATAGTTAACTGAAGAAAAAAACATTATATTAGATCTCAGCGGCATGTTTGGATATTAAATTACGAAAATCTACCAAAATTCTGGTTCTGCAATTAAGTTATTTTTCACAATGTCAAAAGATTTTTTATTTTTTTTAAATGTAGCATGTGTGTTGTTTAATGAAAAGCACACAGATGGCACACAGCTGTATTTTCTGTTTTACCAAACACGTTTTTAATAATGTTTCATCAGGAGACACTTAGCTGGAAATAAAAAAAAAAGGGAACTTTATTGAAAACGAACAGCAGCGTCTGTTGAGTTAATTTATGTTTGTTTTTGGTCGTTTCCCATCCCCTCCCGATCTGCCCTTCGGACTCACCAGATTTTCCATCGTGCATGGGGTCGAGATAATGACGACATCGTCACGTTTGGCTGAACTGTTATCCTAACCTCCTAATGATCTCGCCGCTGCCGTTTTGTTTTCTTTCAGGTACTACTTCAAAGTTCAAGCCAAGAATGTGTTTGGATTGGGCCCCATCAGCGATACACTCACCTATGTGACTGAATCAGGTGTGTATTCTCTCAAAACCCGCTAGGATAAGCCCGGAGCCGGTCCATTGACTGCAGCTCAACCTTCAGTCTAGATTTCTCCGCCACTATTTTCTGCAGCACTTAAAGAAAGCGTCCTGGTGGTTTTATTGCAGGGCAGGAGCCTTGAATATAAAACCATCCTGGCAGCAGAAGCAGACTAGCAGATGTACCACCGAGCACATTAGGGCTCCTTTTTTTCCCCCTCAGGAGCAGGTGAACACATTAAATTTTAAAGTGCTGTCTCTGTGCTTTTCCTCCAATCTTTCTTTCAGATGATCCTCTCCTCATCGAGAGACCGCCTGGTAAGTCCATACACCTTCATCTCCACAAGCCCAAGTCCTCCAGAAGCTGCTCCAAAGGGTTTGAGAGAAAGAGAGAGAGAGAGAGAGAGACATCACTCCTTGGATTTCTGCTCTTCAACCTCTTCCCATCATCTGGCTCTCCTTTGACTGATAATCTGACAAAACCCCTTTTTAGAACTTCGATAGAGCCTGACTGATGAATCAGAAAACCGGATGTATCAGCCAATATGGCAGAAACATCACACGCCGAACATCCTGGCCAGCAGGAGAGTCCAGGTCCAGTTTAGAAACAGTGCATCCACTGCAGGGTTTGTTCAAGATAGAGCAGCCCAAAGTTCCGTGTCCCATTTAGCACATGCGCCAATGAGCCTTAACATTAAAACCACCTACCTAGTACCGCCCAGATCCCCTTTGAGGGGTCACATCTCACATCTCAGTTTTTACCTGTGTTAAGGATTCTGATCCTCAGGAGTAAAATGACAAAACATTCTATTTGGCTTCACTGAATCGACTGAAAGGCAACTTGATGACTTAGAAAAAAATTAAATCCGAAAACTTTTAATAATCTGAAAGAAAAACTAAAATTAGACTTAATTTGTCTTGAGTTTAATTCATTTAAAAACAAAACACAAACATTTTGACCAAATCTGATAAAAAATATAAGGTATAGTCTTTGACACATATCTGAAACTAAATTAGAAAACTAAATTTGTATTAATAAAAAACCATCAGAACATCATCGTTACAATACACCGTAAAAACTCACTATCAACAGGTTAAAAAATGACCTGGACTCTTTTCATATGAAAAGAATCAGATACTTGTTATAACCTTGTGTTATTGTTTATTATATTTTACCACCACTACAGGATGTTCCTCCTTGTTCCTCAGGTGGGGAACCGATCTGGGTCCCCTTCACCTTCAAGTTTAACTCAGCCCACAGCAGCTGTAAGGGCAGCCAGTTTGTGAAGCGGACCTGGTACCGGAAGTTTGTCGGCGTGGTTTTGTGTAACTCTCTACGATACAAGATCTTCATGGGAGATGGTCTTCGAGGTATGAAGTATAATCGGCCACTAAGGTCTGATTATCTGTTTCAGTTGTCCTTATTCTGCTTCTTACCGGCTTCTTCGTCTGCAGAACCTTTTTACAGTATAGGAGACACGCTGGGACAAGGAGAGGACCACTGTCAGTTTGTGGACTCCTACAGAGACGGCAGGACGGGACCGGCCTACCTCTCTAGTGTTCTGCCCTCAGCACAAGGTAAACAACGGCACATTGATATATGGTGGCAATAAAATTTGGGCCTGATAGAAGATAGTTCTTTACATCCTCTCTGATTCATTATTGGACCAACTGCATGGATCTTATCGGTGCAGAAGAGCATTTCAAAGAGTACTTCTAGAACGTTTTTAGTCCAAATGTGACATGCTCCTCAGTACAACAGAAGGTTTCTGATTATATCTGCCCAGCACTTACTGGTTACGGGATATAACAGAACACAATAAGACTACTAAAGGAAGATATGAGATCCAGCACATGAAAATATTAATTGATGGCTGACTTTATTTTTCTACCAAGGTCGCATAGAGGAGGAGGCTGAGAGAACCTCTTGTTCTATCATACTTTGGTGGCTATCTCAAACTAAAGTGTGTCGGAACTTCAATCTTAATGACCATAAAACAGGCTGAGTAAACAGAAAATTAATGTTTTAAATGATCATTTTAGTTAATTAGCAAAACATTTATCCAATAGAGCTTCAATAAGTAAATTAATAATGAGTTGTTCCGGAATCAATAACCAATCCCTCTTGTTCCAAAGCTTCTCCATTTGTAGATGACGTGTCTCACTTTGGATCTGTGGAGTCCAAGAACTTTAGAAACAGCTTTGCCAAACTGACCGATTTCAATCACCTTATGGAATTTCTGTTGATTTTGGCATAGTGCGATACTGGTGAGACCTAGGAGCCAACTTCCTGTCTCAGAATATGGTCTATTGAAGTGCTGATGTGGTTGAAAATGGTTGTTAGCGATACCAACAGAACCCAGATTATTATGAGATGCACATAAAAAGTGGGTCCAATACTTTTCTAATAGCGCCATCACCTGAGCAAGAGTCAAGTTGAAGCATTTAGATTAAGCAAATACATTGTCTAAATATTATTCGATGATTTGAGATGGTCCAGTTTCCAGTTAGAAATCCCAGCATCATTTTGACCATCTTCATCTTTTACGGTGCATTTTAAAGTTGTAGAATGGCTATAAAGTGACCCAGAGGAATAAACTAGGCTACAGCTGACATCCCAAACAACTAGGATTTATCCCCAAAAGGTCCCCAAACCTCGGCGTTATACGAGCAATCCCCCTGATTGAATGCCTCATTTTAAATGTGATTTATTAATAATCTCAAACAGTCCATGTCCAAACTATTTCTATGAGGTCACCAATATACTCTAGGATCAGATCCAATTCTGACTCAATGATGAAGATAAATGCAGTTAACAATTTTTTCTGAGCTCAGTAATAAAAGAAGTCAGATTTCTTTGGGTCCATTTATATTAATTTAGACATGATTGGAAGTAAGTCAAAAAATTCTTGCAAAATAACCTGTAGTGATTATATTAAAATATGACAATATAAGTTATATCTTGTTGAAGCAGTTCATATGAGGTCAATTTGGACTAAATCTGTAAAACAGTTAGGAATTTGTGTCTAAAAAAGATTTTTTCATATAAAAAAAAAGGTCCTCCTAGTGAGTAAAATATGAACTATTACATTACAATATAATATATACAAGATAGATCACATCCAGTTGATTCATATGCACCACTAAATCAGACCAAGAGATTATGTTAAGAGATTATGACCCAAAAACTGTGATTTTGGAGAGATGAAGCCCCCTCTAGTGGTGGAAATATGCAACTGAACTTTCCCAAAATCAATCCAGTTCCTCCTGGCACTAAGACTTATGGGGCTTATGAAATTTGAAAAACATCCATGAAGTAATTTTTGAGTTGTAGAAAATGGTGATTCCTTAATATCCCCTTTTCTGGGATATAAGGAATGATTGCTAACACGATAGCTTGTTGTGATACATACCCATTAACCGTTACAAACGGTATAACATTCTATCTATCTCTCCTGCAGGATATTACCGTGCATACAGACAGGAGCCAGTCCGATTTGGAGTCATAGGCCGACGCACCACCCATCCATTCGTTGGCTGGTATGAATGTGGCGTACCAATTCCAGGGAAGTGGTAACACCGGAGGAGGAGGAGCCATTGTTACCGAGGGCAATCGTTCTGCATCCTGCTGCAGGCTCTAACCGTCACTGGTCCCGCCCTCAAAAACAGACTTTTTGCCATCCGCGATGAAAAGACACCACTAGGAACTAAGTACAGCTTGACAGAAAGAGAATATAGTACTTGTAAACAACTCAGTGTATATCAATAACATGCATTTTTTTTAATATAAAGCAGTCTGTATATGAAGGGAAACAATAAGCATGTGTCTGTCAGTGTCTTTGTCCTATCAGTGCCAGCTAACCCAGAGACAGGTCCTCACTCAGTGTTATTTATCTCATCAGTAAAGCACACACACGGTCTAACTAGTGACTTTGGACCGAAGCACAAGCTGCAAAGCCCACTGTAAGAATGGGCACTAATGGTGTGTATAGCTCAGTTTCTGTCTATTTGTGTTTTTAAACCATTATACTGTTTGGTTTTGGGGATTTCTTTTCCATCCTTTTGGTATTCACCAAAATGTATTAATAGTTACTGTGTAAGTTTTGTACGTATACAGACAATAAAAGACTAAATATTTGCTCAGGAACTATGGGAGATTGAATAAAAATGTGTCATTACCCAAGGAAAAACCTAAACATGAATCAATTCTAAAAAATAAAAAAAACGCCACGTTGTTTTCTAGCAAAATCTGAATCAGAAATGGTTTGTTGCAGATTCCACCTACAAGGAATTTTACCTGGCGTCCAGGTGAAAATTACACAAGTCAATATAAATCTCGTCATTCCTGGTCTGCAGCCATTGGTATCTACCAATGTGGTCTAAGGAAGCATAACTGGTGAACTGTCGACAGAATCAAGGTTCATTGGTGCAAAAGAAGAGGGAAGACTAGTGTGCTTCCTGAAGAGCGACTGCTACTCAGCAGATTGGCATTAGTGGAGGTGGGGCTGCACCAAAGACCACCTCTGACGCCCCTCTTGTTTGCAGCGGTGATGGACAGGCTGACAGATACGGTCAGACAGGAGTCTCTGCGGACGTGGATGATTTTTTTATCTATTTTCGAAAAACCCAGAGGTTGCCTTCTGTAGTACATTGCGCCTGTTTTGCAACAACAACAAAAAACCTTAACCCTTAAAACGCCTTATTTTCAAAACGTATTTTCCCCCAGAGTTCTTCTCTACACCATTCATTATTTGCATCAGTTTAAACAGTGGACTTGTGAGAATTTTCCTTTGATAAAATGTCCTCAACATTTCAGAATTTATTAGGTTTTGAATGTGAACTATTGTCCACCTGTGTAAAATAATTGATAGCCAGTTGGAAGCCTTGAGAGATTTTTTCTGTATGTGTTACCAGATTTTACTGCAGTAATGAGATTTTTTGATGAATTTTCTTCATGATATTGATCGCTGTTCTTCAGCCCAACAGCCGCAGACACGGTTTTCCCCTTCTGCGAGCCTGAAACTGACTAAGATTGACAGCTTCAACCCTGTAAATGAAATTGATTATATTCAGCAGAAGCCATGGTGCTCTTTCAATACATACATTACAACTCTGCCCCATAGTATCTAACTCCATCACTCCTCCAGGAACGGAAAAAGATCTTTATTACCTACAACAGTCGATGATCGGATGCATCTATCACTACCATGTCCAATGCTACACTGGGATTCATGTTTCACTCAGGTTAGCGCAAGAAACAGACACAGGTGCAAACCCCCTCTGGGTTTAGAAAGGCCATGAACAATTTCCCATGAGCTGTGATGGAGAGATGATGATTGTCTCTGACAGGGTAACTATTTGTCATCTTTCAGACGGGTTTTACGGGTTGGTTGTGTCTCACTAAAAAGCTTTTGCTGCCTGGTGTTGTCAGTGAGCGATGAGCATCTCTGTGGGCTGCAGCCAGTTTCTGCCGATGTGAAGAAAAAAAAAGATCCTGGAAGTCATCCCTCAAAATAGTGACTTTAGAGCTCAAATTAATGATTTAGTATCTCCAGTTAATGACTTACTTATTTGAAAGAAATGATTTGAGGAATGAGAAGTATCTGGTACTGTCATTATCAGCTTACAAAGTGTGGAGGTGGGTGCAGGAATGGATACCATACGTTATGCTTCTGCCATCTGTATTAAGGAGTTATTGTCATTTCTAGTTGTTTTTGTTTTTGTTTTGTTTTTTTTGTTTCAATGCCTACATTTGGGTTTAGTCTCATTCTGGTGGTTGGTTTCATTTCCGGAGCATATATGAAATATTTTTCAAAACCACTTTCTTAACTAAACCACCATTTATGATTTAAGAACCTTGATCATTAATATTTTGTTGTTGTCATGGTTACACAAAGGATTTGTCCCGTATGTGGGATTCTGGAGCATACCAGCTGGCGCAGGATGTCAGTGTAATCTCAGAGAGACGTCGGAGATTTTGTTTTGACATCAATACCCAACTTTGGTTGGACATCAGCCAAAAAGGTGGTGAATATTTGTTGTGTTTCAAATTCTGAATCTTTCAAAGACAATCGACGTCACAGCTCACATTGTGCAAGACGTGGGGTAATCCAGTTCACTGATGGTCAGCCAGTGTCGGGGTTTAACATCGGGATTTACATTTTCAATTAAAACCTATCATCTGTTAGAGGTTGGAGTCTTTCTGACATCCTGTGCCAGCTAGAATAACTGAAAAACGTTCATATTTTTTCTTAAAACATGTTCACATCTCCGATGTCCTTGCCAGGGGCCTTTTAATAGGTTGGGACTTCAAGCGTTTAATTATCAGGTTTCAGGGTTTTGCTCAAGGACCCTATAACATGTAGACTGTATTGGCAGGGCAGGGATCAAACCACCAACCTTCTACTGATGGACAAGTACTCCACCTAATGATCCACAGACACCCGAGGAAGGTGCCAAAGTCTGATGTGGATTTGAACCCGCAGCAGTCTTGCTGTGTGAGAACTGAACGAACCACCACACAACCCAGCTGCCTCATTTCATCATGTGATTTTTGGATATGCTCCTCATTACATTTAACCAGGTCAACTTAAATAACTTTTTTTCAGTCTTTTTTTCAGTCATGGCTGGGCATCCGGAGTATTTCATGCCTGTTTTGAGATATAAACTCATTACACTTCGATTCTTAGACGTAAGACGAAGTATAGGAGATCGTTTTTTATCATCCTTCTGAAACCACCAACAAACCAAGGAACAATTAAACTGATACAGGTTATAACGTAACCTTCTTGGTTGAGCAAAATACTATTCAAATTATCTTGAGGGCATCCTGGTGGCCAACATGGATTACTAACACCCATTTAAAATTAATTCTTCTATCAAGTCTGCGGTGTCGTTAATGCAAAAACAGACGAACTCACTCCATAAAAAGACAACTGTTTGATTAACTCAAAATAAAAACGGGTAACATTAAAAACTTTACTGAAATTAATAACTTGGACTAGAAATGGATTACTTTAATTTAAGTTACCATTTGAAGTCATTTCTTTACGTTCATCAACATTTTTTTTTTTTATATAGTGCATAATTAGACCCCAAAAGCACAAAAAAAGTTAAATTCCAGCTTTGGAAATTGTTCAAATCTCTCTAAAAATTTAGTAATTTCAACTTCACTTTAAACTCAATAATCCTTAATTTAATGGTATGTAGCCAGTGAACAGAATTCCTTTGACACTGTATGCCAAAAGTACCTTCTATCTTGTAATATTAAATAAAGCAAAGAAGAAAAAATGACGTGGATCCTTTAGGTGGTTTATGCAAAAAACAAAATGAAGCTAAAAAAACCCAACTCTTAAATTTAATAAAGTGGCGGAAGAAAATCCCGACTTGGATCTTTTTCCAAATCCACTCCAAAATTTCAACTGGTCATGCCCGTCATGCCCTATCGTCATGTTGTCTATGTCAAATAGAAGAAATTATGCAAAAAAAATCTTCTCTTTTGTAATATTTAATAAATCTAGAGAAAATCCTTGGATCTGCCTCTTCATCGCGATCCACTCCAAAATGTAAAGGTCATTCCTTGTCATAAAAAAAGGCTCTCCCTTATGAAATCCATTAAGTAGTTTTTGTGATCCTGCTGGATGACGGGCAGCAAGCATGACCTCATTGGCAGAGGTATCGAATCTTTATCAATGAAAGCATTTTTTTCTGCTTCAGAGGAGCAAATGAAATGGAAAAACAGAAAGATGGAAAAAAGAAGAGACATGAGGACAAACACACAGGATAAAACACGTGTACATGATGACATCTGCTGCAGATGTTAAAGGATAAAGTCATCGGGCCTCTTCTACTTGGACTCATATTAGTGAGAGTGTGTCCCGCTCAGAGAGGATGACTGCTGTCAGGGGGAGGAATAAAAACATTCACGAACCATTACGGAATCGACAGGATTGAGAGGAACCACCAGCAGGAAAACAGAGCATCATCTCGGAAAAATCGGAAACAGCGACTCAAGCATGTGACGCTGAAATTCTGACGCATTTTAATAGCCTTTTCATCATCGGAAAAAATCAAAAAAAAACTTCGAACAACAACCATGACCTTACAAATTAAAATTGTTGAATTGTTTTAAAGCAGCATTAATCAAGTGTTAACAATGCCAATGTCATGAAGAAGCTCGAAAGCAGCATAAAGATATACTCCTCCATACGTTACACAGCTATAATGTTTTTATGACTAAAGCATTATGGGTAGTGAACTCTGCCATAACGTTTTATAAATGTGATCTTAACACACTTACATCTAGAGAATCATTGGAGATAAATGGAGCAACGCTTAGGTAGGAATATTATGTTAGGGTGGCGCTTATGATTCTTTGGAGACTTAATGTAACTATATATATTATATATACTATATATTTACCCGAAAAGTACCCAATCCCCTTTGTTGTACAAGCATCCCCCTGAGTGAACACATCAGATTAAATATGAAGTTATTTCCACAGTATTTCTTCTTTAAAAAGCTGAGAGAAATTAATGAAACACAAACTATTAAATTAAAATGTGGGTTAAATGTGATCAAAAACAAAAACAAAATAGATCTTTCGAGTCAATTCATTTGCATCAAGTTTGGACTCAATCGGATCAATGTTTGAGAATTTATGGCCACAAAACTTTTGGAGGTAAATCTCCCCCTAGTGTCAGACATATACAATATACGTATATACGTTTCCCACTAAGGTCTATGTGGTTTAAAAAAAATTGAAAACGATCCATGAAATGGTTTTCGAGATGAATCCAGAAACTGTTTTTATGTGAATAAGTTCCCCCTATTAAAGATAAAACATGATATATACAAAATAGATCTTCTCAAGTCAATTCATATGCACTACATTGGACCAACATTTGGAGATAAAGCTCCCCCTAGTGTTGGAAATATAGAACCAAACATTACCAAAAACGCTCCAGTTCTTCCCCTCACTAAGGGTGGATGGGTAAAAAATTTGAAAATGATCCATGATATGGTTCTTGAGTTATTGAGTTAACATGAAGGATTTGTGGCGGAAGCCATGGCGATTTCGTAATATACCTGACTTTTCGGGGATATAATTACTTCCTCTGCCCATGTGCTTCTGTTTTTCTGCTTCTCCTGATTATTGGTAACGATAACTTCCTGTAACTTCCAAAATCTGAACCATCAAAAAAGGGCTTTTACACATCCAGAACAGTTTTGATCCAGAAGCACCTGCTTCTTTGGGACCAGAATCCGATAATTTGATAGAGACCTTGGTCGAGGGAAGCTTTCACACCTTCAATGGTGGTACAGATCAAACTTGACTGGCCAAAAGACCAGAACAAATTATGTCTATCTGTGTTGAGCAAATTAAGCAGTTTGAACCAAATGTTGTTCCCCTGGGGGGAAGGTCATAAACCTGCAGTTTTTGTCGGATCAAACTGAAATGTCCAAAAGTCCAGACAGAATGGGTTTCCTGGGTCTATTTAATCGAGTCCCTGGACTGGACAAGGTTTCTGGACTGGACACCCGCAATTTTGTCAAGGTATAAATTCAGGACCAACCAAGGTCCGTCTGCGTTGACCAAGGTCCAACTGTCAGATAGTTACCTTGGTGCAAAGAGCATTTCACCTCTGTTTGTTCTGGATAAATCTGCAAAGTCGAGAAGCTTGTACCAGAGGTCCATCTATGCTCAGCAAAGTCTGGCTGTTTTATAAACCCATTGTTCACAATGTTTTGTTTTTTTACAACTGCAACTTTGGACCAGATTAAACAGAAAATGCGTAAATGTCCGGACAAAACTTTGTCTGTGTCAATCAAAGTTTGACAGATTGATCTGTACTTTTGCTCTGGTGGGAGGTTTCTAAAATGAAATTTTATTCCAGATCAGAAGGGAAAGTCCAAATGCCCAGAAAAATTATGTCTGTCTGTGTTGACCAAAATCCGGCAGTCTGATCCAGACCTTTGTCAAAGAGAGGTTTCATTCCTGCAATTTGGTCCAAATGAATGAGCGAAGTCCAAAAGTCTGGACCAAATCAGATCTTTCTGTGTTAATCAAGGTTCAACTGTTTGGTCTGGATCTTGGTGCAGTAAGTATTTCACTTCCACAATTTTGGTCCGGATAAAATTGAAAAGTCCAAAAGTCCGGGCAAAACTGTTTGTGTTGAGTAAAGTCTGGTTGATTGATCCAAAGCTTAGTCCGGGGGAAGTGTCACACATAAAATGTTAGTCCAGATCAAACTGGAAAGTCCAAAAGTCTAGGCCAAATGACCAAAGATGCACTATCTTCTGTGTCAACCAAAGTCCGGCTTTTAATTCAGACCTTGATCAAGCATATCAATTACCTTTGCATTCTGTTCTATATAAATTTAAAAGTCCAAAAGTTCTGACAAAACAAGTTCTGTCTGTGTTGACCAAGGTTTGACTGTCTGATCCATAATTTGCTCCGGGGGGGGGGGGTTTCACATATGCAAGTTTGTTCCAGATCAGGCAGGAAAGTTCAAAATCCTGGAACAAATGATGTCTGTCCGAGTTGACCAAAGCCCAGCTGTTTTATCCCGACCCTGGCCCAGTGCAAGGAGTCAAACCTGGAATGAACCAGATAAAACTAAAAAGCCCAAACCAAATTAAGTTCTTGTACAAACAAGAGAAGACATGTGAAGTCAAACTCTGCACACAATCTTTACTAAATAGCTCTTAGAAGTACGCAGAAATACTGTCTTGGTTGTCTCATATTAACAAATAACCTCTCAAATGATTCGCACTTCATTATAGTTGGAGCTCTCCGGAGAATCTTATATCATAAAGACTATTCAGGCCGCAGTGACATCATGTGTCTAATCTTTAAGGTGTGTTCATCTTGGCTGGTTGCTCCTCTGGGACAAAATATGGCAGACACACCAGTGGAATAGACAGAGTTTGGAAAGATCCCTGATGTTGTTGTCATTTTTTACATCATTACTCACCGTCCAACTTTGGATCGAGAACTGACCCCTGATTGGTTGCATCTGCTCCAATGGAGGGGAGCAGCCAGGAATTGAGTTAAGAGAGATTAAGGGTGACCGCCAACCACGTGTACACAGATGCATAAAACACACACAAACACTGCTTTTTAAATGTGTCCAAAGATGTTGAAAAGTCACGTATTGTCAGTCAAACTAGCACCATGACATCCATCAATGATGACACGGTACTAAAAGATCACATGTCACCTCTTCTCCAGCATGACAGACCCTCTGTCAGAGTTCTCATCAATGTCTGAGAACAAACTCAACAACACAGGAAAGAAGGAAACCTCAAGAAATTATAACATGTTTCTGATGGTCAAAGTCATGCTTCTGTATGAACCTGGAATATTTCACTGGATGATCCTGGACTGTTTTGACTGCATGAACGTAGACTATCTCATTGTGGGAAACTTTATGAACCTGGACTGTTTCATTGTATGATCCTGGACTACCTCACCATATGGAATTGGACTGTTTCACTAGATTTTCCTAGTCTGTTTCACTTTACGAACCTGGACTGTTTCACTGTATGATCCTAGACTACTTCACCATATGAACCTGGACTGTTTCACTGAATGATCCTGACTGTTTCCCTGTATGAGCCTGGATTGTCCCAGAAACACACCAAAAGGCCACTCCTGCCTGAAGTCCAGGGCCAAGCTCTGACATTCCACATGCGGACCATACATTTAATTCATCAAATTTTCAGACTTTTCTTATTCCAGTAAGCCAGAGAAAGTTAACATCCATAAATATGAATTTAGCACATAATGTTAATGAGAGGAACATTTAAATATCATGACCAAAAATGTGTGGTTGTGAAAGAAAGCAGATGCAATATGGCTTTTCAACATTGTTTCTTTTTTCATGGAAGTGGGTCACCCTAGTTAGGCTGGAAAATGTTAGACTTCATTCTGCAGAGCTGAAATCATCCCAAAAGGAATCAGTGGAAGGCCGAAGAGAAATTGCCAAAGGGAGGGAACGAGGGTGAGAAATAAATACTCTGAATCAAGAAAATCTACAAGCACTGTCATGTTTTCTTTCTGCTGTGTGTGAAAGGAAATGTGCTGCAGCCCATTTTCCTTCCCTGTTCTTTATCAGTTTGTCCCCACAAAGGTGGTCTCTTCGTGCCTCAAAGTCAAAATGGAAAAGTGAGTGGGAACAAGTCAAAGAATAGAAGAGACGTTAAGGTTAATGTTGGGATTTATAACTTATTGGTTAAAAGTCATGTCTGCATTCAGTAGTTAGGCAGTTGGCACCAGTTGGTTCTATGATTCTAGTAACCAGCTTATGGTTCCTGCAGATCTCTGCAGATATTTTCATTGATTTCTAAAGAGTCAGATCAAATCTCAAGTTTGTCTCTAATATTTTAATTTATTTTTACATTTTTTCTAGTTTTGTACCATAATTTTGGTGACTAATGTACATATTTAAAATGAGACCTGAAGGTTTCCTGTCATGTTTCTGGCAACTTATGTGAATAACTGCAAAAATCACTGCAAAACTTTACCACCATGTTTGGATGATACAAGCAGATATTTTGACGAGGACCTTCTGCAACTAAGGCAGATTTCTAGTGGTAACTAAGGCAGATATTTAGCGGCAACTAAGGCAGATATTTTGAAGAAGTTGTACGCGTTGTTCACATTTGAGTTTATAGCAACTAATGTGTGCATTTTGAATGAGATGGTAAGGTTTCCTGTCATAATTCTGGCAACTTGTGTAACATTTTTTGAGAAAAATTCAAGTTTCCTGTCATGGGCGGAGCAATTAAACTATTTTTTATAAGACATTGAAAAGGTCTTGTGCCATATTTGTGGTCACTGAAATGAATTTTGGATAATGTATCACAATTTCATTTTATCAAGCTCAGGACAGCAGCAGTACAGCGAATAGTGCAGCAGCTATGGCAAGCTCCATGTTTCGTGTCCTAGGTGATCTAAACAGTACAGTTTGTACGTGATGTATACGTACCTGTCCCAATTCTGCGCCTAAATACTTCAGTAACTGGAGCACTTATATTCCTAAGTCCACAATCCCACTAAGTCACACAAGTAGGAACTACAACCTAAGACCTTAGTGCTAGAACTGGAAAAGTGATATCTCTGCACTCAACTACGTATTTAAATGTATGGGGCTTCTTCCCAGCCTTTCATCATTGTGGGGATCAATTGATTGAGCTGTGCTGGACACACCCCTATCAGTAGGCGTGGGTGTGGGCCGTCACTCCGATTTTCTGACCACTGCTATGCAGTCAGAATTGGCTTGTGGGAGTTTTGAGGAGAGTTTAATGGGGTTGTGTGAAGGAAAATGTGATGAGGGGCATGCAGAACAGCTTTCAAACCTGCTGCAAATGCAGTTAGAGAGTTGGCTGATTAAAAATCACCTCTCGGGATTAGTTTCTTAGCATGTAGCTCCAACTGTTACATGGGGTCTCCAGCAACGCCGTGCAATTATATTCCGGGCTTGGTGTTGTCATAGCCCTACTAACTCCCTCATATTGGGAGGAACACCAGAAAACCCCAGAAAAACGTGACTTAGGATACTATTTATTATCCTAAGCTAACTCTGTAACTCCACTTCCTTCTAAACTGTGCACAGAAGTAGACAAATGAATGAATGAAGTGGAAGAATTAAGACTCTCTTTCAAAGTCGTTTTGAAGAACCCAGCTTCTGTATGAAATGTTTACATGTTCAACCTACTTTTGAGGCAGTATGCTTTTTGCAAGACTGCAGCCAGCACCGAGCCCCTCCTGCCTCCACTTGCTGTCTCACTGAAGCAGCATCTGACCTGAGTTAAGATGATTGACAGAGAGTATTTCGACAGCGATGGATTAGATATGCAGACATGTGCAAAAAAAAAGGTTGGGAGCAGGGGAGCAATATATGAATATAATAAGCATAAATATATGTATATACAGAAAATCTGTATTTACATTCTATGTGAATATGTAGGACATATATTGGCCCGGCCTACAGTGGCTTAATCATTATTTCAGACAGAACAATGAATCATTACTGTTCATAATAACCTTTTGGATCCTAAGATTATGTCACTGTGATTCCTAGTCCTTCGTGCTTTGGGTGAGGTGACCTAATATGCAGTTTGATAGTTACTTGTAGTCAATAAATAACAGACAGGTCGAACATTGGCATGTTGAACATTATTCAGTGCATTAAATAAAAGCATCAGGGTATGCTCAGGCTCATCAGGCTAGGGTATAGTCAGGCTAAGCCCTAGCCGGACTGCAGTCTCCAGCGGATTAATTTATTTGAGTTGTAAACACCTGTTTCCCATGCTGTTAAGCGATGTAATCAATGAGACAGGGAGCAACTGTTCTGCAACAGCCCTCTTTTATCCCAAATGCCAGGTTTGATGTAAAACCAAGGAGAAATGGCAAATTCACTTAAAAGTAAAGTCTTATTGCCAAATATGCAGCGAGAAGTCAGTGCAGAGAAACCCATTCACTATTGTATACTAATGATTAATTGTTGTGACAAATAGGCAAAGATATAAATCTTTTTTAACAATCAAAGAGGACATACGGGCCTCAGTTCATGGAGGAATTCAGGCAAACTGCACATATACTCCTGTCAGAAAAAAATAAGGGCTAACAGCTGCTCCTGAGAAGGGGCAGCGCTCTGGAATATTGAATGTGTGCTATAGTTTGTTGACATATTGGTTTCACTATCAACCAATTTAAGGTCTAGAGTGGTTATTAGGGAAGATAGTCAGAGGTAAAGGGTTCACCACCAGAAACTTAAAACTGACAACACCCAGATTTCTACTAGAAAAGTTGCAGGTGATTCATGTGGTTCACCCGTAAAAACGGGATCTTTGGGTCTAGGCCTCCTCTTAAAAAGCCACTTCCCCCTCAGACCTTTCTAGGTGCACAGTTTCAGTCCTGGATCACACATGGGTGTAGGACAGAGAATCTTCAACTACTTTAAATGGTTTATGTGTGTTTGGAAAATCTGCATTGCAGCCATATGGCTTGGTACATGGTGGATCCAGAGCAACGGTCTCTGACACAACTGCGACAAAAACAGGCAGACGCCTGACATAATTATTTGGTTCTGGGCATGGTTTAGAGTCCTGCAATGGGTTAACCCTAAAAAGTCTGACTGACAGGTAAAAAATATACTTAATATATACCCATACCCGTATAAATTCACGGGTATGGGTATAGGGATGGATAGAACTAAACGGACTGTGGGCTGTAACAATTTTTGTCATTTTATTTTGAAATGCAGAGAAACAGACTCAGACTAGTTCAGCCCTAATAATTAAGATCACTAATCTGCGATGCGCCAGGCTACACGGTTAATTGAGCAAAATGGACGAGAAAGTCAATAGCAAGCGGATAATACGTCTTTGTGTACAATAAGTCGTCGAAAGGCAAGTCGTACGTTTTTAGAGAAGTTGGGTTTGTTTCAAGAACAAGAGAACAACGTCGTCAGTGGCTATGCTGTCTGCAAAAAAGCTTTATCTTTCGATAGCCGGAGACTAAGCACTTCGTCGCTGAGAAAACTAGCAGACACCTGTGGGAATACATTCGCTGGGTCAATTGAGAAATATTTTCCCAAAAGCAAAAAATAATTTCCCACCACCAGACTTGCAGGACAAGGACGCCATAACCAATTTGGCACTGAAATTTGTTTCTCGGGGAACTGTGTGTGGGGAAGGATTCAAGGAAGTGGGGCAAGGCGTGGTTGATGTCGGGGCACGAAGTGGCAGGGCGGACGCTGTGAAACTACCGCATCCAACAAACTGTGTCACGCAGTCTGACAAAATATAGAGAAGAAATTAGAGAAAAACAAATCCTGGAGCTGAGGAAGCAGCTGGCTGGAGGCAGTGCTGCAGTAACGCTGGACATATGGACAAATGATTACTGAAAAGTCGGCTATCTTTGTGTCACTCTACATCGACAAAAACTGCGGGTTGGTTGAGCGAGTGCTTTGCACAGCTGAGTGGGACAGTACCTTACGCAAAACGGCGGAAAACCTGAGACCAGCAATCGTGCGAGTACTCCGCAAATACAACCTGGAGGATTTCTTCCCCCAATCTGTCTACGTGACTGACAGAGGCTCCAACACAGTGTTACCAGGCTTAATTGCAGTGCACACATCTTGAACACAGTGCTACACACCACAGTCGGAAAAGTTGCTGAAAACTTTATTTAGCTATTTGTTTCCTGTGGTTATAACGTTGGATGTGTGTTTTGGCTTTCAACATGACGCTTTAACAATTAATCTCTCTTTTTTTGATTGCCTCTTGAAAAAGAGCATTGATCTTATTGTTATTTATATATATGTATATTCTTTTTTTACTATTTTTAACAACTCAAGGACAACCAAGAAAGCCCACTGGGCCGTGGGCTCAGGCTGCGTTCACTTCACCAGAGAAGAGATCCCGTCCAGGAGCTGATGATTTACTTGACGTGGAGGACTCCAGCAACCAAAATGCACAGCCTCTGGATGAGGTGGCTGCTGACATCGAATTCAAGACATCTAATGACAAGGACGGCACTTTTGATTTTCTGTCTTGGTGGAAGGTGCATGTTACAGTGTTTTCTATCCTGGCCCTGATTGCACGGAATGTACTTGCCATCCCAGCATCAATCGCTGGATTTGTTATTCAAGAACGGAGAACCCAGCTTAATCCAGAGACTGTAGACGATATTTTTTTCTTCCACAGCAACCTCAGGATTAAATGTCAGCTGCAGGCAGCATACTGTGAGTAGTTACTTGCTACCCTGCCTCTGTTTATTTGTATTATTTCAAATATGCTCTGAATTCATGTTCTACATTCATAGACTGCTGAAGAATATTGGATATTTGTTCAAATATAAGACATGTGAAAATAAAGCACTTCAAACTGAGTGACTGTCTGTAGGCTCTTTGTGTAATCACAGTCAACGGGTTGGGCAACGGATCTTTTTATTGACGGGTCGGGCGGGGCAGGTTTCCAAAACTTGAACCGTGCAGGACTCTAGTATGGTTAAAGATTCTGTGGGCTTGCAGAACCTATGGGTGCAGTAGGGAATGTATCCCAGGGTCACTCTACAAGGTGCTGGTGACTGCAGGGGTCAAGATGACCCCGTTAAGCCACCACTTACTCCGACATTTCTCAGTGTAACCGATGTGGTAGTTATTCTTCAGAAGCCTTGGCCCGGGGTGGCCAGTTGGCATTCTGTATATCGGCACACAGGGAGTCATCTCCTTGGCATAGACGCCTTGGCCCAGTGGCCTGGAGGCTTTTCTGTACATGCCTCCAGAGAGTCATGTCCCTTCATACTGATGCCTTGGCCCATTGCAGCCATTTGGCCTTCTGTATATCTGCATCGAGGGACTCCTATCTTTTGTGGGAGAAGTTTGGTCACGGCACCTATTCCTGCTTAGGCCAACAGGAGACAGTCTAGTGGAAAAGGGTGGACTAAGCAATTAAATTGTTTAAGCATAACAAGGACATCCATGTTTATCTCTTATGAACAGAAAAAGCATGAGAAGAAAAATCATCCATGTAATGTTTTCTTAATTTTATCTGTAAGATTGGCTAAGCGGATCACTGGCACGTATTCAGCAAACATCATTTTACATGTCTGATGACTTAACTGTCACTGTTTTGGTTTAATACAACTCATGATGATCCTTGAAAATTAAGATTGGCTCTGTAAGGATAAATAAAACGTTACTTATACTGGGAAGAAACAACATACTGCAGAATCTCAGGGGATATCGAGTATCCCCCTCAGCAGTCTCAGCTGGACTGACACGACTGGGCTACATTAAACAATAGATAGAATATTCTGTTCCTATAAAACAAGCATTTTTATGAAAGAAAAGCGTGTGTGAATATCTATCAAACTCCAAGATGGGACAGGCTGCAGGGACAGAGACTTGGTTGTTTTGCTTTCAGATTTTTTCAATGCTTTTGATCAAAGTCGGGTCTCCTCTTTTGCTCATTACTCTGAGCTCAGTGTAAACTTCAGCGATGAAGTCAGCCCGCTGAGCTCTACAGTTATGTCACACTTTGGCACACGGATCGGTCAGGCATAGACCGGAGAGAGAGTCCGGCCATTTTCTCTGATCTAGGGCCTATCCAAGGTCGCCATTTCATTACACTGCCGACAGATAGACGACCAACCATTCACTCGCTCATTCACACCTAGGAGCATTTAGAGTCCAAATTTAGCTAGTTCATTTAGCCATAACATTATGACCACTGACTGAGAATAACAATGATTATCTCATTGGGATATATTAGGCAGGAAATTAACATTTTGTGTTGAAGTTGATAAAAATAATAATAATAATCTTTCCTTATCACATGTTATACAGTAAATACATACAGAACGTATCTCAGAGAATGTATCTCTGCATTTGACTCACGGTCTTGCTCAAGGACAAGCAAGACCCTGAAACCTCAGCTCCCCGGGCTCTTCACAAGGACCCATGGCTTGTTGCGTCAGGGGCTTGGCTCAAACCCTGGTCTCCCTGTTGAGGGACGACTGCTTTACCCATTGAGCTGAAGCCCCCCCACCCTGCATTGGAAACAGAAAAAACGGGCACTACGACTTTGACAAAGACCAAACTTAATGTGAGGAACTCACTCACTAGGTTGACCTTCATACGTCCACGCATGCCAGTCTATAAGGTGGACGGCTCCCAAATTTTCCAGGGAAGTTCCTTGAGCAGGATTTCCTTCAGAGAGCGGAGCTCTCAGAGCAACAGAGCCGCCAGTCTGGAATTCAAGATTGGGATCTGACATGGTGCAATGGCAGAAGGGAAGATCGTCCTCACAGAGAACTGAGCGGTGATTTCAGAGGAGTTGAAATCCATGCTTATCTTTTCGTAATGCGTGTGGTTACTATTATCATCTTAATTTCAAAGTTAAAGTTGTCTGAGTGTGATAGAAGAACCTTCACCTCTGCCAGTGAGAGCTGCTGTCGCTGTGATCGCCTAATTCTGTTTGTTTGTCTGCAAGAAATGTCAAAAAGCTGAAATTTTAGATTATATTTTATTCAGGGTTGGATAATGTGCCTACCAAAACGGTCTCAGGAAGGACTTACCACATGTCTCACATTCCAAAAACTGTGAGTAGCAAGGAACGACAAGGTTGAGATGTGTAGCGTCTGAGATCTTCACTCTGGTCGAAAGAAGATGATAGACTTGTTTTCATGGGAGCGAATAAAGATGTAATTTTAAGGCAAACAAACATCCAGGCTATTAGAAAGTGCTGCAGCAAATCTCACTCAAGTCAATGAATTTAATGACATGGTGTCATGGAAACCAACCTGTAAAAACAGAGACTTTAGACGCCGTTAACTCTGGGGCTGCTGGTTATTTAGCCCTGATTGCTACTAACCTTCCCCTGAGACTGTGTGGGAGGTCCAAGATTCAACATCTCCCTTAAGATGTAACGTCAACAGCACGCTCTAACGCGTGTATGTTGTTATTAAAATTTGAGTAAATACACGTGTAAACCCATGCACACTCTCATCATAACCCCACAAGACCTTCAGCTCTGTATATGCTCTGACCCAGTCTTCTAGATCCGAGCGTTTATCCATTTTTCAACCTCAGGACAAACTGTTGACTTTACTTTCTAAAATATCCAACCTACTGACAGGTGCCATGGAAACAAGATAATCAAATTTATTCTGGCTTCACCTGTCAGTGGTTAGAATGTTATGGCTGATCAGTATTTGAGAAAAATCCAGCCTAATCTAATATTTTCCTGAAAAGATTGTAATATATTAGTTCATAAAACAGAAGAAGGCTTATTTGATTATGGGTAATTTGTCCCTTTGGCTTTGCCTTCTAGGCCAACTACAGAAACATGTCATCTTATCCTTCATGTTTGGCTTATATAGATCTGATAAAGAGGCAGTGGAGGGACTCAACTGAGCTGTGGTGTCTTTACAGTCCCTGTTAAACCCTTAATGAAGTCAGAATTAGAAACTCTGAGGTTCCTCTGTCTGGAGGTCTTTAGTAATCCAATTCTGTCACTGCCTCAGAGGAATGGTGAACTTTATCCAAGGGATTTGTTCCTTTTCGCTGAGCAAAAAGGTCTTCCAAATAAATCAGTGATGTAAGGTATCGTACAACGAGACGCTGCTGCACTAAAAGCGAACTTTGTTTGGTCGTCAGGATGGAGGAGGAGAGTAAATGAAGGGGAACCTAAACCTCTAAGTGGGGAACATTACTCTCTGATGTGTGTCGTTGCACCTGACAGGATTTTTAGATTCATGTCTTTGTTATATAACGGTGTTGAAATGTGATTTAGGTTCACAGTAATGTGTAGATTCTCCTCTTCCATGTCCTCATTCTCATAAGATTATATGTTGCTCTCAGCGAACGACTGCACACCTGGAAATAAGGTTGACATGCTCATCATCTGAAACCTCATGCTTGATTTGTGTCTTATAATATCCCCGAAAAGACGGGGATCCGCCGCTGCTGCCGCCACAGATCCTTCCTGTTAACATGTAATTTTCTAATGTCATGCCCAACATTTCTTAGTGAGAGGAAGAACTGGATTGATTTGGGGAAAGATAAGTTGCATATTTCCCTCATACACTGGGAGGAGTTTTATCCCCAAAAGATTTCAGGCCATAATTTCTCAACCTTGGTCGGATTTAATCCAAATGTGGTGCATAGAAATTGACTGAAGGAGGTCTATTTTGTAAATACCACATTTGTATTCTAATAGTTCACATTCTACTCCTTAGGGGACATAACTTTATATTTAATATGAGAAGTTAAGTCAGGGGAATTGCTTGGGGATTGGGGGCACTTCAGAGATACACCCTGGTAGTCAGGGACGACAGGTTAGGCCGGATTTTCAGGGGAAATTTTATGAATAATGAATGTGTCATTTGGGGAAAATATACATTCTTCCTTAGTTCTCATAGTTCTCAAAGTCATTATTCAGTCTAATTTAGATCAAACGTTTGATGAAAGGATAATTAGTTCTACTCATGAAGTATATTACTAATGTAATGTGAGATTTTGAATCTTCTCTATTCATATATTCCTGTAATTCCTTAAGATTTGATAAATCCAAAGAACATTTGTTTGAGGGGAATTTCCACGAGAGATCTGAAGGATTTAATGAATCTCTCAGGACATTCCTCCTGGGCAAATGCAAGCCTCTTCCTTTGGATTGATTGTGATGTAATATAAACTTCTCAGCTATTATCTTTTAAGCAAAGAACGTAGTGATTTAAATGTTATAGGACATCTAAAATACTCTAGACATTCCCAACAAAAAGTTTCACTTTGGGATCTTTATACACGATTGATGCTACCAGCGATTCTTACAATAAGGATAAGATAGCTGGAAAAAGTTTTTTTTCAAAAAGTTTATTAGACATATTGTTAGATTGTATATATTATTTTTAGAATTGCGTCTCTGACTCTTATTACTGAGATGTGAGAATGTGGTGCCATCATAGGACGTATGAGGTGAGACGAAATACGAGCAGCTAGATGATCGGACACTTAGAAACAAACCAACATTATTTGAAAGAAGAAATAAAGCTACAAAGCATTCCGTTTTAAAGATCAAACCTTTATTGTTCTCCTACTATAAAGCTCATAATTTAAGCTCAAACAATCTTAAAAGGTTGACATAAACCAGATACGGACGACCACCAAAACCCATTAAGTAAATCAGACTCATCTGGACAAATTTCTAAAATATGTAGAGGATGACTCTAGAAGCCCATTATTTCCAGTAGTGGTATGTTTGTGACCCTGTTTGTTGGGAAAGTAAAAAGTACGAGCCGTGTTTATTAAGTTTAGTTCATTAGCAGATTTCACATGAGAGTTTTTTCCACAAAATTAAACAATTAGGTTTTTAAATAGAGGGTTGCCAAAATAAAATCAGACTTCTTCGTAACCACATACTCCATCGAGTTTGGGTTATTTTTATCCAGTAACAAAGTCCAACGCTGGTTTGCACAATATCCCAAAAGACAAACAAGGTTTGTTTCTTTATTTTAAGTATGAGGAAATTCTATTAAACATTAAAATTGTGTCTTATTATAAGCTTTTTTTCCCCCTTATTAGCAATCTTGGATGAAAGAATAGATTCCTGAAATCAATTATTAATATACAAATCTTAAGTTAATCAATCTCAAATAAATTACTTTTCATTGCTTGTTGTTTTTACATTTGAGCATTTTTGCTAGCATTAAGGCTCATTTGCTAGGAAAAATAAAACAAATTATCAGGGACAGGATAATTATGTACGTCTCAGGAATTGATGTACCACAGCAACCAGATTACACATTCAGTCCCATTTTTGATTGAGTGGATTTAAGTTTCAGGTACGTTTTGAGGTTGATGCTGGATATTTCTACTTTTTTCACTGTTTGTTTGCTCTGTCTTAACACATGCAAAAAGAAATTCCCGCACACTGACTGACTTGCAAAACAGCATTTATTTCTTGCAATGTTTTGGCGCTAGATCTTCATCATGAGGAGCCGTCTTAAATAGGGAGTGGCTGCAGAACTGCCTCCAATCACATCTTACCTTAGAAAGCACACAGGTTAATCAGCACACACAAATATGGCAACATTGACCTGGAGTTTAACAGTGACAATTATTACTATATGTATTGACTGAAATAACCCAAAAAAATTATCAAAGTAATATAGTTTGTCTTTAAACTACCATTCCCAATTCCACATTTTTCAAAGTATGGGCCTATGAGACTCAACATTGGTGATAAGTTGGTTTCGTTGTTATCATCTCACCAAACAACAAACAAACAAACACGCAAACAGCAAATGACTGTAAGCAATTTTTTTTTTTAAATAACCCAAGTAAATAAATGTGTAGTCTAAAACAAAACAACACCTTAGGATACACTCTTTATATAGAAAATGCAAATTTTAGTGAAAACGATTTATACAGCAAAAACATTTGAATGTATCCGTCACCTCTAAAGGAAGTGGCAACATGATTTTTGGCTTAAGAAATATTTTACACGATTAACCACACACAGAAAAAGGAATCCTAAGTGGGACAGATTAAAAAAAACTGCCCAAAAGAAGTTTATCATTGAGATTTTTGCAGCCAGTGTCTGGAGGGTGTGGATCCAGTAGGTTTCGTATTGTTGGAGAAGATGTCATTAACAACACCACCCATAGATTTTAATCAGGCTGCCATGTTTATCTGATGCTTTCAGGCGTTCCTCGTCGTCTACATCAATGAGTCAGAATATTCAGGCCTTGCATACAGTTAGACACAGCTGATGGTGACTGACTAATGAAACCTTCAATTATCTTACTCCTCTGTTCTGATGGGTCCATGCAGGTTGAGCTAGTTTTGGCAGTTAAGACCTGTACTTTTGAAAAATGTGCCCCTTATTACACAGCCTCTTCAGGGCTGGCCTGGTGCGCCTTTATTCCATTCCTCTGTTCAACATAAAAGGGAGTAGAGATGTCTGAGTCGGCACGTCACAGAAATGGATCAGCCAGCGGTATAATGCAATGTGAAAAGGCAAGACGGTGCAGTAAAGTTTTGACGATGTATTATATGTACACAACTAGGAGTGGCCATAGAAGGTAGAACTATAGTTCTCCATGGGTTTATCACAATGACCCGATTTCCATTCACACACCCATCCTGCCCTCACAATGTGTTTTTGTGCTTTGATGTTATGCGTTTAATACCCAGGTTGGTTTTGGGTTTCCTTTACATTCAATTTACATGCAAGGAGGCAGCAGGAATCAGTTACAGGTAATGTCGGCCCAACAAAAATGGCATTAAATGCAGTCCAAGGTGTACGTTTAATGCAACCTTATCTCTGAAGTAGCACATTTTGACACACCTGGTCTATTAGTGAGGCAGCTTGTGGAATAGTAGTTGGTTTAAATCCCCCTGGGGACTTTTCGATGTAGAGTTTGTATGACATCCCTGGGTTTGGGTTCCATCCCCTCCAAAAACATGTATTACAGGTGAATTGGTGATTCTTTATTGTCCAAAGCTGAGAATGCGAGCATAAATACTGGTTTTCTCTCTACAGCATCATTCAAACTATTTGGTCAAGGCTAGTCTGTTGCACATTCATCCATTCTGTATTTACACAGTGGAGCGGTGAGGAGACGACTACCTAAGGTTGTTTTTCAATATAATATATTTGTGTCTCACAACCACAAGTCCTGAAAGCAGCTAGTAGTGGTTTTGCAGCTAACTCAAAGTTGAAGAAAATTGAACGGAAACGTCATGAAAGTAAGGAGACGAATGTGATGAAATACCTTCCAGAGCGCCCTTCTGATGCACAAAATGTGGCAAATTGCTCAAATGGATGTTCTTAAAATATAGAACTTGTGATAAAGTAATGTCTATGGTATCTCTCCACCACGGATGTCCTACACGTTAGAAGTTAATTGGCCTCCATGTCCCTGTAGAAATAGTTATTGGTTCCCTGTTTAATTTTATGACAAATGTATAATAGTAAAATGATTTGATTCTTAAAAATGGTTTGCTTTGCTTTTTCATGTCCAATGGTACGTGGTTGGTTTTCTGGTTAGGATGCCCCCAAGGTAGCCTCCTCCCTTCAGCCTTTTAGCGGGACGGTGGGGAAGACTCAGAACTCATTGGAGAGGTTATACAGCGATCAGTTGTGAAATTAAAATGACCTGCCTAATATTGGGTAGGTCCCCTTTTGTTGCCAGAACAGTTTTGTGTGTGCTGTGATATAGTTCTACGAGAACCAGCATTAACTTTTCAAAATTTATGCTACAGTAGCTTCTCTGCTGGAATGGTTCACCAGTTGTCCCTCCCGTAGACCACCTTTGAGAAGTACTAACTATTGCAGAGCTGGAACACCAAACAAGACCTACAGTTCTGAAGATATTTGGACTGACTAGTCTGGCCATTACAACTTTAGCCCTAGTCGAAGTCGCTATGATCTTTACGCTGACCAATTTTTCACCATATAATATTCCTGCCTCCAAGTCAAACTCAGGACAATATGTTCACTTCCTGACTAATGTGTCCCACCCACTGACAGATGCCATGGCAACAAGATAATCATCTGATACTGACTTCATCTCTCCATCTTATACTCATAGCCTCAATATCTATGACATCAAACCAGAAAACAATGTTTGATTCCAGATTAAAAAAGTTGAAACTAGCATTATGTTTCCATTGAAAATGCACTTTCTGTAGTATATTAGATGTGTATTAGTTGAGGCTGAACTAAACAGATCCACTCTTGTAAAGTAATACGCTGATATCAGTCTCCCCAGCGAAACTGACTGGAAGACTCACCACTCTGAAATTGGATACTGGACTTTCTCACACACAGGCCTCAAACAGTCCGAATTGGCCGTCACTCCTCTTCGACTTTATTGTTGAACACTGGACACCCCCAGGGGTGTACGTTCATACCCCCTCCTGTTCACACTGTACATCATCCCTGATGGCAATCCCAGACATGGCGAGAACAGACGCCACCATCACTGGACTGATTACAAAAACTGATGACAGTTCACACTGAGATGAAAGCGACGATCATTTAGAGAGGTGAAGAGATAGCACCCAGAACATTATATTTGCCATCAGTGATACTGGATGTATGCATAAAGACCAAATGAAACCAAAAGATAACACCCATCCCAGCCATTCCCTGTTCAACTTGATGCGACTTAATATACAATGGTATCTGCCGAAGCACCAGCAAACCAGATAGGAATTTATTTCCTACTCACTCCTCTGAAAGTTGTTGATGTCTGCTGAGGAGGTCCTGGTTTTGATTTTGTTTTTTTTTGTTTGTTTGTTTGTTTGTTTATGAGTGGAATTCTTTTGACATTTTAAGGGAATGGTACAACCCAAGGAATAATCCATTGGATTCAGGTGCTGATCTGGGTCATCAAAGGTCAAAAGAGTTTCAGTTCTCCTGCAACTAGAGAGCACCAAGCCCTCGCCAAGGGGGTGCTCCATTAGAGATTTGTTTAGAAAAGGAGTTTGTGTCAGATTCATGGGGAAACTGAGATGCTTTGATGGAGGGATTTGTAATCATCAATCCATATCCTGTCTGAGCTGAGAGCCAGCTTTATTTTAAATACCAAAATGTCACCAAAATGTTATCATCTCCATGATATGCCAAAAGCTATTTAACCTCTGGAGTAATCTTCACGCCATTCCATGCCAAATCCATTGCGTAGTTCTTCCTAAATCTTACTCACAAACAAACAACAAGACAAACAAACACACAGAGATGAAAATATAATCTCTTCCCTTGGCGGAGGTAATTAAGAGGGAAGGAAATAGAGAAACCTAAAAAAGAAACATGAGACATGGAATACCGACTAGAAGGGAATGAAAAGGTACAAACGGATAAAGAAACAGACCGCTAAACAGGCTCAAGAGATTAAAGGGGTAGAAAAAAGATTGAAAGAGACCAAGAAGTAGTAATGAGACCAAATACAGAGAACAAGATCTTTCAAAATAAAACAGGAAACCAAAACCATCACAACACTATGTTTTTTCAACTGTGAGATGAAGCTGTTGGACCAGGAGGGAACCCACACAGAAATGTGGAGTTTTGGAAAATGGGGGTTGACACAATACTATGCAGGTAATTTTAATGCTATGGCTGATTGTGTATTGCTGCCATCCAAATGCATATTCAAATCTTAAACATAAACATTCAGATTATCAACAGTGGACACCTCATGATGTTCTACCACTGACATCATGGACACCTCATGTCCATGGGTATTTTTTTTTACTTTGATTGACTTATTGTCATTTTTTTGTCAAGATCCTGTTATGTTGGCCAAACTAAAGGATTCAGGCTGGCAGGCAAGCACAATTGCACAATTCCACAATTCAACTGAGCACTTAGATCCACTAAGATCCAGCTCAGCACAAACTATGTCTACGCCGTTGTTCCCCAGCAGCAAAGATATATCTCCGATTGAACTTATCAAGTGAATTAAGTTTTTTCTGAAAAACATTTCCGACACTAGGGGCAGCTTTAAAAGCTAACAAAAGTTTTCATGCCATAATTTCTCAACCATTTGTACAATTTAGTCTAAATTGGGTGCATATGAATCAACTCCTGGAGATCTATCTTGTAAATGTCATATTTTCCTCTAGTCGTTCACATTTTACTCTCTATGGGGAGATTTTATACAAATCTGATACACTTTATTCTAACATTTCCACTTGTTTTTATACAATGTCTTTCTTTATTACAAACTTATTTTTTTTGTCTCTGTAATTTGGTGTATTCTCTGGCTCAAGAATTTCCTTCAGGGTGAATAAAGTTCCATCTTATCTTATCTTATTTCATTTAGGGAGTTCAATCAGGAGGGTTGCCTGTACAATGCAGGAGATTGGGGGCTCAACATAGAAAGTTCGGACTGCATACTTCACATAAACCAAGTATTGCAGTTGCATTACATAAAGCAGACATGCATCTGCATGCTAGCATCGTATGGAAATGGTTTGATAACGTCTCTGCCTCACTGCTCATTTATTGACCTGAGAAAATCTGACAATTTATTCCTCTTTGCCATGTGTGTGAGAAAAAGATGGAATATGTGCGTTACTCCTGTGGAATTTATCCTTATTTGTCTCTGGGCTCTGCTGTATCCCACAATCAGCTTTGAAGGGGAAAAGTTGCGAAAGAGCTAAACAGGTAGCCTCAGATGGTGTCAAGTGCCAACAGGCCTGTTAAAAGCGGACTCACCCCTGACACGCCGCATTGTCCTTCATATGCTGCAGGTTTAAACGAACATGACGGATTAAAAACACTCTTTGGCCGTGAATGACCGTCGCCAGCCTTGAGCTTGCAGAATTTTACATTTTCCGCTTTGCCTCCAATTCCATCAGTTCTTTGTGCTCAATCCCACCCTGACAGACTTTTTAAGGGTTACACCCTCCTGCGAGTGGCTAAGGAAGCAGACACAAAGCACGACAACCCATAAAAACAATCCTGATTCACAGAGCAGAGGGACGTAATCAGTCTGGATCTCATGATATGGATAGAAGTTATTACTTATCATTTAACAGCCACTGGAAACCACTGCAGGGATTACATTTATTTAAACACAGATGTGGAATAAACAGAAACATAAGCGCTGCCGTGCATGGGCACACTCGATGAGATGGCAAAAATAATGCAAAAAATGACACTAGATTCAATGGAGAGAAGTAATCTTATGAATCTGAAAATAGAAATCTGCTGTGCTCTCTTTCCTTCCTGGCAGATGCCAACTAAATCTGTACTTTTTAAAGACATCCCATCCTGAAAAGACATTACAGACGAAAGAGAGGTCACACATGCAAAGCTTAGAACGCAACTTCCACAAGGAGGCTTCCATAATAATAATTTTGAATGCGTTATTAATTACTGAGCATCAGAACACATCCTCGATGGTGAAGTCAGGGGATGTTTGAAAGCTGCTGTCTGGCTGGTTTGCCTGGACCCATGGCGCTGGATGGAAAAGTCACATCACAACGGGAGCTGCATGGACCGGCTGGCCGGCTGAGGCGAGGTGGCGGCCAACAAACGGAAGCACAGGGGAGGGACGAAAGAGCGCAATATAAGATGTTTATGGGGGTTTTGGGTACGGCTTGACAGACTTGAGGCTTGTGCTGTTTTAGTGTTTGAACGGAGAAGGAGACGTCAGTGCATTTAAGTCACACTGGATGGAATGACTACGTGTGATCCGAAGCTGTTGACAAACGTCAGCACCATGGCCCAGAATTTTACTGTTTCGGTTCTGTTACAGGATGCAAAAAGCTTTAAATTACAACTCTGAGCACTGACAAACTTAACAATTCTTCTGTCCGTTTTCTGGAAGCGCGTTTCCTGTGCAGGCCTGCAGGGCGGCTGGAGACCAGCGGATATTAGATGAGAGATGGGGTACAAACAACCATTATGCAGGTCTCAAGTGGACCTCGTCCACTTTGCCCACCAGGGGCCCGGTTGGAAGCCAATCCCCCCCTTCGCAAGTGCAAGCAGTGTCCACTCCCACATGTCAGCAATTATTCAATTGAACTATATTATTTTACACCAATGTAATAACTTCAAGATGAAATTCGTGTAAAAACTCTTCAAAAATGCCAAAGGACACAATGGAATATAAATTTGGGTACTCTTCGAACTTCATCCAGGCTTTAGGCACACATTTGCTAAAGACAGTTTTTCCTGGTCCAGTTCTAACTGGTGGCACCTCGAGGAGTAACCAAACCAGAGATTTAGTCTGGTGGAGATCAGAATGCTGTGTCATGAGGGATGACAGGTATATTGTAGCTTTTGTGGAATAGCTTTATGTGCATACGAGAGCAAATGCTGCCTACTGCATGATGATTACAGTTTTCAAATGATCAACAGTAAAAAATCAATGTACTGAATGATGAACAGAATCCAGCTATTTCAAAGTGGTAGAGTAACTCAGTAGAGTAACTTGAATCTTGCTGTGAGTCAACAGAGCTGCTTACAGTTTTTCCACAGTTTTCAAGGAATTTCCATGAAAAAACTCCAAAGTATAAATGTGAGGTAATAACTCCGGTGTGAATGTGGGCCTGGCTTTTCTTGTATCTAAGGAGAAGAGCATTTGCACACCGGCCTAATTCTGTCATTTGGACTGCTGGGGGCGCTCACATTGGTATCCCTTGCTGCAGATGTGAGAGGATGATGACAATCACATACCAACACTTCAGGGCTCCTCATATGGATGGAGCTACTCAGGTTAGGGGATCAATTAGTCGCTCTCTAAATCTATCCTGCTTTAAGATTCCTTTAAAAAAGGAAGAATTTATCTTGCAGGAAATTAGCCTCCAAAATACTGGCATCAATCTGCGCGCAGAGACGAGGCTCACGCCAGAATCCCTACCAGTGACAGGCTCAGTCTTGGAGAGAGAGTGCGGTGGAGTTAAACGAACAACATTCGAGAGAGAGAGAGAGAGAGAGAGAGAGAGAGAGAGAGAGAGAGAGAGAGAGTATTTTTCTAATGCTTTCTACCCGACTCCATCGCTCTCACTGCCAATATTGCATCTGTTTCTGAATAGAGCAGGGACTGTGGAAAATCCCCTGGCAGGGAGGATCTCCATCACACACACACACACATACACACACACACACACACACACACACACACACACACACACACACATACAAACATTAAACCTGCAGCTCAAACTGCGCCATATCTACATTCTGATCTTTAGCTTTAACCTTTGCCGCCCCAGGCATGCCCCTTCATTTTATCCAGACCACAATCCCACCACATCCTCTACTCTTCCTACCAAAAACTTCACTTTGGAGCTGACTAGCAATCATAGGCTGCAGTCTAGACTTATTAACCCTTACGCCACACGTGGGAAATCTTTGCCCTTTCACTTTAAAGATAATTTGGCTGTGGTAATGCAACTGGCTTGAGATTTAGAAAGGTTTGGGTGGGATTAAGTCACTTCAAAATCTCATAACTTTATTATAATGGGTCAATAATTCACAATCCAAACAAGATTTATCCTCATAGCATGTTAAGGAGAAGAAATTCACCCTAAAAAATGCACCCCAGATGTGTCTAAAATTTTAATTTGGACCCCAGAGAGGATTGTTGGCTGTAAAGTACCACCTATGGCCCTTAGGGGGAGCTACAACCTTTGGCTGTGACAAAAAATAGCATTTTATCCAAATCTAGCATTGTGCACTTTAAAAAAAGTAGCAAAAAACTACGCAGGTGGAAGCTAAATATGAGCACTGAAGTGAAAAATGGTTTGAAACAGAAATTCTTGATGACACTGGTAACAATGGAAGAAAAAATAATTTCTATCTCATGCGGTCATTCCCCATTGTTTGGTACATCCCTGGGAAAATATAAGCAGTTTCCTTTTATTCTTATTTCCTGTAACTGGTTTTGGTGCCATAGAACCAAAAGACAATTGTTTTAACTGGAATAATGTGTGTGATGTGTGTGTTTATATGGATGTCAGAGAGTGCTGTGTGTTTGTGCGTGTGTGTACATATCCAGCCATCAGTGTAACCAGAGCTATATTCTACTCTGCAGAAGTTTTAATTCCTCCATCTGATTGTTTCTCTCTTTCTTTCTAACGCATGGACACACTATGACCACATTTCAAAGATTTAAAATCCTCAAAATAAAATAATATCTTATCGTAATGATCAGATCTGATGGTATATAAAAAAGTAATGCCGTTGTATTGTCAGTAATAGTGTGAGATATTATCTATATATCATGTATATGGCTTATGATTTCAGGAAGGAGACATTTTATGTCCTTTATGGTTTTGAAAGGTGTTTTATTTAAATATAATAAAACATTATAAATAAAGTAGCACTTAGTATATGGAAAATAACTTTTTTAATAAAATTGACTCTTAAAAAACAGTTAGATGAGGCAAAAAAAAGGGTTTTAAAATGATTATTATCCTGAAAATAAATGAGTATTTGAAAGTTATGATCAGAATAGGTTTTATTTAAAAGCAATAAGTCAGTGGAAGTTATAAAATGATATGAATGCATCATGTTTATCACTTACACACATTTTATGTTTGCCCAATATGTTATATTTTGAATCTAATACTGAATAAAAAGCAAGATTTTAAAGGGTTAAAACCCTGAAAATAAATGTATTTGATAGTTAAGTCCCAAACAGAGGTTGATTAAAAGCATTAAGTCAGTTAAAGTGTGACATAATATTATTATATAATATTTGATGGCAGTGTGAGGAAGGGGGACGTTTAATGTCCTCAGCAATCATGTTAGTGCAGCATGAAGAAGTGAAGCACAAGGGTAAAAAAAAAGTTGGACTCTTCTCTGTTTTCAGACCGCATTCAGACTCAGATGTCAGGTGAAAGACGCTATGGGGAATGAATGTAGTCATAAAGTCTCCCTTTGATATGAAACCTCTTCATGGGAAACACGAGCCGGTGATAAAAAAAAATAAAAAATCAACCATTGTTACATTTGATGTGAAAACACATTAAAAACCACTCTCTGTTGTGTCCCGGTCATTTTTTCCATGCTGCTCGCTGCTCCTCGTTTTCCACTCGGATACGTGTTTTGACAGACAATGAAATACAACAGAGCAGAATGATAAATGCTTTCTGATGGATTCCTGCAGAGATACAGACGGGTGACCCTCCTGTCCAGCATGATCTCATCGCGGCGTCCGCTGAGAGCACTTTTCATACAAAAATAGGTTGCTCTGTTTATTGAATCCCGTCATACATCAGTTTAAAGTGGAGATTCCCAGTTAGTCAGGACACTAGATATCAAAAGCAACTTCCTTCCTGATCTATAAAGACGTTTCACCATTAATGTGCCGGTGACTTTCATGTCATCTTCATTTAATACCTCATTTATGGCATATTTAATGTGTTTGCAGGGAATTCTCCACGTGATATAGTGTAATATTTGTATGTATCGTGGTATGTTGTAAAATACATGTTTTGACATTACATACACGGGAATGTAGGCAATTGAGCATAATGTATTTTTTTGTATCTCTATTAACCATTCAGAAACTATTGTAAAACTTGTGACACGAGAAAACATCGGAAACTTCTACGGAAACTTCTTACTTCTGCTTTATTTTTCATTCTTTCAATCAAACTCATGAAGCCGATGTGTCCACCACCGAGGCCACGGATCCTTCGTGTTAGCGGGATAACTCAAACTGTGTCATGGACCTTTTTCAAATTTAAGACCCACATAGACCTTAGCGCAAGGAAGAACTGGAATGATTTTGTGAAAGTTTGGTAATATATTTCTGACAGTACGCGGAGCTTTATCTATGAATTCGTCAGGCCATAACTTGTCGACCGTTGGTCTGGTTTAACTAATTTAACTTTGACTTCAGGAAATCTATCTTGTATACATCTTGATTTACTCTAATAGTTCATATTTTACTCACTAGGGGGAGTTTTTTGTGTTTTTTTTACGGAAAACATCTCATATCTTACTCATTAAAGTTCCCTTTTTGTTGATATTGGTAATCAAACGGATTGATTTAGAAGTAACTTGTCGTTGATGCCTGTGAATAAAAATGTTTCATTGGGGATGAGTTTGTGAAATACTGCTGATAAAAAGGGAGACATAGAAATGATGCTGATCTATCATGAAAGGTATCGGTTAATTGATTATTTGGTTTGTTGTGTAAATAAAATAAGAGTAAATGGTTAGAATATGTCAGATTAAACATGCTCTATTTGAAGGCTGTTCGGGAATCGATTCGGACTCAACTTTTTTTTGGACCCCTCTGTGATTGAGTTTGACACAACTGTTCTAGGAGGAGCATTTCTATGGAAACAATGTTTTCCAGACATACTTCAGAAATTATGTCATGGATCAATTTAAAACATTATAACCCCATAGATTTTGGTGCAAATAAGAACTTGACGGATTTTGGGAAAGGTAGGTTGTATAGTTTCGACAGCAGAGGGAGTTTTTCCTCCAAAAGTTTTCAGTCATAATTTCTCAACTCTTGGTCCAGTTTAGTCCAAATTTGATGCACATGAATCAACTCAATGTCAACGTTCTGTTTCTGTTTCATTTTGTAGTTGGAATATTGTTAGTTTAGGGTTGTGTTTCCTGTTTGATTGTGAGGTTTAGTTCTTTGTTAATTTTCATTGTACCTTCCTTTCCTCTGAGTATTCTCCTCCTGACTTCCTCTTTTTATTTTGCGTGTTCCTCTTCCTCCCCTCTGGTCTGTGTGTGAATGTGTGTGCGTTAATCCGGATTTCTAGTGTCTCCTCCTTGATTTTTAAATGTTGTCACCTCTACTCAACTGTTTCCCCGTTTGTCCCCGGGCCTCAGCCCTCCGCTGACCCACAGCCATGACTAGACCCTGTCCAGTATGTTTGCCATCCCACGGACCGCCAGCTGCCCTACGTTCTGGACTCTCAGTTGATGGCGGACCCTCTGACATTTGTTCCTGAATCCCGGTTGGAGGAAGACCTGACCTATGCTTCTTTCCACCAGCAGATCTATGCAACAGCTCTATAGAAACTTTAAAAATGAACCAGAATACACAACGAAATAAAAGTACAGGTTAGGACAGCTAAGAATAAAGTGCACTATTTATACTTTTCTTATTGAATGCAGAAGAATTAACAAGCCCCACCAGGTTATCTTTGTCAGCATGTGTATCTAGAGTTAGCTTGTGTCCGGCATTGAGCTCCCATTAACTTTAGTCGCTCTGCTAACATTGAGATGTTCCTCTTTGTTGTTACTTTTTAAGTGACTGACTCAGTTTTTTTGGAACAACTACACTGCAGAAATGGTTCTGGTATGATTTGAGGAAAACAATAATGGGTTCAAGGTTTGCTTGGCCTCCAGAATTCCCCATATCTGAATCCAATCCAGCATCTGTTGAATGTGCTGGACAAACAAGTCCAATCCATGGAGGCCACACCTCACAGCTTGGAGGACTTGAAGGATCTGCTGCTAACGTCTTGGTAGCAGGTACCACAGCACAACTGCAGAGTTCTGCAGTAGTCCATGCAGCAGAAGAGGGGCCTACGTAATATGAGAGGGGGGGGGCTTTCCTTAAGAATTAAACTTTCTTTCTTGCTACTGTCTGTCACCATCAGCCTCTACTGTGGACACGTGGAAATGAAGGAGGTCTGATATCCATGTTTTTATGAGAGTTCTTAAGATTTTAAATGCCTTGTGACAGCAGTGTAAAACATTCCATCCCACCGGGGATGAAAACTAAATCTGCTGCATATACAGGTGTGTCACTGTGCTTTAATACTCCAAATATTCTTAATTTAGCCTCCTGCTATCTGACATCCTGAGCATTTTGCCAAAGAGGAAACGCTGAGTGCTTCAAAGGCCAGTTTTTGAAAATGGAGAAGTTCTACTGATTAAATCCAGTTGGATTATTATATCAAAATCCAGGCTTAATTGCCAAGTAATAGAGAGGCAACTTCAGAATTCATAGACAGGGAAAGAGATAATTTCCCGGAAACCTTTTAATGAGGTGTCTGGGGATATAAAGATATTCACTTGTGAGCTTCACAGGCTGCTGCCCTCTCAGAGATTTGCGATCTAGAACGCTGTGAAACAATGCAGAAGAAGTACTTTAAGAATAAATATGTGCAATTATGGTTCATTTATGCACAAAAGGATCTTAGGTCTTGTTTATCATCTTGGCAAAGGCTAAGCTTGGCACTCACTTTCATTTCTTTTTAAATGAAAAGCCTATGATATCTGGGTGGATTTTTCAGACTTGGATCAATCCCACATTGAACCTAAATGACTTCAGGCCTGCACTGATTTATGACCCAGTGCTGCTTGGATGATGTCCATGAGCCAGACTCACTGGTGCAAACAGCTGTTACATAACTGAGAAGAAGGAAGCAGACACCCTCTTGCTAAAACAACACTATTTATTTAAAGGGGCAGTAATACGTAGCGGCATTTACTGGTGAGGGTTCCATAATGCAAGCTAATTTACACCTCAGAATCTACGGTGACCTTCGAGTGTCAAAATGATGTCATCAAGTAACCTGTCAAATTTGATAGATATATTTAAAAATTATATTTTGGTATTATTTGTATAACTAAAGGTCAAAGCTCATATGTATAATAACCAATATTAATATTTGGGTGACCTTATGGTCAGGTTGATTGGATTCATGTTGGGCCGAAGCCAGGCCACAACGCCACCAACCTTTCCCAGCCAACCCAGAGCCAGTCACAGGAGAGGAAATGTGATTTCAGTAGTTCCAGATTGTACCATTAATTGCACCTCAGCTCACCATTTCCAATCCAAAAATCCATGGTGGCCATTGAGTGTCAAAAATTATATCATGATCCTGTCCACAGCATCATGAGGTTCCTTTACATGAATATGTATATAAACTGTATTTAATTATTTACACTGTAAAACTACAGTCCAAGGCTCAAATGTCACATAAAGAATATAATTTGTTCAGCATTGTGGCCACGCTTAATGCTAACTGTAGGAAGCACCTTCCCATTCTAATAAAAAGCTAAGGGTGAATAATTTTGCCTACCACTCATAATACTTTGCACCTCACTTTAACGCCCATCCCTGTAAGGGTTGAGCCCAATGGCTGAGGCCGACAAAACCCATGGAGAACAACCCTGCAACCAAACACTCGCCAGCCCTCCCAGATCTGTCTCCAGAAGGCTGTCCCTGGCTCCCAAGTCCCAACGAGGTGTCTATTGAAACCCAGTCATTGGGGTCTTCGAGTCGCTCTTAGTCTGACCCCTCCCCTGGCACCACATTGCCTAGGGAGACCTACCAAGGCCTAACACCCCTGGACCACACATGTCTTAGATAACAGAGGCAGACCATTGATTCTGTAGTCATGAGCTGTGGGTATTGACCAAAACAATCAGGTTTTGAATAGAAGCTTCCTTGGCTCAGCCTTAGAGATAAGGCGAGGAGCTCAGACGTCCAGAGGGATGTCAGTGTAGAGCCGCTGCTCCTTCGCCGGTGTGCAAGAACCAGTCGAGGTGGTTTGGGCATTTGATAAGAATGCTCTAATGTTTTCCTGATACGTCCAACGACACCCAACGCAGACCCAGAACTTGCCGGAGGGACTATATATATCATCTGGCCTGCAAATTCCCCGGGATCCCTCAGGTACAGCTGGAGACTGTGCTCCTGCAAGGGACGTCTGGAATATCCTTCTTGACCAAACCCCAGATAAGCAGAAGAAAATGGAATGGAATGGTCAATGACGGTCAACGGTAAACATTTGGTTTATTCCAGGTTATTCAGTCTAATAGGGGATAGTGTGTGGAGGATATTTCTTTATTCTCCGTTTGCAGAGTCTAACACCAGATAAACTCGACCTGCTGATGATACAAAGGTGTGTTAGTATCTCTCTGTTAACCCTTGGTCATCTGATTTCCATTTGGAGGGGAAGCCACACCAAATTTTGCTCTTGCTTTGTCTCCGCTAGTCGTGATTTCATTTTCCTTCATGTTTTTTTTTTTTTGAGTTTTCACACTCATTATCTTTTCCTTAGCTAAATAGTATGTGGATCAACAATTTTAATTTTAATATTCACAAATGTCTCTCACACACAAAACAGTTATCCAGCAACAGCTAATTCTTCGTCTTTAAGAAGTTCCCTTTTGGGGTTGCCAAAGTAAATCCTCTGTTTCCAACCAAAGGCAAGTGCCCTGGTAGCTAACGGTACAAGTGGTGGTATTTGTTATTGAGTTAGCTTAAGTTTTACGCCATTCCTCACGCAATCCTGCCCATTTCTCTGGGACTGGGACTAGAGGGGCACTGGCTTGAGACCTTTTTGTGGCTGGATTAGCAACAACTTATTCATCATCTTCTTTTTGTTGATTTTCAGAGATGAAGATTTTCCTCATCGTCTTTCTGGCTTTTCAAGAGAGAGAGAGAGAGCGAGCGAGAGAAAGAGAGCTACAGACAGACAGACAGACAGACAGACAGACAGACAGACAGACAGAGAGAGAGAGAGAGAGGAGAGGAGAGAGAGAGAGAGAGAGAGAGAGAGAGAGAGAGAGAGAGAGAGAGAGAGAGAGAGAAGAGAGAGAGAGAGAGAGAGAGAGAGAGGCCGGAGTCGTGTGGAGCTGATGAAATGTTTTGTATCCACAGATACTTCAATCAAGCCTCTTGAGGATGCTTTCCTGTCCGTCATCAGCCATGAAGAATCCATCATCCTCTCAAACTGAGGCAGCGACGCTTCCAACAAAACCCTAAGACCCATTTAAACGTCTGGTTCCTGGATTTCTGCTCCTGGCGTGGAGCTCCCTTCTCCAAAAGCACTCAGACTCAAACCCAAGCGGGTGCTCTGGTTTTAGCTGCGTCCCTCTCGCTGCCAGGCGCAGTGGACAGCAAATACTGGAAAATTTGACGTTCTTATTGTTGACACTTCACTTTTTTGCTAATGGATTTCCAGTTCAAATGGGGCAGCAGCAGCTTGTGTCAGCGGCAAAAAATCCACGTCAGGGAATAAAATTGGGCAGGTTTGCAGGGTGGAGTCCGGAAATGTGAGCAGCGAGACGGAGTCTGAAGACTCTGACCACCACTCAGGAAATAGTCAGATGTCAAGTGTGTGTGGGTTGTGTATCAGATTTGCCCTGAGCAAAATGGTCATTATATATCTGTGGCAAGAGTGAAGCTCATGGGGCGGTTCCCTCTTTGTCCACCATGGGACCAAGGTAGGAAGTGGATTGGATGGATGATGGATTCAAATGAACTTATTCGAAAATTAGTTCATTTGAATGATATCCCCAAAAAGTCATTGCCGCTGCAGATCCTTCATGTTAGCGCAATAACTCAATAACAATTTCATGGACAATTCTAGGATTAACTTCTAGGAAAAATAATTGTTTAGGGCAGGACTTCCTAACTGTAGGTCAATTTGGTGAATATGAATCCACTTGAGGAGATGTATCTTATAAATATCATCTTTTATTTGAGTAGTTCCAATTTTACTCACTAGGGGGATCTGTTTTACAAAACAACACTCTTTTACAGACATCATTTAAAAACTATTTCATGGCATCATTTTCAAATGTTGTACCATCATAGACCTTTGTGTGAGGAAGAACTGGATTGATGTTGATAATGATAGGTTATATATTTCTGACACTGGGGTGAGCTTTATCCCCACACTTTATTGAGTACATTTTTCAACAGTTGATCCAATTCAGTCCAAATTTGGTGCGTATGACTTGATTTGAGGGGCTCTAATTTAAAAAAATTGTGTTTTACTCTAATAGTTCATATTTTCTCACTGGGGGAGCTTCTTTTTTAGACATAACTTCTTCACTATTGAACTAATAAAGTCCAAAGCTGGTGCATATGAATCAACTCGAGGAATTCTATCTGGTATACAATTTTATTTTACTCTAAAAGTTCATATTTTACTCACTAGAGGGAGACATTAATTCATATATAATTTGAGGAGTTCAATCAGGGGGATTGCTTGCACGATGCAGGAGATTGGGGACTTTCGGGGACATATATTTGCTATGGAGGAATAGGCCTAGCTGATTTTTAACTGTTTTTTCAAAAAGAAGGCGAAGTCACAATAATATTCTATTCGATTGAACATTAGACGCAAAATTAAATAAAACACGTCTCACCCTGGATCTGTGGTTTTCCAGAACCTTAGAAACAGCTTCAGGACTCTTCCCAATATCGCATACTACCATTCACCAAACCATTTAATTCATTACCCTTATTCAATATTTCCACCAGTAATTATTTTACTCATCAAGCTACATTTAATCTGCTGAATAAGCCAACAGTTCTTCTTGCCAACTCATATATTCCTTCTATCCTTCCAGTTCCTTCATGATGCTGGTTCACACAACCTCCACCTCCTCACCTCCACCTCCCAGATACATAACTATCATTCATCAGTCTCAGCAGATTCATCAGCCACCACCACGAGTATTCAGATTCCAGGGGGCATTGCTGCGGCTCAGAACAGATACCCTTCGTTCGCTATCTCCCCAAAAGACTTTGACAGACTCATTACCCAGACATCAACATTCATCTTAACTATATTTTCAAACTGAATCGTTTTTTCTTCAGGACCTGATGGAAACAAACTCACTGTATGTTTGTTTCACTTTTACCTTTCTTGGAAAGCGCTCTACAGAATGAAATAAAGACGAAGGGGAAGCAAAGATTTCAGTGTCATTAAAGTCAGCGACTGTGACATTTTCCTCTCTTTATTTCCAGAAGTTAGAAAAACTATCCTGAGTGAATTCCTTTTTTTTTTTTTTTTTTTACGAACTGTGGAAGATAGAAATATTTGGCGTACAAACTTTTATCAAAATGTACGCCACATTTGGATAAACTGTAAAATTAGAGGCTCCTGTTCTTAAATACTGGCCAGAAGGAATAAAATTACTTGCCTGTATTTCTTACGGCGATAAATCAAAGTGTTTCTTTGGTATTTATTGCAAAAAGCAGCTTGAAGACAGTTGTCATTAGTCTGTTTGTCCCCACAGGCTCGCTCTCTCTCTCTCTCTCTCTCTCTCTCTCTCTCTCTCTGCTGTTTCTTGCCACATCAGTAGCTTGATTATACAAACACCAAAGGCTTGTAGGATATTTAATAATTATCCTACTAACAATGACAATATGTAACAACTCACAGATGGATGTAATTGTTTCAATTAAAAGACTGAAAAGACACTTTTTCATCTTTACTAGTTCAATTACTAGGGAACTATTTTAACGAACAAAATGGCCGAATGGAGTCATTTATGACCCCCATTATACTTTGTACAACAATGTGTTTTTAATGGCTCTTCTTGCGTTATCATACCTATTCTGCTTACTTTATTTGGGGCGCGCTTTTTCTAAAATGTTCTAGTTTGGGATTTTAATCATTTTTATGCAAAGAAGAAAAAAAGAAGTTCAACAAACACGCCTTGTCTAAGATTCCTCCATCCAGCCTTTCTGTCTCGTGCAAAAGGATCGACTGTCTCTGATGTAACAAAGAATGAAAACGCTTGACCCACCGTCACTACAAAAAAGGGAAATTACCCCTTGCGAGATCAAAGTGATTACATCATGTAGGCTGAAATCTAACAACTTACTTTTCATTGTCAGAACACAAAAGTAGTCAGAGCTGCAGCCACCTACGCCACGCCAACTTAATTATTGTCATTATACATGACCCAACCCTGCTTTTATGAAAGTTTAGTTTATAGATCTGGGGTAAAAATGATGTCTAATTTAATCAGGGTTTCAACAAGTTCAATTTAAGACAATTTTTAAATGACATTTAAAAGTTTCACTTCCATACTGGAAAAGAAAAATACCAGATATGAGAAAAAAAAAACAACAAATAATTGCAAAGCACATTAATTAATTCACAGAACTTTTTGTACAGAATAGTGCGTTTGTCCATCCATCCTGTTCAGTCCTGTCGCAGGGGGAGAAACCTCAAAGAAAAAAGACTCTTTTTTCAGATTTTCAGTAGTTTGCATAGGCGTGTAGAAAGTTTCCTCAACATAAACAGCAAATTATGGTTCATACTCATATTGAAAATCACCGGAGTAGCATTACATGACTGTCAACATATTTCAATCCTCCTCAGTAATTTGCACCGTACACATCCACTTCCTGGATTGGTGTCCACTCACAAGAGGTTGACTTCGATCATCATGACACCACATCCAGAGAGAGGATGAAGACCTGTGGGATGTGACATGACGAAGACCTGTGGGATGTGACATGACGAAGACCTGTGGGATGTCACATTCCCGCTGGGAGACTGGTCAGACAGACCTGATCACTGATAGGAGGAGCAGAGCCCCTTTGACTGGAGATCAGAGGCAGCTGGCAGCCATTAGTATGCTTGAATCAGCTTCTCCCTGATATTACCTTGATGGAAACTTCTTTTAATAAAGTCATGCCTCACATATTGTGTTATTATGGCCTCTAAAAATCTACTTTTTCAGATTCATTAACTGTAATGTTTGAACTTCCTCTGAGCCATGATTTAAATGAATATAATAGTCCCGTAAATTCTTATGTTTTGCAGGGAATAAAAGCATTTTACTGAATAAAGGCAGGAAACGTAAGGAAGCAGCACCCTCTTCTGGCCAATCTGCGAAAGAGCAGGACAGATCTTCAGCAAGTTCTACACAGAATCACCAATAATTACATGAAATATGATTTTCATCTCAGGGAGGTTCAGGGGGTTTAAAGGATCTAGTTCAGATTACTGTAACGTAGAGAGTATTTGGTGTTTGCTGAAACTGGAGTAGACTATCAGACAGGCTGCGGTTTCTCAACAAGATTAAGCCAAGTTGGCTGGAGTTTATTAGGAAAAAAAAAACAATTTGCAGGAAAAGAATAGCCAAAGATGGCGTTCATTCAGCAGAAAAAGATGACAGCTGAGAATTACAGTCAGCGAGGGAGCTCTCTGAGGCAGACCGATCAAGAGAATGCAAAATGTGATCCGGGCCAAACTTGATCAACTTGACTTTCAGATGCCTACAAAAACGTCTTTTTGTGTGGATTCAAGTTTAAAGGTGCAGCGCGGGAAATTTAGGTTTGTCTCCTTGACGAATTGGAATATAATAATCAGGATTGATTTTTTATTACTGTAATTTTCACACTTACAATAAAGGGGAAATGCTATATGTTATATTTGGGACATGAAACTTTAGGACAAGAAAATTATTGTTTTTATAAAGTGGGCCGGTTCTCGTCCATGAAGCCGCCATGATACACTGCTGTATCTGTATCTGTAATTGTATATGTAATTGTATCTGTAAAGAAGTCTGAATGGACAAAGTGATCACTGGCTCTAGAGAGGGATTCAAGGCTAATCAGAAAGAAATGCTGAAGAAATGCGTCTCCTCTGAAAGCCAGCGAAGAAGAAGGTGATAGAGACATTGTTGCCGAAGGACTATTACGTTGGAAGTTTTAAAACTTTGACAATGGAGGATTATTCTGGTTATTAAACACAATAAAAAGCAACAGAGCAGGAATCCCTCCATCAAAGAAGACCCGGCTTGTGATAGGATTGAGATGTAACTGGTCCATCCGGGGGGAAATTCAAACCGACAGACGACAGAAGCCCGAATAATTCAGGGAGATTCCCCAGCCGGACCTCTCGGCGCACCAACACCTTTCCTCCATGTTGGTGCGCTGTCACTGACTCTGGGTCGGCTTGGAAAAGCTGTAATCTTTTAAGTTTGACCTTCAGTTTAACAGAAGAAGCAAGGCCTAAGCTGACGTCCCCTAAAGCAAAGGTGTATCCCCAAAAAGGCCCCAACCGTCTGGGTTGTACACACTGTCCTTCTGATTGAACATCACAAATTGAATGTGAAGTCATGTCGGAAAGAGTGTTACCTTAAAATAGCTCCCCCTAGTGAGTAAATAGGAACTATTAGAGTAAATTAAATCTGATACAGACAAGATAGATTTCCTAATGTTAACCCATATGCACAAAATTTGGACTAAGTCGGACAAACGTTATAAAGTACGGTGCAAAAACAGTGTTTTTGGTAATAATTTAAAAAACAAAAACAAAGCTGCCCTTGTGAGTAACATATGCTATAAAAAGATATTTATTTTGAAGTCGGTTTATATGCACTGAGTTTGGACTAAATTGGATCAATGAGAAATGATTGTCCAAAAACCAGAATTATTATTGGCAGAAATATGTGGAAGATTCATTATGACACATTAAGGCCACAGTGGGTACTTTGGTGGGGAGTAGTAGGTGAGGTATAATCATGGTTGCAAACTGGAACTTCACCACTAGATGGCAGTAGATTTTACACAGAGCCTTTAACAATATTTAGTTTCAATCTGTGAACAGGGTCCAACCTATTACATTTTAGAATTTTAAGACCATTATAAATACATTTTTGTAAATATATTTAAGACATTTGACTTTCTAAGGCCAAAAATGTAGATGATCAAATCTTAGACTTTTTTAAGGGGTCCCTTTTAAGGGTGTGAAGCATTTTGTTTTGACCCGTGTGATATAGTCTTTTCCGTCATGTTCAGCCCGACACCAATGGAAAACCTCCAAAGAGAGACATCCTCCTCAAATGCCCTAATCAACTCAACTGGATCCTTTTGAAGCGAAGGAGCGGCAGCTCCACTCTGAGCCCCCCTACTGATGTCCTCACCTTATCTGAGGCAGAGTCCAGTCACCCTAAAAAGGAAGCTCATTTCAGCCACTTGTATCCTTGACCTCACTCTTCCAGTCAATACCAAGGCTTGAGCGTTGGAACGTAGATTGCCAATCAAATGCCAACTTATGACTCAGCTCTCTCTTCACCACAACTGACCGGAACACAACTATCATTACCAAATTACCACTCGTTCATCTCACGGTTCATTTTCCCATCGCCTGAGAACAAGAGACCCCAAGAAACCTAAACTCCGTTGCTTGACGCAGCAACTCACACCCAACCCAGAGTGAACAATTCACCACTAACCCATTACAAGTTTCCTTCTCTGCCACAAGTAGCAATGTTAAAAAAAACATCTGAGGATTTCTATCATAGCACATACAATAAATAGAAGAATAACGCACCACAGTTGAGCTTTTACATTTGAAACCATAGAATTTTATTATACATCAAAATCAAAAAAGTATGAATATACACTCTGGTTATCCAACACCGGTTTTACATGTACATCGGATATTATTTGGGTGCGATGAACAAAAGCCATTGGCCTGGATGTGTAAATGGACCAGATTGTGCGCTTGAGAAAGTTTGGGAACAGACCTAAGACAAAAAAGCACTAGCAAAATATTTAATCAGCTCGTATATTGAAACGTTGATGCAGGCAATCATCTGAAAGCTCCTACAAAGGTAAAACTGAACATTTGCTTGTAATTTTTGTTCCAGGTCAGTGTGAACGGGTGGATGAGGGTCTTTTGAGGTTTATATTCTACTTTTTAGCAGTCTGAAGTCGCTCGCTAATGTTCTCCCAACTGATGACGTTCCAGATGGCTTTAACATAGTCTGGCCTAACATTTTTGTACTGGAGGTAGTAGGCATGCTCCCACACATCGATACCAAGGAGAGGGATGAGACCTGAAGGTCAGAAACAGGAAAGAGTCATCCTGAAGGTTCTGTTTAATAACCGACCTTTACAAACAAACAGAAAAAAGATGTATATTGACTTTCGGCGGTTTTCCACTGACCTGTAGTTCCCTGCAGGGGGTCCTGGTTGGCACAAGCCACGATACGAAGTCTCCCACTCTCCTTTTCGTAGCCCAGCCAGCCCCAGCCTGAACCCTGCACCGCCACTGTGGCGGCAGACATCTTGTCCTTCATCGCCTGGAAGGTGCCAAAGTCTCGCTTAATAGCCTCCATCAGCTCCCCTACAGAAAGTGACACGGACAGTTGCTACTTCTGCCTAATATTAAAAGCTGAAGGTAGGAAACTACAGAGATTGGCCAAAACATACAACCACTGACAAGTAAAGCCAGAGAAATATTGACTGATACAATGACACCGGTCACTGGGTAGGATATATTGGGCACCAAGGGAACATTTCATCCTGAGGTTGAAGAGTTCGAATCAGAAAAATATGGACATAGGTGTGAAGGGCTGAGCAAAATCTGACAAAGACAAAAATATGGTAGGTAAACTACTGGGTGAGAGCATCACCAGAGCTGCACGTCTTGTTGGGTGCTCCTGGTCTGCAATGGTTAGTGCCTAACCAGGTGGTTTAAGGAAGGATAACCAGTGAACCAGTGATGGTCATAACTCGGGGACCTAAGCTCACTGATACACATGGGGTGTGAGGGCCAGCCCGCGTTAGCTGATGTCACAGAAGACAAAGTAAAACAAATTGTTGATAAAGTTCTTCTCAACAGGTGCCAGAACACACAGGGATATCACAGTATGTCACATACAGGACAGCTTCAGACCAGACTGCTCATTCGATGCTGATAGCACCTCGAGGGGTCAGCATGAGTCTGTCATGGGCCCCGCTTCCCGGCCTTGCATCTGTAGAACCCCTCGATGTAGCCGCCTGTCCGGCATGGACCGGGGCCCTCCCACTGGCCCCAAGCCAATTGGGCATGGACGCTCCTGCAGTGCTGGTCGGGGCGTGTTCTGGGCTGCGGGCCTGTTTGTAGTGCCTTGGCGTCTGTGATAATGTGGGCTCTGCACCCCAGGTGTTCAAATTGCTTGAGGGGGATGAGCTTCACTATCTGGCCTCTAGAGGGGGCCCTGTTTACTGGTGCAGGTCTTTCTGCATTATCCTGACCCATCAATAATGATGATGATGATGATGATGATGATGATGTCCGTTCTACCCATTCATACCACCTCCTCCTTCCCTGGACTAAGCTCAGCACCAAGGGTGATTGGGCCTTCTGTTCTGCAACCCCTCGTCTGTGGAATGCCCTCCCTGACCATCTGAGGGGTCCACCGATAACTGAGACCTTTAAAAAAGGACTTTTTAGCAGAATCTATAACTTTTAATTAACATTGGTCATATTTTTATATAATTATTATTTATTTTTGCTTTTATCTGCTTTTGTAGCACTTTGAGATTTGATCCAAATGTAAAGTGCGTTTTAAATAAAATGTATTGTTATTATTATTATTAACAAAACAAAAAAACTACTATGACCCGATCTTCAGTGTTGATTGGCACAGAAAATTATCAAAAAACAAAGTGCATGTATTCATAAGAATTTCTCAAACCAATTTTGGCATACACCATATAACACATGCAGACGGATGGGAAGAAAAAAAATTATAACAAGCCATATATTTAATTTACCCTGTGCTGTTTTGTGTTTTCGATGGCTAACTTGTCTGAGCTTGTTTGTAGGGGATAGCTAGCTAGTTTTTATACTGGTGGCTGGAGAAGTGAGACAGAAAAATCCTAGAGAACTAATAAGAACTTCACCGAGGTGCAGAACTGACTGTTCCCTTTCAGATTATTACAGATAAACAGGTTTCTTAACCTGGATTTGAATTAACTACTAAACATAGCAGTGTAGGTAAAACAAGGAAGGGCTAGCTGTGTGAAGTTTTATATCCTCACCTTGTGGCTCTCCTCCACCATTTGGAGAGAGGTTTGTCCAGAAGATGGTGTGGTTAATGTGGCCACCTCCATTAAACTTCAGAGCAGGCTGGAGGGCAACCTGCGCTGACACATCCCCTAAAATGAAAGTTAAACACAGGAAATTTAACAAAAAAAATATATATTGAACTCTGTAATCCATCAGTGAGATAATGTAGCTGGAAGGTTAATGTTATATTTTATAGATAACCCATACCATTATATGACATACAATATCTAGCAGAACCAGAAATAACCTTGTCAGCAATTTGTGCTATAGTAGCTTGTCTGTGGGATCGGTCAACAAGGGATTACTTTCCTTCCCCACGAGCACAAACGAGACCATCACGGGTCCACCAGGTGTGCTTCCTTAGAACACTTTTGATAGCTACTAACTACTAAGGACTGGGAAACACCAAAAAGACATGCAATTCTGAAGGTGCTCTTACCCAGTTGTCTGCATCACAATTTGGTTCTTTTCAAAGTAATTCAGATCCTTACGCTTGCCCATTTTTCCGGTTCCCAACACATCAGCCTCAGTTTAAAATGTTTACTTAATATCTAACCTATTCCATCCACGGACGGTGACATTAATATAAGAGTAAATGTTATTCTGACTTCGCTTATCAGTGGTTATAATGTTATCGAGGATCTGTGTAAATCGAGTCTCCTCTAAATTAAAGTAGTATTCTCAATAATTATACCTCTTGCGAGTGCCTCTTGATACTTCTCCTCCGTGACATTGAGGTTGTTGACATATGTGGCGTGGTGCTTGCTGTGGTGCAGCTGCATGATCTCTGCATTGATGTGGGGCTCCAAGGCGGCATAGTCGTACGTCAGGTCAGGGAGCGTGTGCTTCTGCCTTGATGCAGCCACCTGTATTGTCTGGCTCAGGCCGGCTGCACACCTAAAAACAAAGCAGAGGAAAAACTGGTCCACCAATGTCTGAGTACAACCACATCTGAATGAGAGACTAGAACAACAAGATCTCTCTGGCCATTGTAATGTGTGCCCAACAGTCAAACTGAAGCATCCGTATGAACCTGGACTTTTCATTTCAACATTATCAACCTGAACCATTTCACTGTGAACCTGTACGGTTTAACTGTGAACTTATACTGTTTTAACTGTGTCCCTGGCTGGAAACGTTATCTTGCTTGCTCTATGGTAATTTCCCATTGTTTCTTATGTGATTTGTCTCCAAAAAATGTTTTCTACATTGCTAGTAAAACTCGTACCTGACTGACCACAATCAGACTTAATATTTCGATATATAATTTGCACATTTGCTGGTGGATATAATTTTAATGCGACTATGCACGCGCATAAAAAAAATGTCTGGAAAATAACATGGCAAGAGGACATTTGCTGAATAGTAGTCAGTATGCGGAGTGCACACACATTAGTTCAACCATCAGCCACCATTGCGATTTAATTAGAAAGTACTATACCAGAATAGTCTGACACTAGTAGGTGTTGATCCACTGAGGTGAAGTGACCTATATTTCTGGTTTTAATTGTACATTAGCTAGCCATTTGGCAGGAGCAGGGAATATTCGCTAGCTGAATGAACACGTAGCAGAGTTAACTGGCTAGAATATGAACAAATGTACATAAGTAAACCGCTCATGAGTTTTTTTTTTAGATAATCTTTAGTTTTATTTGTTGCGTCATAAGCGAACCCTTACTGAGCAGCTAGTCTACAAGTTAGCAATGTGGCTTACTACCAGTTAGCATTAAATAAACATATCAAGTTCAAGAGCAACCTAACCGGAGTCAGCTCTGCTTATTTGTCCCTGTATCCTGAGACAGGATAAAGGGACAAAATGTAAAGTTCTTCTCAGTATTACCTGCGTATGTGACCAACTCTGCAAAGCATGTTGATGATTGTGATAAGAGGAAAGAGTCTGCCAACTGCCCTTGATATGTGCTAGTTCAACTTGACAGCGCACGGACTGTACCATTATCCCGAATGGGGGTATTCAAGGACGTGTATGCACATTATCAAAACTTAAAGAATTTCAGCCAATTATTATTTAATCAATATCAAACGAATTATATATAATGTAATATTACCATATGCGTAATTAAAATACCATATATTAACATGTTCACGTATATTATATTAGGAAAGTTTTCTATAATGACTATGAGACATTGGTGAGTAAAATGTACAGTTTATATCTATGTATCTTATATTAAATTACAGTACAGAAACATAAAATGTTATAATAAATCAATCAAACTGGTAAATAAAATAGTTTTCACATGTTGGATCAATTTAGCAGAATTATCAAACCGAAGGATCACGTGAACATCTCTCCCATATTGAAGGCAATACCAAAGATCGTCTATGTTAAAGACACATGAGTCAATAAATACAAATAACCAATCAAGAACTGACATCAATAATAAATGACAAAAAAACAATGAATACACAATGAATCCTGGTCACCGACTCTTTCCCACTATATTCATTTTTATCATTCAATTAAATTAAACCAACAAGTCTATATATAAGTAACTTGATCCCTCGACACGATAACTTTTATTCACAATATAATAACTTGTTCCCACGAGATATGTATATTGTATCCACGAGATTAAAAAAATCTTTCTAGGATGTCATTTCTTTTATATAAAACTAAAATGAAAAGTCAAATTAAAATGAATGGAAAGATGATTACTTGTTCCCACTAGAAAACAACTTCGTGCACACAAGATGTAAGACGTGTGTTATACCTTTTGCTAACGTGTAAATGTTCAGATTTGGAATAAGTGAAGTTCAGTAGAAAATTAAGTATGTCTACTTCTATGTTCAAGTCTAATATAAAATAAAATACATATAGACTCCATATAAAAATAATATCAAAAGTAAAATTAAATTAATTAATATGGAGGAATTAATGTCTCCATTGTGTTAATTCAAAATATTATATGGACTTTTGATATTTGAGCCTTTCCCCCAACTTTTACCCTGCTTTATCGAGCCACATTAAGAATTCTGAACCCGCTGCAGAGTGAGAGCTCTGTTTTGTCTCCCAAGTCTTTGGCTTGACTCCGCAGCAGCGCGAGTGCAGCAAACTGCAGCTCGGGCTCGAGCCTTTCTGTCCTGTCTTGAGTGACGAAGATGATAGCAATCAGAATTGAACAACTCAGCGACGTTTAAATTCCCAGCGAATTCTTTGATTTGCGCCTTGTAAAGAATCTGTGAAGCCGAGGGGTTATAGAAACGTCGAAAGAATCGGGTCTGGTGAGTTTTATTGATGGACGTAGGCCTGAGAGCCACAGCTAAGAGCCCGCTAGTTTGAGGAAAAGAAGCCCAAAGGGGAGGGAGTCGTTTCCTTCAGCGCCATTTTGTGATAACAAGGAGCCGAAAACGGAGCCAAGACTCTCGTAGTACTGGGAGGAAGCTTGAAAAACAATTAAAACAAGCTCTGTTCTCTCATAGCCTATATTTATTTAGCTATCGGTTAGATGCAAGCGAGCGGTAACCTTGGTAAGCTTAATTCTATTCCAAGCTAGTTAGCTTGGTATCGTTGCTAAGCTAATATTTATCTCTACTGCTCTACTTAACCCCCTTGATTAACTTTTTGATTTGGTCGGTTAGGTAGATGAATTAGTCCTCAGACAGAGTAAGCAACATTTGACATGATAAAATCATGTTTATTCCAAGGAATTGTTATATTTGACTGCGCATGCCCTGCATATGATGTTCCGACACGCGACACCAGGTGTGGTTATTGATGGTTTCCTATGTTATGTTTACTTCCAGAGATCACCATGACCAACGAGGAGCCTCTACCCAAGAAGGTAGGTGTCACTTTGTCGTAATTGTAATCTCTGACATGCGGGATTGGCCATAATCTTCTTCAGTTGAACGAAAACACAAACTCATTCCTATTCTACCAGAAAACCTAAATTCTTTGTTATTGGGTATCAAACCTGCAACCTGAGGTTGTTATTTGACAGTGATCACTCCTAAGATAGTCCAATGTTTAATGTTCACACTTACTGACATTCATATCATCAAAGAAAAGGTCTTTTCTAGCCTCACTTTGAAAAGTTATCCATGCGTTTATTTAATCTGACTTGGACTGTTGGAATTTGCAGTATCCATCTTAGAGCCATGCAAAACCATCTCACACATTCAGCTGATTTAAAACAGAGCTGCACTAGATAAACAAGATCATATCAGCCGTGTTTTAGCATCTCTTCACACTACCTGTTAATGCAAAATTGATTTCCTAATTACTTGTTGTTTTCCTTTACTTAACACAAAATGTACCATAAACACGAAGAATCAAATTCAGTTTGAACAGGGACAAAAACAAACTTGAAGTTACTTAATTGAACAATTCAGTAACAAATAAGCCAAACAATTTGCAGAATAGATAACTAAGGTAAATAAGTACTTAAGTAGCAAAAATATTACCTGTCACACATAAATGGGCTTACCTTTATCAGATGAGGTACAGAAATTAATTCAAGAGCTTTAGCTCATTCCGCTAGTAATTTATTCAGGGATGGGTAATATCTGTTTAAGAATGAAAACAATTTCCATACCATGATAAAGGTGTTATACAAAGTCTAAATCTTTGTTTCAAGCCACATTCCAATTATGATGCTTTTACTGTCAGAAATGGGAAGCAAACCTCCTTGGTCTACTGCCAGAAAGGATAAATTATCAGAGTAGCAGTGTATGATCTCTCCAGTTTGCTGGAAGTTTGTTAATAAACTTAATAGAGTCAAACAAAACCAGATAGTCAAAACTTAAACTGTTGTGGTTCTATTCATATGTAGCTATTAGACTTAAATCAAATTCCCTTCGATATCACTGTATTGATAAGAACGTTGTTTTGCTAATTCTAACGCAGAGTCTGAAATGGTGGGCATTCTAAAAGATTACACTCCGGATTCTCCTCTTTTTGTGTTTATGTTTTTACATTTTTTAAACACAGCATTTTCAGGACCAGAAAAAATGACAAACAATTTCTTATTTATGTCAAAACTGTAGTCGTGGGAGCAGCCCCTCAGATCCTCTGGTCAAGACAAAAGGTTGGCGGGCATTTCCAGCTCCCCAACTTTGAAATTTCCCGCCTACTGATCCGAGGCTAGCAAAATCTGTAATGTCTTTTAAAGAAATTCTAAAAAGATTACTAATAATTAATTCTATCACGTGGTTTTAATGTCATAACAGTTTTAGTGTGTTTAAATTCACTGTGACACCCACAATGTCCAAATATGGAGTTGATCAAGCTTTATTTTAACCACTCTTTGGGTTTTGTCTCTGCAGGTTCGCCTCAGTGAATCTGACATGAAGACTTTAACTAGAGAGGAACTGTGTACAAGGTAAAAACAATTAAAAGCAAAATTATGCAATCCCCTAAATAGCATCCTTCGTAGAGGCATACATTTGGATACCAGATGTTCATTAATAAAAAAAACACTGAGCCAACCTCCATAGGTTATGTTGTATAGTTTTTCCTTTTAGGCCCTTATTAACATAAGGGCTTAAGGGGCTCTGAACCATCTAGATCAGACAGAAGTTTTGAGATGCTGTTGTGTGGAGCGATGAAACCAGAGTGGAGCTCTAGTCGTCTATGCATCAGAAGTATGTCTGGAGGAGATATTGAAAAGAACAACATATATACAGTGAAGCATAGTAGTGGCTCTGTATTGCACTCCATGCATTGTTTCTTTGTGCAGCTTAAACCTGGAGCCTGTTGAGGGTAAGATGCATTCCAACAAGTATCCATCGGTTGTTATTGAAAAAAAATGATGACTAGTTCATTTATGCAATAAACCTAATATACAATGGGGTTGAATAATTTTGCTTCCAAATTTAACATCTCTGCTATTGGTGATTGATTTGGCTGTGGGTATGTGTTTAGGACAATCTGTTAATGTTTCCACATGTTCTTCTACTCCCAGGTGGAAACAGCATGAAGCCTACGTTCAGGTCCTGGAAGCAAAATATGCTGATCTGTGTTGTAAGTTCATCATCTTATTATCATCATGTTAATGCTAGCTGTAATCACTGCATGTAGTAAATTTGGCTCCTCTTGAAAGGTATATCTCCTCTGATGTTTCTTTTTTCCTCGTCTTCACCCTCTCAGCCAACGATGTAACGGGACTGAAAGAGTCTGAGGAAAAGCTCAAGCAGCAGCAGCAGGAGTCTGCACGCAGGGAGAACATCTTGGTCATGCGACTTGCCACCAAGGAGCAAGAAATGCAAGACTGCACAGTATGTATTCTTCCTACTGAATGTTTTGGATAGGATTATGGAAAAAAGTTTTTATTTGTCTCTAAGCAAGACTTTAGATAGACTAACACACTGCTGTAATCTCATCTCCAACAAGAACCCAGGTGCTATCTGACTGCAGCTGAACATTATAGATTGGTTGTTGGATTTTTTTAATGTATTGATGTGTTAACTTCATTAGCGTTGGTAGACATTTGTCATATTTAAAAACCCTTGCATTTTCCAATCAATGGCAATGAACCGCACACTGTAGGTATACATTTGGCAACAATATCAAGCAATCTTTTGCAAATGTTTTACTATAATAACCAATATTTTATTTATCTTGCAATTTTCTTTCCAAACAACATCATTTCAACCCTTTACTAAACCCTGTAGACAGTCTTGGTCACGGTGTGTAGGTTAAAGGTAAAAAGCGTGGAGGAGAGTATCTTCTGCCAGCGTGACAGTTCAGTGGAGCACACAGTGGCTTTATAGAAGCCCATGATCCTGTTTTTACCGGGTCAACACAGTCCGGCAGGTTCTGACAAGGTTTTACCCCTGAAACTTTTTTTTTAATTTTTGCCCTACTGTTTAAGGCAGATTAGGGTTTATTAACTTCAGTTCATTTTCCTACAAAGAGGAAATATTTAATGTATGTAGTCCTGCTTGACATAGTGTTCACATTTAACATTTTTTGTGTTGAACCAAAGGAAAAGCATTACATCCCTGAAAAATCGGGGTTGCGTTTTGTCCATTTTGAGCTAGTCTCATCTGGGATTGGTGAGTCCTGAAATGTAGCTTGTGTCTAACAATTGCTTTTATTGTAAAATTCAAGACCTCCCAGGCCTACTAATTTTTGTTTGTAAATGAAGATTCTGCTCAAAGCTGTATCATTGAGCTATAGGAAAACTAGCAAAAAAATGCTTGAGCCCTAATCTTTGATAATCAGTTGTTCAGATGGTGGATTTAAGAGTAATCTGATAATCTTAAAAAGTTTGTTGGATTTTCTCCAGCAATTTCCTCCAGTGATATTGGGGGAAATGGCTGGCGAGTGGTCATTGGGTATCCACTCTCTACTCAGATATCCTAAACTAATCTACATCTACAACTTACTAGTCCGTAACACCTTTTTTTCTCTCCTAATTCCTGCAGACCCAGATCCAGTACCTCAAGCAAGTCCAGCAGCCGAGTGCTGCCCAACTGAGGTCATCCATGGTGGACCCGGCCATCAACTTGTTTTTCCTCAAAATGAAGGCTGGACTAGAACAGACTAAAGACAAACTGGAGCAGGCCCAAAATGAACTGAGTGCCTGGAAATTTACACCTGATAGGTAAAGACAATCAAAATAACCTCCCTCCTCCCCCCAAAAAAGTCAAGACTTCCTCACCCTCACTCTCACTGCAGGCATGCAGGAACTATGTTTGGGGGGGAGAGGCTGACAAATGCTGTACTCACCACGAGACTCAGACTTTACAGAAAGTATCTTTTGTACTATTGCACTGTTCCAACTACATTATCACATAAACTAAAGTGAAAAGACAGAATGTTCAGGTGACACTTGTCTCGGCTCTCCCCTTGTATCCCCTCCAACGTCCACTGGCCTGAAGGAGTGCGAACTGTTCCTGAAGAGGTGGTCACTCACTACTTCCCGACACGGATATATGCCCTCCCCGCACCTCAGACAGTTCGCATATTAAAATAGGGGAGGGTTCTCGGTGGAGGGTGAGTCAGGCAGGGAGCATCCCTAGCCTAAAAACAGCAATCGAACATTTCAGACAATAACCATTCTTGGTTTGTAAAGACGTTAAACTGTGGATCACACCACACACATATGAGAAATGTAAAGAACTTTTGGGACAGTCTTAGACAAATTGCAGTAACATGAGGAAAAGGTTCTAGGATTAAAAATCAGACTTTGGGGGAGGAGCTTCTAGATATGCCCGGGCCAGATCTTCGGTCCCAACAGGACTTTGGTTCAGACATGAGGGTCAACTCGCCCGCGTCTTGGAGCACGGGCGCATTCACGGTAGAGTGTCTTTACATGTTTTCTTTTACTACTTGTTTCATTTTAATGGCATTTCATTTGATCTCTTTTCTCTTGTTACTCTCAAACAAACACTTACTACAGCGTGTGAAGCACCGTTGGATTTATTTACACCTTGACAAACATTTTTTCACTTCTGTGATGAATTAAGCTTTTGCTTATTTCTCCTGGAACACATTGCTGTAGGTGCACGAGTCCTGTTTTTCCAAATTGTGAATGCAAAATGTCTCCAACAAGTCATGTCATGAGTTGATGAGAATGTATTTATTGTATTTCTGTGTATTTTTGATGTTGACCACACAATCTCTCCTTCAGTGCTACACTTATCATTGCTTAAATATTTCTCTCAAATACAGTTAAAATATTTTGAGCCACTGTTTGTAGAGAGAGCCTTTCTTTTTAGAGCTTGAATAATACTTATTCCCAGTCCTTTAGGAAAATCAAAGGTTGTAACTGCTTAAACATATGAAAACAATTGCAGTAAATGCAGTTAATTTACATAATGTGTAGTGTTAAAATGATTATTATATCAAATATGGCTTTTTTTGAGCTTTTAGCAGTCAACTGCCTTTTCTCTCATAGTCAATGTGTCATTAATAATAATACTGTAAATAAGTATTTTTCCACTTGCCAGATGACCTATAGACAGAAAAGAATCAAGGCAATTAATTTGATTTTAAGTGATGTGTATGCCTCTGGTGTATTTGCAATTTTTTTGCATTCTTGATGAGGTTATTTTAAAGAAAAAACTTTGCCAATTTTAAGATCAGCCGAAACACAGCACTTCCTGTTGAAATATTCACTCCTGTGTGTTTAAAGTGATGACCACCGCTGGAATCTACTGTATTTCTGCCACTGCTACATTTATGTTCTGCTTTGTCCTCATGCTCAAGGGAATAGAGATTGAGTTTGAAGGATGTGGTAGCGATATTTTACTGTTATATGTTAAAGTAATCTCGTATGCAACATGAATTGAGCTACAGAGAAAGAATGGAGAAGAACGTGTTTTCAGTCATAAATGTTTATTATATGCACATAAATTAACTTGTCTGTGAGATTTTTCAGGAAATGAATTTATTCATATGAATAATGGAGTCTTGGTAACTTATTATTGAAGTAGGGATCCGATGGGTTAAATCTTTTAAGGATGGTCAGATTGAGTCTTCTGTTGGACCCTTCCATGTGGATCAGTCCAGAAGGACCAGTTCATGTATCTCCTGGTTCACTATGTGATGTTAGACTTGTTTCCCTTGCAGCCAAACGGGGAAGAAACTGATGGCCAAGTGTCGACTGCTGATTCAAGAGAACCAGGAGTTGGGTCGGCAGCTGTCCCAGGGACGCATCGCCCAGCTGGAGGCCGAGTTGGCTCTGCAGAAGAAGTACAGTGAGGAGCTCAAGAGCAGTCAAGACGGTGAGAAAGCGGGCTGCATCTTTACTACTTAAAGTCATATTTAGGTCTTTTAACACTACTGATGGTTTCATGTCATCCAATGCAACAAACAAAATGAAGAAGGTAAAAATCTGTCCTTCATAATGGGTTTCAGCAGAATACCAAACTTCAATTTGTCAGCGCATCTTGGCCTCTCTCTTTCCTCCTATATTTTTTGCAGACATTGCAGGTTACGCCGCTTTGGAAAGAGAATTGGTGAGATGATAATTTAACTTTGGTCAAGTGTAGGGGTTTGCAAACTTTTGTGTCGAGGGCCAAATTTGTTTTTTAAAACTGACTGGCAGGCAAGACCATTAGTAGATGAGGTGGAAAAGATTAGCGCGAATGAAATATATGTGAAATCTATTTCCCTTTTCCCACTTTTTATTTGATAAATACATCTTTTAAAATAAAAACAGATCACCATTAATGGATTTAATGGAAACAGTGTTGCTGGTCACACTTTTTTTTTTTCACACTTTTTCAAAATCTGGTACTATTTTTGTTTTGGAAATCCGCCGGCGCGCTCAAATTTTCATTAGGAAGCTGGGCTCTGTGGCTTGTTTGTTTATGTACATCATCGCATGTTAGGGGGCTTTTTTCAACGTCGCTAACGTGGCGAAATGCACAAATGATGTTTAGAGAACAATGTCAATTTGACCTTGAAGGCTTTCATGTTTGAATGCATTTCATGTACAAACTGATCTTTCCCTCGTAGCTCCACATTCAGCTCATTCATATAATAATAATAATACATTTAATTTATATGTGCCAGAATGTCCACAGCGAACAACTAATCATAAAGCCAGTATGCGTCTCTCAGTTCGGGAAAATCCTCGGCTCTCCCCATCATCAGCAAAAATGAGCCATTCTCCCTTATGAGCTCCCATACTCATTGACAAACTTTCTCCAAACCTAACCAACTGACACGGGTGGCAAAGCAAGTCCTGCTGCTCAGCATCACTTTCCTCCAGGAATTTAATGAATTGACGATGACTAAGGCCCCTCGCTCCTATAAAGTTAAGAATCTTTGTTACTTGCTTCATGACGTGATCCAGCTGCAGCACACTCTTGCAAAAGGCCAATGGATAATATTGTAGGAAAATTATATACAGTTCAGGGCTTTCTTCTTTTACCTTGTCCCGGATTATTTTCAGCAGCCCAACGTTTCTTCGTGTAAAATTTGGCAATCCATATGTGGTGACATTTGCAAGTTTACTCCAAGGTATTTAAAACCTCTTAATGACATCTGACACATTGTCATATAAGTCCACTCATCGCGTCGTCCACCTCATGGAGTCCGTGGCCAAAACCTACTCCATGATTTCAAAGTTTTCATTAATCCCCCGGGCAAAAATTAATAGTTGTACAGTATCTTTTTATATGGCTACTTTTGTCCAGGTCTAACAAATAAAACTTTAGGGACGACCAATTCTTCGTAGATTAGTTCTATGTGGCGAGTAACTGTTCTGCCTGATAAACTAATGTTTTCATACTAAGTTTGCTTTTGTTTTCTGGACATAAAGGACTTGCTGTTTCTACCATACATTCCTTCAAAAACTCCCCTTCAGAGAAAGGCTTAAGGGGAGTTCATCAGCAAAATTGCTTTTGCTAATTTGTATGCCAGTAGATCACTAATAGCTTTTGTACTGACGTCTTGAATAGTAGATTGACAAATAAAAATGTTTGGATGAGGTTGTAAGTTGGCTGCAAACCTTTCAGCAGTAGCGGCCCTTTCTTCAGTTTACAAGTTGCTAGCAAATTCACAATGCTTGGTGGCAGATTGTATGCTAATGTGTAATTCCTTTTAGACGGCAACGCTTTCCCGACAAATGAGACACAGCCTTTGATCGGAATTAAGTGAAAAAATATTTTGCAGTCCACTCCATGTTCCTCTTTTTTTCTCAGGTTATTTTGTTTTCATTTCGTTCAAATTAAACTCCGTAATTTGCCCAGCTCTGTTCCAGTGTATTGACACGTGAACTTCTATCCAAAGTCAATCAGATGTCTTTGACGATATCAGCGTTTCTTTATGAGCTGGATGAATGAGTGGTGACATACTGTACAGGGTCACTGTTATGCATGTCTGAGTTGACTATTTAAGTCAGCAACGTTGCTATTTTTAGCATGATTTTGGGGGAAAGCGTCTAGAGAAAGTTCGTACCTGTACAAAGAATGCCCGGCACTGTCTCATTCAATTCGAAATAGTCCAAAGGCTACACTATTGTAAGGAGAGGTTGCAAGACATATACCTGGAGGTGTAACCTATGTGTGACAAATGTCACATCTCAGTTGCCACCCTCCTACATGGTTTCGTCTTATGCCCCAAGATCCAACTTTTTTATCTTGATATTTTAACAAGATGTCCACAGGTCATGAATGTATCAAACTAACAAGATCCTACCCAAGATCCTAATATAAATTGAAATATTTTTTTTTTAAAAAGAGAAATTGAACAACTTTGCAGCCCCTGTACACATTTTCCCACTATAGTGGAGAGATTTCCTGACATTTGGAGGTTTTATTTTCAGTGTTCCTTGAAGGAAATACACTTGTGGTGTTGGATCCTTGGTGTGTTATGATTGCTGATTTTGTTCTGTTCCTGATCATTGTCTCTCCCAGAGCTGAATGACTTTATCATCCAGCTGGACGAGGAGGTGGAAGGGATGCAGAGCACCATCCTCACCCTGCAGCAGCAGCTCAAGGACTCTCGTCAGCAGCTCTCTCAAACTCAGGGCTCATCGGCCGGAGCGGGACCCAGCAGGACTTCACCAACTGCTTCCGCCTCCTCCATTGAACCGTCAGCCCAGATGGAGCAGGCTAGCGCCCCCTCTGAAAATTTGGGCAAAGACTACGGGAGGGTCTCCAACGGACCAAGCAATGGCAACTCATCCCAGAGGAGCGAGACCACTACACCCAGCCTGTACCGGGAGGTGAGCAGCACAGAGGAAGACTTCCCCATATCCCCCATGGTCTCTAGCCCTGGAGAAGCTGAGACAAAACTGTCCAACCACTCAGAGGAGGCGTCAGGGAGTCAGACTGCTGCCGGTAGAGCTGGAGGACCCGGGGGGTTCGGGAGCCATCTGAGTGCAGGGTACGAGAGCGTGGACTCTCCAACGGGCAGCGAGACATCATTGACTCAGCACTCGAATGACACGGACTCCACCACCGATCCTCACGAAGACAAGGCTGCCGTGGTGACCAAGGGCACCAGGACTGCAGGGTCACGGCACGCCCAGAACGGCCTCGACTCCGGAACCAGCGACACCGTTGTTTTGTAAAGTACTTTGACATGTTCTGTCTTTTCTTTTTTTTATACAATATACAAACAAGGCAACAAATGCTTAGTCTGTAACACAGCACAGCTGTCCAGGACTTTTCGTTTTCACCCCCTTTCTCCCCCCCTGTGATGCCTCTATCCCCCTTTGTGTTGCTAAACAAGGTTAAACAGTTCTGGGTTAATGTTAGATTTGAATTGACTGATGTACGTTTGGAAATAAAAACTAGTACGTTTGATTCAGCTGTTTATTTGAGCACGTCTTTGATGTTCTTGTTTGAGCTCCTCGCTGACAGCAGGCGTCTGGTGTTGTTAACTCATTGTCCAAAAAAAGTCAGTTAAGTCACAAAATTACAGCAGCTTCGCAACATTCAGGGTCATTTTAGATGTTTGGCCTGTATTTCTTTTAATGCCATTTTTAATTTGTCATGGAGCAAAACTGTTCAGAAATTGTGATGCGACGTTGATATTATCTTGACATCAGTTCTTTTCATGTACTGACCAAATACCAATAAAGATTTTTAATACTACAATGTGAGACCCATCAATACATCAGAACGGAAACTCGGACTCTAAAAGACATCTCGCTGGATAAGTATTTCTATTCAAAAAGGTTAAAGATGGACATGTAGAAAGATAAGCATCTTTTTGTGCTATGTTCTAATTTGATATAAAATAAACACCTTGTTGGAGATCTGATTAGATTGTGATTTTATATATACGTCATAAATCAATCAAATCCTGCTGTTCTCCAGAACATGGTGGCGCAGTGGTGCGTTTCTGTTTGATAATGTCATCATTCTAACCAATAAGAGGCTGTGGAGGGTGACACATAAATCCAGCTGTCTGTTTAGATGTTTCTATAATCATTTTTCTCTTGACATTCACAAATGAGGACACACTACCTCACAATATTTTTTGTCATAACTATAACACCTATTCTTACTAAATATTTTCAACTAACAAATAGGCATCTGTCTTTGTTGAACATTTAAGAATTCCAAGCAGCAATCACAAAAATATAACAAAACAAAAATTATAAATACCTAAATATAAATGTAATAAACCTACCATGTGAATAATCAATATATAAAATAAGAAGTACAGACTGTCTCCAAGCGCATCTGTTGAGTCATTACAACGATTGAAGGAGAAATTCAAAAAAAGCTACTATGACCCACGTGCACATGTGTAAAATGATGAATAATTGTCAATATATTATTACTCTTAGGAATACAATACATCTCTTTGTTTTACATTTAAAAGAAAAACTTGACAGTCAATAACCAGTACAATATTCATTTTGAGTAACTATTCATATTCTGTCTTAAAAAGTCTTGTTAGGATGTTGATGTTGTCCTACAATAGATAAAAAGAGAAAGATAAATACCTACCAAAGCGTTTAATATCCTTAATAAGCCTAAGCCCCTTGTAAATACTATTTTTTTGTTTGTTTTATCCTTCTTCAATTATCTGTACTTTAGTTTTATTCTGTTTATGATTATTGCCCACAAATTGTTTCACTGAACGTACTCTCGTTACTTGTGTAACATGTGATTGCACTGTTCGCACATGACAGTTTGTTAAAAGGCATCTTTGTAGTCCTTTTACTCTTGCATCACAGTTCCGAACGGCCGCCATGACAGTGGGCCCCAATGGCCGATTCTAAGCTATAAAAACGACGCCTTGGGACGAAGCTCCTTCGTCTCATAGTGTTGAGACTTTAACAACAGGCAGAAACCATCTTAAACAGCTTCAGGCTAAATCTAAGATGGTTAAGGGTCCACGGAAGCCGAGAGGCAGAATGTCCTCGTACGCGTGCTTTGTGCAGAAATTCCGAGCACAGCACAGGAGGAAACATCCGAATGCCGTGGTCAACTTCTTTGAGTTCTCCCAGAAATGCTCTGATCGTTGGAGGATAATGTCAATGAGAGAGAAGAAAAAGTTTAACGAAATGGCCAAACGAGACAAGAGGCGCTATGACAGGGAGATGAAGAATTACGTCCCTCCGAGGAAGAGGCGAGCAAGGGACCCGAATGCCCCGAAGAGACCAATGACTGCATTTTTCCTCTTCGGTGCTGCCACCCGCCGCGTTGTCAAATCAAAGCATCCTGATTACTCGGTTATAGACATAGCAAGGAAGCTGGGACAGATGTGGAATAACCTGCCTTCAAAGAGGAGGCAGACATACGAGAAGAGGGCCGCTAAACTGAATAGCAAATACAAGAGAGCTGTGGTAGCCTACAGACGAAGCAGCAGAAGATAAGGGATGATGAGTAGATCGAAGAGGTTCAGAAAACATCAAATCACATGAGAAATACATCATAGCCATTGGAAAGTCAATATTCATACGCATAAAACATTCAGGGTTAATTATGTTTGACCACTAGACATTTTCGTCTATTATTCCCCCTGTTTGTTAACATTATGATTATGAATGATATTTCAATTGTTTTATTGTTTCAATAAAGTTGTTAAAGAAAAAAAAGACACTGAGTGAGTTTTACCGGACTACGTATAACTCTTTCATCTCGACAAGCCCAAAATCTGAGCTTCCACATGGTAGAAAAATACTTTCTTGTAATACGCTTCTAATACATAATTCAATTATTCTTGAATCTGAAATTGAAGCTTAAATTTATTTTAAATCAACAACAATACATATTTTTTTTACCTACAGTGTAGTAATTGTCTTGACTCTTTAATGTCTTCCACTTAATAAACTTTGGTAAAAGTATTTGCATATTTTCTATTTAGCAATTATTATTTTTAATATTTTAGACACTCACAATATTCCATAAAATGACATTGTTTGGTCAAGTATGCTTTAAACAGTGAAATTAATTCTTTTTTTTTGAATAAATAAAAAATATTTCATGATAATATTTAAAATACCCCATTTTAATTAAATTAGCTGTACCTAAATTAATTTGAGCATACACATTTTAAGTTTTCCAGCCTGTTGAGTAAGTTATCTTTGAATATAGAATTTTAAGTACCAGTTACATAATCTGTAAAAGAGTATACTACTCAAACATTATGAGTTTCATGACCGAAAAGAGAAGCAAAAAAGTAACTACTGCTCCAAATTTTCAAGTTAAAAGAAATTCAAAAGAGAGATTTTTCACTACTCATTTTAATTAATATGAACATTTGGCTTACAGTAATACAGTTGGGAAATTAAAAAAGAATAGGCAAATAAGACATGGTAATGTAAACAAGAACGAGGCAAACTGGAAACACCGGATATATCGCTTCCGGTTCTGGTTTGATGACGTCACAGGAAAGTGCCCTGTTAAGGCTGAACTACAGATCTCGTCGTCCAGTCTCCAGGTCTTTGCATCACCTGAAAAACGAATTTAGCGTTCTTGGTGTGGAGCATCGCCTTATACCTACAGATTAAGCATAAGGTTTAGACAAACTTGACATTAATCTCCAAACACTGGTCGACCTCCATCAGAATGAACCCAGAGCCCGTAGTCATCGTTTCCGCTGCTCGGTCACCGATCGGTAAGTTTTAAAATCCTCCTGGAAGTGTTAATTGTATATGTTTGCAAAACAAATGAAGCGCTAACGATGCCTTTTTTATTCTCTCTAGTCCTACCTGCAGTCAAACTAACATTGTTGGATTATAATTAATATTATGTTCATTTTACATCCTATATAGCATTTGTCTTTTTTAAATGTCATTAAGTGAGAGTGGAGAGGCGACAGTTTAATAAATGACGCTGAACGTGCGGTGGTCTGACTGGCTGACGTCTGGGTCAGGAGCATTCTCTGTCCGCTGATTGGCTGGATCCTCATAGTGCCATAGACCCCGCCCCTTCTGTCATTGGTCGCAAACAACAGACCATACTTTTTTAATAGCAAGGCCACAGTAATAATAATACATTTAATTTATAATGATTATATATGATGATATAATTTACAACTGTTTACTTTATTCTACTAAGTATATATTTACTTAGGTGTGTACTATAATTGAAATCTATTTATATTGCAACGTTTTTTTTAGCAGTAGTGGGTCATAAAAAATAAAAGCATATATATAGTTTTTATAATTTAAGTGGCACGATGTGAAAATGTCTGTTTAGTAGGAATTTGTTCAGTTTAATATGTGTTATTTATTTAAACAGGTAAAGCCTAATTAAGTCTGCAGTATTGATGAATAGAAATCTTCTCTTCTAATCATTTGAGGAGAAGAATTTACTTGAGTCTCAGTTGTCTAACTTAGATATATGGGTTTATTACAGACAGATCTGTTATAACAGAGAAGATCCTTTCAAGTCCCATCTTGGAATCTTTTAGGATATTTTAGGAGTTTTATTCGTACAAGGTCATTGATATTTCTCATGGCTTTGGTCATGACCCATTTATCTTGCACCCTCTAACATAACGATGCACACTTCATTTCTCACACATTAGATAAGGAAAGATTTGCGTAACATAGTGGGGTAAAAGTTATATTATAATTTCCCTAACAAGTATATATGGTCTACAGAGTTATAATATATGATGATATCATAGAGTTATTCATGTATGAGATCTTCAGATTATTTATTTTTTCAGACTAAATTACAAAATTAAATGCACAATGTTACAGAAATAACCCTGAACTTGCGAGGTAATACTGAGTGAGCAGGATTGGCTGTCTCCTGATCGGAAGGTAGCCGGTTCGAGTCCCACCGGGGTCTACTTATCGTAGGGTAGGGTATACTTGTCGTAGGGTCCTTGACCAAACCCTGAAACCCTAAGTCCCCGGGGGCTTCAAAGGAGCTACTTGCTGCTCCCTGAGGGACTGGTCAAAAGCATGGAAACAATTTGTCTATGTTGTTCTGTGTCTGGCTGTATGTGATCAATAAAGGATATATTATATGCTCCTGAAAAAAAGGTTCTTCCTGTTGTTGCTCAGGGTCATTCAATGGAGCTCTTTCCACGGTGCCTGTGCATGACCTGTGTTCTGTGCTGATCAAGGACGTTCTGAAGCGGGCTGCGGTGAAGCCGGAGGAGGTCTCTGAGGTTATCATGGGACACGTCCTAACAGCAGGTGAAGGCTCAGGACATCACTGAGAAAACATTCATGGAGATAACAACCTGATTTGTCTTTTTTAATTGGTGGTCGCTTTAATTTTTTTCTCTTCTGAAGGTCACGGGCAGAATCCAGCACGCCAGGCCAGTGTTGGGGCAGGTATCCCATACTCTGTCCCGGCCTGGAGCTGCCAGATGGTTTGTGGCTCTGGGCTAAAAGCTGTGTGTCTGGGAACTCAGTCCATCCAGACTGGAGAGTCCGCTGTGGTGGTGGTAGGGGGCATGGAGAGCATGAGCAGGGTGGGTCATGACACATGGAGTGACATAACTCATTTATGCTCAAAGCTAAAGACATCTAGGTTCATTACGCTACATTTTATTTTGCATGTATTTGTGCACGTTCTCAGAGAGTTTATGGATCAGGTGAAATGTAGCTCAAGTTTTGCAAGAACGAAAGGGAGAAATACAAAGTGTTTCGGGGGGAATAAGGAAAAATATAGTTGAAAACACGTCTACAAGAAAAGCAGACATATTAATAGGTCTTCACACTTCCGCCGCCAGAATTGATTGAAAGGGGAACATATTATATCATACTAAGTGGATTAAAAAATCCTTAATGTTCCCCGTGCAATGTAAGCAAATGTTTGAGTGTGAGAGAGCCAGACTTCATCCTGTGCAGAATTTTGTACAGTATGATTTTCTATGTTGGTGAATTTTGTATTTTTAAAGGTATTACAGCAGAATTGCACCCAGGTATTTTGGTCTGGTCTGATAGATTAATCTGTCATTTAACGTATTTTTACATTCTTACATTACATTACAAGAACTTCTGAATTCTTTGCGATTTTCATCTTTTTTGAGTTTTGCCATTTCGTACATCCTGCAGACATCGTCATGATGTGAGCTGCATCTGCATATATGTGTTGATTGATTGGCTTGTAGATTGGTCCTCTCCCCTCTCTCATCTGTACAGGACATTTGGACCATAATACCACCCATAAAAGCCGTCTTCCTCTCCCCATGTGCCGCTTGAACTTTTTAGCTTTGTCTGTTTTTCTTCATATATTGTTTCATGGCAGAGTTAGTCTTCTGTAACTTAGTGTAATTAAACCATCCAAAAAAGTGCTCTGCTGACTGTGAAGGTACCGAATCATCGTTCATGTTGATCTGGACCTTGGTTTCGGGGAGGTTTCGAATCTTCAGAACAATCACAATATCCATTAATTTGTATATAACACTGAGAATAATTGTTAAAAAAGCTCCAAAATGTGTTTCTAAATCATGTGTCCGTTCCTGGTTCCATCTAAAGGCTCCTCACATCGTTCACATGAGAGCAGGTGTGAGGATGGGCGACGCCTCCCTGCAGGACTCAATGGTGGCTGATGGTCTGATAGACGCCTTCCACGGTTACCACATGGGCATCACAGGTGTGTATAGCAGAGAATACACACCGACACCTGTTTCGTAATGATCATAATCAGGATCGTCTCAACAGCTGAGAACGTGGCCAAGCAATGGGGAATCAGCCGAGAGGAGCAGGACCAGTTTGCCGTCCGGTCCCAGAACAAAACAGAAGCGGCGCAGAAAGCTGGGCATTTCGATCATGAAATCGTCCCCGTCACCGTGACAACCAGACAAGGTAAGGAGGTGTTTTATCTCACAGCTCAGTCCTAAAGTCTAGAAGCTCACGACCAACATTCACCCGTCGTCCTCAGGTCCAGTGGTAGTGAAGGTTGACGAGTATCCACGTCACGGCAGCACAATGGGCAGCATGTCCAAACTCAGACCCTGCTTCATTAAGGACAACAGTGGGACAGTCACCGCAGGAAACGCTTCAGGTCCGGCACTTTCTCAAATACTCAACCTCTGGGCTTATAAGGCCATTCACACTAAGAGGTTTTGATAGTGTTCTAAACGGCCCCAAAGTTTGAACCTCAAACTTCTTCCCCTTAATGGTGGCGTCTCTTGGCTACATAAAAGGGGAGGAGCTTGAGAGACATTTCAAGCTTGGGATAAAGTTATGTGTTATCAAAGCAATTTTCATTTTGAGTGAAAATATTCATCTTTAGTCAAGTGAAAAAGACAGATGTTTTAGAAAATGTTGCTGGTATCATTTTTGGTTCTGCCTCGTTTTATTCCAGCTCCATTAAGATAGCTACATCTGACACCAACCGCAAACTTCACGTGTTTATGTTCCTTTTGACTTGAGGCATCAACGACGGAGCAGCAGCAGCCGTCCTCATGAGTGAATCCGAAGCTGCAAGGCGCGTCTTAAAACCCATGGCTAGAATCGTATCGTCGGCTCAAGCTGGACTCGATCCTTCTGTCATGGGGACCGGACCGATACCAGCCATAAGGAAAGCGGTGAGAAATCAGAAGCCCATAAACAGAAAATGGCTTATTTGTGTTATAGATTAGACACTTTCAGTTTTAAATAGATAAATGATTGAAAAAAGTATTCAACCTCACCTACTTGTACACAAGTATTTGATTGGGAAGCTGCAGTTTCTTCCCTCTGCCATAGAGTTTACCTTCACCAAGGAGGTTGTCCTTTTACTGCATGGTTTATGACAAAACTTATCTGAAGGTTTGTGGTTAAGCTAGGACGGAAACCACATACCTTTGGTGCAGATCTGGACTAATTAAACTAAAATCCTTGATCTTTTTAAATCCAAAATTTAATGCAAACATCATCCTTTTATCTTAACAAACCAAGGCGATTCCATTGCCGTCAGTGATCAGGAAAGGTTGAGCTAAAATCCAACATAAGTGAATCGTGACCTTGAAGTGGAATAATGACTCTCTCCCTTTTCTCTTCTGTAAGGTTGAGAAAGCCGGCTGGCAGCTGGACCAGGTCGACTTATTCGAGATCAACGAAGCATTTGCTGCCCAATCTATGGCTGTGGTTAAAGAGCTCGGTCTGAACGCAGACAAGGTAACACAGGATCATATCAGAGGTTTTACTTTTCTATCCTACAGAATGTTGAAGTCGGCATATCATTCCTTTTCTCTTCAGGTGAATGTGAGCGGTGGCGCCATCTCTCTGGGTCATCCCATCGGTATGTCGGGCTGCAGAGTACTGGTCACTTTGCTGCACGCGCTCCAGAGAACTGGAGGCCATAAAGGTGTGGCTTCTCTCTGCATCGGAGGAGGGATGGGAATCGCCATGTGCGTGGAGAGGGTTTGAAACAAACCTTCAAAACATACAGGGAATTCATGTGCAATAGTTCTCCTCCATATCCTTCGCTATTATCACTCCAAGTTAGTGGCCAAACGGTTGTTATCAACTTGACAGGTTAACCCAGGGTTTACAGGCGGTGTGGAATATTTCCAAGAAAGTTTAATAAATGACGCTGTGGCTACACCTAAAGGTAACAGCGGAAAGGTGGGGCAAAGTGAATTAATAAGAACGTCCCTGACTAGTCCTCACAAGTCCCATTACTAAAGAAAACAATAAAAATAACTGTCAAGTTTTGAGGTTGTGTACGAACTCTGCATCTAGTGGCGCTGCAGGAATAATTTCTGTTGCATTTGGTGTGGACTCAGATGAAAGTGACCAATTCTACTTGTCTTAATATTCTTTACTGTAGATGTTTTGACATAAAAAATTATGAACCAGTGTCAAAGCCTCTTCTTCTTTGAAACCTTTGCAGAATAACAAGAGCCAGTCAGAAGTCGTTTACAACCAATGTAGCTTTAATAAACAAAATTTAACAATTCCTCCGGCGCCCCAAATGCTGAGGGAGTGGGAGAAAAGAAAACAGGTGAAGTGAGCAGCCTACACTATAGCAACAGCCATGAAGAACTCCTGAAGTATAAATACAGGCAATGGACCAATGAGGACTGTTTAACCCTCCAGAGAACCTGACTGAACCGCGTCCTGGTACGACTGCCCACCCTCCTTCGGTTCTGGGAACAGTTTGATGAGGTCATCGATACGTAGGATGGTGATGGCAGCCTCGGTGGCAAACTTGAGGCTCTTAGTTTTGACCATGGTGGGCTCGTAGACGCCAGCCTGACGGTTATCTCTTGGCTTGCCGTTCACCAGATCCAGACCAATCCTAAAAGATCATTTAATCAAAAGTCATTTAATACATTTGTTTCTGTTTTCATCTCAAGTAGATTCCTGTTTAACATGTTATTATAAACTATTTGTAAAGCAACCAAGTATTTGGGAAAAGCGCTCTATAAATAAGTTAAGTTCTACATCACGTAACACTCAACAAGATAGAAAAGTCTTAGAGAAATATGTAAAGGTTTAATTTTCTTCCCTGCTTAAGATCATTTTACCAAACTTGCAACATCTCCCAGACAATCATGTATCTTTTTTCACATCTACCAAGGAGGTTATATTTTCATTCCTATGCTTTTGAAATATGCGTGAATCCTTTCCTACATTTGTGCACTACTTTACATTACTATATATTTTCAAATGGGTAAAAGCAAAAGTAGGGTGATGCCTAGGCTGACCGTTTATTAGCTCCTCTATCTTCTTGATTTATTAATTGTTTGGTAATAAAGACGTAACATTTTTTTTTAAATGTCACATGACACTTCCCAGAAAAACATCATTAATTTGTCTAATCCATCCAGAGATAATTAGTTTAAGACAATGGACAAGACTAACAAAACAAAATCTCACCCATAAGAAAATTAAATTGAAGCTACACCTATGTTGTCAGGTAACAAAGTTTCGGTGTCTGCCGCTGTCAAACACTCACCACTTGAGATTCTTGCGTTCAGGGTTGACCTGAGCCTCGTTGTGGAAAGCACGAAGCTTGGCCACTAGATCGGTGGAATCTTGCGCAGCGTTCACAGCCAGCGTCTTGGGGATGACGAGGAGAGAACGCGCAAATTCAGCGATGGCCAACTGCTCTCGGGAACCCTGAGGAGATTGATCAGAGATATCAGCCTTTGAAAAGCCGCGCTTTAACTAGGAATGAGAAGATGCACCATCCCATTCATCTATTCAACCAACTGAAAAAAAACATTTTCCCCAGATTATGGGTGTAAATCATACAACAATCAAGAAGAAAATTGGTGGCATTTCAGGGAAAAAAAATAGAGCAATTATGACATGTTTTGATAATTTCATTATTTATATTACCTAAAATAAGAGTTTTTCTTTTGAGAAAAAAAGCTCTTTTCCTGTAAGGTGATAATTTTCATGTTTAGATACAAAAGATTTTTTCCTTATCGGTTAACATTTAGGATCCCGAGTTACTTTTAAATTATAAACATAATTGTCTGCATCTATGGTTCATGACATTGTATTTACATGGTTACAGTGGAAACATGTAACAACAAGAATCTGAATATAGAAACATCTATATTCAGATTTTTGACACAAACAGATTTTCAGAAGCCATGTCTCACCATGCTGGTAGCATAGTTCTCCAAGTAGATTGAGAGCGCAGCCTCCACAGCGCCTCCTCCTGGAACCAAGGACTTTGACTCCAGAACCCTCTTAACCACACAGAGGGCGTCGTGCAGTGAGCGCTCCATCTCATCACACATAAAGTCGTTGGCCCCACGCAGAACGATGGATGATGACGAGCGAGCTTTGGTGCTGAAAGGCCGGAGCGGACAGAGCCAGAGAGGTTAACTACCAGCCTACCCAAATTCGCAAATGATCACAGCTTCTGCAACCCTCAGTTGTTTTCATTAGAAGAAACAAAAAATAAAGCATAAACACTGCTGTAATTCTACAGTTCTTACTTCTTGACTAGGATGAGCTCATCGTCACAGATGCGTTCCTGTGCAACCTCCTCAGCCTGACCAAGCATGGCGGCCTCGAATGTCTCCTCTCCCTCCAGGTTAGTCAAGGAGGAGCAGACGGTGGCTGAGGATAGACAAGAACTAACCTTAACACAATCTACAGCTCACATTCAGCAACTGCTGCAAAAGTCAAACTGGGCATTTATCTTTAGACAAGTCTTGCCTTTCCTTCGAGGACTAAAGACGACTTGTTGCTAAAAACTTTATGTTGTGACTGTAGTGATGTGTCTAACATTCACACATCTTTAGGCTGCGCGCTGTATCATGGACGTCTGAGGTTTGTTACCGATTTCTTACCCCTGGCCACCTATATTTGTTTTTTGCCGGAGTTGGATGGGACTTAATTAATAATAATAAATTGTACTTAATCGATCCCGGCGCTTTCTGCATTTGACACATCCCTCAAGGCTCGAACCGGCGGTCGAAGTAATGGTCTCCGGACCCAGAAATCTTTTTACTGTCTGCCCTTTATTGCATACTGAATTTGGAGAAAAAAAATGTTTCTTTTAAGTTCTTTGCTCCCTGTACTTCAAATTGGTTGCTAAATTATCTGAATCTAATAGAACTGGTCTCACGGAATGCATTTTAAGCCATCTTAAAAAGAAACAGGAACATCAATATGATTCATTTTGATATCCTACGTTTCCTGTTATTATCTACGCCAAGGAAGGCGGCCATTTTTTCACCCCTATGTGCTTGTTTGTTAGTTATTTTGTTTCTTTGTGACCAAGATTTCGGGAAAACTAATGATGTCTTGGCATGGAGAGTAACGCTCAGTTTTTGGCCTCTTTATGAGGTTTGTGCTTTGAGTGAATATTTTCTAATTACAATATATACATTTAACAATTCATGCATCTGCGATACAAATTGAGAAATTAATCTACCAGAAAAGTCTTAAATTGGGGAGATACTCCATTGTCCACAAGCTCTTTACCTACGGACAGTGGACAAGATGTTCAATCACGTAACAAAAGAAAGGTCAAACATCTTCTGTTTGCAGAAGATTGCCAGCCTGCCATCAAAATAAATCACACTGCAGAGTGATGTTAGGATGCCATTACTTTGTGTAGTGTGAACTTAGTTGGCATAGAAAAGTATTTTTGTTGTATTCTTTCATCTCTATGTTAAAAAGATATTAACACATGTCGAGACATAAGGGGCCAATCCGGCCGATCCTCCGGAGTACTTCCACTCTACCTCCTGTTGCCTTGGCAATGCGTTTCAGATCCCTCTTCAGAACCCTTCTCACTGCAATCGCTCCTACATCCACAAAGTACTTCAGACACATGTCATCGATGCCTCCAGTGGTCAGGATAACGTTGGCGCCTGATGCCAGAATCTTTTGGATCCTCTCCTTGGTGATGTCAGACTCTCTGAAGCAACAAAAACCAAAGTTGGTATAGTTTCAATTCATATATTAAGAATAAATTGTAAAATGTTGAGCCCACAGTAGTGGCACGTCAGCTCAGAGTGGAGTTGCTGCCTCAACCCGGGCTGCTGATGTTTTCTCCCACGCGTATCACTGTGGAAACTACTGATTCAGCATCACAGCAAATGTATATGGGATTAATTCTTAAGGGTGTAAACACAATGAGAAAAACCATCTGAACCTCTGTCTGATTTGGTCAAGCTTTTCCGGGTCGCTGATGATGACCTGGACCCCCATCTTCATCTTTGTCTTCTGCAGGCTGAAGTCCAGGCAAGCAATCTTGGCATTTGAAACACGCTTAACCATGCCTTTAGGATAAACAGAAAAACATGCTTGGTAAATAATTAACATCAACCACAGGATGACAATCATGTCAATTTGAATGGATCTTATTTTTCTGTCTGGCTTCAAACGATGTGACATAGTTTACAAATCACTGCGTCAAACTTCGTTAAAGTCAGGTTGTTCTCCCCCACGCGTATCACTGCCGATGGCATCATGTTCGACATGGCAGCAAATTTAAATGGGAGTTCAATTAGCAGCATGCAGATAGTGACCCGTCATGTTCTCAGACAAACCTTGTGAGCCAACAGTGCAGTTCAGCGCATATCCATTGACCAAGAAGCTCTCCTTCTGGCTGCGACCGTGGGCTTTCAGCACATTGACAGAGTTGATTGGGTATTTGGCCACACCCCTGTTGTCCACAAACTTCACCGCTATGGCAGCATCCACCACCATGTTAGCAAAGAAGTCTGCATCACTGAAGGATCAGGATGAAGGCAAATAAGAGCTTTAAAGGCATATAAAATGCGGACATTCACAAGTTGAGCAAAATGGAACATTTGAAGTGCCACATGGCAGTAAGCATACCCTCCGATGATTTTAGAGGACATAGAGGTCTTGGCTGCATTGATCAAGCACTCCCTGCCCAGATCATCAGTACTAATAGTGAGATTCTCATTGATGTAGCGAACCGCCTCCCTGGAAGATGAAAAAGCTAGTTAGCATTTCTGAAAATATGAAACACAAATAATCAGCATTTATTAATAAACACCACAAACCCAACAACCTCCCTCCCTCATGTTGTACCTTCCATTGGACAAAATTCATTGTTTAATAATTAATTTTTTTATGAATGTGTGCTTCCACTTGCAATTATGAAGATATATATGATTTAGGTGCAAGCATCAGAGCTACACTTCATCATTCTACAGTGTATCTGCAGCTTTCATAAAATCAAATACTCTTTTCAAGATCCTTTTAAGACCTTGATATTTAACAAGTAGCAGTTTGAACATCGTTCAAAGTCATCTCCAGAGATTGGTGAACTCAGCAGCACAGCAGAGTTTTTCCACACTCTTTCCAGCAGTTCCAACCCTGTTCCATGTCATGTTTAATGCCTTAATCTGGGCATCCAACAACATCAGCAGTTTTTGCAGCGAGAACACAATCAACTTAAAATTAGGCTCAAATTTGCTGCAAAAGCACAATGGCCTCATTCCACATTGCTGTCCCAATCTCAAACATGAGGGTGTAACTACCATAAAAGAGTGAAAATGCATTCTCAGTATTGAAGAATGACTTCTCTGACCCCCATGCACATACATTGCAGCTGGCCTTTGAACAGAGATCTCACAGGCTAATTAGTTGATTAATTTACAGAGAACCGACAACAATATCCCCCATCTGCAGCTCTTCAAGCAGGGGGCAGTGGTCAACAAACTGTCATGGTTTGAAGCATTTAGAAACTCCCGTGAGGCCAGGTTAATTAATTTTGGAATAAACCCAACAGTGCTCACATCACCCAGATCAGATTATTATCTAATTTAAACTCTTTTAATATGTCAAATAGGCCATGAGGTCATTCTTGTTTGTGCTCAATGTGTTTGTATTAGAAACTGTTTGTGTTGTGATGAGCTCGGAGAGACTACTGGTCCATTTCATTTTCAGCTTCTTACTTGCAGGCCAGACGATATCCGCTGATGACAGAGGTGGGGTGAATCTTCTGCTTTACCAGCTCATCTGCACTCTTTAGCAATTCTGCAGCAAGAATCACCTAAGAAGATTTCATATTATTTATATTTTTAAAATTATTATGGCTTTGAATATATTCATTAGGATTACATTACACCACCAGTAAAAGAGTTTTAAATTGTGCCACTGTTTCATTGGGGGTGGCAGAAACAAGGCTGCTCAACCCTTCAGACACCCATGGATTGATAATCTCTCCTGTTAGCATAGCCACACATCCGTAACAAAATGCAGATGCGAGGTACTAAAACAGGACATAATGTCAGAATGTGTTCACCTTCACATGAAGGAGAGTCTCTGACAAGGTAAGAGAGCAGGTGTGCTTTACTCACTACAGACGTGGTTCCATCTCCGACCTCCTTGTCCTGCAGTTCGGCCAGTTCACACAAGACCTTTGCAGCTGGGTGCTCCACTTCCAGCAGCTTTAGGATTGTTGCTCCATCGTTGGTGATGGTCACGTCCTGTCGACGTGTCAACAATATAGATGAGCATTGCATGCAACAGTAGATGTCTCCCAAACTGACTGATAGAGGAATGAATATTCATATAAAAAGGGCTCACCCCGATGTCGTCCACCAACATTTTGTCGAGACCGACTGGTCCAAGGGAGCTCTTGACAATGTTGGCAATGGATGATGCTGCCATGACTGCAAAGAAAAAGAAAGAAGAAAGTTGATGCTAGCTGACAAGATCAACCGTTTATCCCCTGGGCTACAGTTGTGGGATAGCCCACAAGACAGCTAAAAGCCGTCAACAGATTTTGACAAAAGTTAAACAAACATTTTTAAATATTGAAAGTACAATTATTCAACCCCCATTGTTTATGGGGGGTCTATTGGTAAAGTGTAGTATATATCAGTTTACCATAACTAAATCATACAAGAAAAACTGCTGCCTCTACTGGCAAGTCTTTAAATTATTCCAGACTTTAAAAAAAAGCATCTCTAGAACTTTCTAGTAACATTATTAGCTGCTATGACAGCTACATTTCAGAAATCATTTCTAAAGACCTACAGTTTTGTAATGGTTTTGGGGTTGTGTGCTGCATCCGCCTTCTTCAAATCGGACCAGAGATTTACCAATGGAATTTAAATCGGGGCACTGTGACAACCTCTAGAATTTCCCATGATTTCTTCTGAAACCAAAACTTGGTGGACTTTGACATACACCAGGGAGCTTTTACCTTTTATTATTACCCAATGATACTCAAGTTTCAGTTTACTCATGGATCGTGAGAGGTTTTTTTTCTAAGACTTAATGATTTGCACAATCTGGGTAGCAAGAAATGTTGCCCCAGAGAATCCGCCGAAAACCTGCATACTTCACTGTAGTTAAGACATTCTAATGTGCATCGGCTTCTTTCTTCATTCTCTCTAGACAATCTGCCAATTTATATAGCTCAAATATTTCATCATTTGAAGAACAAAATCCTAAACATTGATACATAGTAGATGTTGCCAATAAGATATACTCAGGGGGGTTCATTCATTTTGCTTTCATATGAACTAGACAACTGCTGCACCTTTGGAGAAGTGATTACTCTTTGTGCCCCTCTACTTTCTATTTTAACACATCCGATAACATTTAATTTATCAAGACTAAAACTTTCTATTGTAGATTTATTCAGTCATTTCCTTCCGTGAGGTACACCATCAGTCAGTTGGCCCCACCCTCGGAGCATGACGGTGTTAATCTACCCCATAAGCATAGCCATCCATTCATGGTCATGTGAATGGAAGGTACTGAAATGGGATTAAATCTTCATTAACTGTTGTTATAAATTACACATTGTATGTGACTGCCAAGCATTGCAGCGTATAGCAGAATTCTACCACAGAGTGAGCCAAATTGTATAAAGTCTGTACTGAATTTAACTCGCGTTAGCATTAGCCTCACGTGTGCTAACGCCTGTGTACGATATCACTTCTCCTGTCGTTCCTTCGTGACGCAGAAAAATATAGGAAGCACACATAAAACGCAATTTAAAGCAGCATTGTAACTTACCATTTTGGCTGCGAACGGATTCGCCAGTCGTCCTCTGGCCGAGCACGTTTAACGGACCCTCTAATAGAGACATTTTTGGACCACCGCACTAACGAGAAGAAAGGAAGAGGCGCGGTGCACTATGGGTAAACCGGTATGAAGGAGAAGCTTCGAGAAGGGAATATATTAAGTAAAAATCCGATTTTAAAGTCTAGAGGCTTCTCGTCGGTTACACTTTGTTAATTATGTTTTTTTTCATTACAGTTTACGTCGGCCAAGACCCATGACGAACACGAAACTAGAATGTTATTACATTATTCTGCTATAAACATCGTATCCCAGCATGCCTCACTCTTTTCTTCTTCGTTTTTTTTTTGGTACTTTCATACGTCAGTGCGTCATCTGCAGTTAATTCCCCTGCTATGACAACAAAATACATGTACCGAAGTCCTCTGGGTAATATTGTTGTCATCGATTTCTTCTAGCTGTAGATTGATGGCACCGGATTATTATCTGTTTTTCTCAGCTACATCAAAACATAAATCCGTTAACTAAATTAATTCCTAGACCATACAAGTGTCGCCCTTCTCTTATAAAGAGATTTACTCTTCTCAGTCAAAAAACCCAAACAATAAGCAATATTTAAGGATTGATTAATTAGATTCTTAGTCTATACAAGAGTTTTTTCTCAGCTGGAGAGCTGAGAAAAAACTTCGTCTATGTTTCTCAGTTGGATAAAAACAATAACCCATTACATTAAATAAATTCTTAGGCTATGCTACATTGCTATCCCTTTTTAAAAGAATTTTGTCAAAACTTCTCAGCTAGAAATAAAGAAAACAACTCATTGATCAAATAAATGTATAGGTTATAAAAGTGCTATCAGTGAAGATTTTGGTTTATTTTCTTCAGCTAAATAACCAATATAAAATAAAAAAAAACATTCTTCTCAAACGATATTCTTGACTTTCATTTCAGGGCTACTCCAGGGGGATCACCAGATTTTCTCAAGGTAGATGAGATATGTGATGACTTCATGAGTTTCTTTAATGACAAAATTATAAGTATTAGGGACAAGATCCATAACCTCCGGCCTTCATTTGGCTCAAGTTTACACCCCAGGACTATGTGCTTGGAAACAACAGATAAACTTGGAGCAGATCTAGACAACTTCAATCCTATTGATCTAAAACAATTAACTTCCCTTATTTCCTCATCCAAAACAACAACCTGCCTCCTAGACCCAATCACAACTACTCCTCTTAAAGAAAGTTTACCCTTAGTCAGCAACTCTCTGTTAGAAATCATCAATCTGTCTTTAAATTCAGGCCACGTACCAAAGTCCTTTAAAATATCTATAATCAAACTGCTGCTTAAAAAGCCGACTCTTGATCCAGAGGCTTTAGCAAATTATAGGCCGATATCTAACCTTCACTTCCTCTCTGAAATCTAAGAGAAAGTGGTGGCCGAACAATTGTGTGATTTTCTGCGTAAGAATAGTTTATTTGAGGATTTCCAGTCAGGTTTTAGAGTTCACCATAGTACAGAAACAGCACTGGTCAAAGTTACGAATGACCTTTTAATGGTATCTGATGAGGGACTGGCCTCTGTTCTGGTCTTGTTGGATCTTAGTGCTGCATTTGATACTATTGACCACCAAATTCTAATACAAAGACTTGAAAACCTAATTGGCATCAAAGACACTGCATTCAATTGGTTTAAGTCATATTTATGTGGCAGATCTCAGTTTCTATCTGTTAAAGATGAATCCTCCATGCATAGTAAAGTTACCCACGGAGTTCCCCAGGGATCTGTGCTTGGGCCAATATTATTCACATTATATTTGATTCCTTTAGGCAACATTATCAGGAAACACTCCATAAACTTTCACTGTTATGCTGATGACACACAATTGTACTTATCAATGAAACCAGGTGAATCTAATCACTTATCCAACTCAGAGGCATGTCTCAAAGAAATTAAGACTTGGATGACCTGCAACCTTTTATTATTAAATTCAGATAAAACTGAAGTTATTGTGCTGGGACTCAAGCACCTTAGAAACAATTTGTCTGATGATATATCTACTCTGGATGGTTTGACCTTGGCCTCCAGCACCACTGTGAGGAACCTGGGAGATATCTTTGATCAGGATATGACCTTTGATTCCCACATAAAACAGATTTCTAGGACTGCCTAATTTCACCTGCGTAATATTTCTAAAATACGACACATTCTGTCACAAAAAGATGTAGAAAAGTTAGTTCATGCATTTGTTACTTCCAGGCTGGATTACTGTAATGCCCTACTAGCAGGTAGTCCCATTAAGTCTCTGAAGCCCCTCCAGCTGATCCAGAACGCTGCTGCACGTGTGCTGACCAGAACCAGGTTAAGAGAACATATCTCCCCTGGCTCCCGGTAAAATCTAGAATCGAATTCAAAATCCTTCTGCTCACTGACAAAGCCCTAAACGGTGAGGCACCAACGTGTCTGAAAGAGCTCATAGTTCCATATTGTCCAATCAGAACTCTGCGCTCCCAGCATGCAGGGTTACTTGTAGTCCTTAGAGTCTCCAGAATCAAAATGGGAGCCAGAGCGTTCAGCTATAAGGTTCCTCTCCTGTGGAACCATCTCCCAATCATGGTTCGGGGGGCAGAGACCCTCTCTACATTTAAAAGTAGGCTTAAAACTTTCCTTTATGATAAAGTTTATAATTAAGGCTGGCATAAGCTAGCTCTTAGCTATGCTGCTATAGGTTTAGACTGCTAGGGGATCTCCCATGATGCAGTGAGCTTTTCTCTCTTCCTCTCTCACTGTCCCTCTTTATTCATCCCTCTCACTTTAATGCATGTCACTGAATTAATACATGTTGAATGGTTTAATGCATCTTAAATTGATTAATGCATTTTAATGGATTAATGCATGTTACTAACTTGACTTCTTCCCTGGAGTCTTTGTGTTTTCTCGCCCTGTAAGGTCACATGGTTGGTGATTGCTTCTGCTGCTGTGGACCTGCTCGATGTCCACTGATCACAAGACGTTCATGATGATGATTATTGTTGTCATCAATATTATCATTATAGTATAGTATTTCCCCATAAGCTATTACTATATGTTACATTAACATTAATGTTATTATCAACCTGGGATCCCTGCTGCTGCCGCGGCCCGACCATGGAGCGGTTGGAGAAAGTAGATTATAGCTGATATCTTTGCTGCTTTTCCCCCGTCTGTATCTCTTATTCACTCACACTCTTTTTGTTTTTTTTCAAACCCAACCGGTCAAGCCAGTAGACCGTCCACCCTGAGTCTTGGATCTGCTCGAGGTTTCTGCCCGTTAAAGGGCAGTTTTTTCTCGCCATTGTCACCAAGTGCTGCTCAAGGAGGAATTTGTTGGGTCTCTGTAGATAATTATATAAATAGTTTGGTCTAGACATGCTCTTTCTGGAAAGCACCTTGAGACAACTGTTGTTGTGAATTGGCGCTATGTAAATAAAGATTGGATCATTAAATGTCTTCAAAGGAAAACAAATTTAAGTTGCATTGATTAGCCTTTCAATTTTTGAGGTTCCTTTAGCTAGATATATTTAGAATATGGGTCAATACCTTGATGTTAGTAAAGGTTTTCGAAGTTGAACCAGCCACAACTTTTCCACCATGTGATTCCTTGTTTTTAAAGGCGAAATGTGTCTTCATATTCTTTTTGCAGCTTAAACCTATAGCGATATACGGTCCTGTCTAGAGCCGGTGTTTGGTTGTCTTTTCTGAGCTCCTGTACAAACTTATAGGATAAGGTGGATAAGGTGGCCCCCGTGGAAGAGAACTCGTCCTTTTTGTAGAATGTAAAGGGTTTATTTTAAGCTATTATCAAATAACCATTTTTATTTCATTCAATTATAAACAAAAACATTGTTAAGAATGAATATCAAGTTCAATTTATTCAAAGGGCTTTCCCCTAAATCTTACAGACTACACCTTTAAATTAAAATGTATTCATTGATGACCACAAAAACACAGACAGATGAGTTTAATCTGAATTTATTACCTCCAATACATTTGTTTCTTTGAGCGATGGCAACTAGGCAGTTAAAAAAATACAGTACACTTAACTTAAACATTAAAGCATTTTAAAGCTTACCTATAGCATACAAGAATAACTTTCCTAAAATGTACAACTTTACAAAGTGTTGACAAATAAAATGTAAAAAAAAAAAAAACAGGAAGAAAAAGTGCAAACAGAGTCAATGAAGACTGACGATCCCCAACAGTGAGAACAGAGGACGATAATGTACAATGAAAAAAAAAACTATACTTCATAGTTCTAAGTTTGATTTCCTGATATGAACAGTTCGGCATGATTTTGTGCTTTTTAACGTGTTCTCGTGATTTGGAACTTGGGATAAACAGTGCCTGAGAGGAAAAAAAATCTGAAATATTCACAGTATTTGATTTTAAATTTTGTCTTCTCCCCAAAATTGGAACATAATCACCTTTTAATAAATAAAAAATTTATTTTACAACTTGTCCGTGTCTTTATTTAGAAGTGTTATAGGCCAAGACTAAGTGGGATAACATAAATAGGTGACCTTAAGTGAGTTTTGTGTTTGGCAAATACTTTAAGGACTGTGAAAAAAATAATTGTGATGAAATTTATTTCATGGTGATGTCCTTCCTGGATCCATTATCAGTAGTGTGACAGTGTCCAATAACGTAAAGTAACTAGCAATCGGAAGAAAAAACACAAAATACAGTACTGTAGTCACTCAGCTATCTTCTCTTTGATGCACTCCTTCGTGGTCCCTCAAAAAAAAAAAAGTTAAAATTAGTGTGAGCAATAAAAACAAACATCCACATGTTCAGATGTTCCCGGATCATAAGACGTAAAAACCGTCTGATTTTCTCACAGACGCAAAAATAAATATCAAATCCTATGGTTCCTTATAGATCGTCTAAAATATCTGCATGGTCTCTTGATTTTAAAGCGTGGTCCTCGACGGATGACAGAGGCGGCAGGAAGGTAGGTAGAGGGAAATAACTTCAAATAGACTTACAGCTCTAAGTTATACTTAAAGGAACAGATCACCCAAAAACGAAAGGTCAGTTATATTCTTTTACTATCATGCAAGTGGAGCGGGAGTTGAATTTTATTAGTCTCTGAAACATTTTCTGGACCTTTTTCTCCGATACGAGTGAAGTGAATTGGGACACACCAGATGCCAGAACAACCAAACCGACTTGAAAAGTTGCTTTGAGATGAAATATTAGCTATCGCCTTGAAGCTAAAAGTGTTAGAACGCACCTCATCTAAGGAGGGTGCAAAAGCTCAAACATGTTTTCATATTTCTGGAGCTTTGCAGCAAAAACGATGCTGCAGAATTCGCTTTAACAACTAAAGACGATGGGGACTTAAAACGTCTCCAGATGCCTGGGATTCAAAACAGATGTTAGTTGCCCCCTATTTCGTGCCGACATATTACCTGCAATCTCTAAGCTAAGTGTTGGCATGCATCCCATCTAAGGAAGACAAGATAAAGAGACAAACATGAACTCCTAAAGTTGCAACACGTGTCAGATCTAACATAACATTATTTCCGTATGAGTACTTGTGAAAGCAGTGACTGGTGAAAAAGTTCTCTATATTGTACGGTGGCGTGCATGTACAGTGAATATTTTAGCTTTAAAAAGGGTGTTAATAACATGTTGAATAAATCCAGAATCTTGGGAATTGGAAACATCTTTTCAGTTGTTTTCGTTCCATTTCAGCACGAGCGTCCGACGTCTTCCGTTGATTCTGTACCCCTATTCGGCAGCTAAACACCAAATGTTATGCAGACGAAGAAACTCTACCCAACCTTATGATAGATAATAACTAAACAGTTATCTTTGCATGAACCGTTCCGTCAACTTACTGCATCGTGTATAAGCCATTATGTTTAATGTGCTATTGTTAACCTTACAGCTAAAAAACATATCTGACAAATTAGGGAGACTGAGAGTTTAAACGGCTTCTTGTTCGGAGCCGTTTCATCATGTACATAATTAATAATAAAAAAAGCCAAAACACTCGCCATCAGTTCAGTTCACCACCCCGTAGGTTATGTAAAGCAGATCAAATAACCTTAACAGCAGATGATGAGCTTTACGAGGCACTCCTGACAGACACTTTAGATGTTTGAAATAGTATTTCTTAAAACCGTTAACATATATCCTGCTCTCCTGTATCTGTACAACAGTTTATGGGCACAAAGCAGAATCAATTCCTATGAACAAAACGTTCCTTTGAATCCATTCAGTCACACCGACGACCTTTGGAAAGGACTCAGCATTTTATCCACTTCTTGATTTCCTTGAAATAGACACAAGAAGACAGTTTGAACCAGGAAGAGCTAAGGCAGCTTACATGCAGGCCGTTGACAAGTAACCTATGATGCATGTTATACTGAAGCCCTGCAGTTTGATTCTTATCTATGTTGAGAGATGACTCGAGCTTTGGACTATGATGTGGGGCATCCAAGACGAAGCAGCCCTGTCCCTTTTGTTGCCAGATGCTGTATTTTCATATATTTGGCTTTAATAGTAACTCAGGCAAAGCTACTGGAGCTCAGACACTGAAACTTTTCCCTCAGAGACTGGACTATTTTGGGTTGGCTCTGCTGCGGCTCACTCCACAGGTACTTCTCCAGCTGATCGCGGTCCAGAGACCTCAGCGGGTCGCAGGAGTGTACCGGGGTGCACGGCAGACTCTGGGAGTGGACAATGCTCCTGCTCTGATTGGAAAGGACTGCCTTGCTGCCATTCCGCTGTCCCAACCTTTCCTGCTCTTGCTCAAGCTCATCCTCTGAGCGGATCTCCACATAGTCATCGTCATCTTCACCGTTGTCCTTATAATTTGCCAGATAGTTCTGGGTAGCGCTGAGTATGCTCAGTGCTGAACCACGGTTCAGGACCAACACCTGTTGGCCATCGTGTAACGTGAGGTCCGACTGTCCCTCCTGGATGGAGCGCTCTGGCAGGCTACTCTGCCGGCCAATGCGACCCAAACTGGGTCCATGGAGTCTGTCTGTGGATCCGTTACATTTGATCCCAGACTGGTTCTTCTCCAGCGGCTGGCTGCCCAGAGAGCTGGCTGATTGGGACGACTTTGGGGGCAAAGATGGCGAGTTAAAGGAAGGGTTTCTCTTAATGGAACTGTACACATGCTCCTCTTCTTCGCTTGGCGGCGTCATGCTCCACCTCTGGTATGGCGTACTGGTCGGAGAGGGAGGGATATTCTGCAGTGAGGGGATGGAGCAGGAGGAGGAGAGTGTGCGATGCGGTGTAGAGGACGTTTGAGAGTCCTTCATCTCATTGGATGTCGAGACAAAACTCGGTAGCTCTCCATTGCTGTAAGTGCAGTGGAGCCAGTCCTCCTCCAGAAATGACTCAGGCATGGACAAACAAGACGGCAGCCCAGGATGAGTCTGATGGCAGCGGGTGGAGGTCTGACCTGCCGGAGGATCCTTAAACATCACCTGGTCATAGAGTTGGGAGTACTCTGCAATCCGTGCACCTGAACAGGAAACACAGAGGATTTAAAGAAGGTGTGAGAAATCATTTTGAAGCCTGCAGTCGCTGCAGCAGAAATGAGCTGTAAACACTAATTCCATACACTCACCTTTTAAGCATTTCATATTTTGTTCTCTTAACTTTGATCATTTAGCCAGTAATTTCATCTTTATTTGCAATTTTTTTTATCATTTAGTTGCTCACCTTAATCATTTTGTAACAAAACTTTGGTTTTCAGTCACTAACTGTTATCATTAAGTCGCTTATTTTTCTCAGTTAGCTGCTAATTTTGATAATTTAGTAGCAAACTTTGATCCGAAGTCACCAACCTTGATTGTCTTGTTTCTAACCTTGATCATTTAGTCTTTAACTCTGATGATTAAGTAGCTAACATTTCATCAATAAGTTGCTTATTTAAGTTAACTATCAATTAGTCACAAATTTGATCAATAAGCAGCTAATTTTGATATTTTAGTTGTTAGCTTTGATCATTTAGCCACTAACCTTCATGATTTAGTTGCTAACCTATCTTTCAGTCATCAACATTCATCAACTAGTCACTAATTTCTTATCAGTTAACAACTAATTATGATAATTTAGTTGCTTACTTTAATCATTAGTCACCATCTTTGATAATTTAGTTGCTAACTTTAATCATTAGTCGCCATCTTTGATAATTTAGTTGCTAACTTTAATCATTAGTCACCATCTTTGATAATTTAGTTGCTAACTTTAATCATTAGTCGCCATCTTTGATAATTTAGTTGCTAACTTTTCATCTATAAGTTGCTCTTATATTTCAGTCGTAAACTTTTATCGGTTAGTCACTATCTTTTATCAGTTGGCAGTTAAATTTGATAAATTCTCTGCTAATGTTGATCATTCTTCACCATCTTTGATCATTTCATTACCAACTATGAGTATTTGGTCGCTAACTTGCTCCTTATTCACTCTTGATTCTGAAGTTGCTAAACTGTATCTTCCACTTATTAAACAATATCATTAGTCGCACATTTTTTATCAGTTATTAGCCAATTTTGACAAATTAGTGGCTAGCTCCGATCATCTAGTTGCTAACGTTTCATCATTTAGTCGCTAACTTTCATCTTTCAGTCATTAAGTATTAAAAAATTAAATTTAGCAACTAAATAATACATTTTCATTTAATCCCCAACTTTAATGCCTTTTAATTTAATTAACCAGCTTTCAGTAAATATTCTGTTACGTGTTGAGTGACTATTTCCTTTTACAACGACACTATGAAGAATGTTAACTGTTGCTTAGGAGGTAAGTCAACCGCTCCGAGAACTTTCCCTCATGGTCCACAGAACCTACTCCTGAGATTATTCAAATTTTCGATAATAAATGATTTTTATATAATTTAAGTTCATGGTAGATGCGGAGGTTTAAATATTTCATATTGTCAAACATCAGGAATTGACCAACGTCCATGACAGATTTCTTGCATATTTTTTGGCAGGGGCTGGACCATGCATTCATTTGTCTTGAAAATCCTATAGTCTGAGGCGGGCTTTAGTCACATTAGGAGTTCTGTGATGTGACAAACATCAAATACCCGAGTCAGAAACTATTGTTTTCAATACTAAAAGTTTTGTGTTACCTATTGCTGCACCGCCTTGTTTCTTCTCTTCCAAGATGGCTGCCAGATCATTCTGCCTTTTTTCAGCTCTGGCCCGACAACACGAGTCTCCAGGGTCCATGCTCCTCATGCGCAGCAGTTGGTTGGCCTTCTTGATCTTCTGGCTGTACTGTCGGGCCATCAGGAACACCCGGCTCTTTGATTTATCCATAAGCTCCAGTGGATATTCCACAGAATCGCTCACCAGGAGAGAGGAGGAGGCCAGTGGTGAGTCTAGACTAGCCAGCTCCGCTGGGAGCAAACTGTGGATGTCCTTGATGGAGTTCTCCTGCTGATTGTGTTGAGGAACCTCCACCAGGTCATCGTCCTCTAGGCGGAAGCTTCCGCTGCTGAGGCGAGCCAGTCTTTGTCTGATGTTCTTCACCGTGCCTGGGAGGGGCTCTGGGGTGACAGGAGGGAGGCGGTATAAAGAAGTAAGACTATGGTTTTCCTCGTCAGTGTTGCCTTCACTCTGAAGGTCTGGGAGATTGATGACTGGGATGGTGAATGATGGTGTGGAGGAGACTGGTTTAGTCTGAGGCGTTGAAGGACAGGCTCTGACCGATGGAACCATCTGAGGTGATTCACTGGCACTAACGGGAAAGGCAGCTGGGAGCCTATCAGCTTTCTTCTCATTGCTCTTGATGTAGTTCTCCAGGTCGTTCCAGATCTCGTCGACCTGCTCCGACATCTTGTCACCTTTTTGCGAGCGCTGAGAGAAAGTCTCGGAGGCGGAGGAGGAAGAATAATCTGGCTCAGAGGAACATGGGAGGGCATGGGAGGTGTCATCCTCTCCAAAGTGGAGGCTCTCCTCGGATATAAACCTTCGGAGGCTTTCCGTCAGGTCTTGTTCTGAGGCCAGAAGACTGTCCCTCTCCTGTTTCTGTGTGTAACCTTCATTCATTCCTTTAAGCTCTATTGTTGGAGGCTCCCTGAAACAGATAGTGTCGTAAATGTTCTCCTCCACTATCTTCAGGTCACAAGTCCCAAATGACCTCCCCTCTTGCATGGAGTACCTATTGCTTGCTGAGGAGCTCTCTGGTTCAATCAGTCCCGGAACCTCTGAAGCACTTACTGCTATTTCTGATTGGCTGAAGGAGGCCTTGGAATCTGTAGAAGTTCCTTTCTGGTTTTCCCCAGCGTCTCTTCTAACGAGACCCATTCTCTTAAGGTCTTCATAGCTGATGTTGTCATATACATTTTCAATATCGTCTAATGTCAGCTGCTCTGCTGAGGATGATCCAGATACCTCATTGCTGGATGACTCCGTGTGGATAGCGTCCAAGTAACAGTCACCCATCTGGCCATCATCAGGACCCAGTCTGGCGTCTGTAGACTTTTCCCCTGCACTGCTCGCCCTCCTCAGTCCTCTGCTTCCACCTGCTGGAGGGTCAACCTGCACGGTTGGAACCTGTTCGACGTGCCAGCTGCAGGGTCGAACCGTCTTAGGCGATGATGAGGTTTCTAACCTCTCTTGGGGCAACTCTGATTCCGGCCCGCTTGGCTCTGTGGGGACAAACATCTGGTAGATATCTTCGTCGTCGTCATCAGGCTGATTGGTTCTCTGGCGGGTTGGGAACATGGCCCTGCGAGCACGGTGATCCGCCCAGATATTCCTCACAGGATGGGCACTTTCTGTCACTTTAACAGAGGGCGTAGGAGACTCCGGAGGTTCTTCCATCACACGAGGAGTTCTACGAAGAGGCGGGTGGTGACTTCCGTCCCTCACCAAGGAATCTCTGGCCCTCTGCAGGAATGGAAAGCAGAATGATTCACATGCAGTCAAAGCAATCTAAAAACATCAAGACAGAAGTAGATTAAGGGTGTTTATACAACTTAAAGTAAAAAACAATATTCATGATTAGCGTCATACAGCCTGCATTTGAATTGTCACGCTACATACCTTTCTAGAAGTTGAAATCAGTTTAATTCTGTATGTGGCCTTTGAGTTTTATAAGCTCTTTAATTTTGTCGCAAAAACAATGATAGCATGACCAGCTGCAGCCCAAAATCCTTGCTTTAGATTTTAATTTGCCACTTGAAAGTTTTAATCATGCAGAAAAATGTCTCCAACAGGTAAAGAGGCAAAAATCACCAAGGCATCCTGCAAGCTTTGGCAAGTCCTTTTGGAGAGAGGGCCAATAAAATGAGTGATCTACCCATTATTTCAAAAGATGAGTCATCAAAAAGATTCATTATCCATTTTCTTTAACCATTTATCATGTTCAGACAAACAACCATTAACACGCTCATTCGTAGCTACAGGCAATCTAGAGACAGCAATTCGCCGATATCGCATGTTTTTTGGGAGGAAACCGGAGTACATGGAGGGAACCAACGCAAACACGGGGAAAACATTTAAAACTCCAAGCAGAATGCTCCAAGGACTCAAGAGGCAGATTTGAACCCTAAACCTTCTTGCAAGGCAAGTGTGCTAAACACTATACCACAGTGCTGCCCCTTTGTGTATTTGATGAAGCAGCAGCATACAGATGTTACTTTTATCATCTTTGAAGTTGGCAGATTATTACAAATTCAGATTATTACAAGTTCACAACAACCTCTGCAGCCTAGCCTAGTTTAGCCTAACTGGGTCGCTGCTTGATCTTAGAATCTAGTTTAGAAGTGATGAGAAATGTAATTGGACCAAACAGCTGCTCCATTTAAAAAATTGGAAAACTTCCCATTATTAGTCCGAAACTCTAGTTTCAGTCAGATCAGGGCCCAGATCACCTCTTTTCATCGCACCACGGTTTTGCTTTTTGTTCCAAGCAGTGTTCAACACTTGTGACTGACCGAAAACTCTGAACCAAACAAGTTAGGCGTAAAAACTACCATGGTGAATTGTACCTGGAGGTCCGATGGGCTCATGTTGAAGGCCTTCCACTTTTCTATACTGTCGACGGATCCCTGGGTGTTCAGCCTCTTTCTGCTACTCTTGCCGGGGACTTGCAGCTGTTTTCCACCTCCCTGAATGCAGCACCGTCTCCGTTAACATCGGGTTTGAAGGACTAGAGGTGGATGAAAATCTCTCAGGATGTAGATTCAAGCTTACCAAACCACTGTCATCTTCATCATCAGCATCTTGTTGATGTGGCTCCTCATCTCTGTCACTGTGGTAGTAGTGATCACCAGGGTCCAGGGACTCCTGGGATTGGTTGATGAGGCTTCGGCTGCGTCCGATAGTGCCCAAAGCAAGCTGGGACACTGGTGACAGCAGGGTGACACCCAGACTTGTACGCTAGGGGGAAGAAAGTTCAAGAGTTTAGGCAACTTTGGCATACAGTACCCTTCACACAAAGGTAGTACTGTTCACATGGGCAGTAGAGAGCATTAAACTCTAAAATACTTTGCAGTAGAGCGTGTACCTACAACCAAACACATCTGACATACACCAGATCAGGATCTTGATGTGTAGGTGTGTATTTTCGGTTAACGCTCACCTTTTCACCATCTGTGATGGCAGCATTTTGCTTTGCAGTCTTCAATAATTTGGATAGAGGTTCTGCAAAGTTAAAATTATACACAATTAAAAATTCTTTCAGTTGAGTTTTGCAAGCAGTGTAATATCTTTAATTTCTCACCTTTCCTGCGTCCTCGACGAGGGGTGGGCCCATCCTTGGTCTGAGGGGAATCCTTCTTCTCTCCATCAGGGGTGTAGTGAAAGCCAGGGTGATCTGGAAAAACAAACAAACAACGATTAAAATCACTGAATGTGGTGGAACAGCTGGTGAAGGTGCATAGCATGAAAGACTTATAAAGTTGTGAAAAAGTATTGGTAATAACATCCCCCTCCTGATTGCTGCTGAATTCATGCGCATTGCCCACCAAACTGTTTCGGAGCTTCAAACTAAATTTAAGACAAAATGAAAATCATATATGAGAATTTTATTTTATACGCCAAAAAAAAAACATATACCTAAATAAATATTCACCCCCCTGTACTTAACACCTACTTGCTCTGCCTTTAGCAGCAACAACTGGAACCAAATACTTCTGATATACGCCTCTTACATCACCGTAGTGGAATTTTGGCCCACTGTTCTTTGCAGAGCTGCTTTGGTGTTTGGAGGTTTGGCTGCTTTTGTGAAGGTTCTAGGTCTTTTCCAATTGTAGATAATGTGGAGTTACAGAACCTTAGAAACAGCTTTAGAACTCTTCTCAGTCGGATTTTGGCATAGTGTCCTCCTGCTTCTGGAATAGGTATATTGAAATCATTTAATAGGATAGGGCTGTTAAATATCAGTTCTGGGTGGGTCAAGTCCAGGTGGAACCAGTGATTTGATTTAGTTTCTAAGGAGGCAAATACTTTTTCCAACGTAGGTCCAATTGGTTTAGAGAATCCTTTTGATTAATAAGGGATTTCTCTAAACCAACGTATTGTTCAGGAAAAAAGACGTAGTTATGAATATTATATTCATATTTACTTAAAGAGATACCGCTGTGATTTTAATTGATGGGCTTCGAAATATAATGTCAAAGATGTGAACTTACGCATTGCATCCATCTCCAAAATTGCTTGTTTTGCCTAGAATTCAAGAAATGAGACAGATTAGTTTACGTGGGAGCACAAATCTATGACACTAGGTGGCGCCAAACTCCAATCCCTGAATCCAGGTTTCACTTTAACAAGCAGTCCATTTATGCTATGAGTGAACTTTCTCTCTGAACTTCACCATGGAGAGAAAATAGTTTCCACTTGCACATGGCCAAAAACAGATGAGGAGACAGAAAATTGATTGTGTCTGAAAGATCAAGGGTTGAAGACAAAACACATGAAAGGAGACTGATGTAAAACCAGCAGGAGGAAAGAAAGATGGAGATCGTGGAGGAATGAAGTGGGAGAGTGGGAGAGTGGGAACGACAATTCCAAAATACATCCCACTCAGAGTCTGTGCTCGCACCAACAGGGAGGGAGGTGTGAAGGAATGAGCTGCTCTTACCTTGGCGGGGATTTTAGCAGGATGGTTTTCGAGGATGAGCCTCTTGAGGTGCAAAATCCACATGCGCTTGTCCTGCTGCGACTTGGCCTGAGGGTGAAACATCAGAGACGATGTAATGTCAAAAATATTTGAAAAGGCGGCTCAGAGGGGTTTGGGATAAATCCTTAAATCACCGTTTTCTTAGGTAACACAGATTATTGCTCGTCCACAACACAGAAGTTAGGTAACAACAATGGCCGCATTAGGCTCCCGACATGTCTGAGCGTCTGGCTGCAGTTGAGTATGGACGCCCAACCAAACAATCAGACACGAATAATTACCACCATTAAGGATTGCAGGCATGCTGAACGCTGCAGGTGGCTGCACAGCTTTACATGCGATTACTTTCACAATACTCGTGTTATGATGTTCTACCTGGACCGTGTGCTGAAGTTTGGGATTCTTGTAGTGGAACACACTGAAACTTGAAGGTTCTTTGGGAATGACCTCCACCAGCATCAGGTTGCAGCACTGCCAAAGACAAACAGGAAGTCAGAAACGCCTTTCACAGAGCAAAAATGTTTGCATATTCTTCCAGCAGCGTGACTGACCAATATGTGAGCCTTGTAAGTGTATGCTTCCTCTCGTTTCTTGGTGATGAGCAGAAGTTTGTCAAACAGGAAGAGGGTTCTCTCGTTTTTAGCTCTCTGCAGGCGAAACGTTCCTTCAAGGACCAGCTCCCCGTAGCCGATCAGGTCAGGGCCCTTCCAGTTGGTCAGCAGACTCTGGATTTCCTGCAGAAAGCCACAAAAACACAAAGCGTGAGGGGCGTCGGACTGTTGGATCTCAACGGGAAGGTTCTGGGTTCAAATCCTACTGGGGCTTGCAAGTTTATTTGCATGGGTTCCTTCTGGGTACTAAGGTTTGCTCCTGCAGACGAAGTAGCTCATAGGTGTGAATGTGAGCATGAATGGATGTCTATTAAACATGTTAACCCCGTGATGAGCTGGAGACCTGTCCAGCCTGTACTCCCCCTCTAACCCAATGTCAGATGGGATAGGCTCCAGCCCTCCTGTGATCCTGCAAAGATCAAGGGTTGACAGGTAATTTAGGGGATGGACATAAAACTTTTGTACAGGGACACACTGTACATGCCCTAGCTTGTGGAAAAACAGATTTTTTTTAGTGACTCAGACAGAGCTTTACCTCCATCAGAGGTGTTTTTGTACTAACTGACATCAAAGGGGAGTTAAAATGTGCCTAAAATAGTAAAATTAACAGAAGTGAAGAAAGCAGTCAAGAGTTTGACACCTATAGGGTCCTAAGAAGACATGTATGAAGTTCTTTTAAGATTCAAACAGACTGCACCCAGTTATGTACTGATGGAAAAGTGGAACTGTATATTGATCTGCCATAACATTAAAATCACTGACAGGTGAAGTCAGAACATTGATGATCTTGTTACCATTGCTCCTGTCAATGGGTGAGCTATATTTTAGGCAGCAATTAACAGTTTAACCTGAAGTTTATCTGTTGGAGCAGGAAAACTAGACAATGGTGGGGATCTGAGTGACTTTTACGAGGTTCAAATTGTGATGGCTAGAAGACTGTGTCAGAGAATCTCCAGATCTGCAGGTCTTGGTTGGTGTCCCTGGTCTTTCGTGGTTAAATAAGATGTATAGTAGCAGGTGAATGTATTCATGTATAAGAGTGTCTCATGACTATTGATAATTACACTGAATTAAAATATGAGATATATCAAAACAACATTAAACAATTAACGGATTAATGGAAAATGATTCATCACTGAAAGCTACTTTAAAGGCTGTGATTTTAAAGACAGCTCAAAGGAAGCTCGACAGGACGCTCTTATGCCAACACAAAGAGGGAGAAACCAAAAAGTTGAACAAAAGTACAAAAGGCAAACATATTAAAAGTGCTAATGGAGAGGATGAAACGTATTTTCTCTAGACCCCGACAGCTTCAACACACATTCCTGGATTCATCTGACCTTTCTGGGTCCCAGCTGATGAAAGACATAAGCTTCCCTTTTATGTGTCCTCCTTTTTGAAGACAATCATTAGCCCAGTGGAAAATGCAGTGACTCGTTTAAAGGAGCAGTTCAACCAAAAATACAAATTCAGTCATTATCTCTTCATCTCAGTGTAGAGGGAAATTTCTTCCCAGGAAAACAGCGTTGAAGCAACAACTCTAAGAACCTGAGTACTTGTTTTAAATGTAAAAATAAAACGAACAGCGAAAATCTGACATGGCTCATTGGGCGTAAACCCATAAATCCCCAAAGTGATTTGAAAAGGTGTAATTTAAGAAGAAGAAGAAATCCTTTATTGATCACATGCAGCCATACACCGTACAACTTTTATTTCTCTGCATTTCACCCATCCATGAGTGAGCAGTGGGCGGAGCCTTTGAAGCGCCCTGGGAGCTAGGGTTTCAGGGTCTTGCTCAAGGAGTCTACGGTAATGAATATGAATATTTACGCCCATGTGACGCAAATACTATACAACGTGAAGGATCAATTAGAGCCATGCAAAGATTTGTCTCACATTTATCTTAGAGGCTGCAGTGAAGATGTCAACTAAAGCATTTTTTAAATGAATATGTATTGAGTGATTTGTAAAAGTCACAACCTTCAGACGTTTACGGGAATGATGCAGTGTTGTTTTTCTGTTGGCACGGTAGAAAGAAGACAGAAATTCTCCGTTTTGGTTGTACTGTTTCTTTAAGACATTGGAAAGGATCTGAACCATGGCTGATTCAAATCAAATGTTCACTGTACTAGAGCAGCTCTGCAAAACAATAAAAGAATGGCCTCCTTCTTTGGCCTGAGGGTGAAACATCCACGATGTCCTGCACACAAGAAAAGTGCGCAGGACATCATGGTGGAGATCACACGCTCAACCGTTGATGGAGTTGAGCATGTGGTCTGTACAGTACTCGGACCATCCCATATAGACTGACTGTTTTCAAACATTAGGTTTCTTCCTTATTTGTTGTTTCGTGTTTTGGCGTGTTTTGTGGTACCTGCAGCCTGACGGCGTGCTCATGTTTCCTCTTCATGTCGTTGATGTGCCACGCCACCCTCTGCATGGTGTCTATTGCTTCCTGCACAACCTCGTAAGTCTCTGTGTCCTTCTCCATGTGGTTGGCTATCTCCTGCAGACACACACGACACTGGGAATCAGCTCTTACCCTTATGACGTGCTCGCACTCTTACACGTGTCGCACAAATAAATTGGTTTACCCACAACATGTGTACTGTGTGTGTTCTGCACACAAGCACACACTCTAATGAAAGCACTGTGTGCACACAACAGAGGAACAAACACACTGTGAACCACATGGCTAAACATTTGGCTTCTCCACGGGAGAGTGTGACTGGGAGCCAGGTCAGAAATGTACTACACTCATACTTTGGTGCAAAAAATTGCCTAAGATGTCATTTAAAGTTTAGCCTCCAGTATTGTCCCCGACCCCAAAATAACCCAATGCTCTGCGTCGTAAAAGCAATCCCCCTGGTTGAACTCAACTTAAATGTGAAGTCATGGCCAAAAAACTGTGTTTTTTGAAAAAAGCTCCCCTTATATAACAATAGTAATAATCTTTATTATATATATCACCTGTTACACGGTACATACATCGGTACAACGGTGTGAAAGGTATCTCTCCATTTGACCCAATCAGTAAAATATGATTTTTACAAAAAAGATCTCCTTGGGTCTATTCATGTGCAACAAAATTGGACTACATCCGATTAATGTTTAGGAATTTACAGCCTGAAAAGGAGTTTTTTTGTAAAATTGCTTCCCCTAGTGAGTTAGATCTCGAGTCGATTCACGTTCAACACATTTGGAATAAATCATACCAACGGTTAGGAAGTTGTGTTAAGGAAGTTGTTTTTTGTAAAAAAAAAAAAAAATTTCCCCCCTAGTGAGTAAAGTATGAATCAGACCAACAGCTGATAAATTATGGCTGGAAAGTTTTTGGAGATAAAGCTTCCTTTAGCGTTAAAAATATAGAACAAACCTTTTCCCAAAATCAGTCCAGCTCCTCCTCGTACCAATTTGTATTTGGGTATTAAATATGAAAGTGATCAATGAAATAGTTATCGCATTAAACCGAAGGATCCGTGGCCGAGGAGAAAGCTTTTCCGATTCCATCACATTTCCTACTTTTCGGGGCAATAATCAATTTCAGTACTCAGGTTTTATACCTCGGTCAATATCTATGTATCTAAATGTGGTGATACCACTCATGTCCATCTTTACGGAAGGGACGAGACGTAGCGAGGCAAAACAGATGGTGCGGATGAGCATGTCCACGAGGTTAAAGGTTTGTTTTGGAGTGCATTAAAACTTCAGCGCCATGTGCTCTGACATGTGTCAAGAGGAGGAAAACAAATGAGGGAAAATTCTGTCGGATTTTCCGAAATGTGACGTACATGCAGCAGGAGATGGTACTTCAGGATCCTCTGCACCGGCTTGAGCAGGTAGGAGCCCAGAGGCAGGGCGTGCCTCAGAGATTCCTGGCGTTCGCGGAAAAACTTGGCCAACGCCTTATTCCTCATGCACTCTGTGAGCACGGCCACCGACCTGTGGAGACAGAACGCAGCCAATGAGAAATCAGGGATGGGTGGTAATTGGACTGTGATGACGAGCAGAAGCTGTAATGAACATCATGACAGACACGACCGAAACAGCAGCCCTGAATGGATAGAAATCTCTCTATTATTGTCGTAATAACACCCCATAATTCTGACCGTTACATTATCCCTCCCTGACGCACTTCTTATATAATGATTGAGGATGAAAACCATTACAGTCGTAGTTCTGTGCAGGAATTAAAGTTAATATGAGACAGTTAAAGTTGGCATCTTACAAACACAAAGAGAAACAGGGGAATCATTTTTGTAACACTTGTTTAATTTTAGAGTTACAAAGTCTTTGCCAATGGTAAAGGGTCCAAAAATGTACTTTTTCCAAAGGAAAGGCACAAAATGAATGTTTCAAATAAAGAATTTTAATAACAGTTTAATAAAATAGGCTTAAATAGTTGGAAAACATGGAACTAGCTAAAGTCAAATCAGTTCTTGCAGAACAATATAAAGATTAAAATGCTCTGCAAAAGGAATTTTATTCTTAGATGCCATACAGATTTTGTTCGCAAAATTATGTCAACTATTGGTTGGTTTTTCAATTAAATTACAGAGAAAAACTATAAATCTTTGGGTAAAAAATGGTAAAAGTTGATATGTTGCTAAAGCTGCACCTTATAAATACCGATTTTACGGTAGTTTAAGGTACCAATAAATATATAAAGGTACATTTCTGCATTTAAGGGTGCAAAATGTTCTTTCAACAGTTTTGTACCCTAGTGGAGAGACAAAACACTTGGACTTTCTAAGGTCCATTCCTGTACCTTCATTTCTTCACGTGTATTTAGATACTGTTAATGCCTCAAACTCTTTTTTTCACAGTGTTAAAAGCAGCTGTGATAGAAGATACTGAGAATGAAAACTTCAGCTGTGAGCACAGCATCAGAAGAGACCCTTTATGAAAAAAAAACCCACATGTGCACAGGGCTCCCAAGGATCAAGGGTACTGAATTGACAAGGTCAGACACACAGTGGTCTACAGTTCAAATATCATGTACATGGAGAGTAGATGATGATGATCCATCAACATTCATCACATAGATGCGTTAGCGGGAGTCGTTTCACACAGAAATATCACTATAAACACTCACTCAACAAACCAAAGCATTCCAGCCAACCGACTGTTCAGTTCTTCCTGTCGTTGGGTATGGGTCTTTGGACACAAATATTGTAGTTTTACAACTGCTTTCTTATAATTTCATCAAGGCAGATTATCTTTAAACATCTGATGTACATCCATCATTTGATATTTCTATTATTTTTCTTAGACAGGATTCGTTTTTTTCTTTTTTCTGGTGCTTATTCTATAAAAACGGCAGAACTGTAAAACTTTATCAGAACTAATATCGACTGGAACTGGTTCTCAGCGTGACCTACTGAGGAAATAAGGAGCCTTTTCTGTCTTTAATGTAGGCTGTAAGTGTGTGTCATAGACACGCGCAGTGGAAAAAGCACACAGAAAGACATTTGTGGATTGCCCCAAAAGTGGCCTTCTTCTTCCGTGTGTGTGTGTGTGTGTGTGTGTATGTGTGTGTGTGTGTTTGCAAATTCATTTGGATGTCTGCATGCCTAAATTCCAGTGAAGTTCTACACAGGCCTCACATTGTTCAGGAGGAAACCCGACCTCAGAGCTCAGTATGACCGCCATACATCTGTAACCTCTAAGTCTGTGAGTGTGAGTCTTTGTGTGTGCGCGAGCGTCTCCCATTTATGTGCATGTGTGTCCGTCGTGTGTGACCTTGGCTGAGGGTCATCAGCTGTTCTGTGGATGCTGACAATAGTTAATTCATGCATACTGCCACTTAAATTGCTGGCTTAAAAATGAGTTAGCTAAAACTCTCTAATAGATAACTTAGCGATGAACGATTGATTTAAATAGTTCATTGTAAATAATGGATGAAAACACACAAGACACACAAGCCAGATGTTTCCTGATATGCAGACAAATTAAATTGCTAAATGAGTAATGGATAAATGGTTGGAAATTGTAAAACAAGAATATTCAAAAAAAGAGAAACGGACACAACTGCTAGCAGTCAACCGATAACTAATTGGCAAAAGTTGCTAATGGTTAAGGAATAATTAGATGACAGTACAGGATAAAGGAAGTTGTGAGAAAGAAATTGATTAACAATTAGAAGAAAAAAAAAACGAATCAGCAAATTAAATTGTTAGTTAAAAAAATACTGATTTAAAAAAACTTTTTCTGGAAGCAATATATAAAAAATGTTGAAATAGTTACCGAAAAAAAAGAAAGCTAGAAAAAATACATAAACAAGTGTTTACCGAAAAGGAGCTGATGGAAAAACAAGTGGATAAGTTGGAGAAGGGATATAATAGATAGAAGGCAACTGTTAGCATTAAAGATAAATATTTACCTAGCCAAAAGTTGCTAATGGGCAAACAATGGAATAACAGGCTGCGTTACAGATAAATGTTTTGAAATACTCAGATAAAAATACTAGATGAAAGCCATAGCAGACATAGCTGCTAACCAATCTGTGTACCAGAAGTAACTTATTGATAAAAATTTGTAAAGTTAGATTAGTGACCAAAGCTGTGAATAATTGGTTGAAACAATTTGCTAAAATACCAGTTTACTAGAAAGTTGCTTGACATTAACAGTTAGTGAAAAGTAGCAAATGCTTATATAGTTAATAGTTATGGTATTTATGAATACAAGTTTGACATAGTTAGCTAAAATAATAGCTAAACAAATGGAATCTTTTGCTAAGTAATGCATAAATGGCTGAAATAGTCGTACAGAATTGCATGCTAAAAATAAATGAACAGTTAGCTAATGGATAAAGAATTGGAAGGGTTATATCTTGTAAACAGTTTCTCTCCGTGTGTTTTTGTTATGGTAGATCATGAAAGAAAAATGAAAAAGGAGGATGTGTTTGTCAGGTGCAAAATGTCTCAGCATGAAGAATAGCCTCACGTTTCAGTTCTTAAGAATAACACACAAAACACACCGGCAGGAAAAAAACCCCAAATAGCAATCCACACAGGTGTCCCAGGGGACTACACTTACACAAAGCTTAATAAAACATTAGCAGGATAAAGTATGATAGGGTGACACCTCTAATACCCCGTCTGTCAGTGCGTGAGCCGTGTCTCTCAATAGGCAGCAAACAGAAGAATGGAGGAGGAAAAAAACAGAGCAGAACGGAGGGAGGGAGCGAGGGAGAAAGACCCCGAGGCACAACTGAAGGTAGACAATTTGACTCCTGCTGAGGTGGCTTCTATGGAGTGTGTCGGCTCGTCAAGGAGGGAAAATAAAGGTAACGCATTGATCCACGCTCACAATGGAGCCATGTGAGACGCTGGGAAGACGGCATGTGGAGGTGAGATCAAGATAGGATGACAAAGGAGATTTATACAGTTGACACTGTAACACACACACACACATGCACACACATGCACACGCACACACACACACAAACACACGTGTCTTACCGTGGGTAGTTGGTGCAGTACTGAGTGTAGATGTGGAATTCTTCACTCTGTAAAACACAAAAAGAACAAATTAATTGATGCATTCAATAGACAGGAAGTACATCAGCCGGAGATGAAGTGATGTCATGTTTGTCGTGATGTCATGTCATTGTTTGACGCCATTAGATGGTAGATCCAGCTGTGTGTTGAATGCAAAATCATAAAAAACATGCCAGGGTTGAGAAAGTATGTTCACCATTATTGGGCATCATTACGGTGTGTACACTATTAAACCAATCATACCTCCACTAATTCCTTATCGCATCATCATCCATTAGGTAAAAAAGAAAAAATCAGACTTATCGCCCCTTTACCGCCACTATATAAAAATAACCGGGGTTTATTATGGCCCAGGATCCAGCCCCTTACCAAGTTTCATGGAAATAACCCTGCTGACGTCACGTCTGCCAGAAAGGATGTGTTATAATGTCAAAACCGTATTTCTTTTATGTATTTTTCCTTTTTTTGCTGGTGAGAGGAACAAGAGTGTATATTTTTATTGGGACCTCATTTTAGCAGGCTCACTTATTGGGCTTTGGCATGAACACAACGGCCCGACAGACCCCAACTGGCCTCTCTTCATGGCCAACCTTTCAATATGTGAAATGAGATGATCCGCTGTAGCGACCCCTAAAGGGAACTGCCGAAAGAAGAAGAAGACATTTGATAACATTAATTGTATTTAAATACCAAGATGTTTACAGTTTTTCTTCATAGGGGAGGTAGAGTGCACAGCCTGAAACAACGGGGGAGTGTCCGAGCAGATGCCACCCTCTAAATCTACCTTCCTTCAAATCTCTCACTCGCTCCTTTTCATCTGTCGCCCCCTCTTTCTTTTCTCCCATCTCGCTCCCTCTCCTTTCTCAGCTCCCCCTTTCTCAGGTGACCACATTGATGCTAGACCCAGGTAGGATCACTCTGTGGTGGTCCTACCCTTAATTGAGGGTATCTTGAGACCAAACGCAGAAAAACCCGATGAAATCGAGGTTGATGTCGTCTACCGGTTACTGTTTCCCAACAATATCAGTAGATGGGTTTACATGGGTCAATCTTCTCCTATCCCAATTTAACCTTTCCAAATTGCAATGTTATTTACCTGATTTCATGACCTGTGATCTTTTCCGACCCGGTGTTTACATGCATCGACTCATCTAATCGGAAAACAGATTTCTGACATGCGCAGACGACCCACCGTTCATAATGTGGCAATAATACTTGGATGAACTGGGTGCCGAACGCCAACAAGCGCCCAGAAGAAGAATACGACAAAGAGGGCATGTGCGGAAGTGACTTTTCGTCCATGTAACCTTCCAACTATGTGCAAGTCTTTCAAAGTTGTAGTGATTAAATGACTCTCCGGTGTACATAAGTACTGTTTTTAAGTCGCCATATTTAAAATGCGTGGCTGAAAAAACTCCGCCTAAGTATTACGTCACGACGCCGGGGATGAACAGATACAACTCACATACAACAGAAAGCTTTCTGAAACAGCGTTTACACGCAGCAACTGGCTACCGGAACGGCTTTACGAAGACTACCTCCTGGCAAAGGAATGAAATCTCATTCAAAAAGGACCTTTCATGTAAACCCACCTTTTGTAGGATCTTTTAAGATCATGATCTATCATCTTTTTTTCGCATTCTAATCACTGTTTCTATCTGCAGGGCTTCAGAGCCGCTTCGACTTACCGGTTTTACAATACTGATGGCTCTTCAAACTCTGAGCCCGCAGACAAAGTATTCTCTCTCCTTGGGAACACACTACTGATTGAAAGTCAGCCCTGTAGCTTATGGTAAGCTTCGGTCCAGACCTTAAAGTCTCTGTTGAGCCCAGCTACTATGAGCATCCACATTAAATTATCATCATACTTCATCTCCAGCCCTTTAATTGAGACTTTTCTAACCTTGCATGCCTCCATGAACATCAAACACATCAGAGACTGCATGACTTGACAAAGCTAAAATGAAACTCTCTTCCTTCACTTGTCTTGGTTTTCATCTTCTTCTCATCCAAAAACACATTTTCCAGCTCATTTCTTCATGGATCTTTTATGGAATTTCCGGTGGTTTCCTTTGCTTCCAGAATTTCGTGCCTCCTTGCGAACTGGGGATGAACCCCCTGAATGTTACACAACTGTCTGTAATTTACATTTCTTTATGTCAATAAACACAGGATGCAACAAGCCATCCACAAGCGACATAAACAAACAAAGTTAATGTCAGAAGTTTGTCTTATGGAGGCAATTTCCTGCCAAAATTTGAAATGCGCTTTAAAAAGGCTGTACAATTTAATAACGCAATATGTTTATATAAGGAAACGTCAGCATGTCCCACAACCCATGAAAAATCTAATGTATATGGATGCCGGCACTGATTAGCCATAACATTAAAACCATCGTCCTAATGCTGTGTAGGTTCCCTTTGGATAAAAAATGTTTCCAGACAGACGGACAGATTGTCTCTAAGATGACGCCATGAAATAGGAAGTAGCTATAACCCCAGTATCCATTGCCCAATTTGCCCAGGATTTAAAGTAGTGGAAGAAAGTTCCAGCCAAGAGATGTCCACATACACCAATAAACCCTAACATTATAACCGCTGAGAGGAGAAATCAGAATAACACTGACTATGTCATCACAATGACACCTGTCAACGAAGGGGATATACTTGGCAGCAAGTGAACATTTTGTCCTGACTTTGATGTGCTTGTCGGGATAGAAAGGTGTCAGAACACAAGGTGCATGATAAAGTTCATTTGGGAGAAAAAAGCGAACCTGCACACTATGAGGCAGGTGGTTATAATGTTATATTTATGAATATATGAGTTTTTACCCGCAACACATCTCAAAAAATTGTGGAATACCCAAAAAAACCCTGATTGAAAAGGTCAACAAGGGAAACAATGTTGAAAGGGAAACATTCGTAACAGGATGAAACGTGTCGTGTCTGAGGATGAAAAGGCGCGTCATTGAAAGGAGCAGTCATTCATAGATGTAGAGATGTGAAAAGTATAGATCACTTATGAACTAATCTTAGTGCCACCTAGCAACAAGAAATCTAATTTCTACGTTATGTTTTATTTAAATAGAATAACTCAAAAAGTTTAAATCAAATTTGGATGGAATTTTGTGTAACGGGTGATTCTGTTGAAGGTTTACTTTGGCGATACAATGACCCGCCCAACTCTGTCTTTGTTTGGCTTGGCATGATGATGTAATTTCTCTTATATTCAAAGTTCTTTGATTGAGGGGCTACATGAGAAACTACATCATCATGCCCAGCCAATCAGAGGCAGAGTAAGGGGGGTCATGGCGTCACCAGAGTGAGATTTGTAAACTTATTTAGGGAGGTAGTTCAACATGTGAATAGCAGTGAACTTTAAAAATATGACTAGATGGTACAAAAATGTCTGTTTCTTGCTTTTGACAATCTATTCAACCAGCCTAAACAAACATAAACAGCACATCCCACCAAAACACACACAAGGACACATGAAAGCACACAGTCAGACTCCATGATGATTTTAGCCTGGGGTGCTCCGTGGGAAGCTTCCTAAATTGAAGAGCAGAGCGCTCCTCGCCGTCTCCAGCAGTCTGCCACCACAGACCAGGACTAAATACAACCAGATGTGCCACCATTGATTTCTGATGACATACACACACACACAAACCCACAGACACACTCCTAATATCCAGCTTGACCATGAACACCAGCCCGCAAGACACATAAAATATATTAAGCGGAATACTAATTTGTCTTTGAACCCAAACTTGGGCTTTCTGCTCTATAATAAACTTCTATTTAAGGCTATATCGTATAACCAACATTTAAAAAGGTCGCATGTGAGGTTTTGGAAATCTGGACTGCCTCCTATGGATGAAAATTAAACAAAAACCTCAAAGGCATCAAGAACTAAAATTATATAAAAAGGAGTTTGAGCTGCGGCGACTAATGATGAGCCAAAGTTTATGTTGTGACTTACTGAGACTGAAGCGGTCGCAGCGCGTCAGCAGATAACAACAGAACATTACAGTTCAGAATTAAAGAATGGGTGCACTCGGTGCATTAGTCAGCGTGTAGCGACCAATAAAACTCTTTACGGGCTGGCAACACAGCGAAACAGAGAAGTAGGAGAGGATAGGTAGCCAATTAGCGTAGAGGAAGGATGAGATTTACAGCTTGATCTTCCTCTTAAACTGTGCCTGGCTGTGAGGAGAGACATTACTAGCTGTGAGTGTGAGTGTTTTTCACAGCAGATAGCGAAAGAGTGTTTTTTGCGGTAGTTCTGGGTCATGGAAACCATGACTAACATCAACAATACAAAAGAATTCTGGTTGCTATTCTGGTTCCAAGCCCTTTACCAGAAGTCAGCCTGTGGAATGATGATGAAATGATGGAGCCACATACACACTTTCATAAAAACACACAGATGTTCAGCGTTTGAGGCCTTGGTTTGAAGGGAGTGTTGCCGTTGGTCTGGCTGCAGATCTCATACAACAATATCTTCTCCTTTAAATATGCGCTGAAGCCCAAAGGCGCTTTCACAACTAAACGTCCTAGCCAAGGTTCGGGGCTTTGTTGCAGTATACATATACCTACATCCTGACGACACCATCTACCTGGCTGGTGTAGGACGTGGTCCTATAACCTGCTGAGGTGTGCATGTGTCTTCTCTTCCTGTCTCATCCTCACCAAAAATCAACCATGGTTGAGTTTGATCTTGACCAAGACCACCTCTTTTGTTCGGACCAAAGTCTGTCTATTTGACTTGGTCTGAACGAGGGTCCAGGTTTTTCTTGCGTTGTACACGTTTGATAGTTGATAGTTTGGTTTGCTATTTTGCAGGAAATTTAAAGATAATTTCCCAATCTACCTAAACCCTGTCATCAACGTTACTTTATTATTGGTGTTTTGTAGACTTCAGTGAGTCTGAAGATGGTGATGATCAGCTGTTCAGTTTGATCCGTACCAAAACTGCCTCTTTTTATCAGACCAAAGTAAAACTGTTTGATCTGGACCTTGATCCTGGGGGACTTTTTCCCTCCTGAGAGTCTGCTGCTGTTGTTGAGCTCCCGTTCCTCCAGACCCAAGTCTTTCAGCTAGGACCCGGTTTAAAACTTAAACTTATATGCAGGGTTTGGTCCTGCCAAAATTACGTTGTGTTGCCGGTGGTCCGGATTGGGTCTCTGTACTTATTCCCAACATCTTTAGTATGTTTGTTGTTGACACCCGGTTTCACATCTCTTCTCAAACACGACAGACAAAAAGTTTTGGTTTGCTGCGATAACCCCCCAACTTCACTGGTTCCTGATTCTGATTCTGGGTTTGCTCTTAGCACCCGTTTTCAGGGGTCAGGGTTTTTGTACTTTAGAAAAGCTAAGACTGGTTTCAGGTTGGGCACTGGCTGAGAACTGGCTCTGGAACCGCCTGAATGGGAACGGCGCCAACAAGGTCTGAACAAGCTTCAGGTTTTTGTTGAGATGTATACATTTGATTTGGTTGGTTTCAGTTTATAATTTTGCAGGAGCACCAACGATCTTTTCATTCACATTTTTCATTTTTCATACACATACTTCTCGTCATCCCTCCACTTGACGATTGAATGCCTCGTAGACTGGCATTCATCGGACGTCAGTCCCCTCCTTCATGCCCCTCCCTCACCGCATATAAACACTGGTACTGTTTAATTTGGACCAAGACCACCTCTTTTAGTCAGACCAAAGGCCGGCTGTTTCATCCTTACCTCAGACCTGAGAAGGTTGAGAATCCGAGCCAATATCCGGACCAAGATTCAGGTTTTAGTTACCTCGTATACTTTTCATCTGGTTTCGGTTTCACAATGCAATTTTGCAAGAGCACAACAAAGATTTTCCTGACATTCCTTCATCCTGTCGTCATTGGCGTCTCTTCCTTGTAGAAGATAAATCAATAGTTTGAATGTTTTCACTCTCGTTGACCTTGGATTTTGTCAGACCACATTAGTACTGAAGACTCACTTCCCCTCCCTCCTTCTTCTATCTATGTCGTACAGTGGCTCTTTTTTTTTTTTTTTTTTTTTTTTTTACTTCTTCCTTCTTCTGTTTGTTGTTGTTTATTTGCAACCCTAGTCTGTTGCACCTTCTTGTAATTGGTCCAAATGTCTGAACCACCCAAGAAAGTTCTTTCACATTGTAAAAAAAATGAACCATAAGTCAGTTTTGGGATCATGAATTTTGTTTGGGACCACAGTTCAGTTATTTCATCCTGAAAATTCTTAAATCCAGTTTGTGGTTCACTCTGGCCCAAATATCCCTTTTAATGAAAGGTTTAGCCTACAGACCTTGGTATACACTTATCAGCCCTAACATTATAACACAGGGTACGATACATTAGGCAGCAAGTGAACACTTTGTCCTGAAGTTGATAAAGCGGGTAAAACGGGCAAGCATTAGGATTTGATGGACCTTGAGGGAGGAAAGTTTGCTGTGGCTGGTCTATAGAATGACCTCGTTTGAACCTGGTCATTGGTGACAGGGAAGGCCAGCCCTTGTTGTCCAATCCCACAAAAGAGCTACTGCAGCATAAATTGATGTTAAAGTTTACAGTGGTTATGATAGTAATGCGTCAGAACAGAACAGCTTCTCAGAGTTTTTAAGTTGCGAAAAGTGGATAATTTTATACGAGTGGTTTTAACATTATGGTCGGTAAATTTAGGTGTGCATGGTTTTGGAGGTTCCGGAGAGGTGCTTGCTTTCAGTAGGTTTTGGCCTAATTTAACATCTGAATACTTCACACGATATGTTCTCGCGTGATTTTTATTACAGCTGATTTATAATAAATATTTTGCTGGCTGCACAAAAAGAAGTTAAGATGAGTTTTGTCTGAGATTTTCTTCTTTTATTGCCATGATAGCCTTACAAAGTCGGTTAGAAAATGTCATGCCTGTGGTTTGTTTATGGATTGTCACTGATTGTGCAGACCGCCGCTGTGGGCTGCTATAAAACCGTTTTGTTGTGCTGTATTCAGGGAGCCTGCGCCTGACGGTCAGCAGGATTGGGTGTAATTGCAGTCGGGTAAGGAGGTAATGTTATGTTTTTAGAGAGGAAGTGCTGGAATGCAGCGTATTATCCTGGGATATAATAATGCATCTTTTTATTCAAGGCACAGACGAGCAAGGAATAAGAAAGGCCACTGATAGTAGCTGAGTCCAGTTTTTCTTGATGCTATTATGCCCCTCCTGTTAAAAGGTGATCATGGATTTGGATGGTCCTTAACATTCCTCTGGAGTTGTTCCTCCTCCATGTCCTCGTGTTTTACCAAAAACAGACATTCCAACTGCTAACAATAAAACTATCTAGCCTCAATAAACTTCATACAAAGTCTTCTTCACACACACATTTATTTCAGAATAATGCATTGTCTGTTTCGGTCTTGTGTGTGACTGTGTGTGTGTTTGTGTGTTTGTGTTTGTGAGTTTTAACCAGCTGTTTGGATGAGTTTCAACAAGAAGAGGAGGAGTGTGTATGTGTTCAAGGAGACAGTGCAAAATGAAATGCACTCACTGGAAGAGACATCGGTTGCTGCGACTGATATTAATATCTAGAATGGCTTCAGAACTGTGATCGAAAGAAGAAGGATGAACTTCATCTTCAATGGACGTCAATGGACGTTAATGGACGTCAATGGATGTTACCAAAGTGGACTGAGGAAGGACAACTGATGAACTAGTGAAAGGGTCATGAGGAGGGAAAGTTAGCCAATTTAAGTCAAGACAGTTTTATTTAAATACTGCTATATCACAATGAACGTTATCTCAAGACACTTTCCAAAAAGAGCATACTCTACTGCCTGGATGGTGAAAAATAAAACAACCAGTTCAAGGTGTTGGTTTGACCTCTAAATTCTCCAGATCTAAATCCAATCCAGCATCTGTGGGTTGTCCTGGATCCACAAGTCCGATCCATGGAGGCCAAACCACGCAACTTCCAGGACTTAAAAGATCTGCTGCTAATGTCCTGGTGCCAGATACCACAGCATACCGTCAGAGGTCTGGGGGAGTTCAGGCCTCTATTGTTGCATATGTATGGCTAAAATCATACATATTTGGTGACACACATTGTTAAGTAAAAGTTTCCCTTCTTTGCCTCGTCTGTTGAAACACTTGGACAACTGCTATATACAAAAAATATTTTTATATTATTGATATTTGACTGAAGAGTACAGTACTTAAGTAAACATTAAGCCTGAGAGTGAACAATGTGGACAAACATGAGAAAAAGGGGCAGGACTTTCGACCATTTTTACCTTGGACACGAAGCACTCAGCGATGGCCACAGGGTCAGCGTTGCACTTCTCAAGATCATGTAGAAGGTCCCTGAAAGGAACAGAGTGTTGAAAGAAATACGTGTTTAATGTGAGAATGTAACACACGAACACACTCCGCTCTCCCATTGTTCCCAGTAATACGGGGGGAGCAGGAGTCACCCTGCTGGCTGCAGAAACCCGGTCTTAGGGCACTTGGCTCTAAACAAATAAGAGACTTCCATGAATTCAAACAGACATCTCCCGTGTGAAATGCATAGGGTGAAGAAATTATGTTAGGAGTCAGTGTTTCATGGCTGAAGCGTGAGGTCAGTGACCGTTTTGACGTTTTATGCTTCCTTTTACAGGCCGTTGTGTCTGTATGCAACAGCTGAGGAGAGGAGTTGTGAGCAGGGAGTGTTTTTGTGTCCCAAGACCACCATGGAGGTTATTTCACCATACCGTCTGAAGATCAACTCACACAGTTGAGAGCGGCGCCGAGGAGACCAACACGCAGACTTATTACACACACCTGACCGATACACTGATTATTACACCGCCCTTGCCAGAAACCATCAGGTTGCTCACCCCAGTTTCTTTATTAGCAGGCCATCGAGGTGATTCTGGTGGTGTGTTTTTGTCAAGATGTTTTTGGACGTTTTGGAGCAAGTCAAAATCGATTCACCAAAAGTTAAAGCTAAGTATCTAAAAGTTAAAGCTGAGTCTTCAAAAGACAAACACGAGTCTCCTTCAGTCAAACACGAGTTTCATTCAGTCAAACACGAGTCTCCTTCAGTCAAACACGAGTCTCTTTAGGTCAAACACGAGTCTCCTTAAGTCAAACACGAGTCTCCTTCAGTCAATCACGAGTGTCCTTCAGTCAAACACATGTCTCTTTAGGTCAAACACGAGTCTCCTTAAGTCAAACACATGTCTCTTTAGGTCAAACACGAGTCTCTTTAGGTCAAACACGAGTCTCTTTAGGTCAAACACGAGTCTCCTTAAGTCAAACACATGTCTCTTTAGGTCAAACACGAGTCTCCTTCGGTCAAACACGAGTCTCCTTAAGTCAAACACGAGTCTCCTTAAATCAAACACGAGTCTCCTTAAGTCAAACACGAGTCTCCTTAAGTCAAACACAAGTCTCCTTAAGTCAAACACGAGTCTACTTAGGTCAAACACAAGCCTCCTTCGGTCAAATACGAGTCTCCTTCGGTCAAACACGAGTCTCTGTCGGGCAAAAATTAGTCTCCATATATCCAAGCCGGGTCTCCAAAAGTCAAAGCTGAGTCTCCAAAAGTAAAAGCAGAGTCTCCAAAAGTAAAAGCAGAGTCTCCAAAAGTAAAAGCAGAGTCTCCAAAAGTAAAAGCAGAGTCTCTAAAAGTAAAAGCAGAGTCTCCAAAAATCAAAGCCGAGTCTCCAAAGGTCAAAGCTGGGTCTTAAAAATCAAAGCCGAGTCTCCAAAGGTCAGAGCTGAGTCTCAAAGTCAAAGCTTAAAAAAGTCAAGTCGAGTGGAAGAACAGTGTCACAAGTAAATAATAGGCCTTTTTTTTTGGCATTGTCAAAAGCTTTCACGGTCTCTATGGAAGTGTTTCTCGCAGTCTGGATTTGACCTGCAGTCTACCAGGTTGTAACCTCTGCTTCAGAGTCAAGTGAAATTCTTCACTACAAACTTTTAAATTGTGTTCACTTCAATGTCTTGAGTACAAATAGTAAAATATTTATCTTCCTAACACATTCGACTGGGGGAGTCGTGACACGGAAGCAGCAGGGAAGTCAGCCAAGGTTCATTGTTAAAGGAGGTTCAATCTATCAAAAACCTGAAGGACTTATTGATTTATCGTCGCTGCACAAGCCTGAACTTTCTACAGTTGTCGTGTGACGTGAGCATAGGAATCGATTCAGCCTCTGACATCCATCAAATATGACGCACAACATATCAAGCGCGGGCCTACTGCTGTGTGCATGTGTGTTTGTGGTACCTGTTGAAGTGGTAAATGTCCTGGATGTTGCCAAACAGAGAGCCTTTATCCTCAGAGCTCAAGGCCAGTCGAGACTGGTTGCTGATGCACTCCAAATAGTCCTGCAGAGAGAGAGTAGTCACGTTAAGTAGCTGTCAGGGCCCACCGTTCCTGACAAATTGACTCTCTGTATGTTAATGCGTGGAGACATCCTTCATAAAGTACACTTCTTCGGTTCAAGACTCCGAGAAAAAAAACATTTAACGCTCAGGAATCCTCGCCACGGGTGCATTTCACTCAAGAATGACAAAAAGAAATTAGTTATTTTTGTTCCCGTCAAAAGCAATTCTTGTTACATGCACATCCTACAAAAAGTTCAATCTACAAAATTAAAAATGTTTAAATTCCCCAAACATCAGAAGACGCCTTTACGACAAAAATATTGAGCAGTTATTAAGGTATTAATTAAAGGAACTTATCCTAAATTCCACTTAGAACCATGGAAAAACAAATGATAAATATCCATAAATAGACAAAGCAACAATTGTATCACTTTGTTGTTGATCGTGAAAAGGTTTTGTTAAAAGTTATAGAATATTACTTGCTACAGATCTGCTGCACTAACAAACACATCCACCGAAATATGTCCAGCCTGCAACCATTGCAAGAAAACGGAGGAAGAAGCAGTGAAGAGGAGTTAGCGGGCCATGGGAACACAACGCTCAGTGGTGAGTTTGGGCAGAGAAGGCCAGCCCATGCTTTTTTGTTGCATTTCACTTTGCAAGTGCAGGCTTTGCTGTCTTTGTTGACAGTACTGGCTTTTATGTGTTTATGCTAAATGTATTCTTTGGTAGATGATCTCTGTAAAGACAATTTTCGGACTGGATAAATTAATTTAAGTAGTTACAACTTAAATTATTTTTTCCGACTCAGAAATACTTAATCTAATTTATATTACTAGTTGAAGTTAATGACTAATTCTCTTTTTACAGTTCATGATTACACCTTAAAAGCAAAAAATAGGGAAATTCGAGATTTGGTAACTCTTCAAATCTCTTACAAAAATTAAAGAGTGAATAAATTATTGGTGCATGTTTCTGACATTATTTGATAACTTTAGTGTTTTAAATAAAAATGTTGCGCACTGTAAAAAGATGATTGTGGGTGATTTAAAAAAAATTACTTCAGCTGGCAACATATTCAAATTAAGTATTTTAATAATCTCAATAATACTTAATTTTGCTCAGTGTTACCGGTGAACTTGCGGTAAAGCGTTGTGCAACATTGGTTTTCTTGAGTATTACAAAAGAATAACTATATTTTCGGGATTCGTTGCACTTACAATCAGTTTTTGAAATTATATTACCAATCAATGAAATAAAAACTGTTACAAAATCTAATATAAAACCACAAAAGAAACTACTGCATATGAATACTGCATATAAACTACTGCAGCATTATCATGAACGTGGACAAGGGAAAAATAAAATTTGCAGTAACTAAAAGCAGATATTTGTGTTGTTTTTGTGTTGAAATGTTGATAAGGAAAGCGACACAGGTCATCAGGTTTACAACAAATTCAATCCCAAGACACGCGAGTGCTGTTAACATGTTGAAACACAGATAGGTGTCAACTTTAGAGGATCTGAGCGTCTTATCTGTGCCTCCATCACTGTCATCAGTGAGGAGGGGCTGATAAGGCTGAGGGTGATTAAACAGCAGAAGCAGGTTTCAGTCTGCCCTGCAGGAAGAAAGTGAAATGTGGACAGAGAAAGACGGAGCCACGGATTGTTTTGACTTCTCTGTTGCTAGGTCAGCATTCTGCAGCACCTCTGACGGTACTAAAACTGAACTACTATTACACCTACAGCTGCAGGCTGCACATCTGTGTCTCTGAGCACCTTCCAACCAAAAGGAACCAATCCAAAATTAAAATTCAACCTTCACATACAAATGCTTCATAATAAAAAGTATTGCTGCTTACAACTGTGGAAGATGGCGAAAACATAAAACAACAACAACATCGTTCAACCAAACCTCTTTATCAAAGTCTGCAGAAGACCTGAGACCCATACTTGATTTGAAAAAAATCCTATTTAAAAGCTTTGTTGAGCAGAAATCTTTATTCTCTAAGGTGAGGGGGCGCTCCCTGTATGAGGGCGGTGCATAAGTTCAAACGCAGGTCCACGTGCTGCAAACCTCCGTGTTTACTGGCATGGAAGTTTAGTCAGACAGCTGAGCAAGTTCCCGTCTCAGAAGTTGCAGCATCAGGTGCGTCCATCGGATCCAACATTACGTTTATGCTTTTATTGTGCGAGTATCTGAGATATGCAATGATCAAGATCTATAGTTATAAATCTTGGGAAGCGGGTAGGTACATTCAAGTGTAATTAAAACTTCTAATCATCAATTGCTATTTTCTATGACAAGTAGACCCACACTGTTGTCCCCGTCAACAAGGGTATATCCCAAAAAGACTCCCGTGCGTTATATAAGCAATTTCCCCTATTGAACTCCTCAAACTAAATATGAAGTTTCGTCCACGTTATTTTCGCATAAAATTTGTCCCCCTGCTGAATATAATATGAACTTTCAGATACGTCTCACTGAGTGGATTCATATGCACCAAATTTAGACTAAATAAGACCAATGGTTGAGACATGTTGGCCTAAAAACTTTTTGGAGATGAAGCTCCTCCTAATGTTGGAAATTTACACAACCAACCTTTCCCAAAATCAATCCAGTTCTTTCTCGAACTTAGGTCTATATGGGTATAAAATTTTGAGAGTAATAAAAGAAAAAGATGGCGATAACTACACCATTATATCCCCGACTTTTCGAGGGAACTCTTTCTATTTTCTCTTGGCGCTTCTGGAGACTTGGATTATATCTATAAATATATATATCTGATTGCACCGTACAAGCTGTATGAAACCATTTTAAGTTTGTCTTCTGTTAATATGCTCACATGCCCTACGGTTGTTAAGAGAATTCTGTAATGCTTGTTTTGCTCCGTAGACGTTTTGGTGCAGGTGAGGTGGTGACTAGATCCTGGCAGAAGTCTTCTTTTCACCTCTGATCGACCCAACACCCAAAACACAGCGAGACAGGAGGGTCACTTGTAACACCTGCACAGATAATATCAGTGCAGCTGTATTTAACCTGGAAACAAGGAGGAAGTAGACTGCTGGCAGATTTCAACCATATCAAAGCTAACAAGTGGGAAAACAGGACATTACAGCACAGAGAGAAGCACCCGTGCATTTTGGTTTGTTAAAGAGGCTGGCATGGTTTGCTGCAGTGGTATTTGTTGCTTATCATGTTTTTTTATATTTAATCATCATTATGGACTGGAGATTTCTTCTGGGCATCATTGATTCTATTTAGTCCAAATCTGGTGAACATGAATCGGCTCAAACAGAGTTTAGTTTTTATACAAAAACCCCTTTTAGCCGACATGACTTTCCATTTAATTTTTATACATATTTTAATGTAAGGAGTTCAATCAGGGGGGGTTGCTTTAACAACGCAGGGGATCAGGGGCTTTCCAGTGATACAGCCCTGCTGTCACGGATGACAGCTTTGGCCTAGTTAAAATGACCAATTTATTTTTTTTCGTATATATTGTTAAATGATTCTTAAAAGTTTAATACTACGATTGTTATGAAGTGCAATATTACTATTTAAATGTATACAATGTGAAATCGGCTGTTTTAGGGGCAATAAGTACGCAGGTAGCACACGTATGTAGTTGGAATGTTAATCGTTCTGTTTCTCAAGAGCTGCATAACAGCAGTGTTTTATGGGGGCCTGACACCATCAACACTTGAAAGAAGTGCTTAGAGGATAATATTTTGAAATCACTGCTGTTTCAGTATATATTCAACCTGGCAAAAAGCCATTCATGTGAAAACACCAACCCCAAAGTCCCAATTGGCGCATGGCTTTAATGATTTCAGCCTGATAGCCAGGTATGCACAGAATAACAACAAAAGTAATGTTGGACCATCTGGTTTTGTCTGTGCTACAGACTCTGCTAAGTTTATTAATGCTCCTCCAAAAAACTGTAGAGTTGCTGCACCAGGCTTTTATATAGCTATTATTTTATATTGATGCTTTTATCTGCTTTTGCTTTGTAGCACTTTGAGATTTGATTCAAATGTAAAGTGCATTATAAATTAAATGTATTATTATTATTATTATTATCAGTGAACAATATGGCATATATTGATTTGGTGGTGTTGTTTTAGACCTGATATCCAGATATTTCAGGCTGCAGGAACAGGACACTAGCTGGACGCCTGCAGGAGAGGGGCAGCGATGTGGACACCAGGTCCGACACACAAACTGAAGAGTGTTTAGTGGATAAGGGTTGAAACATCGAAGATCAGATCTCCCCTGGAGATCTCTGCTAAGACTACTACTAAGACCAAGACTACATCCACTGTTAATGGCTTTAACAGCATCACTGATGTAAACATACTGTGATATTAGTCATAGTTGAGTGTATTTTATCCGAAGCGAGGCATTGTATGTGCTTTGAAGAGCTTTAGATTTATATATTGGTTTTGAGGATTTGAGTTACAACATAAAACTAACAGGGAGGTTGATTGTTGTGTTGGGGTCACGTCAAGGGGTCATGTTTAGATTTAGCTGGCTATGGGAGGTGATTTATGTAATGTGGTGCTGTTTTATTCAAAGGGTCACGGGTTTGACCCGGCCTGACCCGCTCACTCATCACAATCAGCTGAAGCCTGAATGAGCTCAACAATGGACTGCTTTCTCATACACGCACAAACACACACAGGTTCAGGTACACTCCCTACTGAGCACAAGACGCAACTTGTACAAACTTTTTTTCTCCTCTTAACCGTTAACAACCTTGACTACCCTCTTTTCTTGCACACTAAATGTATCCTTCACTGTGGACAGCGGTAGGAAGTCAGCAGAGGGAAAACATCCACTTTGCATTGATTTGATTTGCATTGAGTGAAGTGTTGCAGAGGGGAAAAGAAGAGAATGCTGAGGGAGAGGATTTTTGTCGCTGTGTATGACTGTTATCCACATTACAGAAAGTGATGGCGAAACTAAGGTCACCTGTACACCGTTTGTTCAAGAGAGAGCTGTTCTGCAATTATTACACCTAATCTTTTCTTAATACAAATTACAAACAAGGATGAGAGGGGTACATTGATGTTCTACATCTGAGCCAACAGTAGAGGTAGTAACAGAGGGGAATAGCTATTGCAACTAGCTGCTTTTTCTACCTTCCAGTTGTGGGCCACACACATAACTGGGCATCGAAACTGTCCTTCTAAAATGGTGGTTGACTTAATTCTCTACTTGCAACGTGAAGTATTCCAGACTGTACATGTTTTTTTGACATTTCCTTCAATATTTGAGTTAGCCACCAACTGCCCTACTAGCAGCATTTTACGTGTCCTGTTTATGTGTTGCGTGTAACACGTCATTAGTGGCACACCTCATCCTGCCACTTGTGTTTGCACAGATGTCCAAACTACCACCATGCTGAGGCAGGATGGAATGACAAACACTATTCCTACGTTTAAGCAGGTGTAAAAAAGGATTAAAAGGAGAGCAGGACAGGATGGTGATTCGACATTTTGACGATAAATCATGTGACACACGTAGGGATATTTCAAAATACAGCTGGCAGCAGTTAGTAGCTGACTTGCAAGAAAATATCTGCAGTTAGGAAGTTTTTGTACTGCTTAGCAAACCAAAGAAAGAAAATACTAAAAATCACACAGACCACAACATTTTTCCACAGACCTCGATACTGCGGCCATGTTTATGGAAACTTCATTGTTTTCTGTGTCATTTGCAGCATTGCTCTTTAATAGGTTTTTCTATATTTTCTTCATTTGCTTGTCTTGGGTTGTTTTGCATGTTTTTTCCCATGTTGCTGCACGTTTGGACGTCAGGGCCAGAGAGAAATGCAGTCAAGCAACAAAACCTGTGATATTCATATATGTACAGTAAGGAATCCAAGTTAAGGCAGACAAAGCCCTCATTGACCACAAAACCACCGCTGATAGATGAAACACAGGTGAGCCCGAAGGAGTCTGGGTAAATATTTGTCTTAAACTGTCACGGTCTTGCAGGAAGCATCGTGGGTGAAGGGATTATTGAAACAGGGGTTGCAGGACCAGCCTGATTGGACAGTACCAATAACAGATGGGTCAGTACCTTCCTTTATGTTGTAAACTGTCATGTTTAAAGCTCCATGCTTGCAGATCTAATCGGAGCAATCAATCCCCGGTTCATTCAGTGGAACCGTCATTAAAGGGGTGTAGAAAGAAATGCACAAGTCTTTCTAGAAATAGTGCTGATAAATTGGGTTTCCTGCCGTGTAAATGTGGTCTTCCAGGAGTGGGTGGTCTGCAGAAAGAAGGTGGATGAGACATGCAGATCCTTAGCTTCACTGTTTTCCTAACCCGTTTTGGACATTGTTATCTCAAGCCTAAATTCCGGCACCTACTCCTCCTCTCTTTCTCTCCCTTTGCCTCACCTTCTAAATCCTGAAGAGTGGAGGAAAGGTTGGAACATCAATCAGGGGCGACAGGGTTACCCTGCATCTTGGGAATATAACATTCCTGCTCTCTATGGACAACAGCTATTTCCTGAATTAACCTGTTTAACCCCAAACCAACCCCCAGTCCAACCAATTAAAAAAAAGAAAAAGTATTTAATCCGAAAGATTTAAGATTTAAATTACTGCCTAGAGTCATATGTCAGTTTCTAACGCATCAGTCAGCGCCCACATGTATGTCTTTTACATTTAAATTTATACATCCAACAGGTGGCAGCGGGGAGTCAAAAGTTTGGACAAAGAAAAATGCTTTTTACTTGACTTTATTTTTCCTTTGTCAGGTCCATAGATATAAGTCATCTCTTCCTTAAACTAGGACTATGCTGTCATCAAGGGTGTATAAATGCCCTAATTTCCTGATTGAACTCCTCAACTTAAATATAATGTTTCAAAAAACAGTTTTTCTTAAGAAAGCTCCCCCAAGTGATTAAAATATGCTATTAGAGTCCAATATGATATTTATTAGATAGTTCTCCTCCAGTCATTTCATGAGCACTACATTTTGTCTTAATCGGCCAACGGTGGAGAAATCACGGCTCAAGAAATTGTGGAGATAAAGCTGCCCCTATTGTTGGAAATATTTGGCTGACCTTTATCAAAATGAATACAGTTCTTCCTTGCACCAAGGTCTATGTGAGTAGAAAATTTGAAAATGATATATGAAATAATTTATTGAGTAATCACATTAACACGAAGGAACAAAGTTTGCATTCATGCACATCTTTAACGTTGGGCATTAATGAGTCTTGAGGGGTAAGATGGAGGAAAAGTTGGGCGTAGCTGCTCATACAGATCCAAAACCAACTATTACTATACCAACATCTGATCTTTTTACTTTATAAGCCCCAATCAGACTTCAGAATGAAAATAGACATTACATCTGAGCATTGGGGGATGAATGTTATCATAGTGATAGTATCACAGTGAAACCAATAGAGCTGAATGAGGTGGGGGGGAAATAAAAGTAGAGCAGTCTTTGATACGAACCATTACATCCAATCCTAAACAAAGACTCTAAAGCTCTAACTGCAGGCTGTGTGTGTCCCTGCAGTTCAAAGCCAAACACAAAGAGAGTGCTTTTTTCTGAGTGTGTGCTTACAGTATTGTGTGTGTGCTTAAAACAAAGTTTTGAATGTGTGCCTGTGCCTACAGCACAAAAGCAATGGTGTCGTGTAACTCGGCCAAACCCCGCCTGCGAACACAGGTGACCTTTGTATCGGAGGTTCCGGGCAGGCAGATGCGGGGTTTGTCACGTGTGCGATTAAAAAACACAAGGACCTTAAAGGATGTGTGTTATCTGGTGATTTAGAGGCCTGTATCCCTCCTGAGAAGGCCAAGGTCGGGCAGGCACTGAAAACTGGGAAACATTTCAGGTCAGCCTTTGTTTACACCAGAGAGAGGTGGGACCTCCAAAACACTCAGACAATAGCATCCAGATTTACTTTGTGCCTCTCACACTGATGGCTCCCCCATCATGAGATACATCTTTGGGGTTGATGGGTGACTAATGAGAGAGGAGAGCAGAAAACAATCTTGTGCAATAAATCAAATGAATGAATTAGGTAAACAAATTCATTTTGCAGACTTCAATGTTTTCTAATTGAAAGTCGTATCTTAAGGAGTCTAAAATAATAGAGATAAAACAACACAAAGACCAATTTGTGTTTTTCTTTTTGCACAACCTTCATATGCTTAATCATTCTATGCTACAATACTTAACTTCACTACATTTTAAAGAGAAATATTATACTTTATTTATCGTTCATTTATCGTTACAAGACTTTAGCCCCTTATATACAGCAATTTGTCAAAATTGTTATCACAGAGCCTTCCTTTTTTTACACGAAACAAAAAAACGGCAGTATAACTTCATCACAGGGTGGGATTTTAGACAGTATAGTAAGATTCCATAAAAGTGGCATGATATAAACAAAAAACAGTATCGTCTGCGTATAGAGTGACTTTTATGGTGTGCTGTGCGCGGACAGCTGAAGCTTTGCAACACAACCTCATACCACGTGAATTAAAAGTACATTGACAACACTCTCCCAATGTCATGGTAATGTAACGGCAAACCAACTCCTCTTGGATAATATGAGTGGCAGTCAGGCAGGGGGTGGGCTAACCTTATCAGAAGCTGACTGTGAGTGATTAAGAGGGAGATGGACAACATGTGTTTCACCACTGACGGACAGAACCACAACTAAGCAGAAGCTGCGAGACATTAAGGCATTTTCTAGACGAATGGACCCTTAAAGTCTTTTTTTAAGTTTGTCTTAGTGCTTAAATTTCATACGAATGAACTTTCCGCCTAAATGGAGCCGGACACTGGAAAGCAAGCTGGACATTGGGCCTGGTTAAAGCAGGGAAGCCCTGGTTAAAGCAGGGAAGCCACCTGTAAGCCAGCAGTCTTCTTACCTATAGCCTTGTTAGTTCATAAAATTTGGCACCAGAAAATCCAGCAATAACAGCCAAAACCTTTCACTATTTGCAGAGGAACCCAGACCCTGGAGGTCCAGTCAGTATTTCATTAGAAAATTAACTGATTAGGGAAGATTTCAGAAAGGAAATAAATTTCTGCATATTTCAGCTGGTGACCTGTTTCATCAAGTCCTGTTTACACTAAACTGACCCCATTCTCCTGAGAAACCCATCAAGATAGCCTCTGATTAAACCTTTTAAATGAAGCACATTGCAATCTCAAAAAGTCACATTTGGAGCTGATAAAAGCTGCAAATTAGACATTTGTTTGTGGCCTGACTCTGCAGTTTGATGTCCGGCCAAATGTGCTAAACTTCCTCTGAAGTTTTTCCAATATGTCCGATCCTTCTGCTCCTGATTACCCACACAGGTTGTGTCTAATTACTGTGGTTGAGTGTTTCTTACCTCTACGATGCTGCGCAGGTCCTGGACATAGGTTCTTTCTGTGTCAAGAATCTCCTGCACCACACGGTCCACGTATGTCCTGGGTCCCTGAACCCGACCTGTATGTTCTCCCGCATCTCGGCTCAATTCTGGTTCTGAATGTTCTGTCAAAGCCTGACCACTTCCTTGTCTCCTACCTGCGTCCATCCCTCCATCTTCCTCCAGCTGGAGTGCTGGTACAAGTTCTAAGCGAATCGCTCCGGAGTCCTGGTCTGGGGTCACCTGGTTACAGTGAGGTGTAGCGACAAGGGTGGAGCGGCTGCCCAGAGAGCAGTGGCTGTCCCTCGAGGAAGCGGAGGAAGACGTGGAGGTGTAGCTGATGGGCCTTTCGGCACTGTCGGGTGAGGAGTCCATGCTGAGGGCGGAGCAGAATCGCAGGGAGGTGTGGTGGAAGGCCGGGTTGCGGAGGCAGCGGGCCGGAATGTCGACGGAGCTCAGGACTGAGCCAGAGTCCGGGACTTCAGGGAGAGGAGGCAGCGCATCAGACAGGTAGTTATAATCGTCTGGAGAGGAAAATGAGACAGGAAGAGATTCTCATTACCATGCGGTTTAAATCATACCGATCAGCACAACATTTTAACCATCTGACAGATGAAGTCAGAATAACATTGATTATCCAGTCACTGTCAGTTGATGTGTTGGAAGCAGGAGAACTGGACAAACAAAAGAATCTGTTGGAACTTGTTGGATGTTTCCATGTGGGATTCTTGTCCGAAAGCTTAAATAATAGCCGATAGCTGGAAGGAGCTGCAGCCTTGTATTGCAGTTCAATGAACTGGTTGTGGATCTGAAGATGGTTTGTTAAGACTTTTGTTGCTAATGTTTCTGCTGCTAATTCAACAAATGACTTCCGAGAAATAGTTGGGCCATTGTTTTTTCCCACAAAATGAAAGTCAACAGATGCTCAAAGTCACTCACCTCGTGAGATAAATAGTTGAAGGTACTGAAGGCTGATTTAATTCTCTATTCATAGCAGAATAAGAGCAACCAGATGACATCATTAACAAGCAACAGTCAATCAAATGGTTGACAATGACATGGAAACAGGGATTTAAGAAGACATTTCTGTTTCATTCGCTGTTTTAACACAGACATATGGAAAATATTACGTAAAACGGTTTTAGGTAGCTCATATAATTGCAATCAGGTCCAAACGCCTGATGATCTGACGATCAGTCGAATGGAAAAGTGCTTGCAGTATTATATTATATAATAATAACTTTGCAGAGCGCCCCCCTAATATAAAGGTTGGGGAAACACTGCTGTTCATCATCATTTTGTAACTATGTTTTGAAAGATCCTGTTTTGAGGTTCATATCATTTTGAATTTCAAGCATATCGATGAAGTGAAAAGAGAACTTTCCAAAGTTGCAAAATCCACTCTTCAAGATGTAAAGTCATCTTTATTCTGTTTTTGTCACCTGTAGTAAAACACCAACAACAATGCAGTGGCCAGATTTGCAGTTGGTCAAATTTCGCCCAAACAACGGTTTTGCCAACTGTGTGTGTAAAATACATGGTCTGTCATACAAATCATGAGGCTGGCTATAATTATCTCAAAAAACAAGCCCATGGTTTGGGGGAAATTGTTCTCCTTGCATTGTTAAACAAATAGCGACATGTTGTTGCTCTCGGTCACAATGATGCTGCTGTTTATTTTGAGTTTATTGTATTTTTCATGAACCAATTCAATTTTTGAAACCGCCGACCTCCCAAGTGGTGGACCTCTTGATCTCCAGCTGCCGTCATCCCTGGAGTAGAAATCACTGACAAACCAATGTTTTGCAGATCGTTGTAGATTCCTTTTTTGCATGTTTTGAGACCTATCCCTGGAGCAGAAACAAAGTCTCTCTCAGAATAGTCCAACAGCAGATATCTTGTATGATGCCTCTCAAGATAAAATGCTGCCTTACTTTTCTCAAACAGAATCCTTCAATGATATAAACCATCGATTGATCTTGTGTAGCCGTTGCCTTTAGGTAAGGTCAACATACATGCAGGACAGTTGCCTTACTATAAGTAGGTAAGTGCATTTTTTGGCCCTACTAAAGGGATGGACACCAACTAAAGAGCCTCTTTGATTCAGTAGGTCTGAGGTTTTACACTATTCCCTGTTATGCACAGGATGTGGAGACGTACATGGGCAACCCTAGATGCCCCCTTCGCAGAGGCATAAAAAGGCATCCTCTATACTCATAGAGGTTTGAATTTGGATAAGAAATACAGTCAAGTACAACATGCTAGAACCAGACTACATAGACCAATTAAAAATCTAAAGATTTACTGATGATTGAAAGTTCAGGCTAAACTGTTAAAATTCAGTTTAATTTTGTTCATTAGGACAGGCAGTCAACCTCTGCTTCCTTCTCTCAAAGTAAGACCTGAAAGGAGTGTGTGTGTACCGTATATCAGTCACAGTACCACGTTCACTCTCTTACAGTCTCTCTATTTAGCATACTAATTCCTCACATTCCAGATGACCACGTCCAACTGACCAGCTAGAGGAAAGAGGACCGCTGGACCTCCAGAATCCATCAATGCAAAGGAGCATTTCATACACAAGCAGCTGAGAAAACAAACTGGATAAACGCGTGAGTAAGGCAAGAGAAAGAGGCTAACGACAAGATTAACGGTGTAACCGTGAGAGCACTCCACACTCAGGCCATCAATGAAAGCCCTATTTCAGGAGGCAATGTGTGCAACTACAAGAGTCCATTTGGCATCAAGCCTGTGCCAAAATGCCTCACAACTATGTCTGTGAAGAGACCCGTTGGGATAGGATTACCGACTCCAAAGGCCCTGCAGTCTGGCCAGCTGAAGTGAAACCACACAAGCAGCGTTTCAACCCTTCCAAATTTCCCTCAATGATATCCAAGGTCTGGTTTCATGGAAAGGAACGGGAGGAAGACAAAAGACGAACAGGATGGAGCCTGAGAGCAGCTCAGTGGGAGTTTGACACCAGTCTCTAGAATCAAAAGCTTGATACATCAGTGACCCAGTAGCTCTGCTGTTGTGGTAACACTAAGATCCAATACTCTTCCTTCAGGATGGTGTCGACCTCTAAACTCGTCTCACTTCAGAACATCAGATCACAGGCCACGCGTTAAAAACATGAAACATGAAACTCACTGCACAAGTACAAAGAACCCTGGTACATATCCACTCTCTCACCTTTCAAATAGGTTCCTCTTGGGACTTTTTTTTTTGCCATTGTGACACCTCTTTTGAGAGGATTTTGGCAATAGCTATGCTTGTTAGACTGAAAGATCTCAGGTTTGATCTGGCAACAACGACTTCACCGACACCAAGGTAAGAAACTGAATGTTGCAAATTATTAACTCCTTGGACGCTTGAGGCAGAACAACAAGTTTAAAACATCTGAAATATTGTCCTATGGAATATGAGGCACACATGAAACATCATTAATTTGGTGTTTCGAAACGCCTGATGAATGTTCCAAGTACCGTGTAACACGACTATCCAAAAATACGCCTCCTCAACCTTCTAAGGGTACTCAAGATTTCCCACCATTACGAGACTTTTTATAATGAAAGTCGAGGTAAAGGCTAGGTCCGGAGAAATTTAAAAAGACTGATCGGTAAAGATGAAATCAACAAAATATAACGTATCTGCTCAGGCAGAATACTCGTGACCATGCAGAAAAACAAATGGAATTAAAAAGGCATCAGGAAACAACAAACATTGACATTGTTTGGTTCTACAAATAGAAGAACAGAAATCATTTTCTCAGATATTTTGCGTGAATACATTTTTAGTCTGCTCTCACACTGGCCTTTCAACATTGAGTTAGGCACACTAAACAAAATGAATATGTAGGAGGTAATGACCTGATTGGACAGTCATTATGATTTATGATCTGTTGTTCGACAGAAATGTGCCCATTGGATTTGAGAACTTATGAATAGCTGATAAAACATAAAAGGGGTCAAATTAGGGTCAGAAATTCCTTTGTTGCACAGACAACAGACGTATGTTGTTAAATCAAGATTCAAGATCTTTATGGTCATTGTGTTGCACAAGAACAACGGTGTGTGATTCTTTTTATGACACTCTCCACAACACCAATAAAAAGAGGAGGAACAATGTTATTTTTAGGGGCATCTAATCTTGTTTTCGGTCGGTGCTTCAGTCATATTTCAGTCAGGCGGGTTGGATCCAGTACGATTTTATCAAAAATCCTAGTGTGGCAAAACCCTAAAATGTCATGCCAGTCTTATCAGAGGCAGAGCAGTTTATGGTGTTTCTATATTTGGCCTTGTAAATTTGCTTGAAGGAGGTTGATGGTTTTCGAGTGCACTCTAATCTTTTCTGTACTTGTGTATCTCCTGCTGCTGACGTTAAGCCACGCTTTCCACCTGGGATAATAAATTCAGAAACTGAGAAACTTCCCCTGGCTGTCCATCGGCATGGGGATGTGCAGATAATGACTGTCCAATCATCACATAAAGCAGTTTGGTGAGATACCCCATTTCATCCTGCTTCACTGAACCAACCTGAAAATGTTTTTTCTCAACGGAAAGAAACTCCTGCACACACTGTTTCTAACACTAAAGAGTGAAACTGAAATGTTTGGAAATCAAGCTTTGAAAGTCAGATTCACAGACTTCTCTCCTTTTATTTTGCACAGGTGATGTGTCAAGAAAAGCCTAAACGATTTGCAGCATCCAAAAACTGAAGCGATGTGGTAACTGTATTTACCTCAGACAAGTTTGGAGATGACTCTGCATACGTGCAAATGTCATCCAAACATTTGCAGCGCTGAGTCCGACTCATTTTAACAATCACACATCAGTGGGATAGTTGGCCAAAACAATACCCATAATTAGCCTCTTAATAAGCTAAATATGCTTTGAAGATAGCATGCAGAAGTGGGACATTGATAGGTAACACCTCAACAACTCTTTGATATATAATTCCTTCTCACAGTAGGTGATGTGTTCAAATCTCTGCCCTGTGTGTATATTTCACCCAAAATGCATTTACTTTTATTGCTCCAAACACTAGTTGAGCTAATAGCTTAATAGTCCTCACGCCAGATTTTATAGCGAGATGTTGGCACATGTGCAGCCTGCACACACAGGCCGACACACACAAGGAGAGCAAACAGAGACGCTTTCCACTCGCAGTGAAAACCAAACATCTCAGGGAGAGATTGCTCCATCTTGTGTTTGCCCAGCCCTGTTTCCCACCTTCCAGCTTCATGTTTGGGGCACACCCAGGCGGTTTCCTGGGTGAACTGGCTCTTCTACACACAAAGAGAGCAAAGATGGCCAAGCTTTGGGTACCTCCTGTGCAGAATATGCAAAGCCTGATCCTTGTAAATGATCTTAATGATGGTCCAAAGCCTGCAGGTTGGGACTGTTTCTCCTGCTTGTATGTTTGCTGTGAGAGCATGAAGGGATTAGGGTGGTGTGTGAGGGCTGTGGCTGCTGCCAGGAGAGCGAGCGCCTCAACAACCTGACCTCAATCTCTGGCTTTCATTTCACTCGAACAACACAAAGAGCCAGGGAGCTTTAGTATTCAGCCAAGTTTAATATGTTGAACTTGGGCTTGTCTGGACAGCAAACAGTGAGCCAGGAGGATCCAGACTGAAGGCTGAGCAGACAATGTACACAGAGAGGACAAAACACTGGCAAAGTAGGCGTCTGTCACATGTGGCGTTCTGCTCTTACGAAGGAGGAAGGGTTCTCAAAAGCAATTTTTTCAGAAAGAAAGCACAGCATAGAAAAGAGCCTTCTCAATGCTAGGCTCATGTCTTTGTTTGTTTACACTGAGCAAAACAAAGTTGGAACAACATGTCCTTTTAAAGCGTGAGTCAACGTTAAACGACCGACAGAAGCTCGGCATATAACACAGCATCATCTGCATCTATTATGATGTCATCGATAAGCGTCGAACAGTACCTTGTAAAAAGACATGGCAGACAATTTAGTACCTCTGGCATTTGCAGTCCAATGGTCTTCATAGTTTCAGTTGCAAGTTATATACACCAGTCACCCATAACAATAAAACCACCTACCTAATAACCGCTTTGATGCTTCCAGAAAAGCTCTCCGAGATCACTTTGTGTTCTAGAACCTCTCTATCAGAACTGACAAACTTCTTTGGCAAGTTTTGCTACAGCAGAACCAAGTCTATCAATGAGCCTTGGGCTCCCATGACAGTCTTGTTGGTTCACCAGTTCTCCTTCCTTACACCAATTTTGGTAGGTATTAACCCATGCAGACCAGGAACATCTCAAAAGACTTGCATTTCTGGAGATGCTCTGACATAGTTGTCTAGCCATCACAGGTTGGCCCATTTCAGAGTTGCTTAAATCCTTTTATCTTCCACCTTTTTGTTTCTCCAACACATCCACTTCAGGACAAAATGGTAATACTTAATGCCTAATATATCCCATCCATTGCCAGGTGCTATTGTTATGAAATGATCAATGTTATACTATGGTTATAATGTTATGGGTTTTGGGTATACAGGCCCTTGTTTCATAAGCCCTCTTACCATTTATTCTAATAAAAGCTCTCATAAGGTCAAGAAAATATGGTGAATGGAAACTGCTCCTGGTGAGCAGGGGGCTCCTGCATGGTAGCCTCTGGCACCATTGATTGAATGTGTTGGTATTATTGGTACAGTCCATTTAAAGTTTATGTCTATTGTACAATTCAAAACTCTAGAACAGATGCAAAATGAACTTCATGTAAGATTTTTGATTCTAGTGCATATACAGACAATGCATTAAACACAAAAATACTAGGTTTGGTTTGAAGCTTCAAGTTCATACACTCCTTTACAAGAATATGACAAACAGACCTGAAGTCGTCAGGTGAAATGACTCATGCTACACTTAACCCATCCACTTGAGCCGGACACTTTATGGCCACCTGAAGGGCTCTTTATTCTGGAGTGGTCAGCAAACAGCTGTGAGGACCCTCGTTTTGTGATGGGCATGTGAACGTCTTGTGTGGATGTTTTAAGTATTATGTCATAAGCAGGTTTTGGGTAAAGAATAGCCGCAAAAAAAGAAATCCTTGTGTTTATTTTGAGTTGTCTGGTGTCTGCAATCAAGTGTAATAAACTGACAATGTAGAGTATGGTGGTTCCTCAGTTAAAGTCAGTTAAGGGAGTATCCCTTAGCTATAAAAACAGCCTGAGAAAATCAAAGAGCAACATTGTAATGAAAAAACTCTGGAAAATACCCACTTGGTTTGAGGAGCATCAAAGACTCACAACAGTTCTGTCTGAACTTTGAAGGTATTTTTTTAACAAACTGCCGCCTGAGACATGCGAGAGGGGGAACAGGGTCACTTTGGTGAGGGCAAAGGATTACATTTGCCAACAGAAGGGCAGACACTGGGTGGATGAGTCGAAATGGACATCAAAGATTGCAGATATGCATGGAAAGAGCTGTGGATGTTACATACACAGTCCATGCAGTCATGAATGTGTGGCTGAATTGGGACCCTTGTGTACAAAATGTAGTTAAATTTCGACTCTTTCCTTCAAGCCTTTCAGTTACAAAAACAACAAACTGACGTGAGAGTACTTGCAGTGACTAAGAACTATTGTTAACTGATGGTAGGGCCAAAAAAAATTGCACTTGAACACACGAGATCTAACTAGCCTGCATGTTCTCCACATAAGGTTTAGTTATACTTTATTGTCACATAGTCCTTACAACAGAACCCATCTCTGAGGAGCAGTGGGCAGAACTGTTCCCAAGACATAACTCTAGGGGCTTAGGATCGAACTACTGACCTTCTGGAGTCTCTACCTCCTGAGCCAGAGTCCGCGTGCATGAGAAGCAATAAATTTCCTTAGCAGAAGGTGATAAACTGAGAACCGAGGACTGCTAAAGAGCCCTGGATCGGACTTGGATGAATAAAATGCCCTCGCTTATTAATAAAATGCGTGTTAAATGCAGGCGTTTTAATGCTTTAATCCTTACGTTTTCTGAGGCCATCTTCAGGCCAACTAAGGGCAACAAAACTGAAACGTAAGTGTGTTTTACTAATTCTATTAACAATTTGAATGTATTTAACTAATACATTTCCATGTCCCCTGCCAGGCTCCATAGACTGGATATACACAAAGTAGGGATGGGCAATGATCTTCAAATATTTGAATATTCATGAAATTACACACACAAAAAAGAAAAAAACCCATTGGTAGGAATGACTATTGTTTTGTCATAAAAACGTTTACCTTGTTTTCACCAATGCCTGATAATAATTAGCTATTACTGCCAGACGGTATCACCGGCAGTATCACAGTTACAGAAACTGCTTGGATCACAAATAAACAACCAACCACGTAACTCATATAAACAGTTGACACAAAATCAAAATGTAAAAAGTGATCAAGAAAACCCAGCTCATGTTCGTCAGATGATTTTCATTAGGTGTCCTCCTCTTCCAAACAACCCCAATGATTAATAACTGACGCTTTTCTCGGCGAACAAGATCAGCTGCTTTTAAAGTCTCTCTTATAAGGTCCAAAGACTAAAATCATTCATCTGGTTCAAAGATTAAGTTAAAAACAACCATGATCGGAAATGTGATGATGATGATGATGATGATGATGAGACTTTTATCAGAAAGTATTCGTCTGGAAACTTTTTCAGTCCTGGCCATCCAGTCGACATCTGGCACTTGTGGAAAACTTGTTGTTTTCCTATTGTATAAAACTCAACTCTGAGGAATGCCAGCAGAACTTTGCCATGTTGCCTCAAATAAAAACTAACCACTATCCAAAGTAACACAATCCACAATTAGTCACTACAAGCATCTCAACCACTTATTTTGAAAGGATGCACCAATGAAATACACACCAGCATCGTATTTAACAACATGACCTCAATTAGGAGACAACAGTAAGCTGGACGCTTCTCATTTCCCCCACCTTTGCTAATTTCATCTCATCCTTCATTCCATTTTTAACAATTTCATGATTCCGGTCATTCTTTCCTTCCCATTCAAACTCACAATATGTTTCGCAGATCATAAACTTTGCATGTGAGCTCCACGAGACATTCCTCTGAGCTCTGACCATCCCTTTCCTAGCATATGCTTATATGTAAAAATACACATTGACCAGACCACGAAGGCTCATATTTGCATTTGGTGGACATGTGTTCATAACACACCCTCATCACGCTCAAAGTAGTTTCATCTGGAGGGGAACATCCAGGAGTCCTGTAGTGTTGCCTTTTTTCTGGATCGGGTACACACGACTGAATGATTAAACAAGAGTTTGAGTTTAAATGGATGATCACTTGAAAATACAGCACGCTTCCGACAAATCAAAAGTACAAAGCGACCAACTTGAAAAGGCGAAATAAGAGATAATAACAGGAAGTTCTGTTTGAATATGTTTATCCAACTGTGTGATAGCAGATATGATATGATCACATAGCAGAGAGGAACAAGTTGTACGCTGTCTTTTGAAATGCAGTGATTGAAATTTGGCATGTCAAAGGTTCATATCTGGTCTAAAGTAGGCAGCAACTAACAATCAGCCATAACATTCTGACCACCAACAAAGGAAGTTAATATCATAGATTATCTTGTTACCAAGGCACCTGGTAGATTAGGCAGCAAGTGAACACTTTGTCCTGAAGGTGATGTACTGGAAAAAGGAAAAATGGTCAAGCAGAAGAATCTGAGCAATTCAATCTTGGGCCAAATGAGGACAGCGTCTCCAGACCATCCGGTCCTGTTAGTTTTGTCTGGTCTGCAGTGGTTACCCGCCACCAACGTGGTCTATGAAAGGTCAGCTGTTTAACTGGCAACATGATAACGAGTGCCAAAGACTTATTGATGCATGCAGGGAGTGAAAGTCAGCCTGTGTTGTCCGATCCAACAGCTGAGATATTCTAGCATTCATTGTTGAAAAAAGTTATGCTGGTTCTGACAGAAAGTCGTAAGAACACACAAAGCTTCATAGCTTGCTAGATCTGCATCTGTGTAGACGCAGACTAGGGCAGAACTTCTATATTGACACCCCTTCAATGCTGTTTTTGTGTTTGCCCGAAGATTTACACAACAAGGCGTTGATTTGGCCTCCAAAGTTCCCAAATCGCAATCGATTAAATCATTTATGGGATGTCCCGGACCTACAAGTCTAAGCCTTAGAGGCCCCACCTCGCAACTCCTAGGACTTAGATAATCGGCTGTTGAGGTCTTGGTACCGGATACCCTTCAAAGGTCTGGTCAAGAACATTCCTCTGCGGATCTGAGTACCTACACAATATTAGACAGTTGGTTATAATGTTATGGTGGACTGATGAATATATTTAGAAATAACCCAGAGGTTGATGGAAGAAGTGGAAACCTTTGTCCCACAGGGAAGCGATTTAACCCAACAGGACTTCACCGCACAATTTGCTCACAGATCCTTTAATCAGCCTTGTTCCTATGTGTGGGTTCTTGTTTACGCCGCAGCCAAGCTCAAAGCCAGGCTGCTGGTTGCAGAAGTTCTGTTTCCCGAGCACAAAAATCACAATAAATGGTTTTCATACAGCTAGAAATCAAAGGATCTCGGTTTTCGGTGACAGCATCTTTGTGAGCTGCGGTTTGAGAAGACGCAATGGCGAGGAGGAAGACTTGATCGACTGTGAGAGACAGTGAGAAATGAGGAGGAGAGGAGCCAGAGGAATGAAAGTAGGAAGAAAAGTTGAGAGGCAGGGTCAGAGGTCAAACCCCACCCACTCCCCTTGCTTTTTTCCATTTCCCACCAGCTCTGTCTCATTTTGAATCCCGCCTTCTGGTGGGTTTTAACCCTTAAAGGTGAGGTTATGTAAAATTTAGTGGTCAATAGATCTGAAGTCCCAGATTGCAGCCTCAGCTCACCCCTCCCTTTCCAAAAAACTTCAGTGGCCTTCAAGTGTCAAAGTTACTAACTCTGTAAAAGTAGTTCCCAGAGCCACTTGTGGAGACTCTTAGAGGAGGACACGTGCCCGACGGGGGCCGTAAATGCCGAGGGATCCTCGTGCACCATGCAGCTGTCCCTCACCAACTGAGTCTCATAGTACATATACATTTTTTCTTATTCAAGATACTACTTTGTCAGATTCAAAGTGGGACAAACTTTAGCCATGAACTGTTTTCTGACTCATCGGACATGACAAGTGCAATGTTAGGATCATTCTTAACCAACACAAAAAAAGGGATAATTTTCAGCTTATTATGCATGAATAAAAACATAGATATGATGAGACTCCCTTTATTCGAAGGGATATTCCCAGATTCTACAAACTGCATCTTTAAAGGTTCTGTTTATCTCATACAAATCTACAAAACTCTCTCAGCACCTTTCACAGTACCAAACAAAACCAGGAGCACATGCTTCTTGTTTAGTTAAGGCCCACCGTCATCTGCCGTGTCCACTTAAGGTCAGTGTGTTTCTGATAGAGACACATGCTTGATCTTAACTGACGCTAAAGACCTTAAGGTGTCACTCAGGATTTCACGCGGCGAAGCTGAGGCCGGTGACTGCAGAGGTCGAGGGAATGTGATACAGGATTTTCACTCCGTTCCTGAACCTTCAAAGGACTGCAAACGCTGAGACATGCATAGTATTACAGAAGTTTAAGGGAAGAGTGGAATAAAAGAAGATGTGGAGGAAGAATAAACAAGTACTGCGGTAAGGAAATAATGGACTCCTGAGACTTTCATTGGCCCACAAAACACTTCTAAGTAAATACAAGCACAGCTGGGAGGCTAATTGGCAGCAAATGGCTTTTTTGCATTGCGATCATGTAAAACCACTGAAACAACATCAACGTTGAGCGAGCGCATTCACACATTTTAAACACAAGGATTAACCCCCCTCTTCGCTCCAGGTTGTTTTTACGAGGTGAAGCCGCCGTTTGTCATTGACTCTTTGGACATCAGCGAGGAATGTGTGCCGCGTTCTTTTAACTGACAGCACCGGTGTTTAGCCTCTGTGGGAAAAACCAGCAACCTTACACCCCCCTATTTTCAGAAACCAACTCTCTCACACCCACCATTGGGACACCCATGCAACCCTTCCTGCACACAGCCTTGCTCTCTCTGTGAGTCTGACATACTGGCCTTGTTCTCTGCATCTCAGCTCACAGAAAACCTTCGCCACACTGCTCTGTATCAGTCCTGTAGGTACAAACATGATGCTTTTGGGGGTTACTAGGAGCTGCCCCCTTACCCTGCTACCCCCCTCAACAGGGCGGAGGCTCCTCAAAACGTGAGTGTTCAAGATGAGGGGCAGATGTCATCCACCTCCCCAGAACACTGAGCAAGCAGGGTGGGAGGAGGGAGACGGAGGAGGACGGAGGAGGCATTGTCTCCTTCACCTCCAAACCAAAGAGTTTGCTCTAAACAGTAATTATGCCGCCCCTTCCTCTGCTCTGTTCTGCTGCCCTCTATCCAGATTTGTAGCTAACCCCCCCAACTGCTGCCCTCAAGGCTCTAATTTGGGTCACAGGCTGCAGAATGGCATCTCAAACCTACAGCCAGGAAGAGGACTGCGATAAATGTGGTGGCCTTAAGCCCCCTTTGAATGGCAACAGTTCTGCGTTTTAAAAAACATTTGTATAAAAGTGTAATAACGAATCCTGACACACACAGATCAGATTGAAAAAGCTGCAGTATCAATGTCGGGCCAGAAGTTGGTGGTGTAACTTTTCAAATTGACAGAGAATAAGTTTGAATCAACAGAAAAGGTGAATCTTTCTCCTCGTCATTTTACTCCATTTAATCGCATGAATTTCATCATGGGATTATTTAATTTAATTTTCATCTTCACCATCAACCGTGACTGAAGTAAATACAATTGCTGCTTTATATTCGCCGTGGTAGTCATGGAGACGTCGGAAAATGCCACCAGCACCATGCTCACAACATTATGCAGATGCAGACCAAGACATATCTCAATCAATACTAGCAGAATGCCCGTCTGTTGGATTTCCTGGATCTCAAAGTCAACCACGGACATTCCATAGATTTTTTTGTGGAAAAGTGATGAACTATTTCTATTTTCAAAAGAGTAAAAAGGCTTATTCTTTGTCACTCGTCCGGTGATTCCATCACAACGGTAGAGGTCACAACTGTTGGCTGCTGTGTCCTCAATCGTATTAATATCTCTTTTTTTTGGTCTATTCAATTCATTTTTGCTACTTTTGGGGATATTTTTAGTACAAGTTCTACAGGTGAGCATCCTGTGAGGTTGACATTTGACCAGACAGACAGAGACAATAAGCTTGTCCGCCACTTTCATATCAACATCCCACTGACGTATAAAAGATTTGACCACCCAGAGGATCTCAACACAGAAGATTCAGCGTCACGGCGTCTTGCCCAAATTGAACATTTTCATCTTTCAGGAATTTCATCCCCCTACACAAACACAGTTATATATTTGTTTCTACTTTGTAAGCAATCATGCGGCACAAGAAGATTCTTCTGCCCTCTGTGTGATCATAGAAGTAGACCATGTAGGCCAACCTGTGCACAAACAGCTGCTTAGACCACGGAGTCAGTAAACAAACAAGAATTCACGGCGAACACTTGATAGAAAACAGATAACTTAGTCCTGACACCCGATGAAGTGGGGAGGTCGTTACTTAGAGCGACCCTGTGGGAGTCTGCAGCACAAACAAAACCCAATGATTCACCATTTAATTAGTTATTGCTCAGTCCGCACATGGCTGTAAGGTTGAAAATGTAAAACGCATGCACTTCACAAGAAGTGCTGTTTTCCAGATTAAACAGACACAAAGGTGGAACTTTTGAAAGATTTCACTCTTGATCCTTGTGTCATAAGTTTGTATTTTCAGCCATCCTCATATAAATCAAAGGCAAAACTTCAACCAAACGATAAAGTTTCATGAAGTAGCAAACTAAAATGTGCCAGATAAATAAAAATCTAATTTTAATTCTAGTTTTTTCAGTACCAGTCAAAAGTTTGGATACATATTTGCATTTACCTGATTAAGAAACCAGACTTTTGAGTAGTGCTGAATCCATAAAAAACATTAAGACGCTCTTTATTATGCTAATAAAAGACATGAAACAATTTTTTCTTTTCCCCCCCAGTTTTCTGCCATCCATGCATTAATATGCAGGGATATATTTTGGTACCAAAACAACAACCACCACCATCATGTCAGCATCATCAGGAATTGAACCTGATGATGTCTGCGAGAACGCAAACACCATTCAACACCATGGGTGAGAAAACAACCGGGAGACGCTGTTCACACAACCGTACTGATCAGAGACGGACGCAGCAGAGGCACTTCACACACTGCTGTCATCTGAGACAAAAAAAAAAAAATCACACACACACACACAAAGCACAAAAAGAGCCTCCAACACCCTGTAGGCTACAAGTTGCTGGAACTTTGACTGGACTCCACTTGAGAAGTTATTTTTATTTATCTTTTGGTGTCATATGTGTCTGTCTCAAACTCATTTCTACACAAGGGTCCTCTTCATTCATCTCAAGCACATCTGAAAGCAGAAAATTATTCTAAATGGGTAGTTCATGCACATCTGAGGAGGTCTGTAGACGTGCAACACCGTCCCAGAATAATTGCTGGGAACTCTTAGCAATTTTCTTTCACTTGAGCCTGAAGCATCTTTGAGTTTATCAAAAAGAATTCTTACCAGTAGGCATTGTGGCTTGGCTCTTCTTCAATAGCAATTAGACAAAAATGAGGCTGATAAAAAGCAAAGTGAGGCACAGACGTCCCTCCTGCAGGTCACATATTCAGAGTATTCCACATTGCATTCCCAGCAAAGCCTGGAAACATTCCCTTAGATTTCCCAGTTTCTCCTGGTCATTGTGATTCCTCTCTCCTGGGAGCAAACATAAAGTCCGCTCCTCCAGAATCCCACCGGAGCGCACACACACTCAGGTTCCCCCCTGAACACACTCCTCTGGATTCTCTCTGACTTCAGGATCTCCCTCCTTCTGTCCTGTAGCAACACATCCACTGCCTGCATGCGTGTGTCCAAAAGTGTTCATGTGTGTGTTTGCATGTGTGTGCGTTGGTGTGTCAGAGTGAATGGCCTCTGCTCTCAACTGCTCCCTCCCTGCTGGGTAGTCCCCTCCCCCTGACTCCTCCTCGCTATCGCCCACAGCAAATTACAAGGAGCTGGGAGTTCAGCATTTAGTGCCTCCTCTACTTTTTCCTCTCTTTTATGTTTTACCCCCTCTGTCATTTATTTCTCTTCTTCTCTTGTTCTACCTAAAAATCTATCTAAAAATAGATGTTAGCTAAATTTTAGCTTAGTGCGTTCAACTGCTGCACGCTCAGCAGGTGGCTGAACTACTGCTGTCGGTGCACAGGTCCAGAGATCACACACGCACGAACACTTAACAAGAAGAGAAAGAGATGGTGGCAGTGGTGGGGGGGGGGGGGGCGTTGCAGCGTCCACTGAGAGACGCTGCAACGCTCGCTGTGTCTCAGATCAGAGGGAAGATGGACCCCATGGGTTCAAAAAGTGTCAGGTGTCAGGAGTGGGGTTCAAGATGAACAAGTACATCAGTGAATTTAAGAAGAGATTATCTGGACACCGACACAGTGGTTTTCAAAAAGTTTTAGCTTGTGAGCCTCAAAATAATTAATAGATAGTCTTAAAAAGACATTTATTATATCAACTCTCTATATAAATAGAATTTATTAGATGGCATTCTTCCAACCAAGGCCCAATAAATGTGCCCCTTTCCCTGAATACATACAGGGGGTTTGTGCTTCTCTCTGCAGGTGGTCGATTAGGGGACCTGGTGGTGCCCAGGAGTTCCTCTTTTTCATTTTTAGAGTCATTGATGTTGGATTCCAACTCACACTGTATGACTAAATCATCCACAGAAGCTCAGGTTGGTGTGCTCATACTGCAGCCCATTGTCGCCATTCACAATTGTAAGATTTGTTTATATGCTCCATGCCATGAAGAAGTTTGTTCTCTAGCAACATTTAAAAAAAAGGGGCGCCAGCATATATGGACTGGTAGGAGGCTAGGACGACGTGGACAGTATGGATGGTCCATTCTGATGAGAGAGTTGAAACGCTGGCTACATTTTACTATACAGTGTATTGACTTAATAGCTAGCACTTCTCTGACATCTATCACGTTTCTTTTTCTTCCATGTTATTTATGCCAACAGCCACTTCCTACTTTATAACTTGTTATTTATTACCCACATGACATTTTGTGTTGTGTTGTCAAAGTAACTCAGATGCTCTGTAGACAGTTTGCACAGGCGCAGTGGAAAAAAAGGGTGCCGACATCATGTGATTGAGTAGTGGCTCTGCTTCAACAGTGCAAAAGCTTGACTCGACATTAGATAGCCGTGAGGCTCAAGATCGGGCCGGAAACAGGCTGACATAGAGATTATGCACCCAATATCCCAGTTTGGTTACGGTCCCTTGAGTTTCAATATTTTCTGCACCTTGCACCCTCACACACGTATTCTCCACTCATGCACACCTTACATCACTGTCTCTACTGACTGATCACTAGTCCAATTTTTTTTTTTGAAGTTCTAAAGTTAATTAAACAATTGTAGGTAACAGGTAGTAACAGAGGGGAATGTGGAAAGATGAAATAAAGCCAAGAATTCAAAGACTAAAAAGAGTGGTTAGTAGTGGTTTGTAGCGAACTCAAAGATCAAGATCAAATCATCTAAAATGTCTTTAAATTGGGGAGCATGAGGTCAGAGAGTTGCTTAAGCCCAAAGTAAAGGATGTCACCTGCCGTCATGTAACATGGAAGCTGACTAATTGTTTCCGTTATAATAATAGAATGCACAGAAGGTTCTGCTCAGCACAAATGTAAGCCATCATACTATAGATGCCAAAGCCGTTGTAACATACTTAATGCTTCTTTGGTTGCAGAGTTGTTGCCTTCATTTTAGATCACATAGCATCATTTTTAAATTGTTGTTTTGTTCAAACAAACAAAGGCTTCGTAGAGAAGGGTGTTTGTTGCAGTACTCTTGTGAAAAGGGCCCCAACTTTGCAGAATGATTGTGATAATTAAGTTGAGGTTGAAAAGTGTTCAATTAAACACTAACAAGTTGAATTGGGGTAATTATATGCCTCCCTGCACTCAAAACCAACATAACTTGCCGTCTGATAAATACAGAAACGGATACCCGCAGTAGTGCGACACTCAACAAGGAAGTGGCCTAGATCCTCCCGTACTATCCGCCGGCAGACGCATTTCACCCGGTGAAGGGAGGGAAACATATCTTTGAGTGCGAACAGATGCTCACTCTGACTCAAATATGGGGAGGTTAAAGAGTCAGACAGAGACTGACAAACTGTGATAGTGACTCTGGGGGGAGGTGAACGGCTGTTTGAACCGTGATTCCATGGATTCTGCACTGCCATAAATTGAGACATTAGGTGGGTAAATATATCCCCCTTATTCTGAATAAAATTGCACAAATTTGTAAAAAAAAAATTAAATCTAAACCACAGCAGAGAGTTTGTTTTTTTAATACAAACTCTCTCTTAAAAAGAAAAGGAGAGTAAGAAATAATGAACTCTGGAAACACATCAAAGAAAAAACGTCAGGAGCCGTGATAGAACGATGCTGTGCACAAAGAAAAAAGCGCTGGAAAACATTTAAATTCTAAGGGGGAACCCACAACAAAGAATCTCATTTTTTTATTATAACTGATTAAGTGCAAACTGCAGAGACAGATATTATTGCATATCAAGCAATAAACATGCCATTTTTCTTAAAAAGGGGAACAATAAGTTGTTCAATGAATTTGTATTTTCAGTTTTATATATTACTGTTGCTCCTGAACAAAACAAAAGTCATTTAATTAGGAAAATTTGCAGGGCATGCAATATTTCTTATTTGATTACTCAATTAATCGCCAGCATAACCGATAGAATAATCTATTAATAAAATAATCAGCACTAGCATTAATAAATATTAACTGCAACCTGGCAAAAAAATTTGAAAATGCAACCATTGCAAAATACTATAGCTGACAGCCAGCTAGCATACCTGCTGGCTGTCAGCTATATCCAAATAGGGTCAACTGGACAGGATATAGTTTTACCATAAACTTTTGAAATTTGACTATATGAATCAAGTGCTAAAAGTTTTTTAGATCATACCCTAAATAGAATACCTCATCTGCATGCCACCAGTTGCATATACAGATCAGCCATAACATTTTAACCACTGGAAGGTGTAGTAAGAGTAACATTGATATAGTCTTTACAATGGCAGCTCTCAGTGGGTGGGGTATGTTGGGAATGAGGGAACAATTGGAAAAATTGGCAAATACAAGGACATGCATAACTTTGACAAGGTCCAAACTATGATGGCTAGACGAATGAAACAGAGACAAAGCCTCATAAAAAAAATGCAATTCCTTTAGATGTGTCCAATCTGCAGAGGTTAGTACCTACCAAAGTGATCTGAGGAGGGAAAACGGGGAAACGGCTACATGGCCATGGTGCACAAGGGCAGAAAAGGTTTGCTTCTGTTGTCTGATCCAACTGCAGATCTACTGGAAGATCTATTGTAAAAAAAAAAAAAAGGGGGCAAAAGGAGGGCCTACACTACATTAGACAGATGGTTATAATCTTATGATTGATCGGTTGAGACAAATCTAACCAAATACTGATTAACCAAACGCTTGGATCAGGTTTATCCAACAATTTCCCAGAAAAAGGCAAAGGTTGGAAGAAGTTTGGCACAATAAACTCAAACTTCTTCTTGATTTTTAGGGGCCCATCAGAATTATCTTCAGACCACTAATGGATCCCCATGTTGGACACCACTCTTGTGAAGTGTATGTTGGCAGAAAGCAGTTATAATTCAGGAGAGGCCATGTGTCCCATAAGGAAGGCACACGTGAGACAATAGGCCCTCGGCCGCCGGCACTAAAACTCAGTATGTTGACTATTAGTCGTCCTTCTTTAGAGATAGGGACTGGTCCCAGCAGCATGGGGTCCTGCTCACACAACCCTGTTCTCCACACCAAAATGATTATAGAGACCCCCTGGACTACCCTCTCAAACAAACATACAGACCAGCCCCGAGGAGCACGACCCCTCTCTCTAATGGTCTGAGGGTCCGTTGACCCATGAAGCCCCTAAATCTCCCTTCAGACTCTGTCCCCCCAGTCAGCTCCATCCAGACCATCCATAACGAGCACCTATAGCTTTGCAAACACACAGAGGCAGCGTCTAAACTCCTCCATTCAGCCAAGCAAGACGTGTTGATGACAGAATCCTACAGCAGCAGTCCAGCTTATCTGATTCCCCCTTTAGGCTCTGGCGGCCTCAGCGGCACTCACGACAGGATAACGACCAGAGAAACAATATTGTTTCTATTTTACTGGATCGGACGGCTGCTTTATGAGGACATGGCGCTTTATAAGGGATATGAAAGACGAGACTGCAAGGCAGAGGATGTAGATAAAATCAGAGATTATCTCCATGTTTTTGTTTTGGGTTTGATCCAAAAAAGGAATAACTTCCGTCAGCAACTGTCTGAAACGGCTTTCCCTTGAAGAAATAAGCTTTTTCTATGATGATTATCTTAGTCACTGATTCATTTGTGGATTAAAAGGATGACAAAAATCCAGGTGCCCCAGGTGACCTTTGGCTTTGTTGTGGTTGAGATTCTTAGATAATGTGACTTAAGTGTTCTTGTCGAAAGCCAGATATGAGGATTGATGCTTCTCTGGTGTCTGTGTACTAAATGTGAATTTAGCTTTGCTAAGCTACACACAGGAGGAGTGGGCTAGCCAGGCTCGGCCCAGTGGTACAAGTAGTCCTACCAGCACTAACACACTGTGTGTTCGTTGTTGAATCAATCCTTCCACCAATATAAAAATGTTAAGTTTTGGCAGCACTGGGGGTTAGGATCCGAAACTTTTCTGCAGAAAAGTTCTGGTCCTCTGCTTGGAGGGAAAGGTGCTTCCTGAAGTCATGTTGTCTTTTTAGTTAATGTTCTTTAACTACTTCACATATAAACACTGCCCTCCTGGCTGGTCCTGCCAGCTGGCTTCTCTTAAAAGTATAGTATGAACAATGTAATCTTGTCGGGAGTGTTATTCATACTTTCATATGAGGGAACATTAGTTTAGTGAACAGCCTATATTGTCATATATCAAACAGGGAACTCGTACCACACAGACAAAAACTTCACAGAACCCGTCTAGACAACAGGCAGCAGGTCTTGGCTAAAATTGTCTTTTTTATTGTGTAATTTTTAGTCTACAATTAGGTTACATATGTTTTTCATTCATTGATTCATTCTGTCAATTCTTTGAGATTCTGTGACACTTAATTTCTCTTCTGGGGATGAATAAAGCTCTATCCATCTATCTATTGAAAAAATATAAGATCCGATGTCTTGAAACAGGTTCTCTTAGCATCCAAGGCATTTGTTATGACCACTCTTCTTTAAAACCGTCCCTTGCATCTTACCAGACTTAATTAAAGTGTGCATCTAAACTTGGCCTATTCTGTCGTCCCGACAGCGAGGCTAGGCAGCGAGTTTTGAGAATTGGCTGCACTAACTGATTCACTCTCAACCACCGCCCTCGCTCCGATGTCATTACTCCCTCGCGTTCCATTCCTCACATTTCCCCACAGACCTGCCCTCATTTTCAAGGCTGACAACAATCTATAACAAGGCAGTACGACTCTAAAACACCTCTCTCTCTGTCTCCCCTCCATCAAACAGAGACAGAATAGTTAGCATGGGGCTTCCAAGATGATGGGGTCCATGGCGCCCATTCATCTCCGATGCAGAGCAACATGTGGAAAGACAGTTAGGGGGAGAGAGGGGGGGGGGTAGAGAAAGGGAGAGAAGAAAATGCTTATTGTTAATAAGCCACTCCATTCATCATAACACTGGCAGTGCAAACAATGAGGGAGGGTAAAGGGTTCAGCCACACTCAACCTCTGCTGGTACAAAGGCCGCAGCCTCCTGGGTGTGTTTTAATGTGCCAGTGTGTGTCTAATCAGAAATAAAAAGTGTCTCCAACCACTTAATCATGTACTGAAGGGAGGAGGATTGGTGGCGGAGAGAGGTGGAGAACTTATTTAATGGTCGTTACAGCACTGGACTGTGTTAGTGTGTGAAATCCATCGAATCTCTCGCTCAGGCCGTCCAACAGCTTCTTCGTTTTCTCAGCTGTCCACAGTTTAGGCTGAGGACGTGTCGGCGCCGACGCGCGCCGCACATGAAAGAGAGCACGGATGGAATTAGGCTGGGAGAGACTGTGACTAATGGCGAGAATTGGTGGGTGGAGGGGTAATTCATATACAGTTTCCCCCTCCCTCCGTGACCCAGTCTGTCTTTGTCACTGCTGAGATGCATCACCTGCAGACAAACTCTTTTCTCTCTCCCGTCACACAGATTCTTTGAGTGTCTCTGCTCAGAAAGCTTTTGTTGTTGCCGCCTGAGCCCTTCATTATCTCCTTAACGCATGTTTTTGTCCCCTTCTACCAATCAATTGACTCAAAGGTTGGAACAATCATCCTCAGTGTCATAAACTTGTATTATTTGGAGGCCATGTTTGATACATAATAAAACAAATTTGTTTTCTTTTATTTTTTTGTCTTATCACGAGCCCCTTCCTCTATGATGCTCGCTGTAAAATACTCAATCATGAGAATCCATGTTTTTTCAAACGCAACACCTCCTGTCAACTCCTCTCAAGAAATCCATGATGAAAGATGCTCTTCAATGACCGGAGACAATGATGACATCATCCCTGAAAGCAAGGGTATGTCCTTGAAAAGTCCACAATCCCCTGCATTTTACAAGCAATTCCCCTGATAGAACTACTCAAATTAAATTAATGAATGAAGATATATATATATTTTTTTTGTTTTTTCAAAGAAGATTTAAGATGTCATCTTCATCTCCTGCAGGATATCAACCCCAGCTCAACCGCAACTCCTCACCAGATTATACCGTCAGCAGTAGTTTCTATCTCGTGTATTACTAACTTTTTTATTGGGCTCAGGAGCCTGGAGCTGACCATCTCAGTCTGAACACTTGGCCCCCCCTCTTGGTAAATGACCTCTCAGGTCCCAGCCTCAGCCGAATCCTGCACCTCCAGTCACTTCCTCAGTCATCCCCCAGCCATCTCAGTTCCTCTGCAGAGTCCTTACTATCAGAATAAAACCCCTTTCTCTCTTTTTATCAGACACTGAGGCTGCACTCATGCTAAGACACAAACCTCAACTCATATAGTAGACTAGTTTGGTCTGGATTAGGAGGCTTGATCAACACAGGTTGTCTTTTCTTTAATGAGAACTTGAGTTGGGATTTAGTTTCTCTCAGTAGGACTAGTTGCTGTTGCAGTAGTAGCACTGGTGATGCAGTGCAGCACACTTAGCCCAGCTGATTAGATAGTCTGAATCTATAAATCACGAGCAGAATTCTGGGTATTAACAACCAGTAAGAAGACCACCTTTAACATTCACATATACCAAACCTAATTTCACCTCTTTATGACCAGCCGTCCTGAACATTTCTGTAATCCCCTGAATTGATATTCCTCTCCCCCGATTGATGACATTTCCTGAGTCACAGACAGTGACTCACTGAGTTGCAGAGCCAGAGAGTCCTGACTCTTGCTGACTGCAGTTCAACTAGTTTGAATCCAGGAATCCCTCCAAACTGGCCCAAAAAGCATCCAGGAAAACGAGAAAGGTCTGTGCTCATCCAGCAGACTAAACACCAGTGACTGAAGAAGCTGCAGCTGCTACGTCAACAACAACAACAATGTCAACGATAGAGACAGGGTGGAAACCCGTCTTCAGCCAAATCCGTAAAGGAATTTAAGATAGGAGATAATGTCAGTCAACAATATAGAGACAGAGGATGAAGATAAAAGACAAAAAGCAGGACAGAGCTCAAGACTCACGCACAACAGCTCGTGCTGTAAAATTCTCTTTTCCTCCAAGGGATTATACTATTCAACTGCAAATCTTATAAATACATTTATTTTATGTTTCAACAACACATGATGTAAGACTCTAGAACAGAATGTGTGCAGGCATAGTGTGTGTGTTGAATAATGTGTGGCGGATGTATGGAGGAAGCTGTGTTTGGCCTCAGATTAAAATCCGGGACAGGGGTCCCACTGCAGGAAAGGAGACCAGCAGAATGGAGACAGAGGGACTTTTCTCCCATTAGGGAAACACGTGTCAACCGCTAAAATAACACGTCAACACAGTACTCTTAATATGTTTGCAATAATGAGATAATGCACCACTCTGAATGTGTTAAAAGTGCACATTTTAAATCAAGATCTGCATCTTGATTTAAAAGGGAAACTTCAAAGAGGTTTCGTTTTCTGCCTGCGCCTGTTTACTTATTTTGAGGTGGATTTCATGAAAACTGGTGGACACATTTCTATGAATCTTAGTGGAATGATGGACTATCAGTCAGGAAAGCAGGGATTACATTACAGTCTTTTATTTCCTTTAAAATTGCAACAAATAAAAAAAGAAGGCAATCTTCCCAACTACAAAAAATCTGCTGAATCAATGTCCACAATTTTTGAGAAGGTGTGAGGGCCATCGCTCAGACAGGACAAACAGACCTGTGGGATTGTTTCGCATAGCGAAAGTATGTGCTCTACTGAATTTATAATACCAATAAAAATAAGTATTCTCTAAGACGAGACGCACAAACACAATGGATTTTTCCTTTTGCCAAACCGACCTCTCCAAACAGTTCATCAAAACCCATTCATAACATGCAACAAAAAACAAACTAAAAGTGGCAAAGACACAACCTCCATGGTGGAGACAAACCAGATGGAAACAGATGAAAACATTACCTCCTTCCATCTCGCCATAAATCTTCTAGTCCATCCTATTTTGCCCATAAATGTGTCTCCCACAAGCCGGGTGCTCCAGTTAGATCTCCCAGAATGAGGACACCCCACCAAGGAGCGCCCACACACACACACACACACACACACACATAAACACACACACACTTAGAAGAATGTAAGTTTATTTCTCTGTAATCTCTGAATCACATTTTGTTTATAGGAACCTTCTCTTTGAGGATGGAGGACATTTGTTAGAAAGAATTCCGCTATTTCTAAATCTTCGATCTAAAAACTGAATCCCTGTAGAAAATATTATAGCTTTTCAAAAGCCATAACAAACACACCCACAAATGTGAAACCACTATTATTGTGGGATCCAACTCAACTCCCCAGCTTAAAAACGGGTACTCATGGCTCCTAATTAGACAAGTGGGCAGAGGTGCTGTTAGAGTTAAGTGGAACTTTGGACCGAGTAATTGGAGGTCAGACTGGTTTTGGCAGTCCGACCTCTGCAATTATGATTCAATAAAAAGCTTTAAGGAGGGCATAAACGACACACTGTGACGCCTGAACATACCATGAGGCCAATGCTGCGGGTACGGCGGCTCGCCGAGACAACCTGCCACTCACCTCCGAGAGAACATTCCCACAATTAGCCTTTCCTCAGCCGCTGGTAGCCCAGTATCCCTCCACAGGTTAAATCCATGCCCAGACATTTGAATGTGAGGTACGTAGGGCCCGTGCCAAGGCGATCCAGTCCGTGGTCCAACCCTTTGTGAGCAGCTCAGAGATACTGAGAGGAACTAGAGAGAGAGAGAGAGAGAGAGAGAGGGGAACAGATGGAGGCTACTGAACTGTCTGACCACTGGAAAAGGAGGGGGAGAGACGAGCTCGTACATCCAAGCAACCCACTTCCTGACCAATTACTGCTGCAAGACTGTTCTCTCTCCCGGTCTCCAACTGGGCCGTTTCTCTCTCTCTTTCCTCCTCTCTCTCTCTCAGGAGGGCGGCCAGAACTGCAGGCAAGGAAAGTACCAGAAACTAGGACTACACTGTCTTCCCTGAAAGCGAGAGTGTATCCCCGAAAAAGTCCCCAAATCCCCTGCGTTGTGCAAGCAATCCCCCTGATTGAACCCAAATTAAACATGACTCATCAATAATCTCAAACGGTCCATATTGACTCAACAGAAATATTTCTATAGAGTAAGCAATATGATCTAAGATAAGATCATGCATTTATACTAAATAATGAAGATAAATACAGTTATCTATTTTTCAAACTCCGTAATGAAACAACACAGATTCCTCGCGTAAATTAATTGGAGTGAGGAAGTTGGAAGTTAGATACAACTGGACTTATGGTTGGGAAGTTACTGACAGGCATGTATGTTTTCCACAAAAAAGCTCGCACTAATGAACTATTAAAGATTTCTTTGTGTAGATCCATGTGAGACGATCCGACATAAACAGGCAAATGATTGTTTGGAAAGGGTCAAAAAACTATTTGGTATTTTTTCCCAAAAAGCCTCCCTAGTGAGTGACATATGAACAATTACCGTAAAATATCACAAATACAAGTCAGAGCACCATGAGACGGCTCATATGAGGTAAACCATTGGACTAATAACGATAGTTAGGAAGTTATATTTTATAAATTAAGTTTTCTTTAGAAAATTACACCCAGTTTTGAGTAAAATATAAACAATTCAATTGTAATGCACCAAAATGAGAACTAAATCGGACCAACACCGAGGAGGTTTCGGCCATAAAACGGTGCTGTTGGTAAAAAAAAAAAAAAGCCCCCCCTAGTGAGTAAGATATTATAGACATATTCAAGATAAATTTTGAGTCAGATCATATGACCAAAATTTCAGACTAAATCAGACCAACAGATGAGAAATGATGTCAGAAACAATCTGAGTTATTGCATTAAAATGAAGGATCTGCAACAGAGAAGACGGTTCCTCAATATCTCGGACTCTTTGGGGCTATGATTACGTTCAAGGAAGGCGAGAGGAACCATGACGAACACTGTGACAAAGATACTGAAGAGGAAATGGTGATGGAGAGTTGATTTATGTTAATAGTGACCGACCGGTAAAAGAACGGTGAAACTGGGAGAGAGGACTGGATGCAGGAAGAAAAAGAGCAGTTCAAAGACGAGTCGTCTCATCTTGGCCCAAAAAACCCGACAACTGGGTCACATTGCTGTTGGCACCATTCGGGTGCCTGTCTTGGGAGTCACTTTCAGTATCTTGGGTATGAGAGGTCCGGTCAGGGCTTAGACTACTCTCACAGAGAGCCGAGATCACAAGGCTAGACCTGCTGTGAGCACACACACAATATCCACGCCGGCAGCCATTGTGTGTTCGTGAGTAAATCGGTCATTGTTCTGCATCCTAACAGAGCAGGATGGAGGAAAGTCCCTCTTTCTCACAGCCAGTGGCTGCTGTTCCTGCCTCCTGGTAGCGAGGCTTCCTGGGATTGATAAAGCAGCTCCTGGTCCTATCAAGGCAAACACTTTCTCGCTTCCATCGCTTTTCTTCACCAGTCTCGAGTTTTCCCAAGGAAAACAAAACCACACGTGGTGAGGCACAATCCTAGACGCTGGCAGACACTGAGCTCTGATAAGGAACCGACTAAAACACAACATTGATAAACTGGAGGAACTTTCAGGCCCGCTGTCTGTGACCTACTATAGAAGAGATCATACAAACATGGCTTATGTGGGTCAGCGGTGTGCTGCCATTATCCCATCATGGACAGACAAAAACCAGAACCAGCCTTTGAAACCCAACACCTCACCTTCCACTTTAAAAGGCAGATGATATCATAGGGACGGAGTTCTTTACTTAGAATCAACATTGATGGAGTATCAGGTATCTTCAAACACAGAAAAGGAGGCAAAACTGGCTTTTAAAGAGTTTGATGTGATGCTTTGTGAAATGTAATGCCCGATTCAGCATGTGCCTTAAATGACTTTGACATGATCAATGAAAAAAAAAAAAAAGGCTTGTTACTAACAACAATGGCTGGTCACATGACTCAAAAATACTTATATCTGTCAAATATCTAATATTAACTTAATTTCCCTAATCAGGTGCAGCCCAGTTTGAACTTCTCAGACCTCCCTCCACAAACCCAATTCCCTCGCCGTATTCCGAAGGTTGAGCCCTGCCACCATAACAAGGAACCTCATTTAAGCCATTTGTATCCATGACATTATTCTTTTGGTCACTACCCAGAGTCCATGGCTGTAGGCGAGGGTTGGAATGTACACAACATGAACACTGAGAGCTTCTTCTTATGACTCGCCTCAATGTGATGCTGGACCAAACTGCCTGTCAATCTCTTGATCCACCCCATTTCCCATCACTCATGGATGAATAAATTCCCCAAGATACTTGGACTCCTTTACTTGAAGAACCACCAAGACCCCAACTTGGAGATGGCTCGCAGTGAACTGTTTACAGTCAGAGAACCTTGGCTTGAAACTTGGAGGTGCTGATTCCCATGCCAGTCACTTCACACTCCCGTGCATGTTGAACATCATGGTCTAATAAAGCTAAAAGAACCACATCATCTGCAAACAGAGATATCAGACACTTTCCTAACCTTAACTGCTTCTCGACATCTTGTCCGTCAATGAAGAAAAAGAATCAGAGACAATGGACAACCTTGGTGGATTCGAAACAAACATCGAACTAGTTTGACTTCCTGCCGAGGATACAAACACAACTCTTCAGCATGTATGGTTAAAAAGCCTAACTAGTTAAAAAGTTGGTCCACTGTTCCACTGCCACAATGCAATCCGCGTTGTTCCTCCTGAATCTGAGGTTCAATGAGTGATTTTTGTTGATGGGACAAATAAGCGACTCAAATACATTGACATAAGTTTATTCATTTCCTGGATGATCTAATAAATGTCTTAAGAAAATAACCTCAAAGTTGATAACTTCTGATGTTGTCAGCTGCAGCCTTACAAAAGTACGTCCTGCCTGTGTTGATGTCATCCGCATTCACGAGGAAACCAGTCATATCCTTATCTACTCTGAGGACATGCAACTTTTGTTAGTTGCCTGTAATTCAGAATACAATAGAATAATCTTTACCGTCGTTATACCAGGTGCAATGAAATATATTGTGGCTCCAATCAAAGAAGCGTATAGAACATAAGAGAGCAGTTAAAAGCTCTTATTAAAAATCATTGTCAGCTGCCGTCGTCGCAGCTTTACATAAGAAAAGTTAAAATAACGTGCTTGAGTGGAAGAAATATATTTAAATGTTTGAAAAAGGTTTTTATAAGGCCATTGGTGGAAACCATCAGATAATTAAAGCTTGGACAAACGCTGGAGTCAAACTGAAAAAGTGGCTCATGTGAAATGGGTGGGCCCTCCCCAACTAACAACAGGAAGAAACCCCGGCCGCTTTCGTCCCCGCCCTTCACCATTTCCTGTCCGGCTCTGGTTGCTTGTTTACAGATGAAGGAATCAAACAGGATGTGACATCACCCTACATGCAGGTGAATCATACATGCTCATGTGATGGATTTGTCACTCCAGCATCACCAAATACCAAACACGTTTATCATTATCTCCACCGCCCAGGGGTTTCCTGATAGGAAATGTTAGAGTGAATATTACTTCTTTCTTGTTTATTCGCTTAAAGCGATCCTTGCTTCTATCAGGTTCTGATGAATAAAGAGTTTCAGAGATGCAATATAGAGATTAGGATGGAGGAACAGAGGCTTTACATTTTTCCCCACTGACTCATGATGTTACTCTGCTAGCTGCTAGTTCAGTTGCACAAGCTAACAATCAATGCGTCTATAAAAAGATTCCATTTAACTGCCCGTGAGTTTGAGCGTTTTATCGAAAATACTATGTTTTACAGGAAGAGGATATCATATTCATTAAAAACAGAATTTACAAAGAGATAACTGAACAAGTAACTCAGGGACGGAAGATTACATCATCTCACCACTTCGCCTTCTGAACCCCTTTTGTTGGATGATATATTGTTCCATGAATCATTTGGAGAAACAATATTATTCATTTTAAGACAATTTATGCCACTGATATGATACCAATTCATTTGAACCCCCTCATTGGACAATAACCTTTGACTTGAAAGTTTTCAAACTATTATGTAATTCGATAGAGCACTTATGGTTCCTCCATAGAGGCTCTACGGTCCTTTTTGATTAAACCCTAAAGCAAACAACAATTATTAAGCAAAACCCAATAGGACTTTAATAATCATAATTCACTAAGGTGAATCCATAGGTGACATATGATAAAATAAAATGTCGGCTCTTCCCTTTGTCAGTCGCCAGAGGATCCTACCGCTGGTACAGCTCTGTCTAACAGTACTAGTGACTTACACCTGTGCAACAATCAATCAAGTTTGGAAATCCCAGTTACGCATAGGTTTTAAGCCAAATACTCTTCCTGACGTAACCTTCCCATTCATCCAGACTTGGGACCAAAAATGTGTCAGAATTTCTTCGGTAATCTTGCTACAACATAACGTCATTGGAAGAGTTGCACCAATAAATTGGCACAAGAATGCTTGTCGAGCTGCAACCAGTCGGTCCATCTCAGTATAGTGGATTCCAAGCTGGCTAAATGTGTTGATCTATCCATCCATTCATCAATTATCTTCTGCTTATATGGACTAGGGTCGTGGTGGCAACAGGCTAAAAAAGACATAACAGATGTCCCTCTCCCCAGCCACACCCTCCGGCTCATCCTCCGGGGATCCAGAGGCATTCCCAGGCCAATAAGATATATAGTCCATTCAGCGAGTTCTGGGTCTACTCCGGAGTCTCCCCCTAGACCTTGACCTCATTCTTTCAGTCTCTACTCAAAACTCAGGACCATAGGTGGTTTCTCACGTAGATTAAGTTTGAGAAATAATTATAGTTCCTTCATAACATTTGAAAAATTTGGGCACGGAAATAAAAAATTTAAATCGAAGAAAACTTACTAAAATGCTTATTTAAGCTGTTAATGGAAATTTTCCCGGCATGTCTTCCCTTCTTCGTCTCCTGAAAATAGCTGTTGCCTCTCACAGCAGTTGCTAAATGTACAGAAGAGACAATTATAAAGCCTCAATAAGCCTCCTGGTTTAAATCTGCTAAAAATCATACAAATCCAGCAGTGTAGAGAGGAATGTTAAATCAAGCTTTTGCAAGTACACTCTACAAATATGGAAAGCTATTGAGAGCCCTGAATGTGGGAAACAGTCACTGATATTATGACGTCCATGAGTAATACCCTCAGTGTAGAATGAGTCACCACTTCCATGTTCTAAAACACACAAACTTAGATTAAAATAATATTTCTTGTCAACATTTAGAAGGTGTAACTGATACGAGACACCCCGTTATAATTATTACATATGGACGGATAAACTTGGGGAGTGCTTGTGCGGGGCACTAAAATTAAAAGCTTTACATTAAAGTTGGAAACCGAATGGTGGCCACAACTCAACCGCTGGGCTCCTCCGGACATGAGCAGCAGCCAAAACACATCTCAGCTCAGACTAAGATAAAGCAGCGGCGAAGGGCTTGTGTGCATGTGGGCGCCACGTTCGGAGCATAGCTGTGTGTGGATACGTCTGTGGGTTTGAGTGGGATAAAGAGCCAGGAGTGCGTGTTGGCAGGTTCCCTTTGACCTGTGGAGGCTTTATTTTCCCTCATATTTATATTCAACTAATACTCTGACTTTCCCATGCCACTGAAATCCCTGGAAGCCGAGACCTCTCCGCTGTTTGGGGGAACCCAAGATGTCACAGCAGACAAAAGGAGCGGTGAAAGCCGTCCATCTCAAGCGGGGGCTATTATTTACAG